>CM065593.1:279709914-280309914 GCA_033119425.1 Bufotes viridis
AGAATCATGCGTCAAATCACCCACCACTGGAGAAGGCCACTTTCAGTTATTTCGGCCCCAGCACCCAGATAGAGTAGAGAGGTCCCACAGCAAGGAATAAGGCATCATATCACCCACCACTGGAGAAGGCCACTTTCAGTTATTTAGGCCCCAGCACCCAGACAGAGGAGAGAGGTCCCACAGCAAGAATGCATGCGTCATATCACCCACCACTGGAGAAGGCCACTTTCAGTTATTTTGGCCCCAGCACCCAGACAGAGGAGAAAGGTCCCACAGCAAGGAATAAGGCGTCATATCACCCACCACTGGAGAAGGCCACTTTCAGTTATTTAGGCCCCAGCACCCAGACAGAGGAGAGAGGTCCCACAGCAAGGAATAAGGTGTCATATGACCCACCACTGGAGAAGGCCACTTTCAGTTATTTAGGCCCAGCACCCAGACAGAGGAGAGAGGTCCCACAGCAAGGAATAAGGCGTCATATCACCCACCACTGGAGAAGGCCACTTTCAGTTATTTAGGCCCCAGCACACAGACAGAGGAGAGAGGTCCCACAGCAAGGAATAAGGCGTTATATCACCCACCACTGGAGAAGGTCACTTTCAGTTATTTAGGCCCCAGCACCCAGACAGAGTAGAGAGGTCCCACAGCAAGGAATAAGGCGTCATATGACCCACCACTGGAGAAGGCCACTTTCAGTTATTTATGTCCCACCACCCAGACAGAGGAGAGAAGTCCCACAGCAAGGAATCATGCGTCATATCACCCACCACCAGAGAAGGCCACTTTCAGTTATTTATGCCCCAGCACCCAGACAGAGGAGAGAGGTCCCACAGCAAGGAATCATGCGTCATATCACCCACCACTGGAGAAGGTCACTTTCAGTTATTTAGGCCCCAGCACCCAGACAGAGGAGAGAGGTCCCACAGCAGGAATCATGCATCATATGACCCACCACTGGAGAAGGCCACTTTCAGTTATTTATGCCCCACCACCCAGACAGAGGAGAGAAGTCCCACAGCAAGGAATCATGCGTCATATCACCCACCCCACCACCAGAGATGGCCACTTTCAGTTATTTATGCCCCAGCACCCAGACAGAGGAGAGAGGTCCCACAGCAAGGAATCATGCGTCATATCACCCACCACCGGAGAAGGCCACTTTCAGTTATTTCGGCCCCAGCACCCAGACAGAGGAGAGAGGTCCCACAGCAAGGAATCATGCGTCATATCACCCACCACCGGAGAAGGCCACTTTCAGTTATTTCGGCCCTAGCACCCAGACAGAGGAGAGAGGTCCCACAGCAAGGAATCATGCGTCATATCACCCACCACCGGAGAAGGCCACTTTCAGTTATTTCGGCCCCAGCACCCAGACAGAGGAGAGAGGTCCCACAGCAAGGAATCATGCGTCATATCACCCACCACCGGAGAAGGCCACTTTCAGTTATTTATGCCCCACCACCCAGACAGAGGAGAGAGGTCCCACAGCAAGGAATCATGCATCATATCACCTACCACTAGAGAAGGCCACTTTCAGTTATTTCGGACCCAGCACCCAGACCGAGGATACAGGTCCCACAGAAAGTAATCATGCGTCATATCACCCACCACTGGAGAAGGCCACTTTCAGTTATTTCGGCCCAGCACCCAGACCGAGGATACAGGTCCCACAGCAAGGAATCATGCGTCATATCACCCACCACTGGAGAAGGCCACTTTCAGTTATTTCGGCCCCAGCACCCAGACAGAGGAGAGAGGTCCCACAGCAAGGAATCATGCGTCATATCACCCACCACCGGAGAAGGCCACTTTCAGTTATTTATGCCCCACCACCCAGACAGAGGAGAGAGGTCCCACAGCAAGGAATCATGCGTCATATCACCCACCCCGGAGAAGGCCACTTTCAGTTATTTCGGCCCCAGCACCCAGACAGAGGAGAGAGGTCCCACAGCAAGGAATCATGTGTCATATCACCCACCACCGGAGAAGGCCACTTTCAGTTATTTATGCCCCACCACCCAGACAGAGGAGAGGTCCCACAGCAAGTAATCATGCGTCATATCACCCACCAACGGAGAAGGCCACTCTCAGTTATTTCGGCCCCAGCACCCAGACAGAGGAGAGAGGTCCCACAGCAAGGAATCATGCGTCATATCACCCACCACCGGAGAAGGCCACTTTCAGTTATTTATGCCCCACCACCCAGGCAGAAAAGAGAGGTCCCACAGCAAGGAATCATGCGTCATATCACCCACCACCGGAGAAGGCCACTTTCAGTTATTTCAGCCCCACCACCCAGACAGAGGAGAGGTTCATTCAACTTTGGGTTGCACCGCAAGATCATGGTAAAGTTAAAAAAATGAGGATTCAATAAAGAAGTGCCCGGAGTACAAGAATACATGGTTGAGGGGAGGCAGTTATAAATGTCTATTCTGCACAAGGGAGGGACAGGTCCTGTGGGATCCATGCCTGGTTCATTTTTATGAACGTCAGCTTGTCCACGTTGGCTTTGGACAGGCGGCTGCGTTTGTCAGTAATGACGCCCCCTGCCGTGCTGAATACACGTTCAGACAAAACGCTGGCCGCCGGGCAGGCCAGCACCTCCAAGGCATAAAATGCTAACTCTGGCCACGTGGACAATTTGGCGACCCAGAAGTTGAATGGGGCCAAACCATCAGTCAGTACGTGGAGGGGTGTGCAGACGTACTGTTCAACCATGTTAGTGAAATGCTGCCTCCTGCTAACACGTTCCGTATCAGGTGGTGGTGCAGTTAGCTGTGGCGTGGAGACAAAACTTTTCCACATTTCTGCCATGCTAACCCTGCCCTCAGAGGAGCTGGCCGTGACACAGCTGTGTTGGCGACCTCTTGCTCCTCCTCTGCCTTCGCCTTGGGCTTCCACCTGTTCCCCGTGACATTTGGGAATGCTCTCAGGAGCGCCTCTACCAGCGTGCGCTTGTACTCGCGCATCTTCCTATCACGCTCCAGTGCAGGAAGTAAGGTGGGCACATTGTCTTTGTACCGGGGATCCAGCAGGGTGGCAGCCCAGTAGTCCGCACACGTTAAAATGTGGGCAACTCTGCTGTCGTTGCGCAGGCACTGCAGCATGTAGTCGCTCATGTGTGCCAGGCTCCCCAGAGGTAAGGACAAGCTGTCCTCTGTGGGAGGCGTATCGTCATCGTCCTCCATATCCCCCCAGCCACGCACCAGTGATGGGCCTGAGCTGTGTCGGGTGCCACCCCGCTGTGAACCTGCTTCATCCTCATCCTCCTCCACCTCCTCCTCCTCGTCCTCCAGTAGTGGGCCCTGGCTGGCCACATTTGTACCTGGCCTCTGCTGTTGCAAAAAACCTCCCTCTGAGCCACTTCTAACAGACTGGCCTGAAAGTGCTAAAAATGACCCCACATCCTCCTCCTCCTCCTGGGCCACCTCCTCTTCCATCATCGCCCTAAGCAATTTCTCAAGGAGACATAGAAGTGGTATTGTAACGCTGATAACGGTGTCATCGCCACTGGCCATGTTGGTGGAGTACTCGAAACAGCGCAACAGGGCACACAGGTCTCGCATGGAGGCCCAATCATTGGTGGTAAAGTGGTGCTGTTCCGCAGTGCGACTGACGCGTGCGTGCTGCAGCTGAAACTCCAATATGGCCTGCTGCTGCTCGCACAGTCTCTCCAGCTTGTGCAAGGTGGAGTTCCACCTGGTGGGCACGTCGCATATGAGGCAGTAAGCGGGAAGGCCGAAGTTCCGCTGTAGCGCAGACAGGAGAGCAGTGCAGGATGTGAACGCCGGAAGCGCGCACAGATAGCCCTCACTTTATGCAGCAGCTCTGACATGTCGGGGTAGTTGTGAATGAACTTCTGCACCACCAAATTCAGCACATGTGCCAGGCAAGGGATGTGCGTCAAACCGGCTAGTCCCAGAGCTGCGACGAGATTTCGCCCATTATCGCACACCACCAGGCCGGGCTTGAGGCCCACCGGCAGAAACCACTCGTCGGTCTGTTGTTCAATACCCCGCCACAACTCCTGCGCGGTGTGGGGCCTGTCCCACAAACATATGAGTTTCAGAATGGCCTGCTGACGTTTACCCCGGGCTGTGCTGAAGTTGGTGGTGAAGGTGTGTGGCTGACTGGATGAGCTGGTGGAAGCAGAGGAGGAGGAAGCCGAGTAGGAGGAGGAGGCTACAGGAGGCAAAGAATGATGCCCTGTGATCCTTGGCGGCGGAAGGACGTGCGTCAAGGAACTCTCCGCCTGGGGCCCAGCCGCCACTACATTTACCCAGTGTGCAGTTAGGGAGATATAGCGTCCCTGGCCGCGCTTACTGGTCCACGTATCTGTGGTTAGGTTGACCTTGCCACAGATGGCGTTACGCAGTGCACACTTGATTTTATCGGATACTTGGTTGTGCAGGGAAGGCACGGCTGTTTTGGAGTAGTGGCGGCTGGGAACAACATACTGTGGGACAGCCATGGACATCAGCTGTTTGAAGCTGTCTGTGTCCACCAGCCTGAATGACAGCATTTCAAAGGCCAGTAGTTTAGAAATGCTGGCATTCAGGCCCAGGGCCCGAGGGTGACTAGGTGGGAATTTACGCTTTCTCTCCAAGGTTTGTGAGATGGAGAGCTGAACGCTGCCGTGTGACATGGTGGAGATGCTTGGTGACGCAGGTGGTGTTGTCGGTGGCACATCCTCTGTTTGGTGGGCGGCAGGTGCCAACATTTCTCCCGAGGCGGAGGAAGAGGCCGAGGCAGCAGCAGAAGAGGGAGCAGGGGGAGCCAGAGTGAGTTCCTTGCTTTTAAGGTGTTTACTCCACTGCAGTTCATGCTTTGCATGTAGATGCCTGGTCATGCAGGTTGTACTAAGGTTAAGAACGTTAATGCCTCGCTTCAGGCTCTGATGGCACAGCGTGCAAACCACTCGGGTCTTGTCGTCAGCACAAGAAGTGCCATGCCAGGGAACTCCTTGAAGCTGCCTTTGGGGTGCTCGGTCCCTGGTGGCGGTGGCCAGTAGCAGGCGAACTCTCTTGGAGGCGGCTGTTCTGCTTTTGCCCCCTGCTCTCTCTTTTGCAAAATATATGCTGTTGGCTCGGTCTCACCACTGCCTCTTCCTCTGAACTATGAAAGTCAGTGGCACGACCTTCATTCCATGTGGAGTCTAGGACCTCATCGTCCCCTGCATCGTCTTCCACACAGTCTTCCTCCCTGACCTCCTGTTCGGTCTGCACACTGCAGAAAGACACAGCAGTTGGCACCTGTGTTTCGTCATCATCAGAGACGTGTGGACTCCGATGAGGTGGTATTCCCATGTCCTCATCATCAGGAAACATCAATGGTTGTGCATCAGTGCATTCTATGTCTTCCACCACTGGGAAGGGCTAGGTGGATTCCCTTGGGAAACCATGCCAGCAGAGTCTTCAAACAGCATAAGAGACTGCTGCATAACTTGAGGCTCAGACAGTTTCCCTGATATGCATGGGGGTGATGTGACAGACTGATGGGCTTGGTTTTCAGGTGCCACCAGTGCGCTTTGTGCAGAAGACTGGGTGGGAGATAATATTGTGAACATGCTGGATCCACTGTCGGCCACCCAATTGACTAGCACCTGTACCTTCTCAGGCCTTACTATCTTTAGAACGGCATTGGGCCCCACCAAATATCGCTGTAAATTCTGGCGGGTACTGGAACCTGAGGTAGTTGGTTCACTAGGACGTGTGGCTGTGGCAGAATGGCCACGTCCTCTCCCAGCGCAAGAGGGTACACTAAAACCACCACGACCGCGTCCGCGTCCCTTACTAGATGTTTTCCTCATTGTTACCGGTCACCAAGCACCACAATAAGAAAAAAAATATTTGGCCCAATGTATTGATTTCAAATTCAGGCCTTTTTTTTACAGGCACCTAACACTATCTGCCTATTTATTTATGTAGCGTATTACACTAATCCTAGTATTTAGGCCCTGGATGAAAGGTATCCTTTTATGGACAGATTTACAATTGGCCTGCAACAGCTCGAACACCAGATTCAGGGTATTGCTATTTTGGCAAATGAATTTCACCCGAGAACAAAATTTATGTTTTTGCGGACACTATAAAATCTAGGCCTGCAACAGCTGGGACACCAGATTCAGGGTATTGCTATTTTGGCAATTGAATTTCACCCCAGAACAAAATATATGTTTTGGCGGACACTATGAATCTTGGCCTGCAACAGCTGGGACACCAGATTCAGGGTATTGCTATTTTGGCAATTGAATTTCACCCCAGAACAAAATATATGTTTTGGCGGACACTATGAATCTTGGCCTGCAACAGCTGGGATACCAGATTCAGGGTATTGCTATTTTGGCAATTGAATTTCACCCCAGAACAAAATATATGTTTTTGCGGACACTATGAATCTTGGCCTGCAACAGCTGGGACACCAGATTCAGGGTATTCTATTTTGGCAATTGAATTTCACCCCAGAACAAAATATATGTTTTGGCGGACACTATTATACTTTGCCAGCCACAGCTGAAACCACTAATTTATGGTATTGCTATTTTGGCAATTGAATTTCACCCCAGAACAAAATATATGTTTTGGCGGACACTATGAATCTTGGCCTGCAACAGCTGGGACACCAGATTCAGGGTATTGCTATTTTGGCAATTGAATTTCACCCCAGAACAAAATATATGTTTTTGCGGACACTATGAATCTTGGCATGCAACAGCTGGGACACCAGATTCAGGGTATTGCTATTTTGGCAATTGAATTTCACCCCAGAACAAAATATACGTTTTGGCGGACACTATGAATCTTGGCCTGCAACAGCTGGGACACCAGATTCAGGGTATTGCTATTTTGGCAATTAAATTTAACCCCAGAACAAAATATATGTTTTGGCGGACACTATTATACTTTGCCAGCCACATCAGAAACCACTGATTTATGGTATTGCTATTTTGGCAATTGAATTTAACCCCAGAACAAAATATATGTTTTGGCGGACACTATTATACTTTGCCAGCCACATCAGAAACCACTGATTTATGGTATTGCTATTTTGGCAATTGAATTTCACCCCAGAACAAAATATATGTTTTGGCGGACACTATTATACTTTGCCAGCCACAGCTGAAACCACTGATTTATGGTATTGCTATTTTGGCAATTGAATTTCACCCCAGAACAAAATATATGTTTTGGTGGACACTATGAATCTTGGCCTGCAACAGCTGGGACACCAGATTCAGGGTATTGCTATTTTGGCAATTGAATTTCACCCCAGAACAAAATATATGTTTTGGCGGACACTAATATACTTTGCCAGCCACAGCTGAAACCACTAATTTATGGTATTGCTATTTTGGCAATTGAATTTTACCCCAGAACAAAATATATGTTTTGGCGGACACTATGAATCTTGGCCTGCAACAGCTGGGACACCAGATTCAGGGTATTGCTATTTTGGCAATTGAATTTCACCCCAGAACAAAATATATGTTTTGGCGGACACTATGAATCTTGGCCTGCAACAGCTGGGACACCAGATTCAGGGTATTGCTATTTTGGCAATTGAATTTCACCCCAGACCAACACTATGAATCTTGGCCTGCAACAGCTGGGACACCAGATTCAGGGTATTGCTATTTTGGCAATTGAATTTCACCCTAGAACAAAATATATGTTTTGGCGGACACTATTATACTTTGCCAGCCACAGCAGAAACCACTGATTTATGGTATTGCTATTTTGGCAATTAAATTTCACCCCAGAACAAAATATATGTTTTGGCAGACACTATTATACTTTGCCAGGCACAGCTGAAACCACTGATTTATGGTATTGCTATTTTGGCAATTGAATTTCACCCCAGAACAAAATATATGTTTTGGCGGACACTATGAATCTTGGCCTGCAACAGCTGGGACATTAGATTCAGGGTATTGATATTTTGGCAATTGAATTTCACCCCAGAACAAAATATATGTTTTTGCGGACACTATGAATATTGGCCTGCAACAGCTGGGACACCAGATTCAGGGTATTGCTATTTTGGCAATTGAATTTCACCCCAGAACAAAATATATGTTTTGGCGGACACTATTATACTTTGCCAGGCACAGCTGAAACCACTAATTTATGGTATTGCTACTTTGGCAATTGAATTTCACCCCAGAACAAAATATATGTTTTGGCGGACACTATGAATCTTGGCCTGCAACAGCTGGGTCACCAGATTCAGGGTATTGCTATTTTGGCAATTGAATTTCACCCCAGAACAAAATATTTGTTTTTGCGGACACTATGAATCTTGGCCTGCAACAGCTGGGACACCAGATTCAGGGTATTGCTATTTTGGCAATTGAATTTCACCCCAGAACAAAATATATGTTTTGGCGGACACTATTATACTTTGCCAGCCACAGCTGAAACCACTGATTTATGGTGTTGCTATTTTGGCAATTGAATTTCACCCCAGAACAAAATATATGTTTTGGCGGACACTATGAATCTTGGCCTGCAACAGATGGGACACCAGATTCAGGGTATTGCTATTTTGGCAATTGAATTTCACCCCAGAACAAAATATATGTTTTGGCGGACACTATTATACTTTGCCAGCCACAGCTGAAACCACTGATTTATGGTATTGCTATTTTGGCAATTGAATTTTACCCCAGAACAAAATATATGTTTTGGAGTACAATATGAATCTTGGCCTGCAACAGCTGGGACACCAGATTCGGGGTATTGCTATTTTGGCAATTGAATTTCACCCCAGAACGAAATATATGTTTTGGCGGACACTATTATACTTTGCCAGCCACAGCTGAAACCACTGATTTATGGTATTGCTATTTTGGCAATTGAATTTCACCACATAAAATAATTTATACTTTGCCAGACAGCAGACAGTATTATACTTGGCTAGCCAAAGCTGGAACACGAGATTTAGGGGATTGGTATTTGGGCAATTGTATTTAACCCCTTAATAAAATATAGAAATTGCTATCCTGAGTTTCTAGGGGTGACAATTAGCACAGCCAAGCCCCTGATGTAGGATATAGCAAAAAAAAAAAACTAGTATTGATGGATTGATGGACTTGGTGGCAGCTTGTTCTGGTGCACCACAAGTCACAAAATGGCCGCCGATCACCCCAGAAAATAAGTGACAGAAAAACGCTCTGTGCAGCTTAAAAACCAGTGACCAAGTAACTAGCAGAAGTTCAATCATTTACAGCTGTAGATCGATCCGTTCATTAGGTGCTGTTGCTGACTTTTCCCTGCCTAATCTCGCCCTCACAGAAGCTGCGTCCTCTCCCTACACTAATCAGAGCCGTGTGACGTGCGGCGCTACGTGACTCCAGCTTAAATAGAGGCTGGGTCACATGCTGCACTTGGCCAATCACAGCCATGCCATTAGTAGGCATGGCTCTGATGGGCTCTTAGGGAAAGAAGTAAAACGCTAGATGATTGGCTGCTGTGCAGCCCTTCAGAAAGCAGGAAGTAATCGCCGAACAACGAACCCGAACCCGAACTTATTTGAAAATGTCCGGGTTCGGGTCCGTGTCCCGGACACCCCAAAATTCGGTACGAACCCGAACTATGCTCGAACTGTTCGCTCAACACTAGTCACCACGAAGCGTGGGGAAATTTGGATTCGGTGCAAATTGAATAATACCTGAAATTCCGATCGAATTCAACTGCATTAGCTTCAATTCGCTCATTACTAGTAGCAATACCTCTATCTAACTGCAAATAACTGATTAATTTCTGAGCCAGCCTACATGTATTTGATATTATTTTTCTCGGGACACCTTAGACCTTTCTTTTGTGCCATTAGATGATGGATATGATATAAAATTATATTTTTGCTTTCTTATCAATTTTTTTCCTAACTATTTCAAAAGGTTTCTAGACAAAACATTTCTAAAACTATTCCCTACACTTGTACTCTGAAAATAGACACTATTTATGAAATTTATCTACTGGCTGGGCCTGCCGCAAGACTTCAATAGAAAGGAGCACATTTTGGATTTTGGCAGCCTATTTTTCTATTGCTGGTTCTATAGCACCGTACTGCCAGAAAAATCATGTTCAGCGCCAAAACGCTACAAGCCCCTTCAAAGTGACTTTTTTTATTTTCTTCGCCTAAGGTATTCATCTTAGGGAAATTTAGACATTTTCATTATTTATTTATTTTTTTGACATGTTTGAGTGCATTTGTATATTTATACAGAAAAAAAACCTGCTATACAAAATATAGCTAAAACAAATACCTAGATTTTTAAAATAAACAAATATGTGTATGTTTGTATATTTTACACATAAAAATTCCACTATACTATTGCTAAAACTACTAAATATATAAAAATATAATAACTATATATTTTTTATTTTATTTTTTATGAATGAAAAAGGGGCGGGATGTTTGTATGGGTGTGTACATAGTCTAATTACTATTGCTAATACTAGTAACTATTGCTATATCTTTAGAATTTATTTATTTATTTTTTTATTATTTTTTATTCTGTATTTTTCGCCCCATAAGACGCACTTTTTCCCCCCCAAAAATGGGGGAAATGTCCCTGCGTCTTATGGGGCGAATGCTGACATTTTTACATCGCAGGCTGCGATGCTCCAGCATCGCAGCCTGCAATGTATGAGCGGGGAGGGACCGGGAGAAGGAGCTGGGAGCAGGCAATTGTGGCGGGGCCGGTGCGTTCACTGTGCTCCGGCCCCGCCGCTCACAGTGCTGCACTATAAAGTTATAAAATGTCCTCTCATTCATAAAATGTCCCCTCATTCAATAAAACATGCCCCCTCACTTATTACTGTAGTTACCGGTACATAGTAAGAGCTTACGAATAATGCGGGCAGGCCGGCTGGGCGGACGGCAGCGTGGCTCACTGATGTCACGTGCCCACGCCGCCTACTTTATGAATGAAGCAGGTGGCGCAGGCACGTGACGTCACAGAGTCACGCTGCCGCCTGCCCAGCCGGCCTGCCCGCATTATTCGTAAGCTCTTACTATGTACCGGTAACTACAGTAATAAGTGAAGGGGTATGTTTTATTGAATGAGGGGACATTTTATGAATGAGGGGACATTTTAAACCTTTATGGTGCAGGACTGTGAGTGGCAGGATGGGGGGATCTGTGGATGGCACTGTTATGGGGTGGGGGTCTGTGGCTGACACAACAGTGCCATCCACAGATGCCCCATAACAATGCCATCCACATATTCCCCATCACAGTGCCATCCACATATCCGCCATCACAGTGCCATCCACAGATCCCCCATCACAGTGCCATCCACAGATCCCCCATAATAGTGCCATCCACAGATCCTCCATCACAGTGCCATCCACAGATTCCCCATCACAGTGCCATCCACAGATCCCCCATAACAGTGTCATCCCCAGATCCCCCATAACAGTGTCCGTCACAGATCCCCCCATAACAGTGCCATCCACAGATTCCCCATAACAGTGTCATCCCCAGATCCCCCATAACCGTGTCATCCCCAGATCCCCCATAACAGTGCCATCCACAGATCCCCAGTAATAGTGTCATGCACAGACCACCATTAGTTCCAAACCCACCAATAACACACCTTTTGGTTAAAAATATTTTTTTTCTTATTTTCTTCCCCAAAAATCTAGGTGAGTCTTATGGGCCGGTGCGTCTTATAGGGCGAAAAATACAGTACTTTTTTTAAAGTCAATTAACCCCTCTCTGCCACAGTTAAGGCAAGAAGAGGTTAATTCCCAGTCTGCAGGTTGACATTTCATTTTAAAGCCAGCAGGTGGAGCTCTTACATAAGAAAAGCGCTCCCTGCCGGCCTTCAGCTTCTTCAATGTAATACACACTTGTAGCAGAGTGCTACAAGCATGTATTACTGCCTGACCGCTCCTGCTGGCCACGGCGCAGCTGTCTAATGACAGCGAGGTCACAGCAATCTGCGGCTGCACAGGACGCCGGCAGATCGCGATGTAACCCGACGCTTTTATACGCCAGATTACAGATAAGAGCCTACCACCGCAAAGTAGAAAGTCGTGCTGCGGTAGGCCAGTGGTTAAATGATACGACACGCAATGAAGATCGACACATTTCTTCAAAAATACTGTATGAACCTTTAAGAATAAACCTCTGTTTGCCTCCATTAAAAATGAAAGCACACAGAAGTACACTATGGCCTCTTTCACAAGGGTGTCACATTTGACGCTCGGACAAGAGGCGGATGCGTTGGGGGAAAATACGCGATTTTTCCGTGCGAGTGCAAAGCGTTTTAATGCGTTTTCCACGCGCGTGGGAAAAATCGGCATGTTTGGTACCCAGACCCGAACCCGGACTTCATCACGGAAGTCTGGTTTCGGGTTGAGTATTCTGTATATTTTATTATTTTCCCTTATAACATAGTTATAAAGGAAAATAATAGCATTCTCAATAAAGAATGCAAAGTAAAAAGGGCAATAGAGGGTTAAAAATAAACAAAAAATAAACTCACCTACTCCATTTGATCGCGTAGCTGCGGGTGTTCTGTTCTGTCTTCAGCAGGAGGGGGATGAAGGACCTTCAGTGACGTCACTGGGTCACATGGTCCAATCACCAGCGGAATGCTATTATTTTCCTTTATAACTATGTTATAAGGGAAAATAATAAAGATCGGGTCCCCATCGCGATCGTCTCTTAGCAACCATGCGGGAAAATCGCACTGCATCCACGCTTGCTTGCGGATGCTTGCGATTTTCCCACAGCCCCATTCACTTCTATGGTGCCTGTGTTGCGTGAAAAACGCAGAATATAGAACATGCTGCAATTTTCACACATTGCAAAAGTGATGCGTGAAAATCACCGCTCATGTACACAGCTCCATAGAAATGAATGCGTTCGGATTCAGTGCGGGTGCAATGCGTTCACCTCACGCTTTGTACCAGCGCGGAAATCACGCTCGTGTTAAAAGGGCCTATGGTTATGTTAAAAGGGTTCTCTGGGTTTTTTATCTTAATGCCCCACCCCCATTGGGCTCCCAGAACCCAGCCTGATCAGCTATTTAAAGAGGGCACAGCTTGCTATGAGAGCTTAAGGCTCCTTGCAGACGAGAGAGTGCCTTGTGTAATACCCAGGACTTGCATTAACACCTTTTTACGCCCCTCTACTATCTCCTATGGTTGATCCTGTGTCATCATGTGTATTTATTTCCAGGTCCTGCACAATGGGTATTCCTATTTCCCTGTAATGTTATGTTAACATGTAATGTGCCTGGTCTTACAGCAGATGGCGGCAACAATGGCAGAGCTAGTTTCCCTAGAATTGAGCCTTCTATCCATTCTAGCCCTCTCTAGAGAGGGAGGCGCTAGTTAGAGTCAGTTCTCAGTACCCCCTGCAAGGGGAAGGCTGTGTGCCAGCCTGCAGAGCCTGTCTCGTTTGCTGAGCATGGAGGCCTAAGCTGAAAGCCTCCAGAGTCGAGAGTAAAGATTCCCTGAATAAAGACAGGATAAAGATACAGAGACAAAGAATAAAATAAAGCTAAAGATACAAAGATAAATATCCAGATCAAGATAGAGGCAGACTACAGAAAGTTAAGTAGAGCAGAAGCAAAGGAAAACTTCCTATTTGATCCTGTTAGCACAGCAGAGCTAAAGAGTTTCAGATGTAGCAGAGCCGAAAGTGTTTGCCTGCCAGAATTCATGCCAAGCTTGTTGGTAACCAAGACAAAGTTGGAAGATTGTTTTCTGATGCAAGTTTATTCAACTAAAGCTGTTATCACCTATATACAAAGTCTGGACGCAATCATTTCTACAAATCCCTCAACTATTCCCCCTGTTTGCACTGCTTCGGACGACAACGCCTGGGGTTCCAGGATATTATAAATTTTGCAGATGACACGACCGTAATAGGCCTAATCTCCAACAATGATGAAACAGCCTATAGGAAAGAGGTTGAGTACCTAGGGAGATGGAGTAAGAACAACAACCTCATACTCAATACCAAGAAAACAAAGGAGCTGTTTCTGGATTTTAGGAAGAAAAAACGAAACTGACACCGTCCCATTAGCATTAATGGTGGAAACGCGGAGATAGTTCAAAGTTTCAGATTCTTGGGAGTTCATATTAGTCAGGACCTGTCATGGATAAAAAACACAACAGAAATTACCAAAAAAACAGGCCTTCAGAGGCTTCATTTTCTGAAGAAGTCTGAAGAAAGCACAACTCCCAAACCAGCTGCTAGTCAATTTTTACAGGTGCACCATAGAATCTGTTCTCACATTCTGCATTACAATGTGGTACTCTGGCTGCTCTTCTGAGGACAAGAAGACCCTTAGGTGCATCATCAGAATGGCTGGAAGAATCACTGGAACTCAGTTACCATCACTGGATGACATCTTCACTGCTTGTTGCAGCAACAGGGCAACGATTATCTGCGGGGATCCAACTCACCCCGGCCACAGCCTTTTCACCCTCCCTACCCTCTGGTAGGCATCGTAGAGCCCTACATACCCGCACCACCAGGCTGAAGAACAGCTTTTACCCCAAAGCAATCAGTCTTCTAAATGCTGAGAGATTATTGCCCCTTCCTAGGATAAAAATTGCCACAGACTGAAGTGACTGCTGCATTTGTAACCCCGTGATGATCTCTTGTCTGCAGTGGTGTCTGAATCAGTTTTTATATATATTCGTAAGCACTTCCTACTTTGCCCTTGCTATATATATGCTGTAAACTCTGAATAGTAATGCTTTCTAGTGCAATGCTTTAGTTTAAATGTCAGTTCTTGTTCCTCTGTCCATGGCATCTAGGATTGCTCCAAACAACATTTCATTGCATTGTACATTGTATTTAATTGTATTGGACAATGACAATAAAGGCATCTTATCTTATATCTAGGTAGGAGCACCGTGACACATGCACAGCCACAACATCTAAAGGGACATTTTAGGCAGCCCTTAAACCACTCTGGCATTCCTACACCTGGGTACTACCATCACCATCTACTTAGGGGGACTCAGTCCCTCGTTGCTGAAATGCAACTGGCGTCACGACAAAAACTTTACATAATGCCTTAGAAGATGCCCCTGGTGCGGGACCTGCCCGCTGACCTTGCTGTGAACTCGCAGAGAGGCAGCCGGCCTGAACTTCCACTACTGCTGGGATCACATAGCATTATATTGATTTATGATGCTATGTAACCCTTACAGTTCTAGAATGTATTGGATAACACTGACAACATTATGTCAGTGTCATCTACTACATTCCACAACTGTAAGGAATATAATGCTATGTGACCCTGGCTGTGCTGGAAGTTCAGGCTGGGTCCCTCGCTGCGAGTTCATAGTGAGACATTTGCTCGTCTACAAGGGGCCTAAGTTTCTTCCTAGGCCCGGTTATGTTGCTTTCCTCAGTCACATGGCCTAGACACAGCTCAGTCCCATTCAATGGAATGTGGCTGAGCTGCAATACCAAGCACAGCTGCTATACAATGGACGGCACTGTGCTTGGTAAGCTGCGAGGGGACGATGGTGCTCACCAGAGCTCTGGGGAGCACTGCAGCTTCCTGAAACATCTGATCAGTAAGGTCGCCGTGAGTTGGATCCCTGCTGGTCTCATGTTGATGACCTATCCTGAGAAAATCCTGGAAAACCTCTTTACTTTTTTTATTTTTTTTATTTGTGCAGTTCAGACACAGTCATGCATGCCATGGTGGGGGAATACAGCCTAGTGATTAAGGAAGGATCCCTTAATCTTATGCTTCGTGATGAAGATTCTGCCTCTATTTTATACTTACCTCTCGAAGCAAAACCTAATTGAGTTCCTATGGTCTACACCAGGGCTGGCCAAACTGCGGCTCTCCAGCTGTTGCAAAACTTCAACTCCCAGCATGCCCAGTCTGCTTACAGCTATCAGCCTACAGCAGGGCATGGTGGGAGTTGTAGTTTTACAACAGCTGGAGAGCCGCAGGTTGGTCAGCCCTGGTCTACACAGTCATACATACTCACATGCTCAAGCATCCGTTAGCGCACATCATGAACACGCAATAAACACACAATAGGCCATTAATCTATAAATAAATATTTTATACACATATTCATGTTCAGCCTGTAATTTCAGCAATTGGTTTTATACGTGTTTTTTTTTTTTTTTTTACAAATCACAAAATAGATAAAAGCAAATAGACCATACTACAACTGTGATGACTGGCGGACTGTAAGACATCACATACAACATTTTTATTACAACTGGACCTTTCACATACTGCATATCACAGTTTCAAGGTTAGCCTCATTCACGTCAACACAAGAACAGGTTCGTACTACTATCACACTAGTGTATACCAGTAAGTAACTGTATAGTATAGTAAAGTCGGTAATCAAATGTGGTACAGAGTACTTCAACTACATCAATGGCTAGAAAAGCTTAATAATGCTATTTTTAAGGAGAAATACGTGAAGGTACTACCAATCTAGCACATATTTCATTAGCTATCTTATCCACATGACTGTATCCAGCAAAGATTTTGCACCATACATCTAGCAGACATCTAGTAGACTTGCCACAGGTGAGAAGAACCACTTTACCACTGCTGGTAGACTAGCTGAAAAAGTAATATTTTATTGGTTTGTAAATTGCCAATTTCTTACTTTTTTAAGGGGAATTCAATGCATTAATGTATTAGGCTACTTTAGCACTAGCGCTTTAGTTTTCCAGTATTGAGATCCGTCATAGGGGCAGATTTGTCCTAATTCATTGTCAATGGGGACAAAACTGAACTGAACTGTTTAGTTGCGTTCCCATACAGGTGAGCAAACCGCAACATGTTATAGTTTGCTTTCCGTCTTGGGATGCGGAGCAAGACGGATCCGACATGACCCCCAATGCAAGTCAATAGGGACAGATCAATTTTCTCTGCCGCAATCTGCCACAATAGAAAATATATCTGTCCTCCATTGACTTTCAATGGAGTTCATGATGGATCCGTCTTGGCAATGTTAAAGATAATACAACCGGATCCGTTCATAACAGATGCAGATGGTTGTATTATCA
Organism: Bufotes viridis; assembly: GCA_033119425.1. Taxonomy (NCBI): domain Eukaryota; kingdom Metazoa; phylum Chordata; class Amphibia; order Anura; family Bufonidae; genus Bufotes; species Bufotes viridis. Next base: position 279,726,943 of record CM065593.1, read on the forward strand.
GTAAGGGAAGCGTTTTTGTTGAACCCTGCCGGATCCAGGAAAAACGCTAGTGTGAAAGTAGCCTTAATCCTCCAATTAGAACAGAGTTTCTATGCTGCATCATTTTACATATCAGAACATACTTAGCATTGAGGATTATGAAGTGTATTGCTTTTATGCTTGTTTTATGCTTTATGCCATACATTATCTTCTTAGGCTGTGTTCATATCACAATATGTGAACACGTTTGGTGAAATAAGGAAGTCCTCTTTTGTGCCCTTTTGGCCTTCATCAAGGTGGTATGCTCTTTCCTATACAGTGGGACACCACAAAATAATTTGTACGTAAAAAGTACATATTTCTTAACATTGTGCCCAATTGATGATGATGACACAATGTATTGGCATATGTCAGAAGAATACGTCAGGGAATATTCTTCATGTATAGCTCCAGCACACATCTGATGCATTAACAGAGCTTTTGTAACTTTGCTTACTCTATAAATGTTTCCTTTACAAAGTGGAAGAAACAACTTTAAATTATTATGTTGGCTTCCAGTGGGTTCTCCAAGAATTAAGAAAATAAAGTTACTGAAAATACATAAATATTACTTTATTATCAATATGTTCCAAAATATCTTTCATTAGATATAATGGCTTGTTTTGTCTGGGGAGTAATCAGCAGGGGGAAAAAATGGCCGCCGTCCTATTATTACGCACAGAACCTGTCCTAGTCATACAGGAGGACGTTATTTCAAAACACTGAACAAAAGTGCTGCCACATCCTGAACTCTGCTCTACTTGTCAGGGATTATGATTCTGAATATGGCCTTGTATACAGTCTATTACCGCAGTCTGTCCTCTCTGTACTTCATGTCTTCTCATGAACTCCATTCCTACTGAGATTCAGCTAAAGATCTTATCAGCTGTATTCAGGATCATAATCCCTGACAAGCAAAGCAGAGAGGAGGATGAGGCAGCTCTTTACCTCAGTGCTCTGTAGTAACTTGTCCAGCTGTCTGATTAGGACAGGTTTTGTGTGTACCAATAGGACGGCAGCCATCTTATTTCTTCTAGTGATTGCTCCCTAGACAAAACGAGCCATTATAACTAATGAAATGTATTTGGGAATATATGTATAATTAAGTAAATATTTAAGTATTTTTTATCTTCTTAATTCCTGGAGAACCCCTTTAAAGGGGCTGTACAATTCAAATACATTGATGATGGATCCTTAGAATAAGTCATCAATATCAATTCAGCAGGGGTCTAACTCACAGCACCCCCGCCGATCAGTTGTTTGTGCTTATGCAAGTGCTACTTCCACTTTACCAGTGCGCCGTCTCCTTTGTACCGGCCATGCAGTGTAGTTACAACTCTTTTTCCTATTCACTTGAATGGGACGAGCAGTTGTAATTACACTGCACCGCCTCTACAAGTCACACGATGGACAGGTAGCGAAAGCACTAGCAAACAGATGATCGGGGGGGTGCCAGCAGTTGGACCCCTGCCAATCCTATACCGAGGATAGGTCATCATTATCTTTGCACTGCCCAACTACTTTGAAGTCTTCAGTGAACAGCTGGCCATACATTGCCATTTGGCTGATGGCTATCCCTCCCACTCCCCACCAAGCTTGCATGTGTTCTGAATGAGGAGAAGGAAGAAAGCCACTGTCTAGTCCTTCTTTTCCCCAACATCTGTCATTGGGTGAAAGTTGGCGCTCCTCCATACACAGTAGATTGTTGGCTGGTCAAGCCAAAACTGGCGGTTTTGGCCTACATTCATGTAATGTTTAGGGCCAGCTTAAGCTCCCTTGGTGTCAACTTGCACAGGACTACAACTCTTCAGAGACACTTTAGCATTGCAAACATGTATGAGCAGGAACTGGACTGAGGGTTTGGGGACAACACTATTAGGTTTGGAATAAAAGGAGGTAACAAAATCGACTGTGGGAGAATTCATTGTGGCATTAACCAGCACAAGGAGGAGCTATAACTTTACTACTATTATAGTAATTAAAAATTTAGTGTAGCGAGTGAGTTATTCAATAAAATGTATCTGTATGACAATACCTGCTGTTTGTTTTTTCAGATTTTTTTTTGTCTGACTGATATGGGTGCACATGCTCAGTTTTAACCTTTAACTGCCTCTTCAGGTGTGATAGGGAGAGAGCTACAGCAAAAAGGACACACTCCCTGAGCTGCAGCAGAAAGGACACTCCCTTTGAGCTGCCAGCTTAATATAGGTACAGGGCTGGTTCTAGCTTTGGTACAAAGAGATTGTCATGTACTATATGATGTCTGATTGTCATTTTTTACATTAATCATGGGAGAACCCCTTTAATTATATTCCAATTATGTGGATCACTAGTATAAGATAAGGGCCAGGGCCATGATGGTACATTTGGGAAACACATACGCTCCTTGAAATTTTAATTGTGGATTAATTACAAAGAAATCTGTCCTAAACAATATATATACTCTGTCCCACCCAAGGTCACGGTATTTTGAGCGGATGATGCTCCAGCTCACTGCACATTATTAATATTTTAAATGGATTGGAATAATTTGCTGGTAATTTGATCTCTACATATCTCTGGACATATCAAATCTAATCTGCAACATTAATTTTACATACATATATAGGACACAAACCATTTTGTAATAATGGAATTTTCCATGATATTGTTTCAGCGGGTGCCATTTGCAGTGAATACAGTTCCACAGCAGAACAAGATTCAAAATACATGTAAATAATTAAGAATTGTCCCCTCCAGCAGCAGAATATATTGGAGTATTATGCGGTACTTGCAGCCAAGTAAACAGGAAATCACAATGTCACACAGTGTATGTTGAAAACATGACATATATGCATTCGGAATAATAAAGTGCGACAGATATGAGCACAGGGCAGGGGTCTGCATCCTGCTGTCGGCGGTCATAGTGGTGGTTCCAGTGTAGAGCAAATGACATGAGTATTTCCATTTGTAGCACATACAGGTTGCCTAGGAAAAGTTTTTTTATTCCAGAAAAAGTGCTACTCATTCAAGTGATTGGAGCTAAACTGTAATACCAGACACAGCCTATGGATAAGAGTATGCCAATTAGCTCCCTTTCCAAAAAGAAAAGACAACTGAGCCTCTGATGTCACCAGATATAAGGTGCCTATCCTATAAAGAGACCTTGAAGCATAACTTGGATGATTACTTTACATCTGGTGGCATCAGAAGCTTAACTTTCTTTTCTTTTTTGAAAGGTAGATAATTTGCATATGTTTTCCCCAGAATCCAGAGGATCATTGCCTTGCCTATAAGACTCTTTACGCCTACTAGGTGCTCACTCTCCATCAGGAGAGATTTTATCCTCCCAAATATGAGAGTGGCCTTGTTTCTGGAAAAATACCCTTTTCAAAGCCCCTTATCTGTATCCAGCACAGTTGGCCATTTGTTCATTGGCCAGAATTCTGAATTGTCTATGACTTGGGTGGAGATAACCTTTCGTTTTATTTAGATGGTGGTCTGCAGATCGTTGGTGTAGAACTATTATGAAGAGTACATTCTTAACACCACTGCATTCTATGCAAACGTACAATCATCACTGTTTTCACAAGGCCAAAGTCCATCCAGCTCTATTAAATTAGAGCAAATAATATCACATTTCCTAGGTTAGGAACAGACATTATTTTCCCTGAGTTATCATCAAGTAAAAGTCATGTGTCTAGAGTATTGCTGTATTAACGACAGATACCCTGATGTGTCTGCAAACTCAGTGTGACAATGCAAAATTAGAAAAATATGTCATAGAAAGAAAAGCTGTAATATTCCTTTTTTTTAGCTCAAAATGACAGGAATCACCGAGGACATCCCATCCTAAAATAAATGTTAGCAAAAAACAACTGCTCATTTCAAGAGATTGATAAAAGCTTAACTCATTTACAATAAAAGTACAAAATGCAATTCAAGTAGCAAAGAACAATTGTGCTATAAAAAAAGAGACTTCTTAGACTAACCAACATACATTAGTATAAGATGTACAGTATTTATACAGTAAGTGCCAGTTTCCTTCTGACTTACAGGATAAACGTTTGCTCAGAATTCTAGTCGTGTAGTAAAGGAACAGATTTGTCCATTCTGTGTCTTCTTTGTTGTGCTTGCTCAAGAGGTAAAGTAGTAAGATGTTTTTCCTCATAATGCACATAGTGTGTTTGTCTCACAATAACTTGGGATATTACATCATTGGGGGTACTGGTCGCATTATTTATGATGAGGTGGACATACAATCCAAAAATTCGTGACAGACACACTGACAGAAGCCATATACCATTAGTATAACAAGACTGGAAGGGACAAGGCTGACAAAAACTACTCCAAGAGTTACCTTTTTCGAAACCAGCAGATAAATCCCTAGAGGCAAGGAACTAAAGTAGAGTAGACCTAGTAACCAAACAAAGACACGCACAGAGGTTTGGCAGATTAAGGATGTACAGTTCCACACTGTCCAGTTGGGAGGCATTGAAACCGGATCGTATGTGGAAGGCCTGTAGAACTCTACCACAGGAGTAGCATTGAGGGTTGGAGCACTTTCTCTCTGGACTTCCATGATAGTGATTACCAGGCAGTTGGTAGAACTGTGCGAAGGTGTAACCAGCGTTGAAAGACGTTTTGGGGTTAGCAGCAACTCTGTTGCATTGTCTCCAGAGCACTTTCCCCTCCCACCGCATGCCAGGTTGAGTAAAATATTGTTGTCATCCGGGAGGCTGCTGACTTCATCCTCAGGCAAACGTGTCTCAAACCTACAAAATGGGCACACTATGACACACTGTGGAGACTCCACACAGTCCACAAGTTTATAAAGGCATTTGGCACATACTCTGTGACAACAGCCCAAAACTTTTGGTTTCCTTTGTCTTAAATTGTAACGGTTATAGCATATCTTGCACTCCAGCTCATCGGAGTTTAGGTTTGGAGGCTCTGAAGTATCTTCACTTAGTTGACCCGTCATGGTGCCTTAGTGCAAGCCCTTCAACAAGTTGCAAAACATTCACAAAACCCACACGATGATTGTCCAAGTTTAAAGCCTACAAGCAGCCATAGACTGCACACATAGTAGGAAGAGACACAGGCAAACATTCGACACAGGACAGATGGAGTCTTCATCACTTAGCAGTAGCTTTCATGTTAATATTTTCTTCATTCTGTCCCATCTCTAGCTGTAGTCACATTACTGGAATCTGCAACACAAGATTTTGCAGTGTTATATTCAGGTCTAAAGCCAGGAAATTGAACTGAATGGAAATTCTGGACCTTTCTAGGCAGCACAATGACAGTATCACAATTGTGGTTGCTCTTCAAAAAGAACTGAATGACATTTGTACCTTTGCCAGACAGTTCTGTAATATGTGGAGAACAAACAGAGTGAACTATTTTTACAGTTCAACAGTATTTGCAATACTGAACAAAAAATGATTTCCTTTGACTGGTATAGGTCAATAGCAAGTGTTAATCAATTAGGCCATTATTATTGCAATTTATTTTAGATCTTTTGGGCAGATACTATACCCACATAAGGCTACTTTCACACTAATGTTTTTGCTGGATCCGGCAGGGTTCAGCAAAAACTCTTCCAGTACTGATAATACAACCATCTGCATCCGTTATGAACAGATCCGGTTGTATTATCTTTAACATACCCAAGACTGATCTGTCATGAACTCCATTGAAAGTCAATCCATTTTCTATTGTGTCAGATTGCGGTTTGCTCTCCAGTATGAAAACAGAATGGAATGCATTTTGGAGCACTCCGTTCTGTTCAGTTACATTTTGTCCCTATTGACAATAAATGGGGACAAAATGGAAGCGTTTTTTTCTGGTGGTGAGACCCTATGACGGATATCAATACAGGAAAATATTAACGCTAGTGAGAAAGTAGCCTAATGCAAACCCATTGGGGGTCATTTGCCAAAGTATGGCATTTCACACACGAATCTTACGGGAAAAAAAAACAGCTGAAAGAAGATCGATCAATTTATTTTATATATGAGGTGCATGCATACCTTAATAAATTGTGACATCTTCTGAAACTGAAATTTTCTCCAGCTATGAACTGGCGTATATTTCATTTATAATTTACCCTATTTTTCTGGAGTAAAATATTGTAAATCTGTAGGCTGAGGTGGCCCCGACCCCTTCCGTTACGCTATACCCACTTTTTTAGTGGCAAGAACAGCATAAAATCTGAAAAGTCACAGGGTATTTTGCACCAAATTTTTATGCCAAAAACCGGGCATAAGGCTTTGGTAAATGACCACCATGGTGCTTTAATCTTCATTATTACAAGAATGAAAGAGCCACTAAGTTTTCATAAAACTTTTCATATGTGATAAAGGAATATTAAAAATTTGGATTGGTGGGTGTCTGAGGGTTGAGACCCACACCAATCGCTAGAACGAGGAGAGAGAATTGCTCACACATAGCTCTCTCTCCTCACTGAAGGAGATGGAGAGATCGGCCCATAGACTTTCTAGTGAGTTTGTCTTGCATCCTCTTCTGCTATGCGTGCTACACTCTTCTTATTCTAGCGATCGGTGGGAGTCTAAGCACTCAGACCCCCACTGATCAAAATATTTTTGGTATGCCTCTATGACATTTTAAAAGTTTTATGAAAGCTCGGTGACCATTTAATGTGTTTCTCTGCCTCAGAGGTTCAGAAGTTCAGATTTTATTAAATGGTAATTCCATAATAAACGTATATATCACTCAAAAGGTTCAATTTCAGAAATAGAGAAACAAAGTAACAAGTCTCTGCAACAGCTCTCCAAATCTCCCGCTGTTTTTGATTACAGACTACTGTAAAATAAATCGTGTCTGTAGCTGCACAGGGTAACACTCAGAAGGAGATTCTAAATCCTTAGGCTCCAAGGTCAGTTCTCTTTTAAAGAACCATAAGCTAGATGAAAAACTAGTATGAGTATAGTAATACTGAGTACTTTTAAAGTAATGTGAGGTCTTCACAATCCATCACTTCTCTTCTCTCTTGCCCAGTAGGCAAGCAGAAGTTAGCGTATGATGTTGCCAACTTCTGACTACCTTCCCCATAGAAGAGACTGTCCTGACACCTTAAATTAGGTATAATGGAGGTTATAGACTGTTTCTGCCATGCCCCATGGGCAGGGAGTGCAACCATGACTGGGTCCAGAGGGGAAGGGAGCCTTCCTGGATACCTGGGCAAGCATCACATTCAACAGGATCTGCATCTTTAGTATGCAGATCCAGGTGAAAACTACAGTATGACAGAACAGAGAGCCATTGGCTCCCTGCTATGCCACTTCCTTTGGTAATCAGCCGACTGCTTTAGGGCTGTTACCTGCCAGAAGTTAGGTTGATATAGAAGGCATCAGGCAGAAAGATGATGTCACTGTATCCCGCCACCTGTGTTGGGTGGAGGCAGTGGACTGCTTGTCCAGCTGTTCGTTGTGGGAATGGTATTAGGGGAGTTTAATTTTTTTATTGTTACAAAGGGGGCATAAAGGGGGCAAAAGAGAGCATATATTATTAACAAGGAGGCCAAAGACAGAAATTATTATTGTGCATGGTAAAATACATGTGAGGATTTCTATTGTATCGGGGCACAACAAGAGGGCATTACAACTGTAAAGGCACTAATAGGAGCATTACTATTGTATGAGGGCACAGAGGCGGACATAATTACTGTGTGGGGAAAATGATAAAGGGAGGCATTGCCACAAAGGAAAACACAAGGGACATTATTACTAGGGTTGAGCTAACCCAAACTGCAAAGTTCGGGTTTGTACTGGACTTTAGGGTTTTTGGTACCCGGACCTGAACCCAAACATTTTCATAAAAGTTTGGTTTCGAGTTCGGTGTTCGGCGATTTAATGGTGCTTGTTGAAAGGCTGCAGGGCATCCAATCAACAAGCGTTTAACTAGTGTGTCCTTAGAAGCCTGATGCTGCTGCTGTGCGTGAGAGATTAGGAAACAATTCTGGTCTGGTGTACTTGATGTTAAATCTGCAAACTACAGCGATTATTTTTGTCGGTGCTCTGCTACATTTTTTTTTTCCCATGAGCCCAGTGACACAGAAAAATAAGTTTTATCCATCTGTTAGTTAGGTGGGTGTCGGCAGCCATTTTGTGCAAGTGTAGTGCACTTGCACCTGCATATGTGCAAGGGACAATAATTTAATCCTGTTCTTTCAGTTCAGTGGGCAACATATACCCATTTTTAAAGTGGACCTGCACTGCATATATGCATATAGCAGACAGGGTAATGATTTTCCAAAATTCGTCTGTTCCATTGTTGGGTGACATCAACCCAGTTTTGCCGTATACAAACTCCTGCTCTGCATTGCTGACAGGGGCCTATATTTAAAAAAAATCCTCTGTTACACTGGTGGGTGACATTAACCCATTTTTGCCGTATACAAACCCCTGCTCTGCATTGCTGACAGGGACCTATATTTCTAAAAACCCTCTGTTACATTGATGGGTGACATTAACCCATTTTTGCCGTATGGAAAACCCTGCTCTGCATAAGTGACAGTGATCTATTGTTCTAAAAATGGTCTGTTACATTGGTGGGTGACATTAACCAATTTTTGCCGTATACAAACCCCTGCTCTGCATAGGTGACAGGGACCTATATTTCTAAAAATCCTCTGTTACATTCTTGGGTGACATTATACCTATTTTGCCTTATACAAACCCCTGCTCTGCATTGCTGACAGGGAACTAAATTTTGTAAAAACGTTTGTTAAAGTAAATTTGCGGCCTGCACTTCATTTCTGAGGGTGAAATTTAATCAGTAAATCCAGCTGCTAGATTGTGGGTGGACATTTCCACGGCTATCAGACCAGTCATTTACAAGTGGCTTGGAGGGTCTGTTCCTGCTGCACTGCATACCTGACTGGGAAATGTATTCTGTAAATTCGGCGGCGTTTAGATTGTTGGGTGATCTATACCCCTTTTTTCTTTCAAAGTACCCCTGCACTGCATACCTGTCTGGGAAATATATTCAGTAAATTCGGCGGCATTTAGATAGTTGGGTGATCTTTACCCCTTACAAGCGCACGCTGGTAGACGTGCTGCTGATGGCATTCCCACCTGACACCGGGGCCTCAGTGGAAGCACAAGGCGAAGGCAGACGAGAAGGAAGAAGCCGCCAACACAGCTGGGGCATCGCCAGCAGCTCAGAAGGTAGGGTTAGCATGGCCAAAATGTGAAAAAGCTTTGTCAGCATGCCACAAAAACTAGCACCACCAGCTGATATGGAACTTCTTAGCAGGAGGCAGCATTCCAGCAACATGGTGGAACAGTATGTGTGCACACGCCTACACGTACTGACTGATGGGTCTTCCAATTCAACTTCTTGGTCTCCAAATTGGGTACATGGCCTAAGCTTGCTCTTTACGCCTTGGAGGTGCTGGCCTGCCCTGCAGCCAGTGTTTTGTCTGAACATGTGTTTAGCACGGCAGGGGGCGTTATCACAAACAAGCACAGCTGCCTGTCCACAGCCATTGTTATACTCCAGCACACTTTTTCTTTGTTTTATTTTATATATTCCACAATGCTTTGGGTCTACCCCAAAAAAAAAAAAAGTGTTGGCTACCTCCTCCTCCTCCACCGTCGCTTCCACCTACACCGCCACGTCCACCTACACAACCACGTCTACCGCCTCCTCAACCTCCTACTCCATATGGACCTCTTCCTCCTAGTTCAAAATTATTATTTTTAATTTTTAATAATTTTATGTCATTTTAAGTCATTTCCCTATCCACATTTGTTTGCAGGGCACTTGTCATGCTCTTACCCACATTTTGCTGCCTTGTGCAGCCCTCTAGCCCTTTCCATTACTCTTTTAGAGCCATTTTAGTGCCCCAAAGTTTGGGTCCCCGTTGACTTCAATAGGGTTCTGGTTCGGGGTCAAGTTTGGTTCCCGAGCTCGAACTTTCCGACGAAGTTCGGAGGAACCCGGCGAACCCAAACTTCCAGGTGTTCGCTCAACTCTAATTATTACAAAACGACGTCACCTGAAAGACACTAGATACTGGTGGTAATAATTAGTTACTATGTCGTAGTAATTTGTCTTTATGGTCTGGCAGTATTATTTGGCCCTTATCAAGTGGTGTTATACGTTAACCCTACTACAGTTTAATTCAGAAGTCTGTTATCAAATGTAGAAAATTGTCTTATAGCTTAAGGGGGTTTTCTCACTTCAGCAAATGGCATTTATCATGTAGAGAAAGTTAAGACAAGGCACTTCATAATGTATTGTGATTGTCCATATTGCCTCTTTTGCTGGCTTGATTCATTTCCAATCGCATTATACACTGCTCATATACAGGGGCTATTGCTTAAATATATATTATTTTTTGAGTGGGCATATATCTTTATAGACAGTAGCAATGACACTGGGTCTTGCATATCTGAGTACCCTGGCAACTTGCTGGTGGTGGGGCAAGGGTGTGGCGGCCCAGGTTCAAACTTTTTCCTGGGGCCCTTACGACTCTAGTTACACTTTTGTTATGTTTTAATAAAACATACTGAATAAAGAATGTTGAAATATTTTTTCTTTGCTTCACCATATTCTGACACCCGTATCATTTTACAGTTTATTTTTAGTTTATTATTATCTATAGAGCTGTGTGCAGGATCTTTTTATGTGGGATGTTCTGTAGTTTTCAAAATAGTTTTTGGAAGGTAACGCAAACAAAAAAACAAGGATTAGACCATTTAGATTTTTTTATTGTTTTTATGGAGTTGATCACATGGCATAAATACTTTTATATTTTAATACTTTGGGCATTGTTGGAAGTGGTGATACCAATGATGTTTATTCTTTATTGCTTATTTTTATATGCAACTTATATTTTTATATAAATTAGGGTCGAGAGAGAAATTAAACATTTGTGAACTAAATTATTTTTAGTCCTCCTAGGGAACTTACAGTATATTTGTGATCATTAGATTGATGGTTTTTCATTGCAGTCTATGGAAAAATTGCTGAATTTCTATTGAGTCCTGTCTGAGGGAGAGTTTAATAGGAAGAACTATGACAGGCCTGGAAGCTTTCGTAAGGTTCTGCAATGAGAGCAGCCCTCTTAGGGGCTTAGTATCTGTGATCTGAGTTATCTACAATCACAGCCACTGATGGCAGGTGTCTGCTGTGTAAAACCCTGGAAGTTGGGTCTTTAAAGATGGCATCTGCTCAGGAGCTGAGCGGTGCCATCTTTAAAGACTTAGGTTCCACCATACATGTGCAGCAGATGTTGAAAAAGGATTAAACTAACAAAAAACAAGTAGACTGTGTCTAGTCTTGAAGACCAAGTTTAACCTTGCTCTAAACTGCTTAAAAATATTGTGCAAACGATTTAACTGCAGTAAGATTAATCATGTTCTAATGTACAGTCTCTTCAGTTGAGATGACTCTGTAAGTCAGTATAACATGCAGTCACATGCTCCTGATGTTTTTTTTTCCTGCTTTTGTGATATTCTGCACTCTAAACATATGGTTTCCTCTCTCCCATCCCTGGAGTACTGGAGTCAAACATCACATGTCTCTTATCTTGACTGCTGTCTGACTCTGCTCCATTCCTCCCTGCTTTAGTAGGGATTGTGTTTCACATGCTGAGCAGTAGTATTGAGTATGGGAACAGCAGAGCTATGTTGCATATAAAGACAGTGAGTAATTATAGTGCTACCTTATACTTTGCATGCAGCCTGCTGTAGACATATGCAATGTCTATGAGAGTGAAGAAGATTTTAGGAACTTTAGTCCTTCACAGTGGTAATACCACCCACAGCAATCCATGTCAGCATCAAACCAGCATCAAGTGCTACACAGATCAGATAATAAAAATAAAGAATAATAACTTCTGAGCTATATTGCCATAATTTTCTGAACATTTAAACAAAATAAGATACTGTTCTGTAGTTTTTATTTAATTTTTAGCTACTATTGCCAAGAAGATTTTGTTTTTCAACCTAAATAACTATTTAACTTTGTAGTAAAATAACAAACAAAAGGTCACCAAAGCATGAATAGCGTTATTGGTGGCTACTGCCAGTAGAGGGCAAAACCACATACTCTACATGGTGTAAAAGGTGCATTGCCCTGAGGGACCAATTAAGAGATAATTAGCGCCTGTGACTCAGTAACTCCAGGACTGTAGGCCCTATATCAGTGCTATATGGCTTGATGTGTGTACTGCCCACTGGCACAAAATGTAGCAATTTTTTTCAAAACTTTTTGCCCCGTTGGCCACTTTTCCAAAATTTCGGTTGAGTGGGCGGTGTGGAGCCAGGCATAGATAGCCCAGTTCAGTCCAGCATTCCTATAATGTACACTAGGAAGCTGGCCTAGATTATACCTGAAATCTAAAGTAGCTTGCTTGCTGGTGTAGATATCAGTTCTGGTGCATGGTCCTACATACACACGCTACAATTATAAAGAGGGATAAGCCTGTTGATAATTGTAGCGCATATAATGCCAGTTTGGTATATATTAAGACCAATGTGTAAAAAGCTGGTCTTAATAAATGTCCCCATTTGTGTAAACTATTTAGCTTTATACGGGCACTGTATGGCACTATCTGGGAAAGGTATGGTATTTTGGGTAATATAGTGTGCACTGTGCATAAAGAAAACCGCTCACTTTTATCAGATATCAGCTGTACAGGAAAGCACCTGCATGACAATGATTTTAAGTTATAGCTAAAATGCATAAGCATAAGCATATGCATAAAATTATTTGCATCTTTGAGCACTTGAACAACCAGTAGTGCCAGTAGTGAAATACCAGACTTCTATATCTATAACCACACATAGGCTAGATGTCTGGGGGGGATGGTTACGTTTAATACCACAACAGAAATATGGATAAAAAGTAGATAATAATAAACTGAACCATTGTAACAAAGAATTGTCTTTTTTTGCAATTCCGTTCCTCTAAATTTACATATCGCCTAGTCACTGCCATCACCAACTGTCAGCAGGTGACAGGAGCATCTATAAAATAAAAATATTCAAGTTTCAATTGTCACACTAATTACACAGAACCTGAAAACTGTTCAGGCGTCAAAATGTAGAAACTGAGCTGTCAAGTTTGAGGTGCTGTAGGTCTAGATTCAATTATTTTCTAAATTACTGTACACATTTATTAGGGTTTATTAAACTGCAGAGTTTTTATTTTTTGCTGATAAAGTTCTGTCTTTCTCTGCTAATCTCCAAGTAATGTTCTCTGCTGATATTCTTTAAAGTTTGTAATGTTCTTATGCATTTAATATCTTTTCAGAACACCCCGAGGGAAACTTTGGTGGTGGTGAGCATAGAAAACCACAGAAAATCTATCTAAGGTTTTAAATATGTTTTCCCCGGATATCAGGACACATTTGAGGACACATTTAAAAAAAATAATATTGCTATTAGTAGTAGTAGCAGTACTTTATTTGGGCTAAAATAGGTCTTTATTAAAACATGTCCTCTCCAGCTATAATCTTTCCACCTATAGTGTAGGCTGTTCTTTCTCTTTCACAATGAAATCCATCAGAGGAGCTTCTGACTGCTCAATTTGTAACCCAAGTTGTTGGTCACTTCATAAACTGAATGTCACTGCACAATAGACTGTATACCAGATTTTACTTCATCTTAGGTGCTGTGTCAGAAGTCCCCCAGAGCTCATGGCCATGGTAAGCAAGCTGATGTCAGACACATGATTTACATACATTATGGCTTTCTCAGCTGTCTTCCTGGTGCATCCTCTTCTGTGCAGGTGCTGGACCCATTTAGTTACTGTCCAGCATCTACATAGAGGAGAATGTGGCAGGAGGGACAGCTGAGACAAGTCTAATGAGTAAATCAAGTGACCACTACGAACTCACTACCCATGGACGTGGCTGCCATGGGCTTTACATTATGGACAACCCTTCAGGGCTCTGAGCTGCACCTGAGAGACAGCACCTGAGCTGTTTATTGCGCCAGAGCATTCAGTTTATGGGCAGTTAGGAATTTGTGTCATGAAGTGGCCAACCCCTAGTCCAGCTTTTGTTTTTTAACAAAATCTCGAGGTCTGACACCCAGCACCTGGCACTGATCAGCTGTTGCGGGCAGCTGCCAACACTGGAGACAAAACAGTGGAAGGCATTTTCTGCTTCTTGCTCTGTCCTGGACCAAACATGCTCGTGTGAAAACAGGCCTATGGGATCTCTTAGCTATAGAGAAGTTTAGGAATATGGGGGGAGATTTATCAAGAGTAATGTAAAGTTAAACTGGCTTAGTTGCCCATAGCAACAAATTAAATCCCACCTTTAATTTTCCAAAGGAGCTGTGAAAAATGAAAGGTGGAATCTGATTGGTTGCTAGGGTCAACTAAGCCAGTTCTACTGTACACCAGTTTAAAAAATCTCCCCTTGTTTAACTCTAAATCCTTGAAAAAATAGTCCCTGAAGTGGACATGTCTAAAAAAAAAACAAAACAAGGCTCTTTAGAAATTGGAATGCACAGCACATACAATGTGTGATTTTTAACATTATATAATTAGTCAATCTCACACTGTGCACATGATTCAAGCGCAGGTTGTACAATCCACAGCAGTCATGAATAATTACATTAACCTTCACAACGACCGTTTGTTTAACCATTTGAAACCAGAAGAATGTATTTTATTTTACAAGTAGTCAAGGCACTATAGTCAAGTTTGAATTGTCAGCGGGGGTTATCGGCTAACTTAGAAAAATGAAGAATAAAGGTTTATGGATTATTTATCATCCAGAACTGTCACTTGTCTGATATATATATATATATATATATATATATATATATATATAAAACCCAAATTCCATCAAGTTGCTGCCATCTAAATGAGTTAATTTTTTTCATGAAAATGATAAAATGTCGCAATTTCAACATCTGATATGTGTTCTATTGTGAATAAAATATGGGTGTATAAGATTTGCAAATCATTACATTCTGCTTTCATTTGCATCTCTTAACGTTTTACATAGTTACACAGTTACATAGTTAATATGTTTGAAAAAAGACACAAGTTCATCAAGTTCAACCAAGGGATAGGTGAGGACGCGAATCCCAGAAGGAATTGAGACTCAAATTTCTACATGTTTTCATAAGCATTAATGTTGTTTACTTTTAAGAATTCATCTAAACCCTTTTTAAAACTCTCTACTGTTCCTGCTGTGACCACGTCCTGAGGAAGTCTATGCCACAGCTTCACAGTTCTTACAGTAAAGAAACTTTGACACTTCTAGAGACTAAACTTTTTCTTCTCCAGTCGGAGGCAGTGCCCCATTGTCTTTTGAGCGCATTTTACATGGAACAGTTTTTCACCGTATTTTTTGTATGGCCCATTTATATATTTGTATAGGTTAATTATGTCCCCCCTTAGACATCTCCTCTCAAGACTAAATTGTCCACATTGATGCCAAATCACTCAAAGTGTTCAAGTCAGCTTGTACTTTATGGACATCTTCCATAGACTGTACTGTTCTACATAGCTTGGTGTCATCTGCAAAAATAGAAATGGTGCTATTAATCTCGTCCTCGATATCATTAATAAATAAATTAAATAATAGAGGACCCAGCACTGAACCTTGGGGTACACCACTTATAACCCGGGACCATTCTGAATAGGAATCATTGACCACAACTCTCTGGACACTGTCTTTCAGCCAGTTTTCAATCCAATTATGAACTATACTTTCCAAGCCTATAGAGCTTAATTTACCTATTAAATGTCTATGAGGGACAGTATCAAAAGCCTTTGCAAAATCCAGAAACACTACATCCACAGCCCCCCCCCCCTGTCCAGGCTACTACTCACCTCCTCATAAAAACAAATCAGGTTAGTCTGACAACTTCTGTCCTTGGTAAACCCACGTTGGTTATCACTAATAATATTACTTACAGTCACATACTCCTGTAAATAGTCCCTTAAGAGTCCTTCAAACATTTTTCCCACAACAGAATTTAAACTAACTGGTCTATAATTACCTGTGGAGGACCTAGATCCTTTTTTGAATATGGGCACCACGTTTGCCTTGCGCCAATCACTTGGCACTGTACCAGTACCTAGAGAATCTTTAAAAATTATAAACCTTACTATCCAGAATCCCACAATGCCTATCTCGCATATCCCCCTTCTTCTCCTCTCGCTTTCTAAAACTTAACATGGATAAAACAGAATTCATCATCTTTCCCCCATCTTGCTCACCCCCCTCCCCCCAACAGACCACAGTGTTTATCCCAGCCCTAACTCATCTCTTCAACCTATCACTAACCTCTGGTCTCTTCCCCTCTGCTTTTAAGCATGCTACCATTAAACCCATCCTCAAAAAGCCTTCACTTGACCCATCTACTTTGTCCAGTTATCGCCCCATATCCCTTCTTCCATATGCCTCAAAGCTACTTGAGCAACATGTCCATTCTGAACTGTCCTCTCACCTCTCCTCCTGCTCCCTCTTTGACCGGCTACAATCTGGCTGCCGACCCCACCACTCAACCGAGACTGCCCTCACCAAAGTCACCAATGACCTACTACTTGCCAAAACCAAAAAGATTACTCTGTCCTCCTTCTCCTTGACTTGTCCTCTGCCTTTGACACTGTCGACCACTCCCTTCTGTTGCAAACTCTCTCATCTCTTGGCATTACTGCCCTGGCTCTGTCCTGGATCACATCATACCTCACAGACCGGACATTTAGCATCTCCCACTCTCACACCACCTCCTCGCCTCATTCCCTCTCTGTTGGTGTCCCGCAAGGCTCCGTCCTAGGACCCCTGCTCTTCTCTATCTACACCTTTGGCCTGGGACAGCTTATAGAGTCCCATGGCTTTAAGTATCACTTCTATGCTGATGACACACAAATCTACCTCTCTGGTCCAGACATCACCACCTTACTATCCAGAATCCCACAATGCCTATCTCACATATCCTCCTCTCCTCTCGCTTTCTAAAACTTAACATGGATAAAACTGAATTCATCATCTTTCCCCCATCTTGCTCACCCCCCCCCCCCCCCAACAGACCTATCTATCACAATCAATGACTGCACACTCTCC
This sequence comes from Bufotes viridis, assembly GCA_033119425.1. NCBI lineage: Eukaryota > Metazoa > Chordata > Amphibia > Anura > Bufonidae > Bufotes > Bufotes viridis. Next base: position 279,744,008 of record CM065593.1, read on the forward strand.
CCGGTCAACCAAGTCCACTGCCTTGGAGTGACCTTGGATTCTGCCCTCTCCTCCCGACCACACATCCAAGCCCTTTCCACCACCTGCCGCTTCCAACTCAAAAACATTTCCCGCATCCGCCCTTTCCTCAACTTTGAATCGGCAAAAATGCTTGTACATTCCCTCATCATCTCCCGCCTAGACTACTGCAACATTCTCCTCTGTGGCCTTCCATCTAGCTCTCTCGCACCCCTACAATCTATCCTCAACTCTGCTGCCCGACTAATCCACCTCTCCCCCCATTACTCCTCTGCCTCTCCCCTCTGCCAGTCCCTGCACTGGCTCCCCATTGCCCAGGGAATTCAGTTTAAAATACTAACCAACACATACAAGACCGTCCACAAACGGTCCCCTCCCTACATCTCTGAGCTACTTTCCCGATACATCCCCACACGCAATCTTCGATCCTCACAGGACCTCCTTCTCTCCTCTCCTCTTATCACCTCTTTCCATACTCGCCTCCAGGATTTTTCCTGTGCATCCCCTATACTCTGGAACTCGCTACCCCAACATATTAGACTCTCACCTACAGTGGAATCCTTCAAAAGAAACCTGAAAACCCACCTCTTCAGACAAGCCTACGACCAGTGACACTGCTGCCTCTATACCGCCATGACCAGCTTCACCCTCGCCTACTGTCTCCTTCCCCCATACCATGTAGATTGTAAGCCCTCACGGGCAGGGCCCTCTATCCTTCTGTACCAGTCTGTAACTTGTCTCATTCATGCTTAAGGCAATTGCCTGTATTATGTATGTGCACCGCTTATATGTACAGCGCTATGAAATTATTGGCGCTCTAAAAAGAAATAATACTAATAATAATAATAATAAACAGGGGCACAGCAATGACTGAACTGAGCTCTTTAACCACTTAAGCCCCCCTAGCTTAAACACCCTTAATGACCAGGCCACTTTTTACAATTCCGCACTACACTACTTTCACCGTTTATTGCTCCGTCATGCAACTTACCACCCAAATGAATTTTACCTCCTTTTCTTCTCACTAATAGAGCTTTCATTTGGTGGTATTTCATTGCTGCTGACATTTTTACTTTTTTTGCTATTAATCAAAAATTACCGAAATTTTTACAAAAAAATGACATTTTTCACTTTCTGTTGTAAAATTTTTTAAAAAAAACTACATTTCTATATAAATTTTTCTCTAAATTTATTGTTCTACATGTCTTTGATAAAAAAAAAGTCCAATAAGTGTATATTTATTGGTTTGGGTAAAAGTTATAGCGTTTACAAACTATGGTGCAAAAAGTGAATTTCTGCATTTTGAAGCAGCTCTGACTTTCTGAGCACCTGTCATGTTTCTTCAGGTGCTAGAATGTCAGGATAGTATAAATATCCCCCAAATCACACCATTTTAGAAAGAAGACACCCCAAAGTATTCGCAGAGGGGCTTGGTGAGTTCATGTATCATTTCATTTTTTTCACAAGTTAGCGGAAAATGACACTTTCTGAGAAAAAAAAAAAAAAAAGTTTCAATTTCTGCTAACTTCTGGCAAAAAAAAGAAATCTCAGACGGACTCACTATGCCCCTCAGTGAATACCTCGGGGTGTCTACTTTCCGAAAGGGGTCATTTGTGGGGTGTGTTTACTGTTCTGGCATTTTGGGCGGGGCTAAATTGTGAGCCGCCATGTAAAACCTAAAGGTACTCGTTGGAATTTGGGCCCTTTGTGCACCCAGGCTGCAAAAAGTGTCACTTATGTGGTATCGCCATACTCAGGAGAAGTAGGGCAATGTGTTTTGGGGTTTATTTTTACATATACCCATGTTGGGTGAGAGAAATATCTCTGTAAACTGACAACTTTGTATAAAAATTTTTAAAAGTTGTCGTTTACAGAGATATTTTTCACACACAGTATAGGTATATATAAAAATACACCCCAAAACACATTGCCCTACTTCTCCTGAGTACGGCGATACCACATGTGTGACACTTTTTTGCAGCCTGGGTGCGCAAAGGGGCCCTAAAACCAATGAGTACCTTTAGGATTTCACAGGGCATTTTTATGCATTTGGATTCTCACGCTTTAGGACCCCTAAAATGCCAGGGCAGTATAAATACCCCACAAGTGACCCCATTATGGAAAGAAGACACCCCAAGGTATTCCGTGAGGGGTATGGCGAGTTCACAGAAAAAAAAAAATTTGGCACAAGTTAGCGGAAATTGTTTTTTTTTTTTTTTTTTTTTTTTACAGTCTCATATTCCACTAACTTGTGACAAAAATAAAATTTTACATGAACTCACCATACCCCTCACGGAATACCTTGGGGTGTCTGCTTTCAAAATGGGGTCACATGTGAGGTGTTTGTACTGCCCTGGCATTTGAGGGTCTCCATAATCATTACACGTATGGCCAGCATTAGGAGTTTCTGCGATTCTCCGTATATTGAGCATACGGGTAATGAGATTTTTTTTTTCCGTTCAGTCTCTGGGCTGAAAAGAAAAAAAAATGAACGGCACAGACTTTTTCATTCGCATCAATCAATGTGGATGAAAAAATCTCTGCCCAAAAATGTGCAAAAAAAAACAAAACGGCACAGATTTCCTCATTCGCATCGATCAATGTGGATGAATAAATCTCTGCCCAAAAATGTGCAAAAAAAAGTAGTAAGGCCCCATTCACACGTCCGCAAAAATGTCCGCATCTATTCCGCAATTCTGCGGAATAGATGCGGACCCATTCAGTGTGAATGGGGCTGGCGGTGATGCGGAGAGCACACTATGCGCTCGCCGCATCAGCATTTGCGGAGCTGCGGCCGCAAACTTCCGGGTTTCGGCCCCCAAACATCCGGCCGCAGCTCCGCAAAAGATAGAGCATGTCCTATTCTTGTCCGCAATTGTGGACAAGAAAAGGCATTTTCTATATAGTTCTGGCAATGTGCGGATCCGCAAAATGCGGAAAGCACATTGCTGGTGTCCGTGTTTTGCGGATCCGTGGATCTATGGATCCGCAAAACACATACGGACGTCTGAATGAGCCTTACAGGGGGGTAGTTAGTGTCAGGGGGTGACATGGGGTGATCGGGGGTTAATCAGGGGTTAATCAGTGACGGGGTGGGGGGTCTGTGTGGTGATTTGGTGCACTTATAAAAGTTTCTTTGGTGGTCCCAAGCAAAGGGACCACCAAAGGAACGATCAGCAAGCATATCAGGCGCTGTTAACAAAACAGCGTCTGATATGCCATTCCTAACTTCTACAGCCTGCCAGCGCACGATCAGCGCTGGCAGGCTGTAGTTACCTTGTCCCCGACGTGATCCTGTGAACGCGCGCACGCGCGTGCGCGCGTTCACAGGAAATCTCGCCTCTCGCGAGATGATGCGCCCGCGCGTCAGAGAGGAATAGACCGACCGCCCGCAGGACGCAATCCTGCGTGAGGCGGTCGGAAAGAGGTTAAGCACTCTTAGGTGTAATCCATCTGGACCCAGAGCCTTGTTCACATTTACCCTATTTAACTTGTCTTGGTCCGGACCATATCTACAGTTAGCCAAGTGAGTATATTACTGGATGTACTAACAGCCCCAGCACCACAGATATCAGCTCCTTTCTATTCTTTTGAATATACAGAGCTAAAAAAAACATTTAGTAACTCTGCCTTTTGCTTATCTTCAGTGACTACCCCTTATCTTCAGTGACCTACCTGCTCAGACCTAGGTTTTTTAGCATTTATATATAAAAAAAAAATTTGGGGATTTGTTTTGCTCTCTTTTGCTACCTACTGTTCGCTTTGTATTTTTGCTAATTTTATCTCCTTTTTACAGATTTTATTAAGCCCTTTGTATTCTTCAAACGCTACAGCTGACCCCTCAGATTTGTAGTTTGTATGGTTCAATCATAATTTTATTGAAACAAGTTTGAAATGAAATACATACATCCAGATGCAACCAAGCCAGAGTTGAAACGTTGACATGTTGGTGATCATGATGCGGTTACAACGATATACCATCAACATCAAGATTTGTATTTTTTAAATGCCTTTTTTTGTCGTTTATTGCCCCTTTTACAGTAGCTGTCCTCACTTTTTTTTTTAGAATTGGGGTTGTATATATTCACTACTGGACCGCCGTGCACCAAATCTGTCATCCAGACTGAGCCACTGTGATAAAAGTTGAGTAAAGCCAGCACCAGCGGCACTATATTCACTGCTCCCCAATCCTACTGTGCTATTGATCACTTCATAATGGAAGTGTTCATTGGTAACAATTAGATGTTGGAATCCCAGCTCTCTATTTGCTTTATAAGACACACTGCTTTTTCCATCCACTTTTGGGGGAAATGCATTATATAAAGCAAGAAATGTGGTATATACATATATATCTCTTATCTGTTACATATACAAATACATTTCTGTTGTCTGTCTGGATCAATCTGCAACAAATCTTGCACATATCAAAACCAGGTCCTTCCGAAGATTTTAGACTAGGTTCCAGCTCTTTAGGACCTACAGTTCTTGAGATATTCACAAAAAAGCAAATATTGCACCATCACGACCCGTATTAGCCAATAGAAGCTTGCAGGTCCTTCATTCTTAATCTTACTGACATAAACACAGTCACATGAACTCTATTGGCTGATAGAAGCTCGCAGGTCCTTGATTCTTAGTCTCACTAACATACACACAGTTTTACACCAGGTTTCCATAACAACCCAACCGTTTTTTCTGGGGCACTGTGGATGTCACTGTTTGGTCCCAATGTAAATGTCAGTGTTATGTTGGTACTGTGGATGTCACTGTTGTCACTACTGTTATGGGTGCACTGTTCATGTCACTGCTATCGGCGGACTGTGGATGTCACTGTTATGGAGGCACTGTATATAGCATTGTTATGGTGGTACTGTGGATGTCACTCTTATAGGGGCACTGGGGATTTCACTGTTATGGGTGCTTTGTGAATGTCACTGTTATGGGGGCACTGTGGATGTCACTGTTATGGGGGCACTGTGCATGTCACTGTTATGGGGGCACTGTGGATGTCGGTGTTATGGGTTCATTGTGAATGTCACTGTTATGGAGAATCTGTGGATGTCACTGTTATGGAGGCACTGTAGATGTCACTGTTATGGGGGCTCTGTGGATGTCACTGTTATGGGGGCACTGTGGATGTCACTGTTATGGGGGCTCTGTGGATGTCACTGTTATGGGGGCTCTGTGGATGTCACTGTTATGGAGGCACTGTGGATGTCACTGTTATGGGGGCACTGTGGATGTCACTGTTATGGGGGCACTGTGGATGTCAGTGTTATGGGTGCATTGTGAATGTCACTGTTATGGGGAATCTGTGGATGTCACTGTTATGGAGGCACTGTGGATGTCACTGTTATGGGGGCACTGTGGATGTCACTGTTATGGGGGCTCTGTGGATGTCACTGTTATGGGGGCTCTGTGGATGTCACTGTTATGGAGGCACTGTGGATGTCACTGTTATGGGGGCACTGTGGATGTCACTGTTATGGGGGCTCTGTGGATGTCACTGTTATGGGGGCTCTGTGGATGTCACTGTTATGGAGGCACTGTGGATGTCACTGTTATGGGGGCACTGTGCATGTCACTGTTATGGGGGCACTGTGGATATCTTTTAACCACACACAAACCTTTTCCTTTTCCGGGACCACCATTGTAAGTTGAAACCATTATAACTTAAGTAACAGGAGCTTCTTCAGAGTATTGTATAGTACATAGATGTACCAGAAAAATAAAATTGAGTCGCCACCCAACTGAGGTCCAAAGGAGCAGCTCATCCTGGCACAGACAGGGGGCAGTACAGAGCATGTAGTACCGCAGCGTTGCTACTAGACAACCAATAAAGAAGTAAAATAGCCATGTTGATTGGTTGGATCTGAGGCACTGTATGTTGAGTCTAGTTTCAGCTTATGATGGCCCAGAAAATTCCATTATAAGCTGAACCTATTGTATCCATAGGCCATTATATCTTGAGGGATCACTGATATATATATATATATATACACACACACACATATATTTTTACAGTACTAGTCCTACAAATGGTGCAAACTTAGACAGGCTGTCTAAACCTGCTCCAGATTCATTACAGTAATCAGGCTGATCATGATAAATCTGATGCAGAGCTAAAAAATGTTGTTTCACTTTTTACAACTATTGGCTTACTTACTTGACACAGAATTTTATGCCAGAATATGCGCTTCATCTTAGGCAACACCCCTTTTCAGCAAAGCTTCCCCTACTTCTGGTAGGCCCCTACCCCTTTTCGAATAAGTCAGGAAAATTGTAGAAACCCTAGTTGTGCCAGCTTGTGCCACTCTTTAGACAAATTTTAGGTGCAGAAACATTAGTATCCATCATGGATTTTCCCATTAATATAAAACAAATTCTGCAACAAATCTGTGGAAAAATTTGGATGTTATATGTGGATTTGTTTCAAATTTGCTGAGGATTTACAGCAGAAGAGTCAAATCCACTGAAAAAATCTGCAATATAAATTGACATGCAGCAGAAAATAAGCACAACGGGTCAATATCTGTTTGCATTTTTTGACAGTGTGTGGATGAGTTTTGGTAGAATCTCGTCCACTTTGCCGCTACTGTAATATGCTGTGGATTTTCCACTGACAAAATCCAGACAGGAAATCCACAGTGTATGTGCCTTATGTCAGCAAACCCTGAGGGGATATCCACACACGTCATGTTTGTCATAGAAATTTCTGCGACTGAATATCCATATCCATTCTCTAAATCATACTTAGTTAATTAGCACCTTCACAGAAATCTCTTCCAAAAATTTGTCAGAAGTGGATATTATCTTACTGTTGTTAAGCTCTCCCTATAATATATAATTACCATGGTACTATTATCAGAATACCTTTAGTTGGTGACCTGTTGTAAAGGTTAAATGGATTGTTCCACTTGGACATTTAAAGTGGTTGTGCAAGCATGGGGGGAAGGAGTGGTTGGCAACCCCCCCCCCCCTCCCCACTTGGCTGGACCTGTAAAAGAAAGCTTACTTAGCTGATTCCCAGCGCTGACTCCATGTTCCTCCTCCTCCTGGTATCCTGTGATGCTCTGCTGGGCTCTCTTGTTGAAAAACATCCAGCTTCACATAGCCTGTAACCAGTTACTAACCACAACAGAGACCATCCTCCCTTACATCATGACAAATGGTCATATGATACGAGGACAGTGATTGGCTGCAGGCCGATGTCAAACTGGATGTTTTCAGTGATGGAGCCCAGAGGAGCATCGCAGGCCGAGGAGGAGGAACAAGGAGTCAGTGCTGGAAACCAGGTGAGTAAGCTTTCCTTTAAAGGTCCGGCCAAGTGTGGGGGGAAGGAGGTAGGGGGGTTTCCAAACCTCCCCATTCTTGCACAACCTCTTTAATGCATATCTACAGGATTTGCCCTAAAAATCCATCGGAGTGGGTCTTACCTATCTAGAGAATGGGGCTTGACATTTTGCCCCTGTGGATTGTGAATCGAGCAAGGGAGGTGGTCACGCATGCGCTCTCAGCGTTTGTTACACACAGTTTATTCTTAAAAAAAGTCCTTCAGTACTTCCTTTTGTTACAAAAATACCTAGCGCCGTGTTATTTCACTTCTGTCAGTAAATCATGGCAGTTGGTCATATAAAGTCTGAACTCAGGAAAGAATTTTGGCTGCAAGAACATCTGGTAGCAGTCAATGCAGGTGACTTTCAGGGCTCATTCACATGACTGTAAGGTCGTCCTGCCCGTGTTGCAGATCGCAAATAGCGGTCCACAGTGCACGGGCACCGGCTGTGTGAATCCCGTATTATGGTGCAGACCCATTCACTTGAATAGGTCAGCGATCTCCAAGATATGGCAAAAGATAGGACAAGTCCTATCTTTTGTAGTGCGGAAGCATACAGGTGAAACTCGAAAAATAGAATATCGCGCAAAGCTCATTTATTTCAGTAATGCAACTTAAAAGGTAAAACTAATATATGAGATAGACTCATTACATGCAAAGCGAGATATTTCAAGCCTTTATTTGTTATAATTTGGATGATTATGCCTTACAGTTTATGAAACCCCAAAGTCACAATTTTGACGTACCCTTTGCTTAGGGGGTATGGATTAATTAGCTGACTAGAGTGTGACACTTTGAGCCTAGAATATTGAACCTTCTCACAAAATTCTAATTTTTAGCTGCATTAATGCAACTCCGTTTAATTACCATTACTGAAATAAATTGACTTTTGCACGATATTCACATTTTTTGAGTTTCACCTGTTGACTGGAAAGCCCACGGAGTGCACACGGCCAGTGCCCGTATATTGCGGACCCACCTATTGCATTCTAAAATACGGGCATGGAGCCCTTTCGTTCCTGTGAATGAGCTCTCCGCCAGTTGTCACAAGCCCCACATTTTTGCTCTAAAAAAATACCACATTATGGATTTCTTTTTACATTTATTTTAAAAGTTGTTTCAGTTATATTTCTTATAAATTTAAAAACAGCCATGGTTAGAGGACTATACCCATCTGGGACATTAGTGGCATATCACTAGGATATGCCACCAATGTCAGCTAGGTGTGGGTTCCACCTCTAGCAATATGTCATCAAATGTCCCAGATAGGAATACTCTTTTAAGATGTTTAATAGGATTCTTTTATCAGATACATATCATGGGCGTAGGAAGCCCCAAAAATCTGGGGGGGACAGCACTTATGGGGCCCCTGTGTCCCAGCCCACCCTCAAGTCACACCCAGATATCTCTCCGCCGCCCCAAGTGCCAAAAATCTCTCCCCCCCCACCCCTTATGGGCCAGTGGGTCCGGTTTAAAAAAAAAAAAAACACACACACACAAAACAAGACACTTTCTTATACTTACCTCCATCCGTCACAGTGATGCGATGCAGGCCTCTTCCGGCCTGTGTCCGCGCTGTACGGCTCACAGACGGCGTGATGATTCATCGCGCTGCCTGTACCAACATCTGATAGGCTGCAGGCCTAGTGCCAGCAGCCTATCAGAGGAGCAGAGAAGGGAGACGCCTCTCCCTCTCATGCTCCGCAGCACAGCCAACTGTATCACTGTCCTGATGACGGCGATACAGACGACTATGGAGATGAACGTTTCCACAATGGAAGCGTTTAACTCCCTGTGCCCCGCCACCGCCGCACACATTGTCCCGCTGCCGCTGGGGGGGATTTTAGCATAGCTGTCCCCACCGCATTATTTCCTGGGGGGGACCTGACCCCCCCGCACCGCCCCCCCCCCCCCGCTTCCCACGCCCGTGATACATATGATAGGTAAATCTCCGATTCCTCAAAAATGAATATATCATAGAAATAAGTTAAGCGTATCAACATATTAAGCAATTTACTAACTAAATTAAACTACTTTACCTTTCAGGAAGTACAGCACTCAAAGTAGACAGGTGAAATGATGAGTCTGCCAGAAAAAAATGACTATGACTTGGAACCTAGAAGTTTTCAGCACAGGTATATGAAGCCTGGCTATAAATTGTCTGTGACTGTCTTGTAATGCTGAATATATGTGATTCAGTGAGGACAGGTGGTGAAAGCTGACCTGGGATATTAACAAAAGAAACTCGTCTCACAAATGATTTATTAGGTCAAACATTTACACACAAACACAAGCCAGATTGCACAACATTCAGTGCTTTATAATTCCTAAACCAGTCAGTATATATTGTATTGCACAGCTCAGCCCTATTCACTTATGGTACAGTGGGTCCTAGGTACTATGTGTAGATTTAGGGTTGCTAATTTTTTTGTATATGCCCCCCCCCCCAACTGCGCACCTGCTGATACATTGCCAGTATTTCCGAGCCACACGCACTTCTGAGTGCGAACTTATAAGTCCTCCCAAAGTACTACTGTGCCAATTTGCAGGAGCACAATAGAGGAACAAGGAGAATATACACATACGAATTATCAATCAGGGCTCAAGAGGAGCAATACTATTCATGTAGTACTGCTCCTAAAAGAGATATGGAGGTAACAGATTGAGAATAAAGGAGGCTGAGCTGCACTACCACTTGAAAACGGAGGTTGTGTTGTTTTTGGAAGAAAGTAACAATGTTTTTCTAATTCTGCCCCTAAATAAAGACACATGACATTACTCCATATAACGGGGTTCTTTACTAATGTAAGTTTTTGGTACAAAGTGGGAGCACATAAACTGATAAAAACATTTGGATAATTTGATAAGATTGCACCAGTGAGAGCAGATAGAGAATTCTCGCCACCACCACCACCTCCTCTGCGGATCGCTGCACATAGTCTGCAGTCCTGCAGTTGTCCCTTTCTGTCAAGAGCTAAATATTCTGTCTAGGTGTTTTTTAAAGGGGTTATCCGAGCCTGGAAATGCCCCCCCCCCCCCATATGCCTGGGCCCCTCATACTGATTTTACTTACCTGGCTCCCCACGCAGCCGCCGCTGCTTCTTGCCATGCGCGGATGAAAACATCTGGTGTCGGGGGGCAGGCTTTTGCTTTTCCATGGCAGCCGGGACTTTAGTAGCGTCCTGGCTGCCATGGTTACCATTCTTTGAAGGTAAACGTCCGATCCGGCGGTGCGCCGAAACGTCGTTTAGCTTAAAGTCGGATCGGAATTAATGCATTTCAATAGGCATTAATTCCGGATCCGGCGTTACGGCATGTCTTTCGGATTTTTGGACGGAGACAAATCTGCAGCATGCAAAAAACGTTCACATACTGAACGGAAGACATCCTGATGCATCCTGAACGGATTTCTCTCCATTCAGAATGCATTGAGATAACCCTGATCAGTATCTTTCCGTCCTAGAGCCCCGAGAACGGAACTCTAGGACGGAAAGCAAAAACGCTGATGTGAAAAGGGCCTTACTTAGCAGCATATAAAGGGGTTCTTCAGGGAACAAAAAAGGAAAATGTTGAAAAATAGATGTTAATGTGAATAAAGACCTACATGTTGGCCCATAATTCAATAGATGATGTGATTTTGGGTGCATTGACTCTGTTGTTTTATACTCAATTTACAGCCTGATTGGAAAGTGAGTGCAAGATTGAGGGAGCGGAGTATATTAAGCCATGAGAATCACACCCATGTCCAAGGCTAGACATACATGACATACTGTAGACCAGTGATGGCGAACCTATGGCACGGGTGCCAGAGGCGGCACTCAGAGGCCTTTCTGTGGGTACCTGCACCCTGGAAAAACTATATGGTGTACCGATATGCCTTAGACTTTTCCTGCCATTCATCAGCGCAGGGCGCACTATGAACAGCACGGGCAGTGCACTGAATGTAGGCAGGCTATTATAGCTAAATGATAAAGTACATGGAAGATATACTATACTGGACTGTAGTATTCAGGGTAAATTGCCGTGTTGGCACTTTGCGATAAATAAGTGGGTTTTGGGTTACAGTTTGGGCTTTCAGTCTCTATAGGGTTAACCATTACTGCTGTAGACCATCAATGTTCTTCAGAGAAAATCCTCTAAAGATAATTTTAGATTGCACCTGGACCCTCTAAGTTATACTGAACCAAACCGTAGCTTGACCTTGATGAAATGACACCGTGCTCCAGACAAGTACTGCCTTGCGCCTATGGGTTAATAGTTCCTTGACAAATGAATGCCTAGTGCTGTAAACAATGTGAATGTCACAACCTTAAAAATCAAAGGAACTTCTACCTAAGACCACATCCTGCTCACATGGAGTCAATCTGACATTTAGACATATGCAAACTAGTTTCCTAATCCGTTGTACTGCTGTGAAATATGTGGCTTGTCCTAGATATTGGCAATTGTTAATGAAGCTTAGCACTAAGGACAAATTAGAGAATTCACTGACAATGACGTTGAGTTGTCCTTAGGCCATGCGGTACATCACGTCTGTTCTGCTATAATTAGACCCCGCTTTCTAGTCACGATCTAAATGTAAAGGGAATCCTGAAGAACCTATAAAACATGGATGGCATTTTGGTGATATTTCAATATATAAAATGATTGCTGTATATGAATTATGCAGATTTACGTTAATAAGACCACATGCTCCTTCTTAACTTGCAGGATGGACTGTCTGCTACAGCATTCTGTGTCCTGGTACAGCTATTTTCGTTTAACTGGTATCATAAATGTCTTCTGATCCAAGACGACCTTTAGCTCTAAATATAGAACGTGGCTGGTTATGTGAATGAACACTGCACATCCTGCTGCAGACGCTGTAATGACGTGATAGAGACAGTTCACACCTGACCAGTTATTTGATGTGCTAATAGTGTTCACATTTTGTTGCTCAGGAGTCCATTTGAGTCTCAAGTCTTTCCAATGAGGCAGGAAAACACCATGAACAAACCCTTTAATATGCTCTAATCGACTATATGGAGATAAATAAATAACCCCCTTCCTCATTCTGTTACTGTTGTGCAGAGAGACACTGCAATAGGCAGTTCTGTTCTGGAGGACTTCTGGCATCTCTGTGTCTGTTATGGCAGGGAGTGTGGAACCACTGTGTCAACTAACAGATTTCACTTTGGGTTACTTCTTAGGGCAATCTTGGCAGTCCTCTGTTTTTACCCTTTTACACCTTTGCATGCATCTGGACTTTTCTGTAGGAGAACCACCAGACCACTACCTCCTGGAATTTCTGTATAACTGAAAGCTGACCGACGGGGGTCAGAGACATGGCTGCAGAGCAGGCAAAACTGTAGTCAGGTAAAGGCTGAGGTCAGGGCTGGCTGAGTACGTGCAAGGGTCAATACACAGGTCAGGCACAAGTGAGGATTAGGCAGCAGAGTGTCAGAAGTCAGTACAGGGGCAGATGGACAATAGCAGCAAACCTCTGCAGGAAATTTGCGAACTATGAATCTATTGTTCAGGCACCCTTCCACAGGGTGTGCCTCAAGGCAGCCAGCCATAGGACGGAGCAGATTAGGGTGTGCGTGCGCTGGCCCTGCCCTATAGGCAGAGGAGGAGAGGCCTTTCTGGCAGCAAGGCAACACCCTTCATGTAGGAACGAAACATCCTTGGTGGCTGGGCCCACCGGGAAGAAGAGAGGCAGGTCTATACCACCAGGATTAAGAAACCTCAGACTCAAAAGCAGAGCAGTGGAGGCTGTGAGCCACTGCTTTATCAGTATTACTCAAAAATCCATTGGTTCTGATTTATTACGCCTTCATATTCAGAATTCTTGCTTCAAAAAGTTGCACAATAGGGCTTTTGTGACTTTTTGGGCTCACTTGCGCAAATATTTAGAGACTGTTTGTGGTTTCACACCGCTCACTCCAGTTTTGAAATGTGGGTGGAAAAGTGGGCACGGTTAACTATGTTAATGAGTTTCAGTCCAGATTTATCATTGCCTCTTTTTAAAAAAACGGAGTTGCTTTAGTAGACAAAAATGTTACGTTTAAGGGCGCATACACATGAGCCTGTGTGCCGTGCCCGTATTGCAGATCGCAAACAGCAGGTCCGCAATATACAGGCACTGGCCGTGTGCACTCTTTATCATGGATGCGGACCCATTGACTTGAATAGGTCCGCAATCCTCAAAATATTGAGTCGTGTGGATCGGAGGCACGGATCAGAAGCCCACGGAAACACAACAAAGCACTTCTATTGGATTCTGGTCTCATCTCTGCACCGCAAAACATTCTATTTTTTGTCGTGCGGAATGTATCTTGTGTATCATAGACCCATTCAAGTGAATGGGTCCGAAATCCACAAACAGTGTGCACTCGGCCAGTACCCATGCATTGCGGACCAATATTTGTGGTCCGCGGCATGGCCACGGGGGAAAATACACGCTCATGTGCATGAGCCCTAAAGATAAGACAACCTTATGAAACAACATAAATGTGACATAAAGTACACCAACACAGACTCAGACAAAACTGACTTCAAATATTTCCCTCATGATAAATTCCCCCAACAGGTTTTAATTGGTGACATATTCTTTCCTGCAGAGTTGTGTTGGCAGCTCAATAAAAATGTCTTATCCAAAGGGAATGCCATTAATACTATATTTGCCAAACTGTACAATAAAATACAGTGAGGGTATGGGCAAACTGTGCAGACTTTCAGCAGCACAATTTCAGTGTTTTTTTGTTGCGATTCCGCAGTGGATATTCTGCTGCGGATTTGCTGGGATTTTCACCCTATGCATTGAAAAGGGTGAACGCCGCAGTGGAAATCTGCAACATAAACTGGCATGCTGGAGATTTAAATATTGCAAAGCAAGCCATTATGTGTCATTTATGTTACTGGTGTCTTTTTATGTGGCATTGAGGCTTTTTTTTATGTCAGTAGTCAGAAGGGAACGCTACTGTATAGTTCTGTTTCAGAGCAAAGCCAACAAGAACAACACCACATTTCTAACCTTCCTGGACCCCTAGAAGTATGACGCCCTGGATGAATTTCGCTAAAGAAAATCAAATAGAAATATTCAAGACTTGTATGGTTAGGCTTCAATGGACTTTAAATCTGAATTCATTTACATTGTGCTAAAATCCGATTATTGTGAATCAATGTGTAAATACAGTAAATGAACTTTAGTGAAGTGAGAAGCTTATGAAAATTCTCAAATCTCTCAAAATATTAAAATGGATGCAGTGCTAGGCTATGCGTGTATAATGAATGTACCGCATTAAAAGGATTAGGCAGATTATCCTGCCAGAAATCTCGTTCCACTGCATCTTGTAGTAAACATTCCAAGTTGTCACTTGAGCCGCAGTCTGATAATAGCTGCACTGGAACTTGATATGACCTATCCCACTTTATCCGACATGCCTAATATAATCATGCTATTGTATCCGTAACCCCTTAATGCACTGGACCATAAATGTAATGCGCTAGCAGCAGAGCCTTAAAGAGGACGTGTCATCAATCCACATAAAGTGAGATATTTGTATATTCTAGTTCCCCAGGTTTCCCTGAGTATAGTTTCACTTTTGAATATGCACTCCCCCCAGCTCGTACTGGTCCACAGGGGTACGTGTGAATCCCCCGGTGGGCCCCTGAGCAAGGTGGGCCATTAGTCTTCCACCCCCTGCACAAGTGGCACATAACACATTAGACTTACTGCACTACATACATATATTCAATGTACAGCACCTCAGCCATCCTATGTTCATATAAAAAAAACTTGATAGATTATATAAGAAACTCCCTAGTTTATTATTATACACATGATCAGAGCTGAAATGAGTTCTAGGTATAGAGGAAAGCTACCAGTGTCCCCAGGACCTACCTTCTCAAAGTTGCTGCAGAGACCCCCATATTCAATCATCTGTAGCATCTTGCTGCTGTGTCTGCAGGTAATATTTGAATGTATCCGTACCGGAGACCCCCAAAATACATTTTACTGGTGGGCCCTAGGCACTCCAATCCGACACTGGCTCCCCGTTCCCTTCTGCAATAATGTCCCCCAAGATTTCTGGCAACAGACATGTCACTCTAAAAGGACTAGGTGTGGTAGTCACTTCTCAGTGGGATCTCGCGACCACTCTGTACCGTAGCTTCCGACAGGACAACATCTCACTCGGACCAAAGTGAGAAAAGCCCGGTGTGCAGCGTTTGGGCTCTTCTCTGGGGGTGCGTCTTATTCTGGTGTGAGTGCAATACTGTCCGTAAGAACCTATGGAACAGTGTGGTCTTGCGAATAGTCGCAAGATCTTGCTGCATCAGGAGGCAGTGACTCGCCACAGCACTTCAGATTGACATATAAATAGATGATATTAATTTTATTACATTTTTTTGAGCTCCTTCTCCCTAGCTGGAACTTGAGCTCCTTCTCCCTAGCTGAGAGAGCTCAAGGAAGTTGAGCTCCTTCTCCCTAGCTGAGAGAGCTCAAGGAAGTTGAGCTCCTTCTCCCTAGCTGAGAGACCAGCGCTGCGATTGGCTGCTCTCTCAGCCGGGGAAGCCAGCACACACGCCCCCAACCAGGATGTTTAGCAACGCCCCATACAAAAGTCCGCCTCATTTGCATATGAGGCGGCAGAAGAAACGGGGCGATTAGGAAGGAATTAGGGGGTCGATTTAAAAAAAAAAAATGGGGAACATCAGTGGATGACGCACTATCCGGTAGGAGGGTTATTTGGGGGGTATTATATTGGTGAAAGGTCCTCTTTAAAGAGATACAATCACCAAAAATAATTTAGTTTTATCTAAAAGAGCTTACTTGTGTTTAATATTGGACTTTGAATCTTCATTTCCATAAGAAGCAACAGTGAGATGCTTTACAGTCAAGGATCCTGGATCTGAGTTGGACAGTGACATTGCCTGCCCTCTCGCTGCTCTGTGTCTGTACTCCCTTTGCTTTTGTGTCTGAAGCGATACAATAGAGCTGCAATAACAGACATAGCCCAGGAAAAAATCATTTTATCCAATGCTGGACAACCCCTTTAAATGTCTGCCAACTAGTAATAATGAAGGCTGTAAAATGAAATGCTTTCTTTCTCCAGTGTAGTCTGTTTTGCTTCTAGATGCATGAGAAAACTGAATTATTTTTACATAGATGCCGCAAATGAAAAAATATATATATTTTCAATAAATTGAAAAAAATATTTCTTTACAGTTTTTTTTAAATATCACTTCCTGATTATAGTTTCCCTCCCTACATGTACGGGCAGGATTAAAGCTTCTGCTCCTGCAGTCTAGCAGGTCAGGTCCACGAGGAGAAGGCTTCTCTTTTCCTGTGTATATAGCGCTCAATGAGCTGTGTGCAGTGAACAGAGAAAGCGGCTGCATCAGTTCTTCTACTAGACCCAGTGATCATGTGATAGCTGGGTGTCTTGGGCATAGGAGAGCTGCTCGGTCTTAGCAACCTAGATCAGCTCTGCTTGTGTAAATGTCCCCACAGGGGGCTGTTTTTCCCTGTAACTGGGGCTCTTTTGGATGCCCTGTTCATGCAAAACGGAACTATATATATATATATATATATATATATATATATATATATATATATATATTGTATATATATCACAACAACCAGTGCAACATTGGAAACCCATTTTAATAATTTATTTTTGTATACATTTTTAATTTTTACACACACAATTCATATGAATTTTGGGGGAGATGTGAAAGCGATGGAGCGTTTTTCCAAACCTACCAATCAGGTTTCAGCTTTTAGCCTTGAAAGGGCCTAAGAGATGGAATCTGGTTGGTCACATCCCATATCAGTTCAGCTTCACAATTAATTTCAGTTTATGTGTCTTTTTCTCATAGTGCCCACACAAAGTAGTATTTTAATAAATCAGTCTTTGTCCATCAATCTTTCCTGCACAAATACTCAGAACTCATAAAGCTGGGGAAGTCGTGGCGCCCTTACTACAAACCCTGCTAGTCTTCAGTAGCACTTTTTAAAATGATATAGTAAATACATTATAAATTCTTCATGAAGCTTCTTGACTAAATATGTCTTCCAATTGTGAGTATTGGGGCTTTTGCACACAAACTATTTTTCCGTTTCCGTTCCATTTTTGCGGATTTCGTTTGCGGTCCGTAAGCGGAACCATTCACTTCAATGGCAACAACCCTTTTAAGTTCCGAATCCAGCACTTCTGTTATTTTCGTTCTTCTGCTCCTAAAATGGAGCAGAAGAATGGAAAGCTGAAGCGCCGATGTGAAAGCAGCCTTAGCGATTTATAAGCAATACTACTTGTTAGTTACAGATTTAAAATCTTGGTGACAGATTTCCTTTAAACCTTTGTTCAGGTTAAAGAGAATGGTTGATTTATGTAAATTTAGTTTAATTAAAGGGGTTTCCAGGTTCCCTCAGGATAAGTCATGTATATCCGATCAGTTGGTATCTGACACCCCAGAGCTCCTGTGTCAGCTGTTCCCTGCAGACTCCAGCACTTGAACCGGCACTTTGAATGGAGCCAGAAGCCCAGCTCTAAAGTGTAGTGGCCATACCTGGTTACCGTAGCCCAGCTGCCATTGTAGAAGATACGTAACATATTTATTATTTTCAATTTTTTTTTTAAAGAAATAAAGAGTAAAACAATTTAAAAGAAATAATATATTCCTTATCTTTTACATGCATAACATAATTATTAAATAGGTTTTTTCAGGCTCCTGATATTTATGACCTACCCTCAGGATAGGTCATCAGTGTCTTATTGGTGGGAGTCCAACACCCAGCACCCCCGCCGATCAGCTGTTTACTGCACAGCTCCATTCAAAGTCTAGAGGCCTGTACTGGGTTAATACAGCACAACTCCTTTTTGTTTCAATGGGAGCTGAGCTACAGTAACCAGACAACAAGTAACTAGGTTACCGAAGCTCAGCTCCCATTAAAATGGATAGAAGTTGTGTTGCAGTATGGGGGCATGACCACTACACTTTGAATGGAGTTGTTCTGGCTCCATTAAAAGTGCTTGTTTGGAAACAGCGGATCAGTGGGGGTGCAGGATGCTGAGCCCCAACCAATGAGATATTAATGACCTATCCTGAAGGTAGGTCATCAATATCAGGAGCCTTGAAAACACTTTTAATAAATATTTCATGTACGTAAAAGAGAAGTAATATCTTTATTATTTCTTTTAAATGCTGTTACTGTTTCTTATTTTTTTTTTTTTAAACTTTTCTGGGTAGTATGTACTGGAAATAACTATATTACGTATATTTTACAGTGGAAGATGAGCTACATTAAGCAGGCATGGCCACTACACTTTAAACAGAAATGTTCTTCTGGCTCCATTCAAAGTGCAAAAACAGCTGACTGAAGGAGGTGTGGGGTGTCAGACTCCCACCGATCAGATATAGATGACTGATCCGGAGGACTGGTCATCAATATCAAGAGCCTGGAAAACTCCTATACTAATTATGTATGTAAAAGAAAAGTAATATATTTATTATTTCTTTTGATCCTGTTTCTTAATTCTTAATAAAAAAAAACTTTCTTGAAGAATATTAGAAACCTTTTCTCTCTTGTATTGTCTGTATAGATGGCGCAGTAGTGGGTGTGCTTTACGGCAGCTACAATGAACAGGAGCTGATGTACAAAATGCTTCAATAAACTGATACCAAATAAAGAAAGTTCAACTGTCCTTTGACGTAGAGTTTTGATACAGTCTAAGGCCTCTTGCACACGAACGTGTGCACCCCGTGCCCGTGCTGCGGCCCGCAATGCTCGGGCACCGGCCGTGGGGCAGCCGCAGCGGATCGCGGACCCATTCACTTGAATGGGTCCGCGATCTGCCCGTTCCGCAAAAAGATAGGACATGTTCTATCTTTTTGCGGGACGGAAGTACGGAATGGAACCCCGCGGAAGCACTCCGTAGTGCTTCCGTAGTGTTCCGTTCTGTCATTCCATTCCGCACCGTTCCGCATCTCCGGATCCATTGAAATGAATGGGTCCGCATCCGTGATGCGGAATGGCCACGGAATGGTGCCCGTGGATTGCGGATCCGCAAATGCGGTCCGCAATACGGGCACGGGGTGCACACGTTCGTGTGCAAGAGGCCTAATAGACTAATAGAGTCTATAGAGGGTATATACAGAGATAGAGTACAGCCTCTCAGCAGGGGCATGTGGTAGTGCAGAAGAGATGAATACAGCACCTTGCTTGTGGGTATAGTGTTGCTATACTCGATTATCTAGGCTTCAGGCAAAACATCTATCATTAACCCCCTGTGTCCATTTATGATAATAAAATGACAGGTTACACTGTTCCAGTCTATACAGTAAAGCAAACAACTGCAAAATGGGGAAATGCCAGCTAATTGTGTTGGTTTAGTGGCCAGTGTCAAATGTGCAAATTTGCAGGATTTCTTTTATATGGTCAGTCAGATATAAATTAAAAAAACATGTATTCTAATCGCGAATTTTTATCGCGAATATTGACACTTCGAGAATTCATGAATATCTAGAATATAGTTCTATATCTTCGCAATTGCGAATATTCTAGATTTTTTTTCATCAGTACCCACGATCCCTCTCTGCTTCTTGCTTGTGGGCCAATGAGAAAGCTGCAATATCTTTGACTTTAGGAGTAGTGTTGATCGTGAATTTTCGTATCGCGAATTTTTATCGCAAATTTTCCGATTGCCGATTTTCGCAATCAAGAAAATAATGGCTGGAGATCACGAATTCGCCAATATATGACGAATATTCACCGAAATATACGTGAAATGTCGCGAATTCGAATATTGCCCCTGCCATTCATCACTGTTGTTGATACAGTTCCTGAAAATTCTCATTGTATCTTTGATCGTGTGCCTAAGGTTTGGACTCTTGACAGAAGACTGTTGGGCTGCTCTGTTGAATTACTTTGATCCATAATAGGTTGTAATCTAGAGCTAATGGTACAAATCGCTGAGTGTGGCTATTCGGACAACAGAATGCACAGAGCTTCATGTTTGTAAAAAGTGGAAAATGTTGGTAGGAAGAAGCAGGAAAACCTTGGTAGATGTATGGCTAGCTTTAGGCCCCTTTCACACGGGCGAGTTTTCCGCGCGGGTGCAATGCGTG
This sequence comes from Bufotes viridis, assembly GCA_033119425.1. Lineage (NCBI taxonomy): Eukaryota > Metazoa > Chordata > Amphibia > Anura > Bufonidae > Bufotes > Bufotes viridis. The sequence continues at coordinate 279,764,475 of CM065593.1, forward strand.
AGGAGGACGCATTGCACCCGCACTGCATCCGGACTTATTCATTTCTATGGGGCTGTGCACATGAGCGGTGATTTTCACGCATCACTTCTGCGTTGCGTGAAAATCGCAGCATGTTCTATATTCTGCGTTTTTCACGCAACGCAGGCCCCATAGAAGTGAATGGGGATGTGGGAAAATCGCAAGCATCCGCAACCAAGTGCGGATGCGTTGCGATTTTCCCGCATTGTTGCTTAGCAACGGGACCCAATCTCTATTATTTCCCCTTATAACATGGTTATAAGGGAAATAATAGCATTCTTAATAAAGAATGCATTGTTAAATGATGAGGAAGGGGTTAAAAATAATAAAACTTAACTTACCTTAGCCACTTGATCGCGTAGTCGCGATCTGTCCTCTCTTTCCCTGCAGCATCGATGATCTAAAGGACCTATGATGACGTCACATCACATGGCCCAATCACCTGCTCCATCACTATGGTGATGGAGCATGTGATTGGTCCATGTGACCATGTGACATCATCCAAGGTCCTAATCACTATCCTCAGGCTGTGGATAGTGCTTAGGACCTTGGATGATGTCACGTGGTCACATGGACCAATCACATGCTCCATCACCATAGTGATGGAGCAGGTGATTGGGCCATGTGATGCTGTGACATCATTACAGGTCCTTTACATCTTTCAAGCTAACGGAGAGGAGGCCGGGCTTCGCGATCAAATGGACCAGGTAAGTTAAGATTAGTTTATTATTTTTAACCCATTCTGCACCGGGTTCAACATTAGGGAGATGGCCAAGGGTATTATTTTACATTATAACTATGTTATAATGTGAAATAATACCAGCGGGACAATTTCTGAACCAAACATGCACTTCTGTGAAGAAGTGCAGGTTCGGGTCTGGGTACCAAAAGTGCCGATTTTTCTCCCGCGCGTGCAAAACGCATGACAGCGCTTTGCACTCGCAGGGAAAAATCGCGGCAATTCCCGCAACGCACCCGCACTGTTTGACGGAGTGCACCCGCAACGCCCGTCTGAAAGAGGCCTTAGACTCTGATCAAAGTTGGCATTCTGTGATATAAAGCAGATTACATCATACACACTAGTGTAACCTTGTCACATTCCCCTAGAGACTTACAAGCTCATTATGAACAGTTTACTAATAGGTGTTTATGTCCCCATGGATAGAGTGAGAAAAAATGATGAAGAGAAGGAGGCAGATGGGGAAATTAGAGTACCATTGCATGCAATCCACATTTATTACAAGGAATTTCGTGTTCCCATCTGCTTCCCACTCCCTGTCTATACTGTGTGATTACTTTGTGCATACTTATTGAGATAAAATGTTCACTCTGTTGACACAACAAATTATCTGGAAATGCACATAGTGTAAAAACATGAGTGCCAAGCAAGTAGAAATACCCAGAAGCTTTGAATTGTATCTCAAGGGCTTGGAGGGCCTCTAGAGATGGCAGGCTGCTATATTATAGATGACCATCGTCATTAGGGTGCTTTCAAATTCTAATGTCTACTTTTTACCATGTCTGTTTACCCTCATACATAATCAGCAGATGTCACAGATTTGTCATTTTCCACCACAGCATGGGTGTAGGGTACTTTCACACTAGCGTTAGAAGAATCCGGCAGGCAGTTCTGTTGTCGGAACTTCCTGCCGGATCCAGAAATCTGTGTGCAAACAGATATCTTTTTTTCTAGATCTGTTAGACTCTTGCATTGAAATACCGGATTCATCTTTCCGGTATCATCCGGAATAATGGATCCGGTATTTAATTTTTTTCAAAGCTAGAAAGAACTGCGCATACCGGAAAACCGGCATTAATACATTTCAATGGAAATAGTGTTCTGGGTAGTGTTTCGAGATTTTGGCCGGAAAAAATACCGCAGCATGCTGCGGTATTTTGTCCCGTCAGATACCGTACAAGGGGCGGAATGGAAGACATCCTAATGCATACTGAATGGATTGCTTTCCATTCAGAACGCATTGGGACAAAACTGTTTTTTTTTTTTTTCCGGTATTGAGACCCTTTACCGGATTTCAATACCGGAAAAGAATAACGCTAGTGTGAAAGTACCCTTATATGTTCAAGTTTTTAGATGAAGTTTTTGAAGTCAAAACCAGTAGTGGTTTCGAAAAATAAAAGAAGTGAACTGATAATATATGTCCTAAAGGCCTCTTTCACACGACCGTAAGGCTTTTTCAGTGTTTTGCGGGCCATTTTTATAGGATCCGTTTTTTGTTTCTGTTGTGTTTCCGTTCCGTTTTTCCATATGGCATATAAAGTACACAGTAATTACATAGAAAAAAATTGGGCTGGGCTTAAAATTTTCAATAGATGGTTCCGCAAAAATGGAATGGATACGGAAGACATATGGATGCGTTTCATATGCATTTCGTTTTTTTGCAGACCCATTGACTTGAATGGAGCCATGGATCGTGATTTGCAGGCAATAATAGGACATGTTGCACGGAATGGAAAAACATAAACGGAATGCACACGGAAACACTTCCGTTTTTTGCACAACCATTGAAATGAATAGTTCCGTATACGGATTGTATACAGAACGCAAAAAAACGATCCATACACTCGCAAAAAAAAAAACGTTTGTGTGAAAGAGGCCTAAAGGGGTTATCCCATGATTAATGTGAAAAATGAAAATCAGACATTATCTAGTACAGGGATGCCCAACCTACGGACCCCCAGCTGTTGCAAAACTACAATTCCCAGCATGCCTGCACAGCTTACAGCTATTAGGGCATGCTGGAAGTTACAGTTTTGCAACAGCTGGAGGGCCGCAGGTTGAGCATCCCGGATATAGTACATGGCAATCTCTTTCTAACAAAGCTAGAACCAGCCCTGTACCTCAGATGGATCCAGAGAGCTACCTATTCATTGCTTTGCTAGATTTATATCAAGCTGTCGGCTCTTTTCTACCTCAGCTCAGGGGAAGGTCCTATCGGCTGGATCTCTCTCCCTATCACAGATCAGGAGGCAGTTGAAGGATAAAACTGAGCATGTACGGCCATCTCAATAAGCCGGACAAAGAAGAAGAAAAAAAAAACAGCAGGTGACGCTATCCAGATGCATTTTATTGAAAAACTCAGTGGCTATACAGAATTTAATTACATGCAATTACAAAAGTATTCAGATCCAGGTATTGGTTTGAAAACTGTAGAATATTTTTTGTGGGACATCCCCTTTAAGGCTTCATGCCCACAACTATATTTTTCATCCATGTGCTATCTGTATTTTTTGCGGATAGCACACTGATGCATTCATTTCTATGGAGCCATGCACACCTTTTTTTTTTTTCCGGATCCATGTGGCCGCTGTGCAAATCACAGAACATGTCCTATTCTTGTCTGTATTGTGAACATGAATAGGCACTTCTATTGAGGGGAGTGAGAAAAATGCTAAATACACACGGAAGGTGTAGTTGTTTTGTGGATCCATTGTTTGCAGACTTAAATATGGACACAGCTGTGTGCACGAAGCCTAACTTTCTCTCCCTTTTTGATCCACACCTCGTTTAGGTTTCAAAAACAACACCAGAATGTGTAAGGCTGGGCTCACACGGGCGTTGCGGGAAAAGATGCGGGTGCCGCACGGGAAACTGAGCGATTTTTTCCACGCGAGTGCAAAGCGTTTTAATGCTTTTTGCACGCACGTGGGAAAAATCGTCATGTTTGGTACCCAGACCCGAACTCGACTTCTTCACTGAAGTTTGGGTTTGGGTTTGGTGTTGTGTAGCTTTTATTATTTTCCCTTATAACATGGTTATAAGGGAAAATAATAGCATTCTCAATACAGAACGCAAAGTAAATTAGGGATGGAGGGGTAAAAAAAATAACAAACAGTTAATAAACTCACCTTAATCCACTTGAACGCGATGCCGGTGTTCCGTTAATTTTCCCTACCCGTGAAATTTCCCTACCCTTGTCATTTCCGGTTCCGTCGGAAGTGACGTATGCGGGTGAGGGAGGAGGCGTGTCACGCCACTCGCTTACTGAGTGGCTGAGTAGGATTTCGCGCAGGAGAGTGCCGCTAACTGTGAACGCGCATAGGGTAGGGAAAATTTATGGCCAATTGCGCATGCGCCGCAGGTAGTGAAAAGTTACAGCCCAGTGCGCAGGCGCATGCGCACTAAGTTTTCCCTACCCTAGGCACTAGACTAGATCCAGCAAGCATTCGCGCCTGCGCACTGGGCTGTAACTTTTCCCTACCCGCGGCGCATGCGCAATTGGCCGTAAATTTTCCCTACCCTATGCGCGTTCACAGTTAGCGGCGCTCTCCTGCTCCGAATCCTACTCAGCCACTCAGTAAGCGAGTGGCGTGACACACCTTCTCCCTCACCCGCATTCGTCACTTCCGATGAAACCAGAAATGACGAGGGTAGAGAAATTTCACGGGTAGGGAAAATAACAGAACACCGGCATGTGTAAATGGGTAAAGGACCTGTGGTGATGTCACTGCTCTCATCACATGGTCCAATCACATGGTGCATCACCATGGTGATGCACCATGTGATTTGACCATGTGACACAGTGATGTCATCACAGGACCTTTTCACTCCAGAGCTTCAAAGAATAAGAATGAAGATAAGTCGGGCTTTGTGAACAATTGGATAAGGGGAGTTTATTTTTATTTTTTTTAACCCCTTCATCACCATTTTAGTGAGCATTCTGTATTAAGAATTTTATTATTTTCCCTTATAACCATGTTATAAGGGAAAATAATAAAGATCGGGTCCCCATCCCAATCCTCTCCTAGCAACCATGCATGAATATTACACCACATCCACACTTGCTTGCGGATGCTTGCGATTTTCACGCAGCCTCATTTACTTCTATGGGGCCTGCATTGCGTGAACAATATAGAACATGCTGCGATTCTCCCGCAATGCACAAGTGATGCGTGAAAATTAATGCTCATGTACACAGCCCCATAGAAATGAATGGGTCCGGATTCAGTGCGGGTGCTATGCGTTCACATCACGCATTGCACCCGCATAGAAAACTCGCCCATGTGAAAGGGGCCTAAACCCAGACTTATATTAAATTCTAGTTAGACACAACTAAACTAGTGGTCATCACATTGTACCTTGTGCCATAGTGTATGCAAAGCTACTTCCTTTTGTATATTTTGTATACAACATACAGTATATAAAATACATTTACACTTTTTACAATTAAAGGGGTATTTCCATCTCAGACAATGGGGGCATATCGCTAGGATATGCCCCCATTGTCTGATAGGTGGGACCTGCACCTATCTTGTAAACGGTGCCTTGAAAGTCACGGAGGGCACACTGTGCATGCGCGGCTGCCCTCTATTCATTTCTATGTGGCCGACGAAAATAGCTGAGCGCTGGCTGTTGGCCCCATAGAAATTAACTGGAGCAGTGGCCGCTCAAGTGCGGTGCGCCCTCTGCGACCTTCAAGGCTCCATTTACAAGATAGGTGCGGGTCCCAGAGGTGGGGCCAACACCTATCAGACAATGGGGGCATTTCCTAGCAACATTGTCTGAGATGGGAATACCCCTTCAAGGCCGGGTTCACCATTTTGTTTTCCATTCTTCTTATCGAACAGAAAAAAAAAAAAATAAATAATCCTTTATTTTGAGCACCCGTTGTGCTCAGTTTAAGTCTGTTTTTGTCAGTTCCACCAGAGATCCGTTTTTTTTTTATGAGAGAAGAATTCCTCCTCGCAGGACTTTTTATCCCATCTAACATAACGGATCTCAGACAGAACTGGGAAAAAAAGGATGCACAATGATTAAAACGAATGCTCAAAATAAAGGATCCATTTTTTTATTTATCTGTTCTTCTGACGGATGAGAAGAACAGAAAACGAAATGGTGATGTGGACCCGTCCTTATACATTTATACAGTATTTCCTAGTGATCTCTGCCTGTGTGGCTTCGATTTGTACCGCCTAGGAGAAACTACCAATCCCAGTTGTTCAATTCAATTAACCCTTAAAACCCCATGCTCAATGCTGATTGAAGTGTTAACTAAATGTCAACCTAAAGGACATGACTGCTCTTGTTATTTCACTGTGAAGCCTGTCATTGTAATCATGCTTGTGCAGTATATAGGTTCCAAGGGTGAACATTCACCTTAGGCCTCTTGCACATGAACGTGGGCGGTCCGCAAAACATGGATGCCGCCGGTGTGCCTTCTGCAATTTGCAAAACGGACAAGAATAGGACATGGTCTATAATTTTTTCGGGGCCACCGAATGGAGAAACAGATGCAGATAGCACAAGGAGTGCTGTCCGCATCTTTTGCGGCTCCATTGAAGTTAATGGGTCCACACCTGAGCCGCAAAAAATGCAGCTCGGATGCGGAACCAAACCCTGGTCATGTGCAAGAGGCCTTAAGGCTACTTGCACACGGGTGCATGGTTACAAAAAGAAATTCTGCACAGATTTTGTGCCGATTTCAGTGCTTCTGCACCAAATCCGCACAAAAATCCACAATTTTCTAGCAATTTTATGTGATTTTGCAACAGATCTTACCCAGATATCAAAACAGAAACAACTGACATGCTGCAGATTTCTAAATCCGCAGAGAAAGAGAAATCTCATTCACTTTGCTTGTACTGTATTACGCTGTGGTTTTTTCGCATGAGAACCAGCACGGAAAAAGCGAGCATAGTCTGCAGTGTGTGCAGCTATCCTAAAGTGTGCCACCTCAAAAAGACAATTATTTCCTGCACAGTTTCCCAGGCAGCTTATGACAACAACTTGTCTAAACTTTAGGCCCCGTTCATATTTCCGTGTCTATTTGACGTCCATGAAAAAAATCAGTCCTTATTACATCTGTGAAGATGTCAGTGAAGGATCCGTGTTTTTACCCTCCGTGTGTCATCCATAATCCACGGATGCAGCTCAGCCAAAAATGTATTTCTAAAGCATTTCCTATCAGTCCTCAGTGAAAGACGGATGCAACACGGACACCGTGTGGTGTCCGTGATTTTCATGGACCCATAGACTTTAATTGGCCCATTTGGTCCACATCATGGACGAAAGTAGTGCATGTTTCCGTCATTTTATTAATGACCCATGGTCAGTAAAAAAAATACTGATGTGTAAATAGACACATCAGTATTAGGCCCCATGCACACGACCGTTGTTTGTTTCCGCATCCGTTCAGTTTTTTTTCACGGATAGGATGCTTCCCCATTCATTTCAATGGGTCCGTCAAAAAATGCGGATGGTCAACCGTTTTTGTTCCGCATCCGTGATCCGTGTTTTCATTCCGTCAAAAAAATAGTGCATGTCCTATTTTTTTCACGTTTGCGGACAAGGATAGGCATTTTTACAATGGATCTGCCATAAAAATCGGATCCGTCAAAAAAAACGGTCCGTCATCCGTTTTTTTTGATGGATGCAAAATTTCAAGGAGGAGCGGACGCGGAGGCAGGCAACGGTCGTGTGCATGTAGCCTTAGGCCTCATGCACACGGCCGTGGAACACAGCCGTGCGTGGACCGTGGTATCCCGGCCTGGAATCCAGCTGACAGCAGGAGCGCACGGCATCATTGGTTTCTATGACACCGTGCGCTTCATGCCGCTGCTGGACTACAGTAATACACTCGTACTGGTGTATTACTGTAGTCCAGCGACGGTATAAAGCGCACGGCGTCATAGCAACCAATGACGCCGTGCGCTCCTGCTGTCAGCTGGATTCCAGGTCGGGATACCACGGTCCGCGCACGACCGTGTGCATGAGGCCCTAGCAGACAGCACACGTTAGTGAAAAACGGAAATATTAACAAGGCCTTAGTATGTAGTCGCAGTAAAGGAGCTGCCCCTGCAAAAGCAATGTAGGGAGACTTCGAAGGTTAAAACATGTGAATATGCTTTTCGGCATTGCAAGTGAGAGTTTTATAAAAGTGTTATATGATCAGACTTGCCTAAGGCCTCTTGCACACGTCCGTTGCCCCGCCGTGGCTGTATTGAGGCCCGCATATGGCGGATCCGCAATACACGGGGCACCGGCCATGTGCATTCTGCATCACAGATGCGGACCCATTCACTTGAATGGGTCCGCAAATACGGAGATGCAGTGCAGAAAGAACGGATCGGAAGCACGGAACAGAACCCCACAGAAGCACTACGGAGTGCTTCCGTGGGGTTCCGTTCCGTGCTTCCGTTCCGCAAAAAAATAGAACTTGTTCTATCTTTTTGCAGAACGGACGGATTGTGGACCCCATTCAAGTGAATGGGTCCGCGATCCGCATGCAGCTGCCCCACGGTCGGTGCCTGTGCATTGCGGACCGCAGTTTGAGGTAAGCAGCACGGGCCCGGCCAGCACACGGTCGTGTGCAAGAGGCCTAAGAGTCCCTAATACTGACATGAAATTAGTGCTAAATAAAAGGTGTTTCAGCCTTTAGCTATTGCTTTTGATCCTTCCATTGACATCAATGTCTAGCTTGCCTGAAGGCAGTAGGCACGTGTAAAGCTGAGTGCAGGGCAGCTAATATTGACTTAAATAATGTTACAGATACAATACAGATTCAGCACAAATAGATCAGCTTGGCAATTCAGTCAAGTGGGATACACACAGTCTTCTCCAATTTGAGGCACCATTTTTACTGTTACACAACTATAAAGCAGATAGTCTGTGAAGTAGGCAATGGTGGGTCTGTACAGTATATCCTCCCTGGTAAATGGGTACTTCTTATGAAGGCCTCTCCTCTGTACATCAGTTCTCACAAGTGTCAGGAGGCTCCTGAGAACTCCACCTTCTGCTCAGGCTCTGTAATCTCTCTATTCCTTCAGGGTGACCACTCTCCACCCACTTGTCTGGACCATGTACAGAGGCTCCTTGGGAACTCCACCTGCCAACCTTTTCCACTCTGCGGAGGTGCAAGGGCACTCCCCACATTTCTCTTGTTGGTTGAAAAGTCATACACACTTAAAAAGTAATTTGCCCTTTCCGCGCATGCAGCACGTCTACCCTGTGCCTATGTTTCTCATGCTTCTCCTTCACCACCAGACCTGGTGCTCAAGTACTTTCCCAATGCTATCTAGAACAGGGTATGGTCAACTGGCAGGAGTAGTTAAGAAGACAGCAATTAGACCCCATACAATTACAATATTGAGATAAATAATATATTACTATGGAATCAGGATATATTCTTTCATGACCACCTTTAGCAGTGAGTTCAGAAAATGAAGGGGGAGATTTATGAAGCTTGTATAAAGTAGAACTGGCTTAGTTTCCACCTTTCTTTTATGTCAGCTCCTTAGGAAAATGAAAGGTGGAATCCTATTGGTTGCTATGGGCAACTAAGCCAGTTCTACTTTACACCAGTTTGTTAAGCCTCCTCCCAAATGCTTATGATTACTTTGGAATAATGACTTAATACTAACGATGATTGTGTAGGACAGCACCAAAATGTGCATCAAAGTGGAATGGCCCTCAGCCCAACCAGTCAGTCCAAGAAGCAGACGAACCAACAACATCCATCAAACGTTAGATCTCTTTATTGATCCCACAACAAAAAGGAAAACATAAAAGTTTGACCCTTCACAATTACTAGGACTTATTCAAACTTGGGAAAGACCCAGCCATTGTAAAGGCCCAAATTTGCATAGACTGTCTTTCATTTTCAGAGACAATTGTGGCAAATTTGGGCTGTCCAAATTGTGGGGTTTATGTAATCCCTACCTAGAAGTGGACATTTCAAGGTGGGTGTGAACGTTTTCAGCAAACAGAGCTTAAATGCCCCAAGTTTACCACCAGAAATGTTGGTAATTTTTGTCATTGTAAGGAGTCTGCGCCAAATTTATCATTACACTTAGATCTTACTCCACTTTTACAAAAAATGTTTGCGACTTTTTTTGTGACTTTTTAAACAGTCGCAATAGTAAATCTGTTTAGAGTTTCATTTACATAAGAAAACACGCCCACTTTCACAAAACTGGAGAGCTTAGTGCAGAGCTTGAGGTAACCTACCTAAATCAATGATGGAAGCATTAATTGTCTTAATACCAAAAAAAGACAAAGATTTGGTGGAACTGGACTCTTACAGGCCTATTTCTTTACTAAATACGGATGTTAAACTCTTCTCCAAGGTCCTGGCTAATAGACTCGCTAGAGTTATTTCCTCTCTCATCCATCCTGATCAAAATGGATTTTTGCCAGGGAAGGGTACACACTTTAACCTACATCGAATCTTTGTGAATTTTCAGTCTCCTGGGGATAGTGCCCACTCCATCTTGTCATTAGATGCCACTAAGGCTTTTGATAGGGTGGAGTGGGCATTTCTTTGGAGAGTTATGGAAAAAAATGGGGTTTGGGCCTAGGTTTCTGGCTATGACTCAGTTGTTATACAAGGCTCCTGTTGCTAGGTTAAGGATCAATGAGATGTTGACTGGGTGTTTCTCATTGGGGAGGGGCACCCCTCAGGGTTGCCCCCTCTCCCCACTTCTGTTCAACATCTATATTGAACCACTCGCGGCTAAGATCAGACAGGACCCTGGAATAATTGGATTCGGGGTCCTGGGGGAGGAGGATCGAATATCCTTGTATGCTGACGATATTTTATTTTTTGTAGAGCAAACAGAGATTATTCTCCCCCGGGTAATGAAATGTGTTAATCTTTTTTGTACGGCCTCTGGTTTAGAAGTCAATTGGGCCAAGACCAGTTTGTTACCACTGGAGTCATCGCAGCTACCAAATGAGATCTTGGCCCATGGCTTGACTGTCTCGGACTCAATTAAATATTTGGGGATTATGGTAAGAGCCAATATTCAAGATTATTTACAACTAAACTTGCTTCCGGTTTTGAGTAAAATGAGAGCCAAAATTAAAACATGGCAGAAACTCTCTCTCACAAGAGTGGATAGAATTTCCCTGATTAAAATCGTCATACTTCCCCAATTGCTTTAGGTTCTCCGAAACTCTCCTACCTGGATAGAGGATAAATTTTTTAAAACAATTGAAAGGATGATTAATGACTTGCTAAGGGGGAGGAAGCGTGTAAGACTAAAGATGGACTACTTTTCCATGCCATATGAGCAGGGAGGCTTAAACCTCCCTAACTTTAAGGGGTATTTCATTGCCTCACAACTTTGTTTCTTTAATGACTGGGAAAGTAGTTCTTTATGTAGAAAATTGGTAAGGGAATCGTGTTTTCCTGAATTTTTTGACGTGTTAGAGTCAAGCTGGCTATCTAGGAGTTTGCAGGATTATAAAAATTTTTGCAAGATGGCCCTGAGGGCTTGGAAGACAATAAGAACCTGGTTTAAGGTTTCAGCATCTCTGGTTTGCACCCCACTATGGCATAATCAGAGGTTGGCGTCTCTTGATAACCTGGACTGCCGCCAGTATTGGAGGGAAAAAAACATTCAGTATTTGAGTCAAGTTATAAAAAACGGACAAATTCTTTCTCTTCTGGAGCTTGAACAAAATAAAAATTTGGGTGAGGTTCGTTGGTACACATATTTTCAGTTACGTTCTGCACTTTTTTCTATTCTAGAAAAACATTTTTTTAATATAGAAACACCAGAATTTTTACATAATTTGATTCAAAAGAAGGGTCACATGAGAGTTAGAATATCACACTGCTACAAATACCTGATTAGAGCACGTTTTTTTGATTGTCATTCTCCAGGACAGAAGTCCTGGAGCAGTATACTTAAAGAGTTCGACCCCTTGGTTTGGGACGATGTCTTGAGGAATGCTAGGTTTGTATCCCACAATTTTAACCACATGGTTGTACAGTTTAACATAATTCATAAGATATATGTTACACCGCTGTGGCTCCAGAAGAGAGGATTTAGGGATTCCTCAAATTGTCCACGTTGTGGATGCCCCAGTGCAGACCACCTTCATATCTTCTGGGACTGCCCTCGGGTGAGTGGATATTGGCGGCTGGTCCAGGAAACTCTGACACAGAAGCTGCAGGTTCAAATTCCCTTCTTGCCAGGAGTATGGATTTTAGGCGACCTATCTCAGGTCACGTGCCAAACTCCAAAACTCCGCCTCTTAAACAAAGCAATGTTTTTGGCAAGGCTCATTATTGTTAGGATGTGGTTCTCTAGATCCCCTCCCGATTATAAAAACTGGCTTAACTTGCTGAACAAAATTAAAAAGTATGAGGAGATTTTGTATAGGGAAAGACAAGCTTACGGTAAATGGGATAGGATTTGGCAAGGGTGGAATGAATAATTATTTTTTTTTTTTCTTAGGTGCGATGGGAGGGGGGAATGGAGGGACTGGGAATCTTAATAATGCTTATGTACCTTTATTTAATATTTTGTAATTTGCAATTTGAAAAAAAAAAAGTGCTTAAAAAAAAAAAAAATATGAAATGTTGGTAATTTTGGTCATTGTAAGGAGTCTGCGCCAGATTTATCATTACGCTTAGATCTTACTCCACTTTTACATATGCCCAAAGTCACTTTTTGCTCAGTCAGATTTATTAATGGTCCCTTAATACTGTGATAAATATGGATTGACGGTAGCAGTTTATCCTTCAGTAAACGGCTTTACAAAAGTCGCACGTCTTTACAAAACAGTCACATATTCTAATTAAAAGTCGCATAAGATCAGCATGGTCCCCCCTGGAGTGAAATTGCTAATTTTTTTGCGACTTTTTTGTGACTTTTTAAACAGTCGCAATAGTAAATCTGTCTAGAGATTCATTTACATAAGAAAACACACCAATTTTCACAAAACTGGAGAGCTTAGTGCAGAGCTTGAAAAAGTCGCAAAAAAATGCGCTATTTTACCGATTGTGCATTTTTTTTTTTACTTTTTCACTCCATTAAAGTTACTTTAGCTAATGATAAATCTGCCCCACAGTGTTGCATTTTTTCTGTATGTTGTCAGATAATGGCTGATGTTGCCTTTTCTGCTTCTTGATGCACATAATGATGTCACAGCATAGGGACAATAAACACAGTGATGTCACAGTACAGTACTAATGCAAATCATGATATCATAGCACAGGAATAACGCATACAACCTCTCCAAGTGCATCGTAACATCACAACACAGGAACAAACTAACATAATGATTAGTGTTGAGCGCGAATATTCGAAAAGCGAATTTTTTTAGCGAATATCGGCACTTCGCTAATTCGCGAATATTTCGAATATAGCGCTATAAATTCGCTATTTCGAATATTCGTTTTTTTTTTTTTTTTTTTTTTAGTTATATTTTTTTCTTTCCCACTTCCCAAAAGTAGTTCTTACCTGTCATGAGGATTCCTGGCTTCCTGGCTGCTCCAGTCAGTGCCCGTTGCCGCTTCTGCCGACTTCCGTGCTCATGGAGCGTCCCCTTCCATGGGAAAATCTCTATATACTAAAATGTACTGTCGGATTTGAGGAATTACGTTGAAATCGCAATGCGATTAATTCAAGTTATATTAATCGCATTGCGATTTCAACTTAGAGATGGGTTTATAATGGGTCAGCTTGCTAGAATTAACGAAGTTAACGAATATGGAATATAGCAGCAGTGCTAAGTTGAAATCGCAATGCGATTAATTTAACTTAAAGTATTCGCATTGCGATTTCAACTTAGCACTGCTAGTGCATAGCTATATATTCCATAATGGAATATATAGCTATGCACTAGCAGTGCTAAGTTGAAATCGCAATGCGAATACTTTAAGTTAAATTAATCGCATTGCGATTTCAACTTAGCACTGCTGCTATATTCCATATTCGTTAACTTCGTTAATTCTAGCAAGCTGACCCATTATAAACCCATCTCTAAGTTGAAATCGCAATGCGATTAATATAACTTGAATTAATCGCATTGCGATTTCAACGTAATTCCTCAAATCCGACAGTACATTTTAGTATATGGAGACGTTCCCATGGTGATGGGGACGCTCCATGAGCACAGAAGTTATGGTTGGCTTGGTAGAATTAGCGAGGATGACGAATATGACGAATGTATTCGTCATATTCCTCAAAACGAAGATAACGAAGTATTCTACATCTTCGTTTTAGCTACCTATTCGTCAACTTCGCTAATTCGAGCAATCATCATCATTCATCAAATAGGAAGGTTGACTTACCAGAGAGCTGTGTTAAATTAGCTATGCGATTTTTTTTTTAATACAATAATTATATTACTTGATATGATAATATTATTATAAGTATTCTATTTATTAAAAAAAAAAATCGCATAGCAATTTAACACAACTGTCTCTATAGTCAACCTTCCTATTTGATTGCTAGAAATAGCGAGGTTGACGAATATGACGAATGTATTCGTCATATTCCTCAAAACGAAGATAGCAGTATTCTACATCTTCGTTTTAGCAACCTATTCGTCAACTTCGCTAATTCTAGCAATCAAATAGGAAGGTTGACTATAGAGACAGCTGTGTTAAAAATTAGCTATGCGATTTTTTTTTTTAATACAATAATTATATTACTTGATATGATAATATTATTATAAGTATTCTATTTATTAAAAAAAAAAAATCGCATAGCAATTTAACACAGCTGTCTCATTAGTCAACCTTCCTATTTGATTGCTAGAATTAGCGAAGTTGACGAATAGGTTGCTAAAACGAAGATGTAGAATACTTCGTTATCTTCGTTTTGAGGAATATGACGAATACATTCGTCATATTCGTCATCCTCGCTAATTCTAGATATGAAACCAATAGGAAAGTAGCCTTAAGTACAAATCGCAATATGCGATTATTTAAATCGCATTTTAATCGCGATAACTAGAAAAAATGACGAATATTCGATTTCGACGAATATGAAACGAATATTCATTCGAATATTCGCGAATTTCGTCGAAATCGAATATGGCACCTGCCGCTCATCACTAATAATGATGTCACATGCAGGTATAATGCATATATGATGTCACAGTAAGGTTAGCGCTCAGCGGTTTTCTTCTCTTGGCATAGCTACCAGGTTGCAGCAGGATCTTCACTGGTCCCCATTATAGTTAAAGGGGTTGTCTGGATTCAGAGCTGAACCCGGACATATCCCCATTTTCTCCCAGGCAGCCCCCCTGACTTGAGCATCGGAGCAGTTCATGCTCCGATGGTCTCCTTTGCCCTGCGCTAAATAGCGCAGGGCAAAGGTATTTTCCAGAGTTCCGGTGACGAACAGGGCTCTCCATGGGGCTGCCAGAAAGCCCGGTGACGTCGCCGGCACTGATGGGTGGGCTTTAGCGCTGTCCTAGCGTGTAAAACGGCTAGGGCAGCGCTAAAGCACGCCCATCAGAGCCAGTGACGTGACCGAACACACTGCCGGGCGTTCCCTGCTCGAACGGCCTGCCGAATATATACGCTAGTGTGAAACTAGCCTAAGCAAAAACTAGTAACTAGTAGAAATGGAATAATGCGCTGTACCTTACCTCTGTGTAGAGATGGGCCCCCTTAGTTACTGGCACCTTAACAGCTAATTAGTTTACTACCTTGGTAGTTATGTCCACGTCTATCTGTCAGTTCTTAGCGAATCAGCAGTGTTCATAGAATAGTTCTTTGATAGACTGAAAACCACTAACAGCCAAGACTTAAAGAATACTCTACCCCCCAGCTGACAAATTCTCATGCAGTGGAGTGGTATATTGGGAGAATGACTATTATTTTAATTGTTTATGGACGTCTTACCCTCAGTTCACACTTGCTAGTTTTACAGCGCATTCGAACGCGCTGTAAAACGCATAACCGATGCAAACCAATGCTTCCCTATGGGACTGGTTCACATTTTCTCGTTTTACAGCGCGTTCGAACGCGCTGAAAAAACGCCTGACGCATAAACAAGTACTTGAGCTTTTTTTGGGGCGTTTGTCGCGCGTTTTGGCCCATAGACTTCAATGGGAACGCGCAACGCTTGTATTTTGCGTGTTTTTGACACTGAAAACGCGCGTTCGAACGCGCGTTTATGAATTTGCAACATGCTGGAAAGGCCAAACCCCAGGTGCTAGGCACAGTTTGGAGAGAAGCCAACACTGCAGTCAATAACACAAACGTGCGTAAAACACGTGTTTACTATTGCCAAAAATGCGCACAAAACGCGCGTAAAACGCGTGACAAAAACCGCGCGGAAGATGCGCGTCTCAGAAACGCTCAGGTGTGAACCCAGCGTTAGGGTACTTTCACATTAGCGTTTTAGATTCTGTTTGTGAGATCCGTTTCAGGGCTCTCACAAACGGTCCAAACCGGATCAGTTCAGCCCCAATGCATTCTGAATGGATAAGGATCCGTTCAGAATGCATCAGTTCGGCTCCGTTCCGCCTCTATTCTGTTTTGGAGCTTGCTGTATTTTGATGTCCGTCTGAACAGGCGGAGCCGAACGGATCCGTTTTGAATTACAATGTAAGTCAATGGGGACGGATCCATTTTCAATTACACAATATGGTGCATTTGAAAAGGGATCCGTTTTGGACTTTGCATTAGTTTTAAAGAAAAATGACAAACGGATCCGTTCTGAACGGATACAAACGTTTGCATTATAGGTGCGGATCCGTCTGTGCAAATAAACAGACGGATCCACACCAACGCAAGTGTGAAAGTACCCTTACAGGGCTATGCTCATTGAACACTGTATGTATCAGTAGATTTTTGGATGTCCGGTCACCTCTAGAACATGGCGCCTTAAAAAGTCATTATCAGGGATCAGAAAGGGGTTAATTATATTTTTGCTAAAGGGTTTGTAGTTACAAAGTGCTACTGTAGTAGCGAAACGTACACATTTTTTTCAAGCTGTAAATGTAAAAAATAGTGGATTGATTATGCACAGTCTTAACACCTCACATTTCAAAGTGCTACGGTGCTACGTGCTGTATCTGTATCCTAGCAAAATTTACAAGTGATCTAGAGAGACCTCATTTACATGGCACGGGGTATGGGACCTGCTGTATATAGGGACTAACGCAGATGTGATTGTTTTCTCACTTGTGAATTCCCACTGCTCTAAACCTAACTAACTGTAAGAAACAGCAGAAAACATTACGGTAGATAGAATGATAGATAGATAGATAGATAGATAGATAGATATGAGATAGATAGATAGATAGATAGATAGGTAGATAAATAGATAAATAGATAGATAGATAGATAGATATGAGATAGATATGAGATAGATAGATATGAGATAGATAGATAGATAGATAGACAGACAGACGGACGGATGGACAGATAGATATGAGATAAATAGATCAATATAAGATAGGTATAACATAGACGGATGGATAGATAGATAGATAGATAGATAGAACAATGAAGCTGCATTTATAAAATTTCCCCTGGCTACAGGATGACTGTCGTTCAGCACCAGACCACCAGACTGTTTTGTATATCAAACACTTGGTGGCCAAAAAATGAGAAAGGTGCATATAGGGTAAAAACTGTGAGGTGGACGGGCGTCATTACCTTAAGTCAGGGATGCCCAACCTGCGGCTCTCCAGCTGTTGCAAAACTACAACTCCCAGCATGCCCAGACAGCCTACAGCTATAAGCCTACAGAAGGGCATGGTGGGAGTTGTAGTTTTACAACAGATGGAGGGCTGCAGGTTGAGCATCCATGCCTTAAGTTATACTGACCGCCCCATGTTTAAGCACAAACATTATTGTGAAGTATTGTAGGAGAGGAAGACATCACAAGATCAAATGGATCCAACTATGATTGGAGAGCCTCAGGCGCAAGGAACACGACCAGTGCCAGAAGTTGAAAATGTTACAGGAGCCTTAGAGCTGTGGTTCCCCTGATTAAAACTCAGATTTTCGTTTGTTGATCTTAGGCTCCATTCTTGAGGTATGATACTTTTTCTTAATATGTAAAGTAGGCCTTTCCATTGCTCTTGTTGCACCGAAGCTTTGCTCTTTGTTTGGCCAGTCCCTCTCTTGCTGCTTTGATTGAAAGGGTCAGGCATTGGGAAAGCAGCTAGGGAGGAGCTGGACACAGAAAGCAATGGAGCTTGGGTGCAACAAGAGGTATGGCAACACCCTCATTGCACCAAAGGCAGAATTTGCATATTAAGAGAAATATCATAACTCCGAAACAGAGCCTGAGCTTTCAACAAAAGAAAAACAGGATTTTAATCTGGTGAACCACAGCTACATGTCGACTCAAACTGTTTCATAGGGAGGTTGTTGGTGACAGATTTCCTTCCTTAAAGCGAACCCTACCCATATCGTTGGTTATTTGCTGCCTGCAACAGTTGTAGTTAAATGGCTCCTGTAACATTTTGTCACATTTGATGGGAAGAATATTGCTGCATGTAACATTATTGTCAAAATGAAGGTTATATGGTAGAACCCAAGCTAAAAGGCAAATGTGAACAAAGCCTTAGATCAATATTGAGTATACGGCTAGAAGATGCAGTAGAGTGACACATTTTACTACATTGATCAAACAGTTACTTCCATGCTCCAAACTTGAAATTTCAGATTTAACAAACAATTCTGAATTATTGTTTAATTAGAATTTTGATATTTTGGATATTTTTGAAAAAGGTTGAATAAAAAAAAATGAAATATATCTTATGGTAAATGCAAGATAGAATACAAAATATTAATGGCAATGCTTTTAATAGTATTAAACCTCATTACTAGAGTTGAGCGAACTTGTATTTTAAGTTCGGCGTCCAAAGTTCGGGTTGGGGTTATCATAGCATCCCGTTATGGATTCCGCTACCGCGGACCATAACGGCATTTGGAAACCATAAGGGGATTCTTTGATGAACCCGAACCTTGGACAACACTAAGGACCTGGGGTGACGTCACCGTCATGTGATCAGTCTAGGGGGCATGGCTCAGTACTGGATCACCTCTTATCCAATCCAGGTCCTTAGGTTCGGGTTCATTGAAGAATCCCCCTATGGATTCCAAATGCCGTTATGGTCCGTGGTAGCGGAATCCATAACGGGATTCTTCGATAACCTCAACCCGAACTTTGGATGCCGAACTTAACATACAAGTTCGCTCAACACTACTCATTACATATGCAGATACAATTTTTAGAGACTAGTCTTCTGTAAATTCCTTTCACCCTAGTGATATATTGAGATGGGATAATAATTGGCCCTAATACTACAGCGACATAATATAATTATTATTATATACTCTTAGTAATGATATAATAATATTAACAATCTTCATATAGTTCTCGAAAAAAGGTTCTGTATCCTCTTCTGACGTCTTTTTTAGTAAATAATTATATTTCACACTAAATTCTCATTCTGAAGCATGACTTTTTATTATGTCATTCCGCTATTATTCCCACTACAACTTTATGAATTGTCATCTGGGTGTTACTAGTTGGGATGTGCGTCTTGACACTATCCAATCAGTGCTGCCAGTATCAGACTGTGAAGGGACATGCCCCCAACTGGTTAAACCCAGTTGGTAATGTATTCATAATCATAAACTAATAGGAATAATAGAGAAATCGCACAACATAGACTCATATGAAAAGATCCAACATTAACATTGGTGAGTCCGATTGAGCACAGGGACTGATATGGGGCTGATGTATAGTATAGTGTAGTGGTGGCGAACCGTGCCGGATGCCAGAAGCGGCACTTAGGGCCCTCTCTGTGGGCACCCGCACTCTGGAAAAGGTCTATGGTGTACCAATATGTTAGACTTTTCCGACCATTCATCAGTGGAGGGCGCACTATGAGCACGCTGAATGCAGGCAGGCTATTATAGCTAAATGATAAAGTACATGGAAGAGATACTATACTGGACTGTAGTGTTCATTGCATTGTATTATTCTGTGCAATAAATAAGTGGGTTTTGGGTTGCAGTTTGGGCACTCAGTCTCTAAACGGATCTGTTATAATGCATACAAAAAGTAGTTACCCACAGCACTCAATCCATTGGCCTCATAAACGAATCGAATCTGGACTCTCTAGTTCCTAAGGGCAACTGCTCTGCTTTTTGTCTGCTTTTTACTACTTGCTAAACATGAGGCTTAGGGCTCATTCACACGGCCGTAGGTGGGCCATTCCGTGCATTGGGGACCTCAATTTGCAGTCCCCAATGCACGGGCCACGTCCGTACGGCCGCCGGGATAAATCCAGACCCATTCAACTTGAATAGGTCTGCATTCGTCCGTTCCGCAAAAAGATAGAGCAAGTTCTATCTTTTTGCGGAACAGAAGTACGGAACAGAACCCCACGGAAGCACTCCGTAGTGCTTCTGTAGTGCTCTGTTCCGTGATTCCGCTCTGCATTTCCATATTTGCGGACCCATTGAAGTGAATGGGTCCGCATCCGTGATGCTGAATGCACACGGAGCGGTGCCCGTGTATTGCGGACACGTTCGTGTGCATTAGCCCTTATTATGTATACCGCAGTGCTACATGAGCAACAGGCGTAATAAAGACATGAATAATACCAAACAGGTGAAAACTTTAAACCCATTCGTTTGTATTGACTACAAAAAGCTAGCGGTTATCGATCCTAAGCACAGTGTGATGTAAATGTATGCTGGGGTATTGTGTAGACCTAGTAAAACATCATAAATGGGATAAAGGTCCTTTTGTGCGGAGCAGAATGCACACAGTGATATTCCAGGGAGTGTGGCAGCACACACAGCCTCCTTTGTTCACCAAGGTAAGCAGGTCTTCAATATGAGTCTTATCTTACAGACCTTAGTCAAGGTGAACAAGTAATGCCAGGCAACACACAATAGTAATACCGCTACCCACACCTACGGTATACATCATGGTACAGCCTATTCCTTCCACCACTTTATGCAAGTAGTGATTAATTCTGAAATCTACATGGATGATAGCCGACAGAACATTCTGCAGAAATGCCAATCATATGGTTGTTGAATTGACAGATAATATCGATACATTGTTTCCTTCTCACCCATGCACTAACCTCCCTGTCTCTATGTTAAGACCTCTTGCTGCAGTATTAGCTGACAAAGCCTGGGTGCACAGGGAGCTTCTTCCTGCACAGCAAGCAGAGGCACTGTAATGAGGCACCAGCCTACTGCGCCTCATAATACAGCCACAGGTATTAAAATAAACAAAGGGGTCCTTGATTTACCTGGGGCTAGGGCTGGATAAATGCACACAGCTGCCTCTGCTCCTCCTCCTCCTCCTCTCCCTGTGTTGTCCCCATCAGCATCTGAGAAGTGGAGCTTTGTTACTACTACACAGTAGACTGGGCAGCTCCTGGAAGAAGTCTCTATAGCAACAGACCGCCTAAAGACTCAGGCACGGTGCAGCAGCGTCCCCCCCTCCCCACTTCATTCAAGAATTCCCATTGAGTAAGGAATGGAGGCTGCAGGAGGAGCCATCCTCCTGGTCACAGCACTGATTGGTTTTATGCTACAGAGCGGCTGTGTGATGAGGCTAGAAATAGGACGCAGGGTAGGATACTGCGGCCAATAGACGGTAATTGGCAAGCGACGGTACGGGCTAGGTGACAGATCACGTCATGCGGCATTGTCCGTTCCAAACTTGAAATCAATCTGGTCATTAGGAAGACAATAAGTAATTCATAGTAAACGTAAAGACAGCAGAGGTCTGTATGTATGAGCTACAGATGAAAGCTAATCCATGGGGCTATTCATAATCTCATAGTTGTCCTGATAACAATATCTAGAGCATTATGGCATGAACCCATTAAAGTGTACCCAACTTTCACCTAAACGTTATAAAATTCCGTTTCCAAGTGTGCTAAATGTAATTTTTGTAACACACGTTATTTAGTATGTCTTTATTTTCCCATTATGTGACATAGGTGCCTGAACTTCAGGTGCCTATTGCGCTTTAGAATCCATACTCCCATATAGCGCTGTGTACAAGAGTATGGACTTCCCTGTGGCTGCACTGAGCGCTGTAAGGGCCACAGCATCGCTCCTCCTGCCTGTACCAGTGCTGCTCCGCTAGAGCCTGGCATACACGGGCTATGTCAGGCTTTAGCAGAGCCGGCACAGGCAGGAGAGCAGTGTTTTATGTCAGCTCCTGCCCTGAGCTCGCTCTGCTAATAGCCTGCATTCCGCAATGTTTTTCGGCGCACCCACTGTTAAGGGATGGAGTGGCCGGCGATCTCCATCCCTGTACAGTGCATACACCAAATGCGCTTCCACAAGACTTCAGGGCCAGACATGAATATGTTTTCACTACCTGTCAGTTAAAGTGGTGGGGGTTGTGACATAGTGTGGGGGTGTGACATAGAAAACAACACCGCCCTTGTTGCACCAAGGGTCTATCTCACATTTTATAAAATACAGTATCTCACAAAAGGGCACACCAAATTTACACTTTTATACAAGCTGTGCACTGATTACTTTACATTGTATCAAAGTGTCATATCTTCAGTGTTGTCCCATGAAAAGATATAATAAAATATTTACAAAAATGTGAGGGGTGCACTCACTTTTGTAAGATACGGTGGCTATTTTTTAACATTGTGGCCACCTTTAGGCCTCTTTCACACAGGCGTCCCGGATTTGCTCCGGATGCGTCCCTGGTGCAATGCAGTAAACCCGAGCGAGTGCGCACGCAATTTCAGTCAGTTTTGTTTGCGATTGCGTTTTTCAGTTTTTTCCGCGCGAGTGCAATGCATTTTGCACGAGCATGATAAAAAACTGAATGTGAAAGAAAACTTCTTCACTGAAGTTCGGGTCTGGGTTCAGTGTTGTGTAGATTTTATTATTTTCCCTCATAACATGGTTATAAGGGAAAATAATAGCATTCTTAATACAGAATGCTTACTAAAATGTGACTTGAGGGGTTAAAAAATTTAAATTTTTTACTTACCTCATCCACTTGATCGCGCAGCCGGCATCGTCTTCTTTCTTCTTCTTTGAGGACCTGTAAAAGGACCTTTTATGACTCTTAGGATTCTTCTATCTTCATTCAGCAGGACCTGCACTGAGGTCACTGAGTTTACCACGTGGTGAGCGCGATGATGTCATCAAAGGTCCTTTTGCAGGTCCTGAAAGAAGAAGAAAGAAGATTATGCTGGTTGCATGATCAAGTGGATGAGGCGAGTTCATTTTTTTCTTTTTTTAACCCCTCAAGTCACATTTTGTATTAGTAAGCATTCTGTATTAAGAATGCAATTATTTTGCTTTATAACCATTTTATAAGGGAAAATGATACAGTAAATTGACTTTAATCAATTTACTAACATCATCTCCTTAGCAACCATGCGTGAAAATCGCATTGAAACCATGCGTGAAAATCGCTTACGGATGCTATGCGATTTTCACGCAGCCCCATTCATTTCTAAGGGGCCTGCGTTGCATGAAAAACGCAGAATATAGAGCATGCTGCGATTTTCACGCAACACACAAGTGATGCGTGAAAATCACTGCTCATGTACACAGCCCCATTGAAGTGAATGGGTCCGGATTCAGTGCGGATGCAATCCGTCCACCTCATGCATTGCACCCACACGGAATTCTCGCCTGTGTGAAAGGGGCCTTAGAGATGAGACCAACAGCATTACATTTAGCTGACAAGTGTACATCTCTCATGTTGGCTTGATTAACCACTTGGATACTGGAGGTTAATTTGTTTTTGTATTTTCATTTTTCTACCCTGTCTTCCCAGACTCATAACTTTTTTTTTTTTTTCGTTCATATAGACATATGAGGGCTTGTTTTTTGAGGAACACGTTGTACTTTCTAAGGCCTCTTTCACACTAGCGTTCCGTCCTAGAGATCCGTCCTCGGGTATCTAGGACGGAAAGCTACTGATCAGGATTATCCCCATGCATCCTAAATGGAGAGAAATCCGTTCAGGATGCATCAGGATGTCTTCCGTTCAGTATGTCAACGTTTTTTGGACGTTGACAAAAGCGTAGCATGCTGCGTCCAAAAATCCGGAAGACATGCCGTAACGCCGGATCCGGAATTAATGCTCATTGAAGGGCATTAGTCCGGATCCGGCCTTTAGCTAAACGTCGTTTCCGCGTATCGCCGGATCCGACGTTTAGCTTTTTGTCAATGGTTACTATGGCAGCCAGGACGCTAAAGTCCTGGTTGCCATAGTAAAGAGTAGGGGGAGCGGGGGAGCGGCATACTTACATTCCGTGCGGCTCCCGGGACGCTCCAGGATGACGTCGGGGCGCCCCAGTGCATAGATCACGTGATCGCATGGATCACGTGATCCATGCGCGCGGGGCGCTCTGACATCATTCAGGAGTGCCCCGGAAGCCGCACGGAATGTAAGTATGCCGCTCCCCACTGCTACTATGGCAACCAGGACATTAATAGTGTCCTGGCTGCCATAGTAACACTGAAAGCATTTTGAAGACTGATCAGTCTTCAAATGCTTTCAGTTCACTTGCGTTGTGCCGGATCCGGCGTGCATTCCGGCGACGGAAGTGCACGCCGGATCTTCACAACGCAAGTGTGAAAGAGGCCTAATGCCACCATTTTATATTGCATGAAATGTAGTGAAAAACAGAAAAGAAATTCCAAATGGAGTGAAATTGACAAAAAAAAAAGCGATTCCACCACAGTTTTTTTCAGGTTTCTCTTTTTTACAACATTCACTATGCAGTAAAACTGATGTGTGCTCTTCATTTGCCAGGTCAGTATGAATCCCGCGATACCACATATGTATAGTTTTTATTGTGATTTAATACTGAAAAAAAAACCTGAAAACATTTTTTTTACATTGCCATATTCAGACCACCACAATTTTTTTTTTTTTATAGTATTGTGTGACGATCTGTAGTTTTTATTGATACCATTTTCTTCCCATTCCTCGGCACTGAGGTGCTAAGTGTTAGGCCTCTTTCACACGGGCATTGCGGGTGCACTCCGTCAAACAGTGCGGGTGCGTTGCGGGAATCGCCGCGATTTTTCCCTGCGAGTGCAAAGCGCTGTCATGCGTTTTGCACGCGCGGGAGAAAAATCGGCACTTTTGGTACCCAGACCCGAACCTGCACTTCTTCACAGAAGTGCATGTTCGGGTCCGAAATTGTCCCGCTGGTATTATTTCACATTATAACATAGTTATAATGTAAAATAATACCCTTGGCCATCTCCCTAATGTTGAACCCGGTGCTGAATGGGTTAAAAATAATAAACTAATCATAACTTACCTGGTCCATTTGATCGCGAAGCCCGGCATCCTCTCCGTTAGCTTGCTACTAGGAAAATGACCTGTGATGATGTCACATGGTCACATGGCCCAATCACATGCTCCATCACCATAGTGATGGAGCATGTGATTGGGCCATGTGATGCTGTGACATCATCACAGGTCCTTTTCCGTTTCCGTATTTCTGTTTTTCCGTTCCGTGCAAAGATAGAACATGTCCTATTATTGCCCGCAAATCACGATCCGTGGCTCCATTCAAACCAATGGATTTGCAAAAAAACGGAACACATACAGAAATGCATCCGTATGTCTTCCGTATCCGTTTTTTGCGGAACCATTTATTGAAAATTTAAAGCCCAGCCCAATTTTTTCTATGTAATTACTGTATACTGTATATGCCGTACGGAAAAAACGGAACGGAAAAACGAAACTGAAACGGAAGCACAACAGAAACAAAAAATGAAAAAACGGATCCGATAAAAACGGCCCGCAAAACACTGAAAAAGTAATACGGTTGTGTGAAAGATGCCTTAGGCTACATGCACACGACCGTGTGTGTTTTGCGGTCCGCAAACTGCGGATCCGCAAAAACAAAATGGATGACGTTCCATATGGCATCCGTTTTTTTTTTTTAATCCGTTATTTTTGCGGATCCATTTTAATAATGCCTATCTTTGTCCGCAACCTATAAAAAAATAGGACATGCTCTATTTTTTTGCCGAACGGAAAAACGGACATACGGAAATGGAATAACGGAGTACCTTCCGTTATTTTTGCGGACCCATTGAAATGAATGGTTCTGCATATGGTCCACAAAAAAAATGGAACGGACACGGAAAGAAAATACGTTAGGACATGTTTGAATGGAACGCAAAAACGGAAACACGGAAATGGAAGGTATACAGAGTACCTTCCGTTTTTTTTTTTTGCAGATCCATTAAAATGAATTGTTCCGTATACGGTCCGTATACGGAATGCAAAAAACGGAACTTAAACCGAAAAACAAAAGGTTCGTGTGCGAAAGGCCTTATGCCTCATGCACATGTCAGTGTCAGTTTTGGATCAGTGGAAACACGGACAATGTTCAATCTGTGTTTCCTCCCGTGACAGATCTGTGTTGAGTCCGTTTTTTGCTGACCGTGTGCCATCCGTTTTTCACTGACACTGAGCAACTGGAAAATAATTTTAAAACAATCTCTTTTTAATGATCCGTGAAACACGGATGCAACACAGATGGCATCCGTGTGGCATCCGTGGTTTTCACGGACTCATTGACTATAATGGGCGTGAGGGATCCGGGAACACGGGCGAGATAGGACATGCATCCATGCTGAAAACACGGACCCACGGACCGTGCTAAAACACTGATGTGTGAATACACACATTCAAATGAATGGGGACGTGTGCTGTCCGCGGAGAACACATACAGCACACGTCCGGGAAACACTGACGTGTGAATGAGGCATTAAGCTGATTGTTGGAGCAGCAGTGAGCGGGAATTGCTGCTCCGCCAACCAGCTTCCTCACACTCAGTAGCAGACCCCAGCGGAGCCATGGAGGAAGCAGGAGCTGCTGTGTAACGTGACACACTGTCACTGACATCCCATCAATGAGCACGCAGTTGCATGGACCGCCAAAAGAGGCACCGAATTTACTAAGAGGTGTACGTCTTTTAATAAATTAGGTGCACCTAACTCCAATGAGCTTCTTAGTAACACTGGCGTAGGAATTAATTTTTCGTTTTTTTTGCAGCATGGCTTTCAGTCTAGTGTGCATGCTTATGGGGGAGTTGTGAAGGATAGCTGGTGGCCTAGGGAGCGTTTGGCCGTCATCTAGCTAAATTGTATGGACATCAATAGGGATCAGGGATCAGTCACTAAAGTACCTAGGGCAGCATAAAATCTAAATACGGCCCTGGTTGACAGTAGTATATAGTATACTGTGTGGACCTGGGGTGTTATACGATATACTGTGTGGGGCTGGGGGGCTATACTGTATACAGTTTGGGGCTGGGGGATTATACTATAAACTATTTACTATATACTAAATTGACTAAATATGACTGTTGGTGCAATACTTCCACTTTTAAGTTTGCCCAGGGCCCCATTTTGTCTAAAACCGGCCCTGTGCAAGGCAATAGGACAAGAGGAAGATAGCAGTGAGTATAGTACTCAGCAGATAATAAGGGTCACAGCACAAATACATACAGCAGGCACGGTCCTGAAATATTTCACAGAGTAGGCTTTTCTCAAAAAGTGATGCAGGGGCCACATTGTCTTACATACAACAAAACAAAGGAGCAGATCTGTACAGTTCATGTCACAGCCTTAGGGCTCATTCACACGACCGTGGTTTTGGTCCGCATCCGAGCCAGATTTTTAGCAGCTCGAGTGCGGACCTATTCACTTCAATGAGGTCGCAAAAGATGTGGACAGCACTCGGTGTGCTGTCCACATCCATTGCTCTGTTCCGTGGCCCCGCAAAAGTTATGAGTCATGTCCTATTCTTGTCTTTTTTGCAGACAAGAATAGGCATTTCTATAAAGGGCCATCCGTTCCGTTCTGCAAATTGCGGAAGGCACACGGACGGCATCCGTGTTTTGCGGATCCGCAATTTGCGGACCACAAAACATGGCAGGGTAGTGTGAACAAGCCCTTACTTTTGTCCCTATCATCAGTTTGTTATGAAAAGTTGATTATTTTCAGTTACACAAATAATAAAATGCAATATTTGTAATATCCAACTATGTTACTGGTGTATAGAAAATGAACCTTTTATAAATAAATCAGTCTGATTATGTGAATTTCCAACAGTTGCATTGGCAGAATTCCTTTTCAAGGATGATGACAGTGTTGCAAACAGCAAAATACTGCCACCTAATGGAATTTTGATAAAATGAAGCAGGAACTAGAAGTATGGCATCTTAAAAACGATATATATAATTTTCTAGTTTACCTGAATGTTATAGAAATCAAAACCAAATGTCTGCTTATTGTTTTTTGTGAATATGTAAACTTCAAAGAATGACTGACCACTATGGGGAAGATTATTATGACCAGTCTTAGGCTACTTTTACACTAGCGGTTTTTGCAGATCCATCATGGATCTGCAAAAACGCTTCCGTTACAATAATACAACCACATGCATTCGTCATGAATGGATCCGGTTGTATTATGTCTTCTATAGCCATGACAGATGCGTCATGAACACCATTGAAAGTCAAAGGGGGATGGATCTGTTTTCTATTGTGTCATAGAAAACAGATCCGTCCCCATTGAATTACATTGTGTGTCAGGATGGATCCGTCTTGTTCCGCACCACATTGCGGACAAAAAAACACTGCTTGCAGCGTTATTCTGTCCGCGATTGAAGCGCAACCAATCGAAACAGAGTACATTTTGGTGCTTTGCGTTTCGTTCAGTTTTGTCCCCATTGACAATGATTGGGAACAAAGCTGAAGCGTTTTCATCACGTCATAGGATCTTAATATCGGAATTGAAAACGATAGTGTGAAAGTAGTGTTAGTCTAAAATAGGCTGTTGAATGTAAGAGGTATTTGCCACGTCTTTTAGACTCGCTTTGAATCTGTGTATTTCATTTTGGCAAGTTGTTCCGTTAGAGAGCAGCCTGCCGAAATGAACAGAATGTCAGCTAGCCCTATTAAAGTATAATGGGGTTTGGCAGACATTCCGTTCGCACCTGGCTGACAAGCAGAGAAAGGTTTATGTCCGGACGATCTTCCTTTTGCCGGCCAGAACAGGCTACTGGAATATTGCTACCGCAGATGTGAAGGTAGCCTTAGTTATGCATACACCAAATAAATCAAATCTATGCCTTCTATGACCAGGTGTAGATTTGGCTAAAATGTATGTCAATTTCTGTAATAAGTTATCATAAATCTCTCAGGCACTTTAAAAAGTGCTGAGAAAAGCACAAATTGTATCATACACAAAAATGTGCAACTTTTACATGCCAGAAAACAGACATAAACAAACAAATAAATTTCCCCCAATCACTTCATAAAAGGAATTCGGAAAAAAAAGATACAAGCAGTTTTAAGGGACATCTGTCAGCAGATTTGTACCTATGAAACTGGCTGACCTGTTACATGTGCACTTGGCAGCTGAAGGCATCTGTGTTGGCCCCATGTTCATATTTGCCCGCATTGCTGAGAGGGATTTTTAATACATGCAAATGAGCCTCTTGGAGCAATGTAGGCTATGCCATTACTCCTAGAGGATCAGCGCTCTCTGAAACTGCTGCGCCCTCTGCACTTTGATTGACAGTGCATATATGAACATAGGACAAACACAGATGTCTTCAGCTGGCAAGCGCACATGCAACAGGTCAGCCAGTTTCACAGGTACAAATCTGCTGACAGATGTCCTTTAAAGCTTTTAGGTTTGAACCACAGGAAAAATTTTTTTTGAACAGTAGCGAATCTACCCAGAAGATGCCAGCTTGGCAAAATTACTGAGTGGCAGCTCAGCCAGGAACATCAAACAAGGAAAGCACAGCACTAGTGTTGATCAAGCACCAAAGTGCTCTGGTGCTCCAGTCGAACACTTCCCGATAGCTTGGGTGCTCCACAGAGCACCCGAGTACAATCAAAGTCAATGGGAGAACCAGAGCAAAAAAACAGGCACCCCCTGCTTTGAAGAGGGGAGGGTGTCCGGACTCTAGTTCGGGCTTAGGAGTCCCTTCTCTGACTCCATATATAGCTATGTCCATATATGGAGTCAGTACTTGGGGACACCCAGTGCATTTAAATATAATTTAGTCTGTATTTCAGAAATGTTTCTGCTGGGGTTTGAACTCACAACCTTCTGCATTAGAGGCAAGCGTCTTAACCACTGGATTATAGAACCCAATGATAAACTCAGCTGGAAAAACATCATAGTGTGTGTATATACATACATACACATACACACACACTGAAGAAATCCATGGCACTCCTCTGTAAAACGTGTCCTTTATTCACACATGTCACAGCAGCGACGTTTCGGTTCTCTCACAGAACCTTTCTCAAGCCAATTTAATTTAGTCTCTATTTCTAAAATGTATCTGCCGGGATTTTAACTCAAAATCTTTTGCATTAGAGGCAAGAATCTTAACCACTGAGCTATACAACACAATGATAAACTGTGCCGGAAAAACCTCATAGTAGTTTCTAAAGTAGTAAGTATTCCTATACAGAAGGAATACTTACTGATACAGAAACTACTATGAGGTTTATCATTGGATTGTGGTTAAGATGCTTACCTCTAATGCAAAAGGTAGTGAGTTCAAATCCCAGCATAAACTTTTCTTAAATACAGACTAAATTAGATTTAATAGATACAACTAGATCAGTGGCTAAGTGCACAACCCAGCGACTTACCCCAGTGTTGCAAAGAGAAATAGATTACAATAAATATTGGATCTGGAAGGCACTCATAATATCTAGGGTAATATGTATTAACCACAATGTGCGTGATACTATTTATAATTTAATTTATACAAGCAACATAATGAAAAATTAATAAAAAATGAAAAAATAATATTATAGTTGATCAACTGAAACAAAGTAGAAAAAATGAGGTAAAAAACAATAAAAATATCAAAAAGTAATGTAAAAATTGGTGAAAAAGGTAACATAAAATTATAATTAAAATTGAAATCTCAGTATCTTGGGTATCACTGTAAGTTGGTCACTATAAATCCCATTAATGTCCAGGGGGGGGGGAATGTAGGGGGAGCAGTTCCATCAAAGTTCATAATAGACTTCGTCATGAATGAACAACCCAATGAAGAACTATATGGTTACAGGGAAGATTTTGTAACAGAGAAGATTTCTCCTTTGGCTGATCAGCGGCTATTATATCAATATGCTTCCCCTTTGACTTACTGAGTTTTCCTTTCAATATATGCCTCCCATTAATAGAAGCAGAACGTCCCAGTATAACTGTATTCACCGGTAAGTTAAAATAGTATGTTCAATGCTCGTAATGACCTGCGGTATAGTGGTATCTATATCACTGTTCTCTGTACACTAAACGGGACGTCCACTTTGTTATTGATGTACTGCTCCAGATATAGAGCTCACGTAAGATTGGTCAGAGCATAGATTGATTTAAATGGCAGAGTATCAGTTACATTACCGGTCCGTGCGTCCGTGGGAAGATGTGATGCTCACCGGCCGAGCTCTACCTGCCCATGATGTGGCGTCCCACGTGAGAGGGGGCTGTGGCGGGATGCTTGTACTTTAAACTGCAGATGCTTGGTAATGAGCGGCTCGTGCTTTGAATGTAGTAGCAGAGTTTGTAGACAATGTCCGTTCTTTATCCAGGGGCTGCTCGGATGTGTAGAATAGCTGTTGTACTGCAGAGATACCATGCACATTTTGAGGCCCTTTAACTACCAGAGTTTTTTATTTATTTTTTTCGTTTTTGCATTTTTATTTTTCTTCCCTATCTTCCTTGAGCCATAACTTTTTTATATTTCTGTTCACATAGCTGTATGAGGGCTTATTTCTTGCAGGACCAGTTCTTCTTTCTAATGCCACCATTAATTAGGGCATACAATGTAGTAAGAAGCGGTAAACAAAAATTCCAAGTGGGGTGGAATTGAAAAAAGTTCAATTTCTCCACCGTTTTACAGGTTTTGTTCCCACATTGTTTAGTTTGTAAAAAAACTGACCCATGCCCTTCATTCTCTGGGTCAGTACGATTACAATGATACCCCATAGTGTAAAAATAAATTTAAACTTTGAAAAAAAAATAATTTTTTTTTAAATCATCATATTCTGACCCCCATAACTATTTTATAGTTATGTCTACTGAGCTGTATAGGGGCTCATTTTTGTGGGACAATCTGTACTTTTTATTTATATCATTTTGGATTGTGTGTGACTTTTTGATCACACTTTATTACATTTTTTGGGGTAAGAGAGGCAATGAAAAAATTGCAATTTAGTTATATTGACCCTTTTTTCTGTTATGCCATTCTCCGTATTGGAAAAATATTTTTATATTTGAATAGTACGGGGTTTTTCGGTCACGGTGATACCCATGATGTTTATATATTTTGTTATTTAGGCATTTATTTTTTATTATACGGAAAGGAAGGTGATTTAAACTTTTATATATTTTTAAAATTTTTAATATATTTTAGACATTTTTTTTATATTTGTAATGATTTTAAAGCTCATATATGAGCCTATAAATTCTGTTTTTAAATTTTTCATTTTGAACCATGTATTTTTCAAATGAGCCTATTGCTATCAATTTCTCAATTCTTATGTTGGCCTGCCATCTAGTGGCTAAAATAAGAATTGCAGCATAAATGCTGTGGGTCTCATCAGCGAGGCACTACCAAGCAACTACCAACATCCCTATTGGCCGCAGTGGATGTCTGTAGGATGTTTTTGACCATTTAGATGCACGTGCAGCGGACATCATGGTTTCAAACAGCAGAGACCTGCCACTAGTTACCGTGACCGTGCTATATAGCACCCGATGACGCATGTACGGCTCAGACGTAGACAAGGTCCTTTTCAGGACTACTGTGTTTGTGTGTACGTTTTAGAGCAGCAATCTATTTACCTGCTGCAGTCTCAGGGATAGTGCTTCGGAAAGGACAGATAGTGTAGGGAGTGAAATGCTGCTTTTACAACCAAAAGGTTCTCAAAGACCCTAAAGTCATTTTAAGAACTACTGTGTGTGTTTGACAGCAGCAAGATATTTTTATTTTATACCTATTAGTGACATATACTGGACATCATTCACAGACTGTGTCTTTAATAATCTGGGCCACATCTAGTGTCCATAGTGTGTGGCTTTCTGTAAAAAATATTGAAATACATCTGCAAACAGTCTCTGTATAACAGATTCTAATAATCTGAGCCTAATATAGTGTCCATAATCTGTGGTGTTCTGTAACCAATACTGTACTACATCTGCAAACAGTGTCTGTATTCAAAATTCCAATAATCTGGGCCTAATATAGTATCCATAATCTGTGGTGTTCTGTAACCAATACTGTACTACATCTGCAAACAGTGTCTGTATTACAAATTCCAATAATCTGGGCCACATCTAGTGTCCATAATCTATGGTGTTCTGTAACCAATACTGTACAACATCTGCAAACAGTGTCTGTATTAAGAATTCCAATAATCTGGGCCTATTATAGTGTCCATAATCTGTGGTGTTCTGTAACCAATACTGTACTACATCTGCAAACAGTGTCTGTATTAAAAATTCCAAACATCTGGGTCTAAAATAGTGTCCATAATTTGTGGTGTTCTGTAACCAATACTGTACTACACCTGCAAACAGTGTCTGTATTACAAATTCCAAAAATCTAGGCCTAATATAGTGTCCATATTCTGTGGTTTTCTGTGACATATACTTTCCTGCATCAGGAACAGTGTCTGTATTGCAAATTCCAATAATCTGGGCCTAATATAGTGTCCATAATCTGTGGTGTTCTATAACCAATACTGTACTACATCTGCAAACAGTGTCTGTATTACAAATTCCAATAATCTGTGCCTGATATAGTGTCCGTATTCTGTGGGTTTCTGTGACATATACTGTCCTGCATCCAACAACAGTGACTGTATTGCAAATTCCAATAATCTGGGCCTAATATAGTGTCCATAATCTGTGGTGTTCTGTAACCAATACTGTACTACATCTGCAAACAGTGTCTGTATTACAAATTCCAATAATCTGGGCCTAATATAGTGTCCAGAATCTGTGGTGTTCTGTAAATATTGTACTACATCTGTAAACAGTATCTGTATTACAAATTCCAAAAATCTGGGCATAATATAGTGTCCATATTCTGTTGGTTTCTGTGACATATACTGTCCTGCATCCAACAACAGTGTCTGTATTGTAAATTCCAATAATCTGGGCCTAATATAGTGTCCATAATCTGTGGGTTTCTGTGACATATACTGTCCTGCATCAGGAACAGTGTCTGTATTGCAAATTCCAATAATCTGGGCCTAATATAGTGTCCATAATCTGTGGTGTTCTATAACCAATACTGTACTACACCTGCAAACAGTGTATGTATTACAAATTCCAAAAATCTAGGCCTAATATAGTGTCCATATTCTGTGGTTTTCTGTGACATATACTTTCCTGCATCCGACAACAGTGCCTGTATTGCAAATTCCAATAACCTGGGTCTAATATAGTGTCCATAATCTGTGGTGCTCTGTAAACAATACTGTACTACATCTGCAAACAGTGTCTATATTACAAATTCCAATAATCTGGGCCTAATATAGTGTCCATAATCTGTAGTGTTCTGTAACCAATACTGTACTACACCTGCAAACAGTGTATGTATTACAAATTCCAATAATCTGGACCTAATATAGTGTCCATATTCTGTGGGTTTCTATGACCTATGCTGTCCTGCATCCGACAACAGTGTCTGTATTGCAAATTCCAATAACCTGGGCCTAATATAGTGTCCATATTATGTGGGTTTCTGTGACATGTACTGTCCTGCATCCGAAAACTTTGGCTGTATTGCAAATTCCAATAATCTGGGCCTAATATAGTGTCCATATTCTGTGGGTTTCTGTGACATATACTGTCCTGCATCAGGAACAGTGTCTGTATTGCAAATTCCAATAATCTGGGCCTAATATAGTGTCCATAATCTGTGGTGTTCTATAACCAATACTGTACTACATCTGCAAACAGTGTCTGTATTACAAATTCCAATAATCTGTGCCTGATATAGTGTCCATATTCTGTGGGTTTCTGTGACATATACTGTCCTGCATCCAACAACAGTGACTGTATTGCAAATTCCAATAATCTGGGCCTAATATAGTGTCCATAATCTGTGGTGTTCTGTAACCAATACTGTACTACATCTGCAAACAGTGTCTGTATTACAAATTCCAATAATCTGGGCCTAATAAAGTGTCCAGAATCTGTGGTGTTCTGTAAATAATATTGTACTACATCTGTAAACAGTGTCTGTATTACAAATTCCAAAAATCTGGGCATAATATAGTGTCCATAATCTGTGGTGCTCTGTAACCAATGCTGTACTACATCTGCAAACAGTGTCTGTATTACAAATTCCAATAATCTGGGCCTAACATAGTGTCCATATTCTGTTGGTTTCTGTCCTGCATCCGACAACAGTGTCTGTATTGCAAATTCCAATAATCTGGGCCTAATATAGTGTCCATAATCTGTGGTGTTCTGTAACCAATACTGTACTACATCTGCAAACAGTGTCCGTATTACAAATTCCAATAATCTGGGCCTAATATAGTGTCCATATTCTGTGTGTTTCTGTGACCTATACTGTCCTGCATCCAACAACAGTGTCTGTATTGTAAATTCCAATAATCTGGGCCTAATATAGTGTCCATAATCTGTGGGTTTCTGTGACATATACTGTCCTGCATCAGGAACAGTGTCTGTATTGCAAATTCCAATAATCTGGGCCTAATATAGTGTCCATAATCTGTGGTGTTCTGTAACCAATACTGTACTACATCTGCAAACAGTGTCCGTATTACAAATTCCAATAATCTGGGCCTAATATAGTGTCCATATTCTGTGTGTTTCTGTGACCTATACTGTCCTGCATCCAACAACAGTGTCTGTATTGTAAATTCCAATAATCTGGGCCTAATAGTGTCCATATTCTTTGGTTTTCTGTAACATATTGTTCTGCATCCGAAAACAGTGTCTTTATTGCAAATTCCATTACTCTGGGCCTAATATAGTGTCCAAATTCTGTGGGTTTCTGTGACATATACTGTCCTGCATCGGAAATCTGTGTCTTTAGCGGACAGTAAAACACGCTGTGCCACATCTAGTGAGAAAACCATTAATATGAAGAAGGCGAGCACTAAGGGACTGGGAAGTGGGTGTAATGCTGATGGTGCACGCAGAAGCTGTGGCCCTGGGTGCAATGAAACTGTGCCTGCTGCCAGTGCACCAAAAAAAAAAAAAAACTTCCACTGTACCCTGCTTCATGTCCAATTTAGCTGAGCGACGGAGGACAACACTGTCCAAATCAGACCAGTGCGAACAGTTGGCCGGTTGGATTGCTGAAGATAATGCTTCCAGTCGGTTAAGCACCACCCTCTCTTCCACCAGGTCCAGTCTCTGTAGCCAAGAGTCTGGTCAACCGAATCCTCACTCTGATTATCCTTCCTCCCACCATGGAGAAGCTTGCCAAATGAGTGATCCCACACTCGGATATTCCGAGGAGCTCTTTCCAGCACCACAGTTAGATTTGTCCCACTCGCCCAGTACGCTTGAAGAGGAACCTGAGATATTGTGCCCTGATTCTCAACCTCTTGAGCCTTCACAGTCTCAAGAAGATGACGGTGGTGATCAGCAATCATTCGTTCACATGGTGGAAGATTATGAGACACAGTTGCCAATCACTGAGGTTGTGGTTAGGTCAAGTCAGGAGGATGAGCAGAGTGAGGAAGTAGAAGAGGAGGTGGTGGATGATGAAGTCACTGACCCAACATGGGAAGGTGCAAAGCCGAGCGAGGACAGCAGTACAGACGGGGAGGGATCCGCACCACCGCAACTGTCTGGAAGAGGCAGTGGGGTTGCAAAAGGGAGAAGTGGGCCCACACCAAACAGGCCCGCAACCATAACATCGAGCACCCCCATGCGTAAATGTACTTTGCCAAGGGGTAGGTGTTCCGCAGTATGGCGCATTTTTGAGGAAAGTGCTGACGACAAAAGAGTGGTAGTTTGCAACCTGTGCCTTACCAAAATGAGCTGGGGCTTGAACAATAGCAACCTCACCACCACCAGCATGTTCCACCACATGGCATCCAAGCTCCCTAATAAGTGGGCCGAACGCCTGGGTCCACAATCTGGGTCTGCGGGTCACACCACTGCCTTCTCTTGCCCTGTGTTACACACTGCTGGCCAATCCCATGTCGAACATGCAGGCCTGGATGCCCCTTGCCCTGCACCTGGACCTTCGCATAAACTGTCAGCAACAACATCCACTTCCCTGTCCCAGCGCAGCGTCCAGATGTCGATATCACAGGCATTTGAACGCAAGCGCAAATACCCACCCACCCTCCCACAGGCCATAGCACTAAATGTGCAACTTTCAAAATTACTGGCCCTTGAAATGTTGCCATTTAGGCTTGTGGACACTGAGATCTTTCTGCAGCCTGATGTCGACGGCCGTCCCTCTATATGCAGTCCCCAGCCCCCACTATTTTTCATGGTGTGCGGTGCCCGCCTTACACCAGCATGTGTCCCAGAACATCACCCATTCCCTGACCAACGCACTTACTGGGAAGGTCCACTTTACCACGGACACGTGGACAAGTGCTGGTGGTCAGGGACGCTACATTTCCCGGGCCGCACACTAGGTGAATGTTTTGGAGGCCGGGAGTGAGTCGTACCCTAGAATGGCACAGGTGCTACCCACGCCCAGGATTGCGGGCCCTATGTCCATCAGGATTTCTGCCAGGAGCTATGTTACTGGCTCCAACCCCCACTTCTCCTCTGCCGCCGCCGCCTCCTCCTCCACTTCCACCTCCAGCAGCAGTCAGCCATCAGTCGCTCACTGGAAGCAGTGTAGCACTGCTGTGGGTAAGCGTCAACAGGCCGTGCTGAAGCTGATCTTTTTAGGCGACAAACAGCACACCGCCGCAGAGCTATAGCAGGGTATAAGAGACCAGACCGAGCTGTAGCTCTCGCCACTCAACCTATAACCAGGCATGGTTGTGTCTGACAATGGCCGTAACTTGGTGGCGGCTTTGGAGCTCGGCAACCTGACACACATCCCATGCCTATGCAAAATAAATGTGGAGCCCCAGTATTGGGTCTACAACACAATGAAAGCCAGATATCCCTCAAAGGAAGGAAAACCAAGCAAAGGGGTGTCTTCATTACAGAGATCACCAAATCCACCATATTAAGTGGCCTCTATGTCAAGATCCCCCTTTTTTTACAAGCTTTAAGGATGTGACAGGGAAAACCTAAACCAGTTATCCATCCACAGACAGCTGTTTCGGGGTGTTGCCCCTCATCAGTGTTGAGTAGGATTCTGGCTAACCGGGAGCAATGCCTTGGAAACTACTCAAACAAAACAATAGCACATCCCATGCCTAGCCTACGTCTTAAACTTAGTGGTTCAGCGGTATATCAAAACCTACCCCAATTTGCAAGAGTTACTAGTGAAGGCGTGCCGCGTGTGTGCCCATTTCCGCAAGTCGTCCACAGCTTCAGCCGCACTGTCAACGCTGCAGCAACGCTTGCGGCTTCCAGCTCACCGACTGTTGTGTGACGTGAACACACGGTGGAACTCTATGTTCTACATATTGGCCAGGCTTTGTGAGCAGCAGAAGGCAGTTATAGAATACCAGCTGCAACATGGTCGTCGTCTTTCGAGTCAACTGCCACTATCCACAAGCGAGGAGTGGGCATTGATGTCAGACCTTTGTGAGGTTTTAAAAAACTTTGATGAATCCACACAGATGGTTAATGGCGATAACACTATTAGCGTAACCATCCCACTGCTGTGTCTACTCAAACGATTGCTGCTCACAATTAACCAGTACAGGACCGCCTAAGGCACGGATGCGTCCGGCCGGCGGTCCTGTTGCTCTGGCTGGACGCATCCGTGCGTCATCTCGCGAGACGCGAGATTTCCTGTGAACGCGCGCGCACGCGTTCACAGTGGCGCGTGTCTCGGCAGTTATACTGCAGCCTGCCAGCGATGATCCATCGCTGGCAGGCTGTAGATGCGAAATAAATCGCATCAAAGTGGTATATCAGACGCTGTTTTGTTAACAGCGTCTGATATACCTGATACCTGGTCCTCTGGTGGTCCCATTTGCTGGGATCAACCACCAGAGGACCAGGTAGCTATGTAAAGTTGCACCAAGCACCACACTACCCCACCCCCCATCACTTATTAACCCCTTGATCACCCCCCTGTCATTGATCACACCCCTGTAAGGCTCCATTCAGACGTCCATATGTGTTTTGCGGATCCATGGATCCGCGGATCTGATCCACGGATCCGCAGATCCTCAAAATACGGACACCAGCAATGTGCTTTCCGCATTTTGCAGATCTGCACATTTCCAGAACTATATAGAAAATGCCTTTTCTTGTCCGCAATTGCGGACAAGAATAGGACATGCTCTATATTTTTGCGGAACGGAAGTGCAGACCCGGAAGTGTGGATCTGTAATTCCGGATCCGAGCGGGACAAAGTCTGTCCCCATAGAAATGAATGGGTCTGCAATTCCGCTCCGCAAACAGAATTGCGGACGTGTGAATGGGGCATAAGGGTCCCTTATCACCGCCAGTTAGTTAGCTACATGTTAGGTAGTTAGCTCCCAGCCCACCGCACCGCAATCACTGATTTTGGCAGAGATTTTTTTATCCACGATGATCGATGCGAATGAAAAAATCTGTGCCGTTCATTTTTTTTTTTTTCAGCCCAGAGGCTGAACGGAAAAAAAAAATCTCCTTACCCGTATGCTCAATATAAGGAAAATAGCAGAAACTCCTAATGCTGGCCATACATGTAATGATTGCGGAGACTCTCAAATGCCAGAGCAGTACAAAAACCTCACATGTGACCCCATTTTGGAAAGAAGACACCCCAAGGTATTTTGTGACGGGTATGGTGAGTTCATGTAAAATTTTATATTTTGTCACAAGTTAGTGGAATATGAGACTTTGTAAAAAAAAAAATATATATATATATCAATTTCCGCTAACTTGTGCCAACATTTTTTTTCTGTGAACTCGCTATGCCCCTCACGGAATACCTTTGGGTGTCTTCTTTCCAAAATAGGGTCACATGTGGGGTATTTATACTGCCCTGGCATTTTAGGGGTCCTAAAGCGTAAGAATCCAAATGCGTAAAAATGCCCTGTGAAATCCTAAAGGTACTCATGGGAATTTGGGCCCCTTGGCGCATCTTGGCTGCAAAAAAGTGTCACTCATGTGGTATCGCCGTACTCAGGAGAAGTAGGGCAATGAGTTTTGGGGTGCATTTTTATATATACCCATACTTTGTGTGAGAAATATCGCTGTAAACGACAACTTTTTAAATTTTTTTATACAAAGTTGTCAATTTACAGAGATATTTCTCTCACCCAACATGGGTATATGTAAAAATACACCCCAAAACACATTTCCTAACTTCTCCTGAATACGGAGATACCACATGAGTGACACTTTTTTGCAGCCTGGATGCGCAAAAGGGCCCAAATTCCAACGAGTACCTTTAGGTTTTACAAGGTTGCTCACAATTTAGCCTCACCCAAAATGCCAGAACAGTACAAACACCCTACAAATGACCCCATTTTGGAAAGAAGACACCCCAAGGTATTCGCTGAGGAGCATAGTGAGTCCATGAAAAATTTAACTTTTTGTCAAAAGTTAGCGGAAAGGGAGACTTTGTGAGAAAAAACTATAAAAAATTAACTTCCGCTAACTTGTGCCAAAAAAAAAATCTTCTATGAAATCGCCATGCCCCTCACGGAATACCTTGGGGTGTCTTCTTTCCAAAATGGGGTCACATTTGGGGTATTTATACTGCCCTGGCATTTTAGGGGTCTCTAAAGCGTGAGAAGAAGTCTGGAATCTAAATGCGTAAAAATGCCCTGTGAAATCCTAAAGGTACTCATTGGAATTTGGGCCCCTTTGCGCACCCAGGCTGCAAAAAAGTGTCACACATGTGGTATCGCTGTACTCAAGAGAAGTAGGGCAATGAGTTTTGGGGTGTATTTTTACATATACCCCTGCTGGGTGTGAGAAATATCTCTGTAAATGACAATTTTTAATTTTTTTTTATACAAAGTTGTCAGTTTACAGAGATATTTCTCTTACCCAACATGGGTATATGTAAAAATACACCCCAAATCACATTGCCCTACTTCTCCTGAGTTCGGCGATACCACATGAGTGACACTTTTTTGCAGCCTGGGTGCGCAAAGGGGCCCAAATTTCAATGAGTACCTTTAGGTTTTACAAGGTTGCTCACAATTTAGCCCCGCCCAAAATGCCAAACAGTAAACACACCCCACAAATGACCCCATTTCGGAAAGTAGACACCCCAAGGTATTCACTGAGGGGCATAGTGAGTCCGTGGGAGATTTTATTTGTTTTTTCCAGAAGTTAGCAGAAATGGAAACTTTATTATTATTTTTTTTTCCTCAGAAAGTGTCATTTTCCGCTAACTTGTGAAAAAAAATGAAATGATACATGAACTCACCATGCCCCTCCGCGAATACTTTGGGGTGTCTTCTTTCTAAAATTGTGTCATTTGGGGGGTATTTATACTATCCTGACATTCTAGCACCTGAAGAAACATGACAGGTGCTCAGAAAGTCAGAGCTGCTTCAAAATGCGGAAATTCACTTTTTTGCACCATAGTTTGTAAACGCTATAACTTTTACCCAAACCAATAAATATACACTTATTGGATTTTGTTTTATCAAAGACATGTAGAACAATACATTTTGCGAAAAATTTATATAGAAATGTAGTTTTTAAAAAAAAAAATTACAACAGACAGTGAAAAATGTCATTTTTTGATTAATAGCAAAAAAAGTTAAAATGTCAGCAGCAATGAAACACCACCAAATGAAAGCTCTATTAGTGAGAAGAAAAGGAGGTAAAATTCATTTGGGTGGTAAGTTGCATGACGAAGCAACAAACGGTGAAAGTAGCGTAGTGCAGAATTGTAAAAAGTGGCCTGGTCATTAAGGATGTTTAAGCTAGGGGGGCTGAGGTGGTTAAGGAAGACGCTCTGAATGTGGCAGACGGGGAAATGGGGGAGGACATTACACAGGGTGATAGCCAGACCACCCACAGTTCGTCTTCTCAGCGCGAATTGGACCATTAAGAGGAGGAGCAGCTAGAGACAGTTGCCTATGCTACAGAGGGTAGTACCCATGGAACTTTAATTCCATCTGTTCAGCGTAGATGGGCAGAGGAGGAGGAGGATGAGGAGATGGAGAGTCATCCTGATGTCGACACCGACGTTATGCCTGTTGGTACCCTGGCACACATGGCTGACTTCATGTAAGGCTGTCTTTACCGCGTTATATGCATTTTAGATAACATGGATTACTGGGTGTTCACCCTTCTTGACCCCGGCTACAAAGAGAACTTCTCATCTCATATTCCTGTGGTGGAGAGGACGAGTAAAACGGTGCAATACCAGAAGGTACTTGTTGAGAGATTGCTCCAAAACTTTCCATCTGACAACGCGGCCGGCAGAGTCCGTACTTCCTTAGGCAATCGAGGAAGGGAGACAAGGGGAACACACAGCAGTACCAACAAAGGCAGGGCAACAGTCTCCAAGGCATGGGACACTTTCATGACACCCCGCCAGCAACCTCATCCTGAAGCACGGCCTAGTGGTACAAGGAGGGAAAAGTTTAGGAAGATGGGAAACGAATACATAGCAGACCGTGTCATCGTCCTAAATGTTCCTTCAGTGCCTTACAACTACTGGGTGTCCAAGCTGGACACGTGGCACGAACTTGCGCTCTATGCCTTTCTGCTGGTGGCATTATAACAGATAAGCGTATCCGCTTGTCCATTGGCAATGCTGACAGGTTGACCCAAATAAAAATGAGCAAGGCCTGGATTGCCCCTGACTTCTCAACTCCACCAGAGGAGAGCTGAGCTGATAATGAACATAAAGGCATTTTCAATCTATCATTTATAATGTACTCAATCTACTGTAGTGTATTCCCATGCACCTTTTCCACCACAAAAAAGAGTATATGGTTAAATCTTGTTTTCTCCTCCTCATCCAGATTGTATATATTCCCTCCACACAAATTTTTTTTTATGGGATCAGCTCAACTGCAGGCCCTCAACTCAATTTTTTTTATAGGGTCAGCTAAACAGCATGCATTCGCATATAATGTTTTAGAACGTCAGCTGAACAGCATGCACTCGCATATAATGTTTTAGAACGTCAGCTGAACAGCATGCACTCGCATATAATGTTTTAGAACGTCAGCTGAACAGAATGCACTCGCATATAATGTTTTAGAGCATCAGCTCACCAGCAGGCCCTCGCCCCTAATGTTTTAGAGGGTCAGCTCAGCAGCAAGCCCTCGTCCCTAATGGTTTAGAGGGTCACTAGCAGGCCCTTGCTCCAAATGTTTTTGAGGGTCACCAGCAGGCCACCAATCATAATTTTTCAACGATGTGTATGATTCCCTCCTCTATGGCCTCATGCACACTTCCGTTGTTTGTTTCCGCGTCCGTTCCGTCTGCAAATTTTACGTCCACCAAAAAAAAAAAGGATGATGGACAGTTTTTTTGGGCGGATCCTTTTTTATGGCAGATGCAATGTAATAATGCCTATCCTTGTCCGCAAACGTGAAAAAAATAGGGTATGCTCTATTTTTTTGACGGAATGTAAGCACGGACCACGGATGCGGAACAAAAGCGGTTGACCATCCGCATTTTTTGACAGACACATTGAAATGAATGGGAAACATCCTATCCGTGAAAAAAAATGGAACGGATGCGGAAACAAACAACGGTCGTGTGCATGAGGTCTTTGTGTAATAAAGTGTGTATTGGAGTGCCGGTTCCATGTAATTTTTGCCAGCCCTTTCACTGCATAGGCTTATAGGAGTGTAGGAGTCCCACTACCTGAACAATTGTACCACAATGTGAATGAGGCCCTCCTTTATGTGATATACAGGCTGTTTTGGAGTGCCTCTTATTTGTAACTTTTGGCAGCACTTGCACTTTATATACAATTGAATATACAGGAAAGAATGTTTCCTAACAATTTTTCTTGGGAAATAGATTTTTTTTTGGGGTGGGGGGGGGGGGGGTTTGTGCATATTTTTGTCAGTCTGTAAAAGTGGCGTACAACTCGTACAACATGGTTCCCAGCAGCGACCTGGGAGTCCAAGATGCATCCAGACATCATCCCCATGCTGTTCCTGATCCATTTCGGTGATGTTTTTGTCACTTTCTGACCTTTTTTCAATGGACCAGGCATCCTCCCCTCTTCAGAGCAGGGTGTGCCTTGTTGTCTCCCATTGACTTCCATTATTCGATCATCACAAATACTAACTGAATTAATAAAGTGTGTTTATATTATATGCGGTCTGGTAATTTGTATTGGGTTTTAATTTATAGTACATTTTACCATAGGCATATGTGTTTCTCTCTTCATGGTATTTATATACATGTCATTTTGTATGGTATTTACATACATAAAACATTGTGGTAATATAATTTTATTGGCTCTTAGGATACTTTCATACTTGCTTTATTCTTTTCCGGCATAGAGTTCCGTCAAAAGGGCTCTTTGCCGGAAAAGAACTGATCAGGCATATCCCAATGCATTCTGAATGAATAGAAATCCGTTCAGTTTGCATCAGTATGCCTTCCGTTCAGTCACTGTCAGGCATTTTGGCAAGACTGCGGTTTTATGCCCGTCTAAAATGCCTGATCAGTCGCCGGAATGCCGGATCCGGCATTAATTGACATTGACTTGCATTAGTGCCGGATCCGG
Source organism: Bufotes viridis (assembly GCA_033119425.1). Classification (NCBI taxonomy): domain Eukaryota; kingdom Metazoa; phylum Chordata; class Amphibia; order Anura; family Bufonidae; genus Bufotes; species Bufotes viridis. The sequence goes on from CM065593.1 coordinate 279,809,049, forward strand.
CATGCGCAGACTGGGAAAACTGTGAAAAAGACTGCAAGACGGATCCGTCCATCCGCATGACAAGCAGAGAGACGGATCCATTCTTGCAATGCATTTGTAGACGGATCCGCACCCGGATCCGTCTACAAATGCTGTCAGTTGTTACACTGAACGGCAGATCCGGCTGGCAGCTCCGACAACGGAACTGCCTGCCGGATCACACTACCGCTAGTGTGAAAGTACCCTTATCTATTGTATGATATATGGGCAAACAGTAGGGCTCAGAAGGGAAGGAGCACCATTTGGCTTTTGAAGGGCAGATTTTAGTGGAATGGTTTTAAGGCATTGAAGTACCAGTACAGTCAAAACTCCTAAGAAGGGAGTCGATTTGGAAACTACACAGCTCAAGGAAATTATCCAAGGGGTATTGTAATCATTTTGCGCCCCACAATTGTTTCATAGAATTTATTTACATTGGACTGTGAAGATGAACATATACAGTGGATATAAAAAGTCTACACACCCCTGTTAAAATGTCAGGTTTCTGTGCTGTAAAAAAATGATACAAAGATAAATCATTTCAGAACTTATTCCACCTTAATGTGACCTATAAACTGTATAACTCAATTGAAAAACAAACTGAAATCTTTTAGGTAGAGGGAAGAAAAAATATAAAAATAAAATAATACGGTAGCATAAGTGTGCACACCCTTAAACTAATATGCTGTTGAAGCACCTATTGATTTTATTACAGCACTCAGTCATGGCACATTTTGACTTAGCAGGATTTGCCCACTCTTCTTTACAAAAACACTACAAATCTGTCAGATTGCGAGGGCATCTCCTGTGCACAGCCCTTTTCAGATCACTCCACAGATTTTCGATTGGATTCAGGTCTGGGCTCTGGCTGGGCCATTCCAAAACTTTTCTTCTGGTGAAGCCATTCCTTTGTTGATTTGGATGTATGCTTTGGGTCGTTGTCATGCTGAAAGAAGTTCCTCTTCATGTTCATCTTTCTAGCAGAAGCCTGAAGGTTTTGTGCCAATATTGACTGGTATTTAGAACTGTTCATAATTCCCTCTAGCTTAACTAAGGCTCCAGCTGAAGAAAAACAGCCCCGCAGCAGGGTGCTGCCACCACCATGCTTCACTGTGGGTATGGTGTTCTTTTGGTGATGTGCAGTGTTGTTTTTTTGCCAAACATGTCTTTTGGAATTATGGCCAAAAAGTTCAACCTTGGTTTTATCAGATCATAACACCTTTAGCACATGCTTTTGGGAGACTCCAGATGTGTTTTTGCAAAATGTAGCCTGGCTTGGATGTTTTTCTTCGTAAGAAAAGGCTTTCGTCTTGCCACTCTACCCCATATCCCAGACATATGAAGAATACGGGAGATTGTTGTCACATGTACCACACAGCCAGTACTTGCCAGATATTCCTGCAGCTCCGAGTCCTTTAATGTTGCTGTAGGCCTCTTGGTAGTCTCCCAGATCATTTTTCTTCTCGTCTTTTCATCAATTTTGGAGGGACGTCCAGTTCATGGTAATGTCACTGTTGTGCCATATTTTCTCCACTTGATGATGACTGTCTTCACTGTGTTCCATGGTATATCTAATGCCTTGGAAATTATTTTGTACCCTTCTCCTGACTAATACCTTTTAACAATAAGATCCCTCTGATGCTTTGGAAGCTCTTCCTGGATCATGGCTTTTGCTGTGGGATGCAACTAATAAAATTCCAGGAAAGACCAATTAGAGAAGCTGAACTTTATTTGGGGTTAATCAGAGGCACTGTAAATGATGGCACGTGTATGCTGACTCCTATTTAACATGATTTTGAATGTGATTGCTTAATTCTGAACACAGCTACATCCCCAGATATAGGAGGGTGTGCACACTTATGCAGCCACATTATTATTTTTTTTTTGTTTTCTTACCAAAACTTAAAAGATTTCAGTTTGTTTATCAATTGAATGGTGCAGTTTATAGGTCACATTAAAGGTGGAAAAAGTTCTAAAATGATTTATCTTTGTCTCATTTTTTTACAGCACAGAAACCTGACATTTTAACAGGGATGTGTAGACTTTTGATATCCACTGTACAGTTTTTCAAATAAATGTTGTTTTAGCCTCAAATATTTCATTTTCACAAGGAGTAGTAGATGAAAAATCAAACCATCATTTGTTAAACAATTTCTCCTGAATACTGTAATACCCCTTTGTGTATGAGGACATGGCAGGGCTCAGAGGGAAGGAGCGATATTTGGCTTTCAGAGGGCTAGTGTTGCTGGAATGATTTTTTGCATCATGTCACATTTATATGTCAGGTTATAATTAGGTGGTATAATAACAGGGAAAAGAAACAATACAATTAATAATCTATGAATGAGTGGTACACTTTGAACCTCACACCTCAGACATTGGGGTCATATCGCTAGGATATGCCTCCAATGTCTGATAGGTGTGTGTCCCACCTCTGGGACCTGCACAAATCTTTAAAACGGAGCCTGCAAAGCGAAGGACAGTGCATTGCGCATGCTCAGTTGAACTCTATTCATTCTTATGACTGTGTCGAAAATAGCCGAGTGGCACGCTCAGCTATTTTCGGCAGTCCCATTGAAATGAAAGGGAAGAAATGATACATAGCCTGTGCTCTATTCACTTGTATGGGACTGAGGCCGCGCTAGACTATTTTCGGCAATACCAGAGGAATGAATGGTGGCTGGCTGTGCATGCACGGTACCCCTCCATTTCATTTAAATGGGACTGCAGAAAATAGCTGAGCATGACACTCGGCTATTTTTGGCACTGCCATACGAATGAATTGAGGGTGGCCACACATGCGCGGTTCGCCCTCTTTCAGTTTGCAGGCTCCAGAGGTGGGATACACACCTATTAGACATTAGTGGCATATCCTAGCTATATGGCCCCAATGTTTGAGGTGAGACAAGCAGAGAGGATTTTTTGGGTCAGATGTAAGAATGACAAATGGTGCCATTTCATTTTGAGTATACATTGCCTCTTTTTTAAGTCATTCCTTTGCATGCCTTCTTTTTTAAGTCATTCCAATATTCCAAAAACTAAGACCTTGATCACCATCTTTTGAAAATAAAGGAATATTTCTGTTAGGACAGCTGCCGGTGGCAGCCACTGCCCTGCTCTCCCGTGTCTGCACTACTCATCATGCTGCTGCCTCCATGCTGCTGTCTAGCACTCTAGCCTCTGTCTCCTTAGGGCATGTGCCTTCACCTCGAGCGTGGTCCGCCCCGGGTGCAGGCTCTCAGAGCGGTGCCAGAGAAGCAATGAGCGCTTCCATCAATACAGATGGAAGCGCTCATTACTGGAGCGCTGAATCCCACATACTGCGGCGGGGCACGGGAGCGCATAGTTCCCTGACCTGTCGCCGATCACCGCCCGCCATAGGCTTTAGGCCCAGTAGGCCTGAGGCCTATGCGGTAGTGAAATCCCGGCGCAGGCGTGCGTTATGATGTCATCGCGCAAGCCTGTACCTGGACTCAGCAGCAGAGAAAGGACCCACCCGAGGTGCCAAACACCCTAGGCACTCCACTGGGGCCATCTGTACAATGTGTATGGACAACGTTTTGTACTAAACATTTGTTTTCCACATGGCACTGTATGGCTTCAGCACTTGATCAGAAAGATCCCATGTATATATTGTAGTGGTGGTGGTTAATACAGGGCTGGGGGAGCTTCTGTTACTGTGAACTGTGGTCAGTACATGGACATCACTCTTGTATTTATACTTGACCAACAGCATGTTGCCTTGCTGTCACCCAGGGGCATACACCGATCTTATAGGGCCCCATAACAAACCTTAGTATGCGCCTCTATCCCATCCAGTCTCCCAGTACACGTTTCAATCACTCCCAGGCAATACAAAATTTGAAATGTAATGCCCCAGACTGCCCACACAATAGGCTAAGGCCCCTTGCAGACGAGTGTTTGTCCGCAGCTCAGCTCTTGGCCTGACCTCCCTAGCACTGACAGGGTCACATAGAATTATATTGATTTATGATGCTATGTTCTAACGCCTGATAACCTGGTCAATTATATAATGTTTGGTGATTTCAGGTGAACTCAACAAACGAAAAAAAAAAGTTGCGCCGCTAAGTCGATGCTGCACCACAGTTCCAGAAAAACCTTGCATCCAAAGGACCTGCAAATAATAAGATAATGTAATATGCAAACTCAAGGAATCATGCAAATTCAAAGGCAAGGAACCCGCCATCTCCAACCATTCACCCCCCGCCTTACCATCAGCCGACCAGGTAAATGTCACCAGGGAAGCCTGCACTAGTGGAAAAAGGTCTTGTCCAGCAGGATCCATAAGTACGGGGGGCAAGGCGCTTCCTCCAAGTTCCAATACAGACCGCTAAGTAATAAAAGGAGTTTAGCAAATACTGTCAGAGACCTGAACATGGGGGCCTACAAAGAAAGTCATCCAAGTAATGCAACAATGAGAATGACCTGTTTTCTAGGTCAAAGTAGAAACAAGAGATTGAGCACCCCATTGGCAGGCATCTGTTGTAATAAAACTTATTGTGCAACTGGCATCCAAGGAGGTGGAAGCAAACAGTATTAACCGGCAGGAGCCGAAATGCAGACCCAATGTGAGATTTAGCTAAGCATGGGGGCCCACATGACAGGCCAACTGTACCTCCCGGTCAAAAGAAACATACTCAACCACAGTTAGATCCTTGGGTATCCCGTCATTAACAGATGCACCCTTTGGGTTAGAGAGAAAATGAATGAGCCGGAACTTATCAGGTTCATTTTTAGGAACAACCCAAGAGGGAGACCCACAAGCTGATCCAACTCCACATCCTTAGGCACCTTGGCAGGCACCGCCCTTGGATACTCCTGCACTCACTTTAAGTTCTCAGAGAATAACAGAAAAGGAGGGAAACGAAACGGAATAAAGAAACCAAAACTAAAACCTGACCTAAGTAGGGTGGCTTCCTTTTCCTTGGGGTACCTGTTGAGCCACAGGAGTACCTCTAGGATGCATACCAGCATCTTCTCGCCAACTGCCACCCAAAAGCCACAGTGCATACTGGAGTGTCGCTGACAACGGACAGTGGAGTGAACAGCCTCATAGGAAGAACAATCATGAAAGAACTTACAGATTCCATAAAACCTGCAGTTGCCTTCATTGAAAAGCCAGCAAGCATACTGTAGTTGGTACGATCAGCACCAACGCCAGCAGTCGAAGATGGGAATACTGAAGAGGGAGCCAGAAAGGGCCATGATAGCCACATCATAATCTGCTACCACACATCGGTCACTTTCATGTCCCAGCCCACCTCAGGATCCAGTGCCAAGCACTAAATTCCTTTTACTATTGCCACCAGGCAAACAACTGCATACGCTTGAATCCAATTATTGAAATTTTTTGCCACTCTAGGTTTAAGTTCTACCTCCAATCAAACTTCATTTCCTTATGCACTGTCATGGAATCTGTGGACACCGATGACCAAATATTCGCATATTTGCCATGCAAAATCTCGAAAATCGGCAGATGGTAGAGTGGAGGTGGAAGTACCAGTCTCAACCATAGTTACTATGGGAGCGGTGGCAGCTACCGTGGGTGCATCCAGGCTACCTACCAGAGTTTGCATAACAGATACAAAATCCTCCCCAGAAGAACCAGAAACAACCCTTGAGGTGTGAAGGCCACTGGACGTAACAGCGGACACATCAGTCACAGGAAAAGGCCTGATGTTGAACGGAAGAGCAACAGGCTGGCTGTGCAGAGAGAGCTGTATGAGTCACTGAGGACCTCCTGGAGCAAGCAGACATCTTATCCATCAAGTTCTGGAGCCACTGACTGCCCTGCCCCCTCCCTACCCACACTTTAAAGCCACTATGAGAAGCCAATCCCCAACAAGCCTGGGAACGGTAAATTGTACCCAATTAACCCTTACCTACCCAACACTAAGGGGCCACTTTTGTGACTATATATATTACCGATATATATATATATACATATATATATATATATATATATATAAAACCAATAAATATAACCTATATATATTGTAAGAGGGCGCAAGGTGCCGTCATGGACGGACGATACGTGTCACCGAGGTTCCTGGCCTCGGTGAGGTGAGAGCCGGGTTTTTATGTGTCAGCAGCAGCTAGTGCTGCTTGACATTGTTAGTTAGTTTGGCTGCAAAGCCAATCCGGGCCGGCTCTTACTGGGAGTAGGCAAAGAGTTGGGTGGGTGCCTACTCCCCACGGTCCAGGCCGGACTTTATCCGGGCCTTTAAAAGGCAGCCTCCTCAGCAGCTGAGGGTGTGATTGTCCTGGAGCTGCAGATGGTGCTGTGGAGCTCTCTGTGCTGGAAGCAGGAGCCCAGCAAGGAGGAGTGCAGACGGCCTGGAAGCCTGAGGTGGATTATCTTGCGGCTGGGCCGACAGCCAGGTGCGAACCCGCACTCAAACCTCCCAGGTGATTAGAACCTGTGTTTGGACATTTTGTTTTACCTCACGTTTTCTGATGTGTGTGATTTAACACCAAGTGACTGTTCGCTGTTTATTTTTGATGCAAGTGTGAATAAAACACTGTTTGCTGCACCTTCTGGACTCCCTTTTGCCTCTATACTGCACCCGCACCGCTGTCTACCAGAGCTGACTCCTCACAATATATATATATATATATATATATTACCACTATATATATATATATATATATATATATATTACCTATATATATATATATATATATATATATATATACTGAAATCTAATATTTAAAGCTGAGTGTATGTATGTCCACTAAAGGAATTCGCACCGTTGCATTTACAATCGTGAAATTTGGCACACAGGTACATCAGGTGTCCGGGAAGGTTTTAGACCAGGTCTCAGCTCTCTGGGCCATACCGTTCCTGAGATATTCCCAAAAAATGCATTAGCCAATATAAGCCTGGTCACATGACCCTTATCAGCCAATAGAAGCTCTCTGGCAGTTTCTCTCCACACACACACAGTTTTACTCCAGGCAACCATAACAACCCAGCCATGTTTCTTCACTGCTCTAGATAAGCTTTAAAGGAAATATGTCACCAGGATAATTGCTATTGAAGTAAAGCCATGGCCTAATAGCACTTAGTACCTTATTTCCTGAGGTTTCTATAACAACTCTGTTGATGACACTGTTAAGGGAGCAGAGTATTGTGGAGGTCACAGTTCAGGGGGAAGATAGGGTGGCCATTGAAGTCACCCTTAAACCCACCCCCCCAGGTCCCACTAAGACACACCCCTGATATGTTAGACCATGCCCCCTCCCACTCCATAGCTGACAGGGATTAAAAAAATGAAGTTAAAAATCAACTTCTGTCAGCTGCAGAGTTGGGAGGGACTGTGACTTTCTCCCTGCAGCTCAATTTCAGACAACACAGTACTGCTGTCTTAGAGTGAGCTGTTCAAAAGGACACGCCCCCGAACCGGTTAGGCCATGCCCCCTTTCACTCAGACAACAGGGATTGAAAAAATTAAGTTAAAAATCAACTTCTAGGTCCCGCTAAGCTACAACCCGATCCGGTTAGCCGACAGGGATTAAAAAAATTAAGTTAAAAATCAACTTCTGTCAGCAGCAGGGGTGGAAGTGAGAGTGACTTTCTCCTTTCAGCTCACGCTCAGACAGCACAGTGCTGCTGTCTGAGAGTGAGCTGTTCAAAAGGACATCCCTGTGTCCGTCCATGCCCTGCGCCAGATGGAGGACATGGATTCTGAAAGCCGGACTGTCCAGCCTAAAACTGGACCTTTGGCAACCCTAGGGGCAGGCTGCTGTGGAGGTCACAGTTAAGGGAATGGTCCGCTATGGAGGTCAGTGTTAAGCGGCAGATTGCTGTAAAGGCCACTGTTACGGGGGAGGGCCCCTGTGGAGGTCACTGTCAAGGGGGTGGTGTGTTGTGAAACTCACTGTTAAAGGGGAAGGCTGCTGTAAAGGTCAAAGTTAAGGGGGTGGGCTGCTGTGGAGGTCCCATTTTAAGGGGCAGGGCACTGTGGGGGGTCATTGTTAAGGGGTGGGGGGCTGTGTAGGTCACTGTTAAGGGGCAGGGTGCTGTAGATGTCCCTGTTATAGTGGATACTGTCGATATCTTTTAACGACACACACAAACATTAAATGAAATAGATTAAATATACCCGGGTCCTTCAGCTTGTGTGTGTGTATATATATATATATATATATATGACTTAGACAAGAAGAAGAACAGCGGCTCACCCTCTTGTTGCTCTGGTCTGGATATGGTGACTCATCTTGTCAAAGCAATTAATTAATTAAATATAAATAGGACAGGCACTCTACACTTGAAACCACCCGGAGAGAATGTATCCTTGGATGAATAATTAATATTTCACAACTATATTCACAATAAATAAAACCGGTTCAAATATATAATTAAAAAATCAATGACTAGAGTGAATATAATAACGGTTCACCTTCTTGTCACTTTGGCAATGGGGCTCTGTCAAGTTGACTCACCCCGTCTAGTATGACAATTAACTATATATAGCTAGGGCAGACACTCTGCATTTGAAACCAACAAATGGGGGTATATCTTTTTGTATAGATATTTCTTATACCACAGTTACATTAACAATTTGCATAAAATCTCTTCAGAAAAAATAATATAAAACCATAAAAATAGATCAGTTTCACCAAAACAACAACTACAATAGTATAATATGTGTGTATCAATAGCAACCAAAAACGTAGCTAAAAAATAGCCAAACCACAAATATAATGTAATAATAACATTCTTTATTTTACCACAAAGTGTTAAACACATAATTGTCACATTTAATAAATATTAGCAGCAAAGCAGATAAAGTGCAATGGCAGGAATAAAAAGGGTCTCTCAACCACCCCCTCCCCCAAACCGGCTCCCATATACAAAATAAACACTTGGAGAAAGTTAGAGTTGTACACTCTCACCATACAGACTCACAAGACTTATGTAGCGTGTGCATTAAATAAGCCAGAACTACAAATGTTGTCACATCCTCACAAATTGTAAATTGCAGTATAGAATATCCAACTAAATGCCTCCAATCCAATGCTGTGCCTACATCTGCATGTTACATACCGACAAATAGTGCTGGATCCTAATACCGGAGTGACAACACGGGAAAGAGAAGGAGAAGACCCGCAACCCAACGCGCGTTTCGCCGAGCTTCCTTAGGGGGCGTATGAATAAAAAACATAAAGATAGATCAACTGAAAAAAGGAAAATAGAATAATGGATAAAAACAATAGATAATAAAAAATAAAGAATATCACATTCAATGGCAATATCACACTAAAGGTTGTATGGGCAATAGGTCCACTGATCGTCTGTTAAACAGCAGAGATTCGTGCAGCAGCTGTCTAATACGTATATCTATTGCGTATACAGCCACTACACCACACTGACTGTCCATCAGGATCTAGGATTTGCCCTCCCCAACCTTGGGATTTGAACCCCTGTGGTTATTTTAGAAATTTGAAAAGTAAATTAGAGTGTGACTCAGGGAGGATTACTACCATCATTGTTGCTGCCTATACCAAACTATTGGGAAGATTCTACTCTATCTCAGAACTGTGCATTTTGCTGCAATATTTACTGCTACTCCCATTATCTGTTCAGTAAAGAGAGACTTAGGCTACTTTCACACTAGCGTTTTGGCTTTCCTTATTTGAGATCCGTCATAAGCTCTCTCAGAAGTGGTCCAAAATGGATCAGTTTTGCCCTAATGCATTCTGAATGGAAAAGGATCTGCTCAGAATGCATCAGTTTGCCTCCGTTCAGTCCGCTCTGGAAGTGGACATCAAAACGCTGCCTGCAGCGTTTTTCTGTCCGCCATGTTGTACGAAGCAAGACAGATCTGTCCTGACACACAATATAAGTCAATGGGAACGGATCTGTTTTCTCTGACACAATAGAAAACGGATCTGTCCCTCATTGACCTTCAATGGTGTTTATGACGGATCCGTCATGGCTATAGAAGACATAATACAACCGGATCCGTTCATGACGGATGCATGAGGTTGTATTATTGTAACGGAAACGTTTTTGCAGATCCATGATGGATCCGCAAAAAACGCTAATGTGAAAGTAGCCATATTTGTTGCAAACAAACAGGTCTGGTCATCAACTTCACCAACCATCCACCAGTCACTAGCTATCATTCTGTTCTCCTGTTTTGTACCCAGCTACCCACACAATCAGCATCAAGAGCACCCCGGCCACCAACAATCAGAAGCCCCAAGTTCAGGGTGGCCCTGAGGGGAAAAGGATTTTACTCCTGCATTAACTGCACAGCCCCAGGTAGCATTGGAGTTAGGAAAGTCACCATGATCCACCACCACTCCTGTCAGTGCCATGGCTACCACTCCCCTCCCCCTTTATTGGGTTGCTGCAACAGCAAGACTGAGATCACAGCATAGAGGGTCACATAACCACTCCACACACTGGAATGAGAAGGTACCTGTGTGGTTCTGAAAATCAAAATACTTCCAGAGCTGTGATTGCTGTTGAGGGGCAACAGTCATCTTTACTCAGTCCCTTTGTCATTAGACATGGTGGCTGCTTCCTGCAGTGTCGTACATATACCTTGCATTCCAGAAAGTCCTTCCCAGCAGTGCTGTACATGTACAGTGGATGTTGGGGAGGTGTTAAACCAGTATGCTTGTAATAATAAACCACTTAGTGAAGTGTCAGTGTTTTTATTTATTACATACGTATAAAATATTGGTTTTTGTTTTATGTTTGTGGTAAGTGTGAAACCCTGCCCATGGTATATAGAGATTATCCTGTGCGTCATAATTCTGTGTGTAACTACCAAGCTCTCAGTCTTGTGTGTATTCATTAAAGGGTTGTCTGGCCTAGAAGCCGACCAACCCAATCCTCGGAACCTGTGCCTATTTCTTGACCACTTTTGGTCCCATCTAGACCAGGAGTGGTTTGGTCCTGTTTCTGCTGAAACCAATCACTGGTGTCAGCAAGTCACATGTGTAAGATTGACATATTGCTTATAGTGATGTACTACTGACAAGCTGTTATGCCACATGTGACCCTTGAGGCTATTGATTGGCCACAGTAGTCACTGGACCAAGATACTTCTCGTCTGTTAGGAATTTGAATCTGCCTGGAATGGGGCCACGTCACTGGAATGGTGGTACTGAGTTCAGGTGTTTGTTTCTTTTCAGTTGGACAAAGGTTATGAGGATTGGGTTGGTTGCTTCTAGTCCAGGCAATACATTTAGGACATCTCTGAGAGACTGGAACAGTATACTTAACTATATAACTATAATTGTTTCAATTTAAGCTATTGTTTTAGCTAAATGTTGCTGAGGCTGGAGTCTGTATGAGTCACTGTGCCGATAATGAGTGGGGTCCTGCGTAGAGGTCATAAGTCAAACCCATAACAGATTGCAGCTCAGATGATTCATGTCTCTGGAGGGGAAAAGTCTCAAAAGTCATAACTGTCATCTATTTTTTTTATTTATTTATAAATTATGTGCAGATCAAATGATTTTATAATACTTTTTACTAAATATATATTTACTTGACTCAGGATGCTGAATGGCCACCTATATCTTATTGAGTGAATTCAGCCATTGCTATTCAAAATTCATATGTGGATCCTTATGCCCTATTTACACGTCCGCAATGTTTGTCCGCACCCGTTCCGCAAATCTGCGGAACGGGTGCGGACCCATTCATTTTGAATAGGGACGTGATGGATGCGCAGAGCCCACACTGTGCTCTCTACATCCGCATTTGCGGAGCGCAGCGCCGATCTTCCGGCCGCCGGCTCCGCAATAATATAGAGCATGTCCTATTCTTGCCTGCAATTGCGGACAAGTATAGGCATCTCTATACGGCTGGTGGCAAGGTGTGTTGCAGATCCGCAACTTGCGGATCCGCAACACACTACGGAAGTGTAAATTAGGCCTTAGGTTCTGAATATGGATACTTGTTTTTGGAGTTTGCCTCTCATCAGTGTTGAAAATTTACAGCAGCCAGTCCAGCGAGCCTTTGAGGAGCCTGTTGAGAAATGAGAATGAGAGTGGTAGTGGCCCTGATAAAGTGTTGTATCAGGGTATACTCCCCCAGGCCATTGCTCCCTGGGGATCTGTGCAGTGTAGAAATGTAGTATTGAAGAAAATGGCCAAAATTAAATATATAAAAGTCTCAATGTAGAACTTCAAATACATTGATTAGCAGTTGATTTCAGTGGCAATTTTCTCTCTGGCACTCTGGATGATTGCAGTTTAGCACCAGTATAGTACTGGCCAGGGCCGGGCCGACACAGAGGCTGGGGAGGCTCCAGCCTCAGGGCGCTCCAGCCTCAGGGCGCAGGCAGGGGCCGGCGAGAGGGAGAGGGACTGACAGGGGGGAACCGCTCAGCGCTCCCTCCTGTCATTCCCTGAGCCGGGCCCTGTCAGAGCGCTCCTCTCACCTTCATTATGCTGCTTCAGGCCTCCAGCATCAGGCCCCGCTGCCTCTGGCTCTAACTAGAAACAGAGTAAGCAGGTGGGCGGAGCCTAACGGACCTCCATTAGGCTCCGCCCACCTGCTAATGTGAGGCAGCGCTGGGGCCTGATCCTGGAAGCCTGGAGAAGTGACCATAATGGAGGTGAGAGGAGCGCTCTGATGAGGCCCGGCATTAAGTACAGTGAAAATGCCGGGCCCCCTTTCATTAAGTCTGTGACAACATGGGGGGCAGAAAGAGCATGACAACATGGGGGGGTAAAAAGAGCATGAAAAGATGGGGGAGAATGACGGGGCAGAAAAAGCATGACAAGAGGGGGGCATGACAAATTACTATGTGGGGGCACTGCTGTGTGGTTGAGGGGGTGTGGGGACATTACTGTGTGGGGGGCAGTGTGGCTGACATTACTGTGTGGGGGGCAGTGTGGCTGACATTACTGTGTGGGGGGCAGTGTGGCGGACATTACTGTGTGGGGGGGCAGTGTGGCGGACATTACTGTGTGGGGGGCAGTGTGGCGGACATTACTGTGTGGGGGGCAGTGTGGCGGACATTACTGTGTGGGGGCAGTGTGGCGGACATTACTGTGTGGGGGCAGTGTGGCGGACATTACTGTGTGGGGGCAGTGTGGCGGACATTACTGTGTGGGGGCAGTGTGGCGGACATTACTGTGTGGGGGGCAGTGTGGCGGACATTACTGTGCGGGGGCAGTGTGGCGGACATTACTGTGCGGGGGCAGTGTGGCGGACATTACTGTGCTGGGGGCAGTGTGGCGGACATTACTGTGCGGGGGGCAGTGTGGCGGACATTACTGTGCGGGGGCAGTGTGGCGGACATTACTGTGTGGGGGACACTACAGTGTGGGGTGGCATTATACAAAAGCTCTGCAGATGCAACTCCCATGTATTGGGTCACCACAATTTGGGTGGTCAATCACTAAATGAACCCTGTTATGGGGAGAATCTGTGGATGACACATATTTGTCCCACAGACACCCCCTCCCCCAAAACAGGGTTAATTTACTGAATGACCACCAATAAAAGAGGTGGGGGTCACATATGCTATTTCATAATGACAGCAGGGCCGTGCAGTGACTGTATTCTACTACACCCCCATCCCCCGCTCACTGGATATAATCTTATTAACTATATAACTGTAGTAAATCACTACAGTTATATAGTTAAGATTATATACAGTGTGTGTGAGGAGAGGTGTAGTAGAATACAGTCACTGCACGGGCCCGCTAGCGCTGTCATCAAAAAGCAGATACAACCCCACAGCCTCACCCCTTGTATTGGGGGTCATTCCTACATGGACCCTGTTATGGGGAGGGGCGATCTGTGGATGACACAAATGTGTCATCCACAGATTCCCCAATAACAGTATCATTCATCACAGATCCCCCATAGCAGTGTCATCCACAAGTTGGAGGGGGGGGGGGCGCACTTGGGCAGCTCAGCCTCTGTTGGTGGTGGACCTTGTCCCAGCCCTGGTACTGGCCTGGTAGTGTTGTGGGTGATGGGTGTCTTAACCGTAGTCCCTCACCTCACAGCAGTGTCGTTAAATGCTGGATGTAGCTGTTCACTATGCTGTCTTCTCAAAGATTTACTTGAGGCTTGGAGTAAGTTGATCTCTCTAGAGAATCCTTTTTAGGAGCAGGAGCTCTGTAGTGTGCTTCCTTTGTTCTCTGTCTCTGGATAGGAACTCCTCTTCCTGGCAGGAATCAAGACCAACCCATTCCTACCAAGAAGGGAGAAACAGGGTGGTTAGCCGTTCCTTGTTAACCCTTGCCATCCATAACCTTACTGGAACAAATAGCCCGAAATATATAATAAATAACATTATAATACTCAATTATGTACAATTGCAGTATGCCCAGATCTGGGATACTACATCTGCTCCATCGTTTATTCATGTCAAAGACTTCGGAGGACCCAAAAGAGAAGACAGAAGTGGTTTTCACTGCTTCTGCCTGCTTCTTTCCCTTGTACACCACCCTCAGTGAATGCTGTGTATAGAGCAAGCCAAGAATGATGGTTCTAGGAGCCTGCTGCTGTGTCTAACTGGACCTAACATAGCTTTTAAAAAGACAATTGTCACTAGTAATTGGCAGATTTCCCCTGTAACTAGGGCTGATCCAGTTCTCATACCCACATACCCTTTGCAGGTGCTGTTGTCAGTGGCCAGCATTGGCAATCTTGTAGTTTGTGTTCTGACACAATTCTGTCATAGCCAGTATTAACTTTTATTAGCAACTTCTATGCGATCAGACCAAAGGGGCTAGTTTGCGCTGCGCATTCGCATTTTTGAGCATTTAGTGCCCATTACCCTGTCTCCATTTTACTAGTTGTCCTTTCTTGAACCTTCTTGGACTTTTGGTAGGTGATGACCACTTCATCCCAGAATACCGCAGAAAGACCTGCCATTTTTGAGATGCTTTGACCCAGCTGCCTACCTCTCATAATCTGGTCTCAATCAAAGTTGCTTAGATCCTTAGGATGCCTGCCCACGATCAGGTTTTGATCAGGTTATCAGATTTTCAGTTGTGAAGCTTAAACCAGTTGTGGATAGTAAAGGGAGAGATATTATGAAGGGCTGATTCCTCTTATCTTTTTTGAATCCACAGCTAGTTTTAGCTTAAAAAAAACTTATTGTGTACAATCAGCCTTACACATGCCCATTTTTCCTGCTTCCAACACATCAGCTACCTTCACTTGGAGCCGCCCCTTGACAGATGCCATTTTCCAGCTGGTTTTGCAATGATATGGCTAATCAGGCATATACTATATATAGGAAATTCCCCTAAAATATTATGTGCTCTTCAGAAGCCAGGCTCCTGCTCAGACTTCACAGTTCTCCTTTAGTCTTGTGACTCATAAAGGGATTTCCCATTCTACTCTTAACTCATCTCATGATGACATAGGAAATCCCAGCCTCTTGAGCTGCGAGGTTTGACAATACTAATCTTTTACACACACATGCTGCAGCCGGCAAGATGATCACTCGATGGCAGCTGCCATGTCTGTTGTTTGGAAACTGTAGGTATATATTAAGATATATTCTAGATTCACATTCATGCTAAGAGTGTATGGAATGACCAGCTTTTTGTCTCCTAGTCTGCTACCTTCTCTGTGCTATGGAGATCCAGGTTAACCAGTCTGGATTGAAACTAGTGTGCTTTGGCAATACTCTGCTCCTGTGCACATCTGATGTTACACAACGAGACTGTATAGACACATCGCTCTGCAAGATAAAAGAAGAGAGACAGGTGGGCATATTATTATACCTAAACTGAAGGTAAGGGTGGGTAGTTTTGTGTCACTTAATGAGCGCTGTTCTATGATACAGCTCACGGTCCGTTTATTGCTTATGGTGGGGGGAATGCAGGTCAGTAGAAAGATATAATTTCTATATATTAGCGGCTCACCACTTCACATGTTATGATTAGAGATGTCGCGAACATAAAATTTTCCGTTCGCGAACAGTGCGAACCGCCATAGACTTCAATTGACAGGCGAATTTTAAAAACCAAAGGGACTCCTTCTGGCCACAATAGTGATGGAAAAGTTGTTTCAAGGGGACTAACACCTGGACTGTGGCATGCCGGAGGGGGATCCATGGCAAAACTCTCATGGAAAAATACCTAATTGACGCAGAGTGTGGTAGTTGTAATCGCAATGCGATTAATACAGGTTATATTAACGCATTGCGAATTAAACTTAGAGCTGGGTTCCTAATGGTTGTATTGCTAGAATATAACGAAGATTGAGAATATAGCCCTATATTCGCAATCTTCGTTATATTCTAGCAATACAACCATTAGGAACTCAGATCTAAGTTGTAATCCCAATGCGATTAATACAGGTTATATTAATCGCATTGCGATTACAACTACTAACACTGCAGCTTCAGAATAAATCTAAGATGGATGCCGTCCTTGCTTTTTGATAGGAGGTGGAAGGGTCTGGGAGGGAGACTGATGTACTAGCCCTAAAAAGGGCTTTTTGGGGTGCTGTCAGGATGCTGTCCTTACAGCAGAGATCAGATCAGTCTTTCAGGACTGGAGTGGACACTGAATACACTAGCCTGGCTATCGATTTCCCTATTAAATCAGCAGCAGCTACACTGTCCCTCCTCTCACTAAGACTGCAAATTCCGAATGAATCTAAAATGGATGCTGTGCAGTAGGTGGGAGGGTCTGGGAGGGAGGGTATGCTGCTGATTGGTTGGAATGTGTCTGCTGACTGTGAGGTACAGGGTCAAAGTTTACTCAATGATAGGGGGTGGACCTAACATCGCATACGTTCGCCCGCCGCGACGAATGCGCATAAGCTATTTTCGCCGGGAACTATTCGCCGGTGAATAGTTTGGGACATCTTATTTGCGAATTCAACTTAGAGATGGGTTCCCTTCCTAAAGGTTGTATTGCTAGAATATAACGAAGATTGAGAATTTAGCTCTATATTCTCAATCTTCGTTATATAATTCTAGCAATACAACCATTAGGAACCCAGCTCTAAGTCAAATTCGCAATGCGATTAATATAACCTGCATTAATCGCATTGCGAATTCAACTTAGATCTGAGTTTCTTATGGTTGTTAAATTGATAGAATATACGTTATATTCTAGCAATACAACCATTAGGAACTCAGCTCTGAGTTGTAATCGCAATGCGAATAATATTTACAATTATTAATCACTTTGCGAATCCATTTGATGCCTCTATTCGATTGTATATGACGGTTAACTATGACTACCACCAACGTTCTGCTGCCTCCAAAGCAAGATATCTGAACCCACCAGGGGCCATTTGGGCGTTTTTGATAGAAAACGCATCAAAAACGCATCTGCGTTTTTATAATTTTTTCATTTTTTTTTTTTTGTGTATTTTGCCACATTTGATTGCATATTTACATTTGGTATAGGCAAATATGGTTTTCTAGATCATGTGTCTATAGCAAAACCTAGGATCATTGTTTGACAGCATATTTTCTAAGCCATGTAGCTGAATATAGATTTGGGCAGAGTAATGATCTAGACTACCATATTTGCCTATACCAAATGTAAATATGCAACCAAATGTGGCAAAATACACAAAAATAAAATAAAAATGAAAAATTATAAAAACGCAGATGCGTTTTGATGCGTTTTCATCAAAAACGCCCAAATGGCCCCTGGGGTTCAGATATCTTGCTTTGAGGCAGCAGAACGTTGGTGGTAGTCATAGTCAACCGTCATATACAATCAAATAGAGGCATCAAATGGATTCGAAAGTGATTAATAATTGTAGTATTATTCGCATTGCGATTACAACTTAGATCTGAGTTCCTAATGGTTGTATTGCTAGAATATAACGAAGATTGAGAATATAGTGCTATATTCGTTATCTTCGTTATAGTCTAGCAATACAACCGTTAGGAACTCAGATCTAAATTGTAATCGCAATGCGAATAATACAGGTTATATTAATCGCATTGCGATTTACAATTACTATTACTGCAGCTTCAGAATGAATCTAAGATGGATGCTGTCCTTGCGTTTAGATAGGAGGTGGGAGGGTCTGGGAGGGAGGGTATGCTGATTGGCTGGAATGTGTCTGCTGACTGTGAGGTACAGGGTCAAAGTTTGCTCAATAATAAAGTATAGGGGCGAACGCGAACATCGAATATGTTCGCCCACCGCGGCGGACGCGAACAAGCTATGCTCGCCGGGAACTGTTCGCCGGCGAATAGTTCTGGCCATCTCTAGTTCTGAACACAAGGTGCTCCGTCTATTTGACTCACCATTTAGTCACAAATAGTTATTCAATAAAATTATAGTAGACAGGCACTCTATATTTAGAACCACCCAGGGACTTAAGTATATCTATTTAAAAAGTAATGCGTATGCGTCTAGTTATGTTGCAATACAAAAGTATTTATTACACAAAGCTCAAACGTTACCATATAACATAATCAAATAAAGGATACAAAATATCTAAAAACAGACACCTTAAATAAAAACATAAAGATAAAAATTAAAAATACAAAATTACAATAAAGATAAATTAGAAATAAAAATTCAGTTTATAATTGTATATGGAATAGGTCCACCTGGACCCTTATTGCCTCCATATCTGGATCCAGAATGGGGATATATTATCAGCTGATTTTTGTGAGTTATATATTGTGATTATATTGCAAGCACATTTATTTATAATCCAGTTATAATCTAGTTAGATCCTTTTCTTATTAGTATTCCAACCTTATAGATAATGTCTTTCCCTATGACATCTGTTAATATATTAATGGTGGGCTGGCGTAGAGTAGTGTAATGTGATTGTGCTTCAACCACATTTATTTATAGTCCAGTTAGATCCTCTTTTTATCAATAATCCACACATAGATAATATCTGTCCTCAATACATCTGTTAATATATTAATGGTAAACTGGTGAAAGTGGTATATATTTCATATTGTGTCCATCAGTATATAGTTTGCTTCCTTTATCTTTATATTGTAGCAATTCTTCTTTAGCAGTATATGCCCAATATAGATCAGTAATATGTACTCACTGTTAGTAGCTGGTTCTCCACCGACCGTGGCGTCCCACGTGGTTAGTACCTATCTTACCTCAATCTATGTACTGCTATGCTGGGTGCGGAGCTTCACTATATTGCAGTTTGTATTAGCCAGATAGCGGTATCTCCTGTGGTGCCGCTTTTTTAATCCCGGCGTCCCACACGGTGCATAGCTACTTCCACATCGCTCAAAGCTTCATAGGATCATTTCTGTAATGTCCATGGAGCACTCTACAATTTTCCTTTATTTCAAACAATGGAATGTTGTCCTCAGTACATCGATGTACCTTTTGAGTGGGTCTCGGATTTTAGAAGGCTCCAAAATATTTAACAGGCTAAAATGCTTGCATCAGCACCGTATCCCTTTCAGCCAGCTGATCGGAGAGGGTGCTGAGATACCAGAATACCCCTTTAAGACATTTTTGACATGCCCAAAATTAATTAAAGTAGACAGCACTAGTGGTAACTACACTAGCATACTCAATATTTCCACAAGCAATTATATTGTATAGACAAGCACATATACAGTATTGTAGAATCTATGCATTGTCTGAACAACCAAATATTTTGGTTATGCTGTATATGAATATGTGCAATAATACTAGTATTACAGCTTTGAATCAAGGTAAAGCAAAACAAGATTATACAATAGATCCTTATGACAAATACACATTCAGTATCTCTGGTTGCATCAAATTGACACCTTAAACATACATGTTTCCAGAGATTCTCCGGTTTAATGTAGATACAATTTGACCATTGTATAGTGTATAGTTCTCTGGAGTAAGGGTACTTTAGAATATGGATGATTGTAGACATTTCCCCCTAGACACTGTTTAGTAGAAGAGACACTGCCAGACTGCACGAGTGACCAGAATTAGATGCTGAGATGGGAAGGCTGAACCAAAGACCCTTTGTCACCAGCCTTTGGCCAGGGTACTAGCCTTTTGAGAGAATGGGGGTCAGGTAGGTCAGACATTTCCTCAGCATAAAACCTTTTTCTGCCTACGAGGAGACAAGAAGCCAGCTCAGCACTTTACCTGAATTGTTTTGCATTTGAAATTTGACTCTCTGGACTTTCCCATTTCCCATTGGGGTGCAGCATGCCTTACTAACCCCTCTGGAGAGCAGCAACACATGATGACCTCAATATTGTCCAGGGGACCCAGCGAAGTGTTGGGGACATCCCAAACCCAGCCACTGCAAGTGAAGAGTAATACAACTTTTTAAAAGGACTGTGTCATCAGGAAATAACCTATTGTTTAAATCATGTCTTTAGGTTAAACACATTTTTAAAGGATTGTTGATGTTATAGTTCATTTTCCATGTCACTATCTATATAAAAACAATCCTGCAGTTTTCACACTGGCCACAAGGCCTAAACTTAGGGCCCACTTCTTGATCTGTTCTTACTTCAGTTATCTCCTTATCATTACAGGCAGGTTTAGAATGACATATAACACCACAGGATCTTCCATTCGCAATAGGTGATTTTCAAAACTATCCCATAAAAGTCAATGAGGTTCCCTCCTGTCTATTGTGTCTATGGCCTATGAGGCTGCTGTACAATTCTTTAATTGCTTTCTAAATGCTGTTAAGAACAGTTCAGGCAAGATGATTGGCCCCATAATCAAGTTCAGGAAATAGCATTAAAAAAATCTGCAGACAGAAAAATTACAGATTAGAATAGAACAGATTAAAAAAAAAGATCTGATTTAAACTGACAAAAAAAAAATTATTACCCATTTCCTTTAATGTAATGGGTGGTTTAAAGAGGTTCTCTGGGAATTAAGACAATGAAAAGATTTAAATATTACTTCATGATAAATATATTCCCAAATACCTTTTCATTAGTTATAATGCCTCGTTTTGTCTGGGGAGCAATCATTAGGAGAAACAAAATGGCCGCTGTCCTATTAGTACACACAAAACCTGTCCTAATCATACAGGAGGACAAGTTACTTTACAACACTGAGATGAAGAGCTGTCCTCAATCTCCTCTCTGCTTGTCAGGGATTATGATCCTGAATACAGATGATATGATCCTTAGCTAAATTACTGTAGGAATGGAGTTTATGAGCAGATGTGGCTAATGAGCAGCAGCTGTTGTATGCATTTTCCATTACCACAGTCTGCCCTGTCTGTCCTCTCTGTACTTCATGTCTCCTCCATTCCCACAAAGATTCAGCTAAATATCATATTAAACTGCATTCAGGATCATAATCCCTGACAAGTAGGAGAGCAGGATGAAGCAGCTCATTACCTCAGTGTTGTGAAGTAAGTTGTCCTGATGTTTGTTTAGGACAGGCTTTGTGTGCACTAATAGGACGGCAGCCATTTTGTTTCTTCTAATCAACGCTCCCTAGACAAAACGAGCCATTAGAACCAATGAAAGGTATTCGGGAATATATTTATAATAAAGTAATATTTATGTATTTTCATTTTCTAAATTCCCGGAGAACCCCTTTAATTTGGTGGTCTAATGTGGTTTAGCGGCTCATCATTTTCAAGACCTATATTTGCTGTCAGCAATGGCAGACTGGTAACTTAAAATGTCCCTGGAAAAGAACCTAAAAGTTGGCCCAAGTTGTCCAAATTTACAGAAGGCAGGGAAACACAAGTAGGCAGACCCAGCAATATTGTATTGCAGCAAAAAATACTGCCCCAGCAAAACCAAACACCGCAGGGCAGCATAAAATACTGCTATATCACCATCCTGAGGACGGCGATACAATTAAATTCAGGAGTACACTTGCGGTCACCAGCCAGGTACATAAGTAGCTAATGCTCCTAGCATTTATTTAATGCTCTTAGCATTAATTAACGCTAAGAGCATCAGATCCGGGGCCCGGGGGCCCCCTGGGCATCGGCCCACTGGAAAATTTCCAGTCTGCCCCTGGCAAGAACATATTTCACAAAACCCCCAAAAGACCCTATACCTTGGGCTAGGACAGGGATGGGCAAACTGCGGCTCTCCAGCTGTTGCAAAACTACAACTCCCAGAATGCAAAGACTGCTTACAGCTATCAGTCTACAGCAGGGCATGGTGGGAATTGCAGTTTTACAACAGCTGGAGAGCCGCAGTTTGTCCTTCTCTGGGCTAGGAGGACCCACGTGCAGGAGAAATCAATAAAGGACAAGTGATGGTGGTTTAGTAAGTTTGATATGCCATCACATACTTTAGTAGATAAATTAATTTAATTAATAAGCCATTTTTATTTTTACAATTTACTAAGCAGACCAGAATGTATTCACTCTTCAATAGTCGTCTTTAACATCATTTTAACTTGTATATTTTTCAGAGAAATGAAACCACACAAGATTTGTGGAATCAATTGTCAAGTAATTGCTCGTTCAATAATAGGAATTCCAGGAGCCATATTTTGGATCACCAAAACACAACAGACATCTTGAAGCTTGCAGGTTTGGTACTTGTTTGGTTTCCCTTCACAGTGCTTACTACCCATATCATGTTTAACCTAGGTTTAAAGGGAACCTGTCAACATGAAAAAACAGTGACTATGTATATATATTAGTGATGAGCGGCAGGGGCAATATTCGAATTTGTAATATTTCTCGAATATTTGCGTGAATATTCGCCATATATTCGAAAATTCGCGAATTCGTAATCTCCAGTCATTATTTTCTTGATTGCGAAAATTCGCATATAAAAATCTGCTTAAAATTTGCATAAAAATTTGCATAAACTGGTATTTAAAAGGTATCTTTTAAATTCCAGTTTATGCAAATTTTATGCGCATTTTTATATGCGAATTTTCGCAATCAAGAAAATAATGACAACATTTGCTTGATTGCGAAAATTTGGATATAAAAAATTTGCATAAACATTCGCATAAACTGGTATTTAAAAAAATAATAATATTCGCGATTGCGAATATATTTCGCGATATTCTAAATATTCATGAATTCTCGAAGTTCCGATATTCGCGATTAAAATTCGCAATTCGAAAAATTCGTGATCAACACTAATATATATATATATATATATATATATATATATAATGTATCAATCTGCTCAGCTCCTCCTGATCTATAACATGCTGCTGGCAGATTACACTGTATTTTCATGGTGACAGGTTCACTTTAAGCATTTTGGCTCCAATCAATGGAAATCTTGGTCATGACGCTTATCTTTCATGCTACACAATATTTCTTTTGTTTAAGGCTCTTGTGAAAAGAAGTCATCTGCTCATGTGATTTAGTAATTTGGCCAGGGTTGAAGTTGTTAACGTTATTTGAGGACAGCAATAGACGGAAACCACAAACTAGAATAGCTGAAGGAAGGTGTGGGCTTCTCTCAGAGCAATGTGATGACGAACCTGTGTGACAAGCGTAGGAAGCATATGGTGTAAGATTCACCTCTTTTTATAAAGAAAAGTTCAACCAAATTTGCATACACTGTATGGTTAACAATCTAAAAATAACTAAACCAACCCATAGAACATCATGTAAAATCACTCACCAATAAAAAGGAAAAATGCATAAAAGCATACTTTTATTGAATAATTTTTATTGCAAATAATAGTCAAACAAAAATGTAATTTGTTAATATGTCAAGGGTCTTAGTATGTGATTAAAAATGTGACAACAGATGCTTAATGTTGTGATGGGGTGCTGGGAAGGTTGCCCCTCTAAATTGCAGGGGCAATATTCGATCAATAGGCAATTATTAGAAATGAGTCATTCCTTCCCGATAACGCCTGCTCATCAGTTAGAGGTGCATTTACATTTAGAAATCCACTCTAGTGCATGGGGATGAGCGAGTGCTACTGTAGCTACTCATCCTCATACAGATTCATTGTTTCTGGGCAACAGATCACTGTTTATACAGAGTTATTAATATGTAACACATATCCAGCATACTGGAGGGTAAAGTAAAGCAATAACATGAGAGCTTTGGTGTTTGGAGGCTCAGAAGCCCCTCTGCCACATAAGATGACACGACTATTATAAAGGGCACATGGAAGGTGGGAGCCATGTTTCAGATTTCACATTCAAACAAAACAATAGCTGATCTCAGGGAGACCAGCTACAGAAAACACCGCGGAGCCTCATTTAAGAGTCTCAACACAGCAATCCAAAGTGCAAAGCTCCCTGGGAAACAGTAATATCCAAAATAAATGTGGAGCCCCAGTATTGGGTCTACAACACCGTGAAAGCCAGATATGCCTCAAAGGAAGATCACTACCATTACAGAGATCACCAAATCCACCATATTAAGTGGCTCCTATGTCGAGATCCCGCTCTTTTGCAAGCTTTAAGGATGTGACGGGGAAAACCTAAGCCAGTTATCCATCCACAGACAGCTGTTTCGGGGTGTTGCCCCTGATCAGGTGATCTCTGTAATGGGGACAACCATTTGCTTGGTTTTCCTTCCTTTGAGGGATATCTGGCTTTCACTGTGTTGCAGACCCAATACTGGGGCTCCACATTTTTTTAGCATATTACAGATCTCACATTGGGATAGACAGAAAACCTGACAGAAATGTAGCTTTCTAGAAGAAGTGTAGTTGGGAGCTGACTTTATTAACAATTGACTGATATTCAATTGCTGTTTGATGGACTTTTTCAGATTTTTATTTGAAAATGGTGATCATTTTATCCATTTATTCGAACAATCTAAATGTTACATGTTTAGTACTTGTGTCTTTTGAGTGACTTTCATGCTTTTAGGAAATGAAAAAAGTAGTGACCAGGGTAATGCAGTATGCTCTCCATTCATTGCTATGGGACTTCAGAAATCAGCTGAGCATGCTCACTATTTTATGAACTCCCTTGGCGATGAATGAAGAGCACCCCGCACATGCTCTGTGTGTCGTTCACTTCAGGGGACCCGTTCTGGGGATAGGTGTGAGTCCCACCTCTGAGATCCGTTATTATCTGACACTGATGGCATATTCTAGCTATATGCCATCAATGTTTGAGATAGCCAACCCCTTTAAATCTGACTTAGTCAATTATGGCATTGTATGGGTTATTTTAAATTTTAGTTTTTTCCCTTTTCTGTAGATTGTTGGAGTCGCAATATGAAATCAGCTAATTATAGCCAGGAACTCATATGCTCTGGTGTCGTTTTCTTATCCATAATGATAATGTTCCTCAGTTATGTAAGTAACTAATAATTTTACATTTATGTATCATACAGACATAAGAAGCTTTTTTATTATTAATATTATTATTATTATTATTATTATTATTATTACTATAATAAGTTCACATAGTACCTGACATATGCATAAAAAAATCCACAAAAGTGCAAGCAGGTGTTTTGTCATCTACTATAGAAGACATAGAAATTCTTTTACATAAGAATACATTTATTGTTGTAAATTTATTGTAGTAAAACTGTATTGTAAATATAGTAAAATATCAACCATGATATTCCTTTGGTTTATTTAATGCAATGGTTTATGACACTACAATTGACTTGTTCCAAGTCATGGAAGTCTGCTCCAATGGTATGAACACTAGCAGTTTATGCAAAAGTTTTTAGTGGCAAGTGCTACAGTTGTAACACTGTGTTCTAGAATTATGGCTTCAAAAAATAGCTAAATTGGGGATCTGTAGCTTTTTGGGATCACTTGTGCAAAAAAAAAAAAAATTATAATAATTACAACTTTTTGCATTTTCAAACCACTTTTAAAAAAGTGGATGGGAAGAGAATGTGGATAGCTATGTTAATGAGTTTCACTCCAGATTTATAAACTGAGGATTTTTAAAAAGTCACCATGGAGTTGCAAATTCACTCTAGTAATTGGTGGAGCAGAAAGATAAAAGTGTATAAAGATGTATCAAGTTTAACAAACAATATGTAACATTAGATACATTTGATGCAAAGAACTCCAACTCAGACTCCTGCAAGATTGGATTACTTGAATTTTAAAGGGCATCTGTCAGCAGATTTGTACTCATAAAACTGGCTGACCTGTTGCATGTGCGCTTGGCAGCTGAAGACATCTGCGTTGGTCCCATGTTCATATATGCCTGCATTACTGAGAAAAATGATGTTTTAATATATACAAATAAGCCTTTATGAGCAAAGAGGGCATTGCCATTACACCTAGGGGCTCTTCTCTCTCTGTAAACACCGCTCCCTTTGCACTTTAATTGACTTTAGGAGTAGTCAGGTCCAGGACCAGGTGGAATCACAATTATACTGCCTTGGACTGTCAATTAAAGGGCCCATATTGTGAGAAATATCTCTCCTGCATTATACATAAGTAGACTAATTAGACAGTGCTTATAGCCAGTGGCATGCCTACGGTGTTTGGCACCCGGGGTGGGTCGTTTCTCTGACAACCCCCCAATACTTGTCTTTCCTCTTCTCCTCCGTTAGACGGCCATGACAAATTCTTTCAGCCACATCTTGTCTATAGAGTTTGTAACACAGACACGTTAGATTTCTCAATTTTTCAATCAACCTCCCCATCCTGGTGTCCCCACAGTGTCATCCTGCTGCCACCCCCAATACTGTGCCCATGGTGATCCCCAATGTCGCAGGTACTATACTGCTGAAAAAATAGTGACCCCAGTAGACCTAATTAGGGTCATTTATCAAACTGTAGAACTGGATTTCCAAATGAGCTGTCAAAAATAAAAGGTGGAATTTAATTGGTTGCTATTGGCAACTAAGCCAGCTCTACTTTACACCGGTTTGATAAATTACCCCAAATGTCCCTATTGTGTCCACAGCAGTTATAATGTCCCTTAGAGTGGCCCCAGTAATAATAACACCCTATATTGTGCTCCAGGCAATATTCCCTGTATAGTGTCCCCAGAAATAATAGAATTGCCCCTACAGTGCCTCCCCAATAGCAACGCCCCCTACGCTGCCCTCATTTTCCCCCCACTGCCCCCACATAGTAATTCCCCATAGTAATTTGCCCCCCCCCACACACAGTAATTTCCCCCATACAGTAGTTTCCTCCACACTGCCCCCATACAGTAATTTCCCTCACACTGCCCCCATACAGTAGTTTCCTCCACACTGCCCCCATACAGTAGTTTACCCCACACTTCCCCCATACAGTAATTTCTCCCACATTGCCCATACAGTAATTTCCCCCACACTGCCCCCATACAGTAATTTCCCCCACACTGCCCCCCACGGTAATTTTCCCCACACAGTAGTTTCCCCCACACTGCCCCATATAGTAATTTGCCCCATACAGTAATTTCCCCCACACTGCCCCCATACAGTAATTTCCCCCACACTGCCTCCCCCCACAGTAGTTTCTCCCACATTACATATAGTAATTTGCCCCCACATAGTAATCCCTTCCATAATAATTTGCCCCCACATAGTAATTTGCCCCATACTGCAATTTTCCCCCGATGTAGTGTCCCCCAAAGTTGGCACATAAAATAAAAAATAAACAAAATAATAGCTAAATACTCACCTATGTCCAGGCGCGCACACATCACTGTGCTGTGTCTCAGCACAGGCGAGCGCGATGACTGCATCACGCACACCTGCGGCAGGATTTCACTACCGCATAGGCCTCAGGCCTACCAGGCCTGAAGCCTATGGCGTTGTACATCAGTGAGGCAGGGAACTATGCGCTCCCTTGCCCCGCCGCAGTATGTGGGCCGCGTCAGCGCTCCAGCAATGAGCGCTTCCATCTGTATTGCTGGCACCCCCCTGAGAGTCGGCACCCGGGGCGGACCACACCCCCCAGCGGCACGCCACTGCCCATAGCAGAGGTTGGGGGATATACGACCACCCCAGAAAACCAACTCTGATAACAGTATGGTGAAAACCAATAACACACTGTCCAATGGGAGGTACAGATAGAAAAAAACACGTGATACCTGATCACCACATGGATAGTAGAAATTGTTAACCAATAGGACTATTGGTTGGAGTGTTCTTCCTTATATTGCTAAAGTGAAACCAAAGAATGCACTCTGTCTGCCTGGTATTGACTGGTACTGCTAAATACCCCCACTCCCTCTACTGTTATATACATGTGGAAGATGTTGCAATAGTACTGCCCCAACCCACTGAAATGAAAGCTCACCCAAGCGCAGCAATTGGCCACACTAGAGATGGTGGTACCTCTCATTCTGTATTGCTGCCTTTGTGCTGTAGAGTTGGTTACACATGTAGGGTTGGCATCTAAGCAGTGCAATTCTTATTGTGTTATGTTTCCAGCATGGTTGATGATCCATACCCCAGAGAAGATCAATATCATGTACGTTGTACCAGCATTTCAGTGGTTGTCCCCTGACCAGCTGCACTCTACACTACACACAGGAACTTGCACCGGCGAACCAGCTGAGCTCACCTCACCTCTCTCAGCTTCGGGGCTTTCGATGCTCCAATCTGACGCGTTTAGGAGAAATAGCGTTCTCGTTCCTCAGAGATCCCTTATGGAACTGTCATACTATTTGTAGCACGGGGCGCATCAACAATAGTAGTGCATTCTTTTGGTTTTTATCAGGAACACTTCAGCCACCTTTAGCAGAGGAAGAGTCCTATTAGTCATCTGTCCTGTATACACCATTCCCAATGAGTCTTCTGATTTGAAAGGTTAATGTAAAAAAAGAAAATCACACATCATATAGTACATGACAATTCCTTTCTAACTAAACTGCAACCAGCCCTGCACCTCACATGGATCCAGAGATCTCCCCGTTCATTGCTCTGCTAGATTTGTATCAAGCTGGCAGCTCAAGAGGCGTGTCTTTTCTGCTGCAGCTAAGGGTGTGTGTCCTTTCTCAAAAAAAATTCAAGTACAGGGGAACATACGAACTTGACGTAGCGGTTTTCCTGGGTTGGATTTAAACTCAGGACCCCAGGCCTGCAATGTAAGTTTGCTAACTACCGAGTCACCAAGCTGCCTATTATGTATCATGATTTGTATCTATTAATTAAAGGGATTTTACAACCCCCACAGCAATTTTCATTTTGACCTCAACAGTGCACATGGTAAATAAGCACAGATACTTGCCTAGTTATAAACCCTCTGTACTAGAGTGGAGGATCTAGGTGGTCTTAGCCACTTGGAGATACATTAGCACTGAGGCTAGTGCATGACTGCAGCTGTACATGTGATAACAGATGGGAATTAGGAAGTCATACTTATGGTCCACAAGGAACGAGAATCAGCCGGGAAGGGACCCTTGGTGCTGAAAAAGGAGGGCCTGTTACTTGTTAAATAGCTTTGTTTTTTAACTTTAGCACTGTTGAGCCATAACTAGAATTAATGTGGAGGTCGAACAATCCCTTCAAACAAAACACACTTTTCTACCATTTTTGTATAAAATCTGGTCAAGAAACAACAATATTCAAAAACATGTCTACTGAGTTGCTCCAATGATTTCTAAAGTTTTAGGTATCTGAATTCATGGAGCAAGCTTACGCCTTTTAGAGAACATTATTAGTCATGAGAAAATGACATGCGTTGATTGGAATTTTTAGCATTTTGTGTATATGAAGACTAGAACATGATGAGATAAGCTATGCAGCGATCAAAGATCATCCCTGGTTTACACATTCCCGACTGCATGGTGTAGGAAAGCACAAAAATGTCTACACAAATTAAATAAATAGAACATTCTTCAGAACATTTTACTTCCTCTTCTATATTTTACTTTTATTTCTAAGTGTAGGAAAATGTCAACTGAATGTTCTGCTTTTCTTCAGTAAGAAATGGAAATTCAAGTACTTTCCCTTAGTTGTGACATCAGATCAGAACCTTTAATCTGTAGGAAAGTTGTCGTCATGAGCAATCTTTATTCTACAGCACAAGTCAGACAGCAGAAAGTATTTGCCAACAGGGCTGTACTTTGACACAGATAAAATGGCTGCCCACAATTTAGACCAGGGATGGCCAACCCGCGGCTCTCCAGCTGTTGTAAAACTACAACTCCTACCATGCCCTGCTGTAGGCCGATAGCTGTAGGCAATTTGGGCCTGCTGGAAGTTGTAGTTTTACAACAGCTGGAGAGCCTCAGGTTGGCCATCCCTGACTGTCTCCACCACCATATCTCTAAGACCATGCCTCATATCTTCCTCTTTGGAAATTCATTGCAAACTGCCTGAAGACACTAATAGTGATATGATTAGGTACTGTGAGGCATCTTATGATAATATGTGGACCCTGGCTGATGTGGCATGAGGTGGCAATGTGTGGTGGCTTCATATTAGACCAGTATGGTAATGTTAATTGGCCAGTATCATGGCTGTATTACCTTCACCTTCCAAAAGGGGTTGTGGCAATGTATTCTTTATTTTGCATGTCAACCAACTGGACAGGGTGGGTAGTGGTACAACTCGCCATGTTTGATATGTGATCTGTGCTGTCATTGTGAAGGCCTTTGTTTTTATTACTAAAACTGATCCAGGGAATGTTTCTAGGAGTGTTTGTGTAGGAAAGTGCATCAGTTGTGCTGCATGAATACATAGTTATTTTTTTAAATGGGTGACTTATTATGGATCCGTACCAGAGATAAGGGAATCAATTCTAAACAATCTTTCAAGCTAATTTAATGTCTCGCTTCGGACAAATCGTGGAAAGTAACACACACCATTTTGCTTTTAAAAGTCAGTACTCTAGCGAGGGAAATAGAGTAGGGAAGATGAAGAAGGAGGGTCACATGACCCTGGCAGGACCTCAGCTGGTGGGCTTGCTTACAGTACTAGGCTGTCAGCCTGACAGCCAAACAGGAGGGAGGACATTGGTTGGTCTATCAGGCTCTATGCTAGCTCTGAATATCATATTGGATATGAAATATAATATAATTGAATGCATTTGTTGAAGAGTCGTGTCTTCTATCTACAGAACCTCATGTATTCGTGTACAGCATAAAAAGCATTTAAAGTAACAATACCTCTTATGTGCATGAGCCCTGAGCCAGCCTTTTGTGTGCAAAAACCTGTTGTAAAGCTTCTACAGTTCATAAGTGTTGCATAGGCCTATTTCCCAGCATCATCAGCATATATTTAATTTTATAAAATCTTGTAGCAATTTTTCTACTGTTTATAAGTGCACAAATACTCATATTTGTTAACACCATCAACCATGCGTTTACCTATAGCTATATATGTCATTGTCACTCTGACATTATTTGCTAATGTTGTCTTTGCGTTAAAGAGCTTGATCGGGGGAGAGAAAAAAAATAAAAACAGAAAGACAAGAGAGAAAAAAATGTGAGTCCTAGGAGACATCGAGTGTCATACACAAATTGGAGCACTTTTGATTCAGATGTGAATCAATTTTTTTTGACACATTTGTTAGAATCGGACCCAAAACAAATTTTAAGAAATTCACTCATCTCTAATCTGTACAACTCAAAGGTTGTATAGAGACGTAATATAGCAATGTTCATGAGACCTAAAGAGTGATCACAGTCCTAAGAATTCTTAAAGGGGTTGTCCAGGATTTTTATATTGATGGCCTAGGCTCAGGATATAAAAATCCTTAAAACCCCTTTAATGTACCTCATAATTCAGATAGAAGAATGTATGAAATCATTCGTTCCCAGTCATTGCCAACTTGTTCTGAATAACTGCAACCATACAGATTTATTGGGTTAGATTTACTAATAGTGGTGCATTTACACTGTCTAAGAATACAATCACAGTGATAATATTACACAAATTTACTATTCCGGTGCATAGACCTTTGTAAATTTGGAGTATTGTAAATTCTGGCCAGGATTTACACTAGATTATTGTCTTTGTGCCAAAAATTTGTCTGTGCACCAAAAAAAAGTGTCTGTGTGCCAAAAAAACTGTCTAATCTAAGTTTTTTTTTTCAATTCGCTTTATTGAACGATTGCAATAAACAAGGCAATACAAAAAGCCAGTTAGGACCAAGGCCCTGATAACATAGGCATACACTATATCCATACATTCCAAGTCTTATATAGCATAGATCATATGCGAGAATTGTATAGAGAGTCCCACGTAAAGGAACCTATCAAGATGCTGAGGCAATAGCATTAGTCATCATTTGGGTAGAATACAAAGTCTGTGTAGAACTGCACCATGATCCCCAAACCCCCAAGAATTTAGAAGAGCATCCCCATTCTTGATATACCGTATTTTTTGCCCTATAAGACGCACTCCCCCCCCCCCTCCAAAGGTGGAGGGAAAATGGCAGTGCGTCTTATGGAGTGAATGCTGCAGTTTACAGCGATACACCACCGCCGCGATGCTGCACAGCTCCGCTGGCGGGTGTATCAGCAGGGAGGGAGGAGGGGCTGGGGGCCGGCATCTGATTTTGTAATGGAAGCGGGGCCCGGTGCAGTCACTGTATTCTATTACACCAGGCCCCGCTCACTGTAGTAATCATATCTAAGTGTAGGCATTGTTTAACTATAGAAATCATCTTTAATCCAGCAGCCTGTACTACTTACTAGTAACTTCGTAGCAGACATGAGGCTGGGCGGGCGGCTGCAGCATAACTCACTACGTCACGCGCCTGCTCCTCCCACTTTATGAATGAAACAGGCGCGTGACCTAGTAAGTTAAGCTGCAGCTACCCGACCGCCCGGCCTCCTGCCTGCTCAGGAAGTTACTAGTAAGTACTACAGGCTTGCTGGACTGAAGATGATTTCTATAGTTAAACAATGCCTACACTTAGATATGATTACTACAGTGAGCGGGGCCCGTTGTAATAGAATACAGTGACTGCACCGGGCCCCACTGCCATTACAAAACCAGATGCCGACCCCCACCCCTTGTATTGGGGGTCATTCACTACACAGGGACACTGTTATGGGGGGGATCCGTGGATGACACATAGCATAAGATGCTATATATGTGTCATCCACAGATCCCGCCCATAGCAGTGTCATGCCATCTACAGGTGCCCCCATAAAAGTGCCATCCACAGATGCCCCCATAACAGTGTCAGCCACAGACCCCCATAACAGTGTCAGCCACAGACCACCATTAGCTCAAAAATATTTTTTTATTTATTATTATCCTCCTCAAAAACCTGGGTGCGTCTTATGGGCCGGTACGTCTTATAGGGCGAAAATATGGTATTTATATGGGATTATGGTATTTACCAATATGTTCCACTGGTTCAGGGTAGGACTTCTGTCTCCCATCCACCTGATTGCCATGGCTTTCTGTGCCAGAAACAAGTCTGTAGGAAAGTTCTAGTGTAATGTGAATAGATGCCTTCATCAAGAATGCCAAATAGGCATACAGCGAGTTCCAAAGGGTACAGGAAGTTTCAATAGGTCAGATAGAAAATTAGTGATTTCTCTCCAAAACATTTGGATATAGGAGCATGCCCATATAAATGCCAGAAATTCGCTCCCTCCACCGTGCATCTATGGCATCTGGAATGTGAAAGCCTGTCCATTTTATATAGTCGTAAGGGAGACTTTGATGTACAATACATAGTTGTATGAACTTATTATTGACAGAAGGTGACACCAGTGTGGGTGACTCTAAAACATCAGATAGATCATCATCCCTGAGGTCCGGGATCATGGCCCTCCACTTATCAATAACTGGTAGCTGAACAGATTGCAATTTGGTACCCAACAGGTGAGTTTAAATAGCGGAAATGAACCCTTGGGGACCCTGGGAACGAAACATCCCAATTAGCGAGTAGGTAGTGTGGTAAGGTGCAGGGTGCCGTCGTGGATGGCAGGTATGTGTCACCGAGGTTCATAGCCTCGGTGAGGTAAGAGCCCGTTTTTGTTGATGTCAGCAGCAGCTAGTGCTACTGACAGAGTTTAAATAGCATGGCTGCAAAGCCGATCCGGGCCGGCTCTTACCGGGAGCAGCTAAAGTGTAGGGTGGGTGGCTGCTCCCCACGACCCAGTCCTGGTTTTGGGCTGGGTTTAAAAGCTCAGCCAGCTCAGCAGCTGGAGGCTGTGATTATCCTGGAGCTGCTAACAGGGCTGAGGAGTTCTCTGTCCTGGAGGAAAGAGCTCAGCAAGGAGGTGTTTTGTTCCTGGCTACCTGAAGGTGGATTCTCCTGCGGCTGGGCCGACAGCGTGGTGCGAACCTGCACCTACACCTCCCAGGTGACTGAACCTGTGTTGGCCTGTTTTTGTTTTGCCACGTTATTTCCGTTGTGTGTGAACTGTCACCAAAGAGACTGTTTTTTCATTTATGGTGTGCAAGTGTGAATAAAACACTGTTTGTTGCACAATCTGGACTACTCGTTTTGCCTCTAAACTGCACCCGCACCGCTGTCTACCAGAGCGACTCCCCACAGTAGATACAGTATAGCCATTTGAGTGCCACTAAAGAGTGAGCTCAGGGCATGCCATATCATGAGTGATATCTGCAGAAAGTTGTTCTACGTAGATCACAGCGAGTGTGCAGGGCTTCAAATGTGTTGAATACATTGTTATGGTGTACATCATTCAAAATACGAATACCGTGGGTTTTCCAGAAATGGGTCTAATCTAGATTTAGTTAGTTTAGTTGTACTCCAAAAAATTGCCAAAGTGTGCTGTGTGGAGGCACATTTAGGTCATGCCCCTTTCCAGTGAACTGAGGAGATGCCCTCTTTCTGTAAAGCCACAATCTCTTGATGGGTAAGGAGAAAAAGTCTTAGAAAAGTGTGTAAGGCTACTTTCAAACTAGCGTTTTTGCTGGATTCGGCAGGGTTCAGAAAAAACGCTTGCGTTACTGATAATACAACCATCTGCATCTGTTATGAACAGATCTGGTTGTATTATTTTTAACATAGCCAAGACGGAGCCGTCATAAACTCCAGTGTGTCAGAGAAAACATAATGCAAGTCAATGGGGACGGATCCGTCTTGCTCCACATCCTCCGACAGAAAACAAACCCCAGCATGCTGCAGTTTGCTCTCCGGTATGAGAGAACGCAACCAAACGGAACGGAATGCATTTTGGAGCATTCCGTTCTGTTACGTTTTGTCCCCATTGACAGTGAATGGGGACAAAACTGAAGATTTTTTTTCCGGTATTGAGCCCCCTATGAAGGATCTCAATACCGGAAAATATTAACGCTAGTGTTAAAGTAGCCTAAAACAGTTGATAGATGTGATGCAAACCAGTCAGTACGTCAAATGAGCAAAAAAAAACTGGTGTGTTTTCAATAGTAAATCTGCTCCAATCTTTATTGGCAGTACAGAGCGGTGTGCTGCCAATAAACTGATTTTATGTGCCGCATGTAAGATACAATCACCCAACAAATGAGCAGTTGCTCGTCTGTTGATCTGTGGCACATTTACACTGGACCAGTATTCGTAGGAACACTCATTCCCAATACTTTACCCTCTTACCATGTAAAAATCCTTTATATGCATCACCTGATGAACTGTACACGCAGGTACTGTCTCACATTATTTCTCATTTAAATGCTTCATTACTATGAATGTTTATTCAAACTACTATTTATATAAATATGTATATTTAATCATTGTTCCACAATACATTATTTTATTTTCTATTGACTTCCTTATTTCCCCAGCTGTCTTTTTCCCCCTGACCCCCTAAAAATAAGGGTTATGTGTTATGTTTATGTCACACTTACACCTTTTCACCTATTTATTTAATGCCTCCATATTATATATTAATGACATCATATATTTTTTTTTACAGCTATGCCTAAAGACGACATTAACTCAATATCTGAAAAGAAGACAAATGGCTCTATTGTATGTGAAATCCAATCAACGAAGCAACGTTGAGCTGCTGTAAAATATACCGGATGAGAATGCTATGCTATATTATTTCCCACCCACTTTTCAGTGATGTAAAATGCAAAAAAAGTTGCTACATTTCGGTGCAAATAAGCTCAAAGGGCACAAAAGCCCTATTGTGCAACTTTTTAAAGCTAATATTCTGAAGTGCAGGGCTTCATAAATCTCTCCCATCATCTTCGGGCCCCATTAATACACATTGTGGCATACAATAAGATCAGTTGGATTCCAACTATCAGGAGCCAGATCAAAACTCAAAAGAGGGCTTCCTTGCCTGGTGTTTGCAGGTGCGAGGTAGCCAGTGTGAGCAGAGTGTGCATTCAACCACCATTATAGTTATCCCATAGACTTTTATAGAAAATCCACATGTGTGGCACTGGGAGCAGCAGTATAGAATCAATGACTGTATAATGTTCTAGGCTGACTCCCAAGGTGTACATGGTAACTGATATCTTGCAAATGTGATAAATGGAGTCATTCTTTGTATAAGGAGGGCTAAATGTTCCAGATGGGCACCAGTACTAACGGAATACAGAAACTGGACTCACCAGTGGCAGAACTTCTTTCAGTATGAAGGTCCATCGCTCTGAACCTACTGTATCATACAACTACAGGCTGTAAAGAGCCCAGTTTCATGAAGACACACTAATTACCGTATATTCGTAGTCACTGTGTGACTGATTATATGTGGTACCTCTCTGTACTGATCTTATACAAAATAAAGTGTTTTAATCTGCCTACAGTTAAGTGCTCTTTTCAAACATTTTTTTCGACATCGGGGATGTAGTGACCATAATAAATTTCCTGCTGTCAGCTAATAGAGTTTTTTGTCAGGGATTCACAAAAACACTGAACTTCAGGATGGCAAATTGTGATCTTCATAGAAAGGCCCTTAGAGGGGTTCTCCGGGAATTAAGAAAATACTTAAATATTACTTAATCATAAATAAATTGACAAATACATTTTATTAGTCATAATGGCTCATTTTGTCTAGGGAGCAATCACTAGGAGAAATAAGGTCAGGGATTATGATTCTGAATACAGCTGATAAGAACTTTAGCTGAATCTCTTTAGGAATGGAGTTCATGAGACATGAAGTACAGAGGACTGTGGTAATAGGGACTGCATACAAGTGCTACAGCCCATTAGCCACACATACACCCATCCATCCTCTCTGTACTTCATGTCTTCTTATGAACTTTATTTCCCAGAGATTAAGTTCTAATCAGCGGTATTCAGGATCATAATCCCTGACAAGTAGAGCAGAGAGGAGGATAAGGCAGCTCTTTAGCTCAGTGTTCTAAAATAACCTGTCCTCCTGTGTGATTAGAACAGGTTTTGTGTCTACTAAAAGGACGGCAGACATTTTTTTCCACTGATGATTGCAGCCTAGACAAAATGAGCCCTTGTATCTAATGAAA
This sequence comes from Bufotes viridis, assembly GCA_033119425.1. Classification (NCBI taxonomy): domain Eukaryota; kingdom Metazoa; phylum Chordata; class Amphibia; order Anura; family Bufonidae; genus Bufotes; species Bufotes viridis. The sequence continues at coordinate 279,846,179 of CM065593.1, forward strand.
GGTATTTGGGAATTTATTTATAATAAAGTAATATTTTCATTTTTTTAATTCCCGGAGAACCCCTTTAAACAGGACCTGTCACTTCTACTATCTACTTGCATTTCCTATGTAATAGTTATTCTGGAGTATCTATTCCTATAAGTCTATGTAGTACCATTGCTTTATTATTCCTTCAAGAAGTTATGAATGAATTGCTAGCGGTTTCCAATAAAGGTCCAGCTGGGAGTTACCAGTTGGGGGGTGTCCCTGCACAGTCTAACACTGGCAGCACTGATTGGATAGTGTCAGATGGTACAGAGACATCAGATGCTTTTCTATAAAAAGCATGTTTCTGTAAACTGTATAAGTATGTGTTGAAAGAATCAAAGCTTTTGAAGCAGAATTTGTTCCGAAGTTTAGGAAAACTTCGATTCATAACAAATCCAAATTTTCTCACGCTTTGTGGTAACGCATCAGGTTTTCCTAAAATGGCAGCTGTATGTGTTACAAAGCGAAACTAAGTGTAGAAGAGACAAGCCCGGGAATGCATGATCACCCCTAATGCTGTGCAGTCCGCCAATCTGCAGATTGCCATCCCCTGTGATGTCACAGCCCTATAAAACCCTCATCCGCAAGTCTCCTCCAGTGTGCTGTGAGCTGAGCATATAAAGAGATGTGGCAAGCGCTCATGCACTAGGGGCAGTGCTGCAGAAAATGATTAAAAATAACAATATTGGAGAGGGACAGTGCAGGGAGACTGCTTGGAGACTTATGCTGCACAAGTTGTATTTATTTATTTCTACATCAGCCATAAAAATGACCATCCTCATCTTTTCCTGGCGTTACTTCTTCCAAATCATTCTTCAAAGTCTCCATGTCCTAGAAAAGTCAGCAAGATGCAGAGAGGAGGAGATGGATGTTCCTGATGACATATTCTCATCGATATTAGGTGGGTTTCCTCTAGGTGCTGAAATTTCCTTCCCCACTCCAAAGAGATACTGATTGTGAGCCCCATTGGGGACAGCATGATTCTAATGCAGTTGTAAGGTTTGGGGTAGCCCTAACGCTCCACTGGGTCACCCGGACACCATTAAGGTGTCACTACATATTGCTGCTCTCCCGAAGGGATGGTAAAGCTTGATGCACCCCAATGGGAAATAAGTCCAGAGAGTCTGGGTCTGCAGTTAACCTGGGTGCTTCTTTACTAGAGGAATTCAGATGCAAAACAAAACAGGCAAGGCATAGGGCTGGCTTCTCCAGTCTCCTTCCTGACCGAAGAAGGGTTTGATACTGAGGAAAGGCCTGAGCTAGCTGTCCCTCTCTCTCTCAGAAGACTGGTACCCTGGCCGAAGGCTTGAGGCCCACCGTCTGTGTAGTGTACGGGAGTTGTGATGCCCGACACTACAGAAGGGTCACTAGAGCGCGTACGTTCCCCTCATTTGTGGGGAGATTGGTGAATGTCATTTTCAGTAAATGCTATGTAATGTAATGCCTATTTATATATCCTATCACCCTGTTACTGCTATTGTGTGCCATTGTGCAGGCCTGCTAGGGGTGTCATCTCAGCTTTAGCCACTAGAGGAAGCTAGGGAGCCCTAGTTTATATAGCCCAGTCAGGGGAAGGAAGGCATTCCAGTCCAGGCCATGAGCCTGTGAAGGTGTTCAGTGTTCAGGCCCTGAGCCTGTTGAAGTAAGCCCAGGCCCTATAGCCTGAGAGGGTCCAGCCTAGGAAGAGTCATTCCCTGGGAGGAGCAGTCCAGACCCTAGGACTAGTGGAGAAGTGTTGCCTCCTTAGTCAAGCTGCAAACAGGATAAGGATCCCTGCAGGAACATCACTGGTCACCAGCCTGCGTGAGCTAAGGGAAGGCAGAGCAAAGAATTCCAGAAAACAAGAGGTACTACAAATACCAGAGGAGGTACTAAGTAATTGTTATCCCAAGGATATAAGCCGAGAGAGGGTATTGGGGCCTTGGAGAAGAATATATTCCTAGTCAGGATCAGTCAGGAATAGTGTGCAAGCCGTCTGTACTGCAAGTCCTGCTTTAACCCTCTGTGATCACCTTGCTAAACATAAGCCTGCCATTAAATTTACTGTAACCTAAAGCCTGCTGAAACCAATCGTCTTCTGATGGAACTGTCAAGAGTGTATGCTGTCTCTACTGTTAAGTAAAGTGAAGTTCTGGTTTACTATCCAAGCTAGTACCTCAATTATTCCTCCTATCAATCGGTGTGCCACCGTTACCGGCACTGGCGTCACGGACATCAGGAACACCCAGCCACAGGCACGTTAATCTACCAACACCAAGGGTGCCTCACACTACACCTGGCTGTGTCCCTCAAGAACCCAGAGAGTGCCCCATAGGATCCACGTGCCAGCCTCTCCATCACTGGCATTCCCCAGGTCAGTTCCTCACACTACCCTGACTTGGGGATGCTACATCTGTAGCCCAGTAGTCCGGGTAACTCCTTGGTCACAGGGCTGGTGACCTATGGTCTGTGGCTCAGTGTTCCCATTTCAGCATCTTCTTCTGGTCATTCATGCAGGCTAGCATGAGTCTTTTCCTCCAAGCACTGCTCCCTAACTGCAGAACAATAGGGGCTGTGACTGCTCTTCTAATATATACCATTTCTAGCTAGACTGGAACCATTTCTAGCTAGACTCCTAGTGGGAGGGGTGGAGTGGAGAACCTCAGCACAAACAGATATATTGTTTCAGAACTCATCTTTCATAGACTTACATCAGGGCTTCAATGATACTTAATGGCAATGACACAGCAGTTTTTCCAGACAAAAACAAGTTTCCAGACATAACAACATAGCTAAAACCAGACATTTAAAAGGTCAGTCTGTCTGGTTTTAGTGGTAAATAAGTCTGGCTTTTTCCCTCCAAAACATGCTCTTCTTTAAACCCTATAGCAGCTGTGGAAAATTACCAGCTTCTCATTCAAAGTCCTGAAAGTCTCTCAGTATTCAATAACCTTTGTCCACAAAGCCTTGCAAATACAGTGCAAATAAACAGGATATATATCACAGCATACATATAAAATGCAGTTAAACAGCATTAAACAGTGCAAGTTAACCCATTTCAAGTGAAATAAAGTAAGAAGCTTTTAAATTTGGATAGGGGAAATGGAAAAATGTCCACAAATGTCCAGACTTCACAGTACCCCTACTCCAGAGCACTACACTAATATTTGTAAAGTGCTGAGGAATATAGTAGTCCTTTTACCTGTATAAAATAAATAAATGATGTGGAAAAGAAGAAAAGCTCCCATCTGTAAGACAGGAGAGCGCCGGGGTTGGAGAAGTGGGTATGCCAGAGCTGATTAATATTCTCTGTTTACTGTCAAATAACCTGCAGGAGATTGTAGGCAAGAACAGCAATAATATGCATATTGCACCCCCAAAGGTGTTGCTCGGCCATGAACAATGACTATGCAGTGCGGTCTTCATTATTAAATGAAAGGCAGCTGCAGGCTAATTGGTCCCAGTTCTTCACTGCAGCATGGCCGCAATCCGCCAGCAGCACGGCCTCTCCGTGTGACCGTACCCTAAGGCAGAGTGGCCTGGGTATACTTGATTTATAGTGATTTGTAACAAATAAATTTGGAATCTCTTGGCAAACTTTGGTGAAGTTGTCAAATCGAATTTTTGAAAACTTCACTCATCTCTAATTGTGGTTTCATCTCTGTATCACCACTCCAGTGTGTGGCCATCTTCTCCACTGAGATGCTAATCCCTTATTGCTCCTGGAGTACTGAAGGGGGTTGTTAAAGGCAAGGCTGCTCCACCACCTGCACCAGACTCCAGCTCTCACTGCTCTCATTCCTTTCGAGGACCTTTATATGGTGGTCACAGTTACATCTACACCAGCTATACAAATAACAGTTATCACTAGTCTCAAATTTTCACAGAAGGGGGCGTCTCTTTTTATATGCTTTAATTGTTATTACTATTATTGCCCACCAGATGTCTCTCTATGTCTTTCTCCCCTTGGTATGGATTTTTGTGGATAACAATATTTTACTGAAATTTGGTCTTAATTGTGTACCAATAAAGACATGCATTTTTAATAATGTTTTTTCCTGCATGATCATGTTTGCATAGGTGATAGTCACTCCTACAACGTGCCAGACTCAAAGCTAAGAATCAGACACTGGAAATCAAAGGTGGACTTTGCACGCGCTTTTTAAAAAAAAAAAAATTTTGGTTACACATTTATTGACTTGTTTTTTCAGGCTTTTTTTCTCTATTAAGTCTATGGGGAAATGCATGTTTATCGTTTTTATGTTTTTATATGTGTCACATATGATTTTTATGTCACATTTCCAATTGTACTAGGTTTTATCAACACACACGGATGTTTCAGCTTTACATATACTTTATTGGAAATGTCTTACATTTTTTGATGTTTTTTAGGGTACACATCTAGTAGCATTGGGTGTGTTTTTTTTATTATTTTTGTCATTTTTTTAAATATATATTTATTTTTTGAGTCTTCAGTGATTTATTTTATATTTTATCATGTTTTTGTTATATGTGAATCACATTGTTACACTTTTTTTTGCAAGTATTATAGTTTGCATGAAGCCTTGACTTAAATTTTTTTATCTTTTATGTTTACAGCTCCTATGTGGGCATATATGTTTCAACTTTCCATGGTAACAGACTACAAAATCTATGTAGTGCGACCCTGTGGTGATACTTCCCTTCATCCTATTTCTTGTTGATTTACATATGGTAGGTTAGCAAGAAGTAGACAACAGGGTCATCAGACTATATGATTTGTCTATAGCCAGTTATCATAAAGAAACATAGGTCTGCTTAGGCGCTGTATACACACAGGGGGGAATTAATGAAAGACATTATAAAAAGTCACACAGCAGCATTTTGAAAAAAAATTTGCAAAATTTTTAATTATTATTACACTACTCACCATTTTTGGGAAAAGTGGGAGGAGAGTGGCCTCTTCTAGTCAGTTCATAGCTGCCATAGATATAATTTTTTTTTGCCACATGGACTGCCAGAAGATGAGCTAAATTTATTAAGCAGTCTGCACATTTTTAATCACTCTTTGCAAAAGATTCATTGGATCACATTGCAATGCTTGTAGGGAACATTGGGCTGATAATAGGATATCTGATGCATATGACAATTTTTCAGTTGGATTCCAATTGAAATCAGAGGCATTCTGAATTAGTGTAGGGCCCCACAGAGGTCTTTTCAGTAGCAGCCTACATGCACCGCTCCATGCAGTCACTAGATGGTAGCATTGTCATATTTTAATAGAGCTTTGCCCTATTAGTTTGGGACCTTTAACAGTTTAAACATGTGTTTGCCTTGTACCATTTGCAGTGGCGGATTAACATAGGGGCGTTCGGGTCGGCAGCCCCGGGCCCGGCATCACTGGGGGGCCCAATGCCGACCCGAGCGCCCACATACTGCGGCGGGGCACGGGAGCATATAGTTCCCTGCCCCGCCGCCTAACACCGCCATAGGCTTCAGGCCTAGTAGGCCTGAGGCCTATGTGGTGGTATAAGCCCGGCGTGCGCGATGACATAATCGCGCGGCGCGCGTGATGACATCATCGTGCGCCTGTATAGTGGCGCACGCACGCTCTGATGTACGCGCGCCTGCCACACCATTCAGCATACAGGTAAGTATTAGCTTTTTATTTTTTTGTGTGTGTGTGCTAACTTGGGGGAGATATTAGGGACAGTGGGGCATGTTTCCATGGGGGCACATTAGTTAATGGATGACAGTTGTGGGGGCAAAATAATGGATGGCAGTTGTGGGGGCAAAATAATGGATGGCAGTTGTGGGGGCAAATTAATGAATGGCAGTTGTGGGGGCAAAATAATGGATGGCAGTTGTGGGGGCAAATTAATGAATGGCAGTTGTGGGGGAAAATTAATGGATGGCAGTTGTGGGGGCAAATTAATTAATGGATGGCAGTGTGGGGGAAAATTAATTAATGGATGGCAGTTGTGGGGGCAAAATAATGGATGACAGTTGTGGGGGAAAATTAATGGATGGCAGTTGTGGGGGCAAACTAATTAATGGATGGCAGTGTGGGGAAAATTAATTAATGGATGGCAGTTGTGGGGGCAAATTAATAGATGGCAGTTGTGGGGAAATTAATGGATGGCAGTTGTGGGGGCAAACTAATTAATGGATGGCAGTGTGGGGGAAATTAATGGATGACCGTGGGGGCAAATTAATGGATGACCGTGTGGGGCAAATTAATGGATGACAGTGTGGGGGCAAATTAATGGATGACAGTGTGGGGGCAAATTAATGGATGACAGTGTGGGGGCAAATTAATGGATGACAGTGTGGGGGCAAATTAATGGATGACAGTGTGGGGGCAAATTAATTAATAGATGACAGTGTGGGGGCAAATTAATTAATAGATGGCAGTGTGGGGGCAAATTAATTAATGGATGACAGTGTGAGGGCAAATTAATTAATAGATGGCAGTGTGGGGAAATTACTATATGGGGACAGTGTGGGGAAATTACTATATGGGGACAGTGTGGGGAAATTACTGTATGGGGGCAGTGTGAAGGAAAATACTATATGGGGTAGTGTGGGGTATTGGGGGACACTATACAGGTATTGTTACCTGGAGCACAATATAGGATGTTAGTATTACTGGGGCACTCTATGGGACATTATAACTGCTGTAGACACTATAGGGATCTTTAGGGTCATTTATCAAACTGTTGTAGTAGAACTGGCTTAGTTGTCCATAGAAACAGGTTCCACCTTTCATTTTTGACAGCTCCTCTGGAAAATGAAAGGTGGAATCTGATTGGTTGCTATGGGCAACTAAGCCAGTTCTAATTTACACCAGTTTGATAAATGACCCAATTATGAGAAATCTAACGTGTCTGTGTAACAAACTCTGTAGGGACGAGATGCGGCGGGAGGAATTAGTCATGGCGGTCTGGGTCAAACGGAGGAGAAGAGGAAAGAGAAGAGCTACATGACAGGAGAAGTCCCTGGATGTAAGAGGTATGTGGTGCTGTATCCTCACTGCTGTGACCTCGTGCCTCATCTTCTCCTCCAAGTCTTTATCATAATCATATGTATTTTAAATTTGGCACCTCAAATTTAAATTTTTCACCTGCAGTCCTATGTAACAGCCCAGATAACAGTGATAACTTTCTGTGTGCAGATAATGTACATGTTTCCTGCAGTCTAGATAACACTCACATAACACAATAATTCACTGTGTTATGTGGGGTGTTACATAGGACTGCAGGAAACATCTATGACATCTGTACTCAGAGAGTTATGAGATGGTGGGGGTCTGACTCCTGGCACCCCCGCCAATCAGCTGTTAGAGGAGACCGCGATGTTCCAGTGAGCGCCGCAGCCTCTTTGCTCCTTACAAAGCACGGCGCTGTCCATGTGATAGCACTGTGCTTGGTATTGCAGCTCAGACCCAATCACTCAGATAGGACAGAGCTGCAGATAGGCCATGTGAACGATGAATGTGATGTCATATGGCCGAGGAAGAGACTGTGACGCTTACAAAGCACCGCAGCCTCTTTATACAGAAAAAAAACCTGAAACCTAAAATGGAGTGGGGGGGGGGGGGGGGCCCAAGTTGGGTAGACAGCCCCTGGCCTATCATGCACTTAATCCGCGTCACTAGATGGTAGCATTGTCATATTTTAATAGAGCTTTGCCCTATTAGTTTGGGACCTTTAACAGTTTAAACATGTGTTTGCCTTGTACCATTTGTGTTAACATAGATCAAGTTCAAAAGTTCAGACCAGACTTAAAAGCATTCAACCTTCATTGCAGACTACTTGCCCGAGCACCATGTACCCTGTACATTTAATACTAAGATGAAGAACTGACTTCAGCCCCCCAGAGCTATGTACTAGGGAAATATTTTTTCATTAGGGATAAAGTAGTCTGCATTCTTAAATAAAGTTCCCGAATAAGATTTTCAAGCATCACATTCAACAGGAAAACTTCTCAATGTGTTCCATATGTCTGACAGCATCTATAATGGCTGGTAAATAACTGGTACTCTGTACTGTATATACTGGATGTCATATGTATATGCAGACTAGCTGAAGGGCTTGCCTTTAATAAATATAAACTGGTATATCTAATAGAGAGCTCTCTTACTTTGTAATGTTGATTCCATTACAATTACAGCCCCATGGCAATGATATAACGGTACATTGTGATGACATGTAGTAAATCTTGTCCATATGCACATGGATCACTACTGATTTACCCCCTTATCTAAGGGACGGATCAATTAATTGTGAACTGTGAACAGCAGGAGGATAACTTTGGACGACATAAGGTGTACTTTTCTGCGCTGTTTGATATGTAGCTTGAGAAGATGTATATAGGGCAATTCTTCTCCATTTTTTTTCTTTTATTACTCAGAACTGCTTATTACTTCGTCATGAAGTGCATGGTTTTGTAAGCAGTGGGTGCAATGACAGGGAGCTGCGATAGCGCCGCCTCCTGTCATTGTACCCCTCAGATGCCGCGTTCATACATGATCACGGCATCTGAGTGTAAAAACAGCGTGAAATTTACATTAAAAAAAGTTTAATCAAACTTACCGCGTCCATTTGCTCGTGACGGGCCGGCTGCCGCCATCTTGCATAAGGATATGGTGCGAAATCTCGCGTGGCGCGAGTTTATGTCATCACGCCAGCCAACGTGGTGACGTCATGCATCACCATGCACAGGATTTCGTCCGAGATCTTCAATCAAGATGGCGGCCCATCACAGGCACATGGAATAGGTAAGAATTATTTTTTTTGTTTTTTATACTATTTCAGGTTAAATCGATTCGTATACACGAAGCACAAGGAAATTCGGCTTCAAGGCAAATTGAATTTATCCTGAAATTTGGATCGAATTGCACTCCGTGGGATTCGATTCGCTCACCTCTACTGCTTATCATAAAGTCCGTTTGACCTAATGTAGGTAAAATTCTAATTACACAGAAAAACAAGAGAAGTTGACAGATATCAGTAAAAAATGAAGGTAATGCGTGCCATTATTTTCAATGTAACAAAAACACTGTTCTCTAGTGTAATTTTCACTCTTTTTTATCTCTTTTACTCACCTCCTTGGAGCTCTTGGTCTCTTCAGTATCTACGGGTGGGCAGCAGGTTGTTTCATCTGACAACCAAGCACCTGCATATGTCAGGAGTGCATTACAGTCAGCTTTTGTTAACCCCTTCCTCCCGTGCATGGAAAATAGTCTGTCACACACAGCTCCAAAAATAAGGCACATGCGGGAAAAAGGCAATGTATGGTTACCCTACTATTGCATCAAGGGTTGGTTCCATCCCGTGGGGGGCTAAGTAGATCGATCGATAGATAGATAAATAATAGGTTTTGATTCAAAGAAATAGACCCTAGTGATTGGCTCCAATGACAGCCAAATTGATTTTTCTTGTCCTTGAAATTTTGGGCCCACTATGGTATTAGAGTCTAGGCCTACCAGAGGATTCTCTGGTACTCTGGTGGGCCATTCCGACCCTGGTTTTCATTCTTTAACCCCTATATAGGGATCTGGACTTGACTGCAGGGGAAACACTGGACGGCTACCTCTTGGAACAGTCCCAGTCTGGTTGGCCACTGACCGGTCTTGGTCAGGCAATACTACTCACAGTCAGAAACAGGTAGCGGTCAGAAGAGGCAGGGTACATGCAAATCAATTGAACAATTCTGAGGTTGGAGCAGGCAGCTAAGGGTCAGTACAATAAACAAGCAAGGGTCAGGTCAGGCAGCCGAGGGTCAGAGTTGGTAAAGAGCAGATGTTGGTACTCAGGAAGACAAACAGAATAGTGTACCCACTGCTGGTGAGCAGAGGAGGCGAGGTTAACAGATAGATAGATAGATGTGGGACAGATGTACAGTCTGTACAATCATTTATTATGCCCATCTAGTAGCTGATCTTGGGCTTTTTTCACATTGTGTCCACATGATTCAATGGATAGGAGATTTTTAGACTGGGAGGCAATTAAAGGTGTTTTCCACAGTTTAAAAGACAGCAACTGCACAGGCAGTACCCAAGATGACTACTGCAAATCATTAACTAATACCAAAAGAGATAATGCAATGTTATAAAGTTAAATGTGATTTATTGTGTAGATGTGAATTCAGTAGCAATGCATTGGCAAACTAATGGTTAACCAATTGGCAGACTGTGTTTAGGTTGCAAGGTGATGGACTGTTTCTGCCCACTGGTTTGAAGTTAGTCTAGTTGTTATGGTTGTGGATCCATCTTGCCAACCACCAGAAGTGATTGGCTCCTTATCCATGGGGATCAGAGACACGAGTGTGAGAAACTAGGCAATACTCGTAGACTCAGATTGAGGTCATGGCAGACAGCAAAAGTCAAAGTTCAGGAATCCAGCAGCAGTTGATACACAGGAACAAACAGGCTATAGCATTTTCAGTAAAGTCTAGCAGAACCAGACTGCATTTACATGCAGTGATCTCCTTCACTGTATGAGGATAAGCGATCATGGTTTCTGAGCAGCAGATTGCTGTTTAGACCACACAATCTGCTGTCCAGAAACTATGATTGGTGGTGCCTGTATGAACAACACGATCACCTGATGAATGAGCATTTCGCTCGCTAATTGGGTGATCGGCGGCACATTTACACGGGCAGATTGTCGGGAACAACCGTTTGCAGGAACGGTAGTCTCCAATAATCTGGACAATTATTGCCTGCAAATTTAGCTTTAGACTTAATTTTGTATTTACAGTATCTTACAAAAGTGAGTACAACACTCACATTTTTGTAAATATTTTATTATATATTTTCATGGGACAATACTGAAGATATGACACTTTGGTACTAGATGTTCATGTCCGCGTCTATGTAACCCACAGAAAGCAATAAAGCAAGAAAACTTTTACTGCCGGGTGAGTGCCGTGTTATGCTCTACCACACATTATTTATGACACTTTGATACAATGTAAAGTAGTCAGTGTACAGCTTGTATTACAATGTAAATTTGGTGTGCATTCAAAATTCTAACTCAACACACAGCCATTAATGTCTAAACTGCTGGCAACAAAAGTGAGTACACCCCTAAGTGAAAATGTCCAAATTGTTCCCAAAGTTTCAATATGTGTGGCCACCATTATTTTCCAGCACTGACTTAACTCTCTTGGGCATGGAGTTCACTAGAGCTTGACAGTTTGCCACTGGAATCCTCTTCCACTCCTCCATGACAACATCATGGAGCTGATGGATGTTAGAGACCTTGCACTCCTCCACCTTCCATTGGAGGATGCCCCACAGATGCTCAATAGGGTCTGGAGATATGCTTGACCAGTCCAGCACCTTTACCCTCAGTTTCTTTAGCAAGGCAGTGGTCGTCTTGGAGATGTGTTTGGGGTCAATATCATTTTGGAACACTGCCCCAAGGACCAGTTTCTGAGGGGAGAAGATTATGCTCTGCTTCAGTATGTCACAGTACATGTTGGCATTCATGGTTCCCTCAATGAACTGTAGCTCCCCACAGCCGGCAGCACTCATGCAGCCCCCAACCATGACACTCCGACCACCACTCATATGTCTAATTTGAAAAGACAACCTCTGGATATGACTCTGAGCACGTGCACTCAATGTTTTTGGTCGACCATGGCGAGGCCTGTTCTGAGTTGAACATGTCTTGTTAAACTGCTGTATGGTCTTGGCCACCATGCTGCGGCTCAGTTTCAGGGTGTTGGCAATTTCTTATAGCCTAGGCCATCTTTATGTAGAGCAACAATTCCTTTTTTCAGATCCCCAGAAAGTTATTTGCCATGAGGTGTCATGTTGAACTTCCAGTGACTAGTATAAGAGAGTATGAGAGCAATAACACCAAAGTTCACACTTCAGTAGGGTTGAGCGGACCCGTGGATGTTCTGGTTCGTCGGGTTCGGCCAAACTTTGGGTCAAAGTTCGGGTTTGGGACCCGAACTTGAACCCGAAACCAAACCCCATTGAAGTCAATGGGAACCCGAACTTTGGTGCACTAAAATCGCTGTAAAATAGTCATAGTAAGGCCTAGAGGGCTGCAAAAGGAAGCAAAATGGGGGTAAGAGCAGGACACAACCAAATGTGGATAGGGAAATTACTTAAAAAGACATAGAATATAAAAAAAAAATAATAGTAATCTTGAACTAGGAGGCGGAGGTCAAAGTAGAGTAGGAGTGTTTACTAAGAGATAACGATAGACGACCACTAGACTTAGAACGTATAACTGTGCGGAGTTGTCGCTAAAATATAACTTTTATTGAATACATTAAAATAGGGTATTTCTAACTCAATAAAATACAGCTAATCCTAACAAATTTTTCACCGAGTATGAGTCTATTGTCAATCACTCAGAACACAATTTAGGACTGCCTGAATGACAGGGGAATCACAAATGGCAGAAATTGAAGAGGAAGAGGGTATAGAACACTCAGTGCACCCTCTATAGTAATTCCCCTCCCCCAGTAGATTGCTTAGGTGCAAACGTCTACCAAACTAACTCAAAGTAGTATTGCGCTCCCCTATACTGGCTACAATCTAGGTACTGCTTCTACTGATACATAGCTCGACGCGTTTCTAAGGTTGCTTTTTTCATAATTTTGGGAAGACCCCAAAACATTGGGAAATAGAAAAGAGAATGCAAAGAAACAGTACCCTGGGGTCTAACAATGGCTGAGTGCGGCCGGTATACTTGTCTATTCAGCACAAGGTACGGACAAGTCCTGTGGGATCCATGCCTGGTTCATTTTATTGAACGTGAGCTTGTCCACGTTGGCCGTGGACAGGCGGCTGCGCTTGTCTGTGATCACCCCCCCTGCCATGCTAAACACATGTTCAGAAAATACACTGGCTGCAGGGCAGGCCAGCACCTCCAAGGCGTAAAGGGCAAGCTCAGGCCATGTGCCCAATTTGGAGACCCATAAGTTGAATGGGGCAGACCAATCAGTCAGTATGTTTATGCGTGTGCACACGTACTATTCCACCATGTTGCTGAAATGCTGCCTCCTGCTAAGACGTTCTGTATAAGCTGGCGGTGCTGGTTGTTGTGGCGTGCTGACAAAGCTTTTCCACATTTCGGCCATGCTAACTGTTAAAGGAAATATTAATTATTAATATTTTAGGTTAATAATAATAATTCATATTCATTAATAGGTGTGAGCCGTCTATTGTTCACTCTGCCTATTTATTACAATAAATACAATTAACTACCTCGTTGCACTTACTCTTTCCTGAATTATGTGCGTTGACTTGCCGCTGCGACTACAAAAGACTATAAACTTCGTATTGAACAATAAAGGAATTTATTACACAAATACAAGTCTACAGTCTATTATTATTGCTATATCTATATATATTTATATCACTGGTTATATAAATATATATATACATATACACACACCGCAATACATTAACAACACTATAAAACCTGACTACACTAACACAACACAATCTACTATTCCACCCCACAATCTTTCTAGAAATACACTTACATACACACACTATTAGCAGCACCCACCCGCCTGGCTATAAACTATCCCTACTGGGTCAAGGGTAATATTGCAAGGGTTAATGAGTAGGGGTAAATGCATGGATCGGGGTATTGGTGGCAGTGGGCCGGGATCAGGGCAATATAGGGCAGGAATATTGCTGGGGTAATTCGGGGGTTAAAAGAATATGGGGTTGGTGGTATAGGGTAAATGCAGGGATAGTAAGGGCAAGGAAGATTGGTGGCAGTGGGTACAGCAGTGGTCAATCACTAATATGTAGTCAGACCTGCTAAAATGTGAAGTTGCACGTATTGCGCCAAAATTTTTGCATTATTAGTGCTGATTTTGCAATCGCGGCTTGAAAAATGTAGCAATAGTGACCCACACCTGTATTGCGCATGCATTACGCGCATATTACATTGCCAATTTTCGCAATAAAGAAAATAACCGCAAATTCATGAATATATGACAAATATTCGACAAAATATTTGCGACATATCGTGAATTTGAATATTGCCCCTGCGGCTCATCACTAATCTATCTATCTATCTATCTATCTATCTATCTATATACAACCTGGGGGCATCACTAGAATATATATATAGCCAATGCCATGCATATAAATAGCAGGGGCATATATGCATGTCCATATATACACATATACATTGGGCCCATATACAGGGGACATATATATATAAACAATGTCCCACTGGTCATGCCGACCCAATATATATTTAAATCTTCCCTTTCCCTCTACACTAACCCTCCCTTCTGAGTTGCTGGCGGTGCCCCAGCTGCGTTGGCGACTTCTTCCTCCTCCTTTGACTTTGCCTTGTGCTTCCACTGAGCTCCCGTTGTCAGGTGGGAATGCCATCAGCAGCGCGTCTGCCAACGTGCGCTTGTACTCGTGCATCTTCCAATCATGCTCTAGTGACGGAAATAAGGATGGCAAGTTGTCCTTGTAGCAGGGATCTAGCAGGGGGACCACCCAGTAATCAGCACTAGTTAGAATGTGGGCAACTCGGCTGTTGTTGCGCAGGCACTGCGGCATGTAGTCGCTCATGTGTGCCAGGCTGCCCAGATGCAACAACATGCTGTCCTCTGTGGGAGGTGTATCGTCTGTGTCCTCTGTATACCCCCAGTCAGTCTCCAGTGATGGCCATAAGCTTCTTTGGGTGCCATCCTGCTGTGAACACGGTTTCTCCTCCTCATCATCCTCTTCATCCTCCAGAACTGTGTCCTGGCTGGACAGTTGTGTACCTGGCCTCTGTTGGAGCAGGAACCCACCCTCTGAGCCACTTGTGAATGACTGGCCTGATAACCGTGGAAATGACCCCTCTTCCTCCTCCTCTTTCTCCTGTGCCACATCCTCTTCCATCATCGCCCGAAGCGTTTTTTCAAGGAGACATAAAAGTGGGATAGTAACTCTTAGGATGGCGTCATCGGCACTGTTGGTGGAGTACTCGAAACAGCGCAACACGGCATACACGTCCCGCATGGAGGCCCACTCGTTGGTGGTGAAGTGGTGCTGTTGTGCAAAGCGTCTCATCAGTGCGTGCTGCAACTCCACTATCGCCTGCAGCTGCTCGCACACTCTATCCAGAATGTGCAAGGTAGAGTTCCACCTTGTGGGTACATTGCATATGAGGCGGTAAGTGGAAAGGCTGAAGTTACGCTGCAGCGCAGACAGGCGAGCAGCAGCGGGCTGAGCACAGACGCACTTTCTGCAGCAGCTCTGACATATCGGGGTGATTTTTCAGGAACCTCTGCACCACCAAATTCAGCACATGCACCAGGCAAGGGATGTGCGTCAAACCGGCTAGGCCCAGAGCTGCTATGAGATTTCACCCATTATCACACACCACCAGGCCGGGCTTGAGGCTCAGTGGCACCAACCACTCATCGGTCTGTTGTTCCATGCCCGTCCAAAGCTCCTGCGCGATGTGTTGTTTTCTCCCCAAACAGATGAGTTTGGTGGTGCAGGTGTTACGCTGACCGGATGAGGAGGCAGTAGAGGAGGAAGCGGAGTAGAAGGAGGAGGCAACAGGAGGCAATGAGAAACCTCCTGCAATCCTCGGTGGCGGAAAGACATGCGTCAAACTGCTATCCGCCTCAGCCCCACCTGCCTCTGCATTTACCCAGTGTGCGGTTAGGGAGATATAATGTCCCTGCCCATGCTTTCTGGTCCATGTATCGGTGGTTATGTGGGCCTTGCCACATATGGCGTTGCGCAGTGCACATTTGATTTTGTCTGCCACTCGGTTGTTCAGTGTAAAAGCAGGTTGTTTACTGTATAGACAGAAAAACAGGGCGGCCCATAGGGTTAAAACGTTTGGGAATTTGAAATAAACTCCAATTTAGGAGGCTCACCTTATAGGGTTGTGCAAATATAGGCACAACACTAATAAAGACGTGTCGGAGATATATTCAATCCCCAATGTACAAGGTAGGTATGCAGCCACGGATGCAGATGTCCTCAGATCCATTGTCCTGTGGACTTGGAGCAAACCAAGACCCTCAAAAAGAAAAAATATAGGAGAGGATGCAGAGGGGGCAAAAGTAAAAAGGATAATATAGCTCATAGTGCCCCTTTTCCACAGGAGATCAAATTTTTCAATCTGTCTAAACATATTTTGACCTCTGAAGAAACATCACTCTTATCTAAAGGCTTTTCTAATTGTCCTTCTGCATCCATTAAGGGCTTCGATTTGTTTTTAGACTTGCATCCTTTCACTAGGAAGTTAACTCTAAAAAGACACTTTGGAATTTTGGAGAAATCTGCCAAACCGAAGGCTAGTCTGGATTTGGAAGTCTTTCCAGATATTCAGAGCCATGAGTATATGCATACAGGGCTCAAACTACCTTCTAAATACTACCCCATACAACACAAGGGAAATTTCATTGATACTTTTTACAATGTAGTTATGGACGATTTTCAGAGGTTACACCTAAACCAATCTGTAGACACAATCTTAGTAAGAAAGAGAAGGTGGCAGTCAAACAGCTCCAAAACAATCTAGATATTGTTATCCGCAGTGCGGATAAAGGAGGGGGAGTGGTGATTCAGGATAGGGAAACTTACACCATGGAGGCACTCCGCATTCTGTCAGATACAGATTACTATTTACCCTTAGACATGGATCCCACTGAGCTGCACACTTTAGAGTTTAAGGGCCTCATTGATTCAGCATCTCATATACTTGATAAAAAAGAGAAAGAATTCATTTTAGTATCTGATCCGGTAAGAGCATTGTTTTATCACTTACCCAAGATCCACAAGGATGCGAAGAACCCACCGGTGTCTCCTCCCTTACCTGTAATCTTTCAAAATATGTGGATGTGTTGTTACAAAAATATGTCACCACACTACCATATTTAAGGGATTCCACAGCCTTAATACAATCAATGGAATAATACATACAACTGGGTCACCCTAGATGTGACAGCTTTGTATTCTAATATCCCACACACCAAGGGAATTAAATGTAAAAAATGGTATTTAGATAATGTTTTTTAGATAATGAGCAAATAGTTTTTGTACAGGATTGCATTAGGTTTATACTGACACATAATGTATTCACCTTTAGGGTTCACTTTACCTTCAGAGGAAAGGAACCGCAATGGGGACGAAATTTGCGCCCAGTTTTGCGAATTTATTCATGGTGCGGTTCGAGGAAGGATCAATACATCTATGGGTCTAGGTATTGGACTGACAACATCATCTTCTACCGTAGATACATAGATAATTTGATTCTCATTTGGAATGGTGATGATACCTCCATCACCTCGTTTTTTGAAGAAATAAAATCTACTGACTGGGGTATAAATCTGGTGGGGACGTCCAACCGCCTCAAGATCGAATATCTTGATCTAGAATTAGAGGCTGTTGGAAAGGCTATTATCACGCGCACCGTTTTCAAAAAGGTGGATTGTAATAGTTATTTGGACTATTCCAGCACTCACTATAATAAATGGAAGGTGAAAATCCCCTTTAGCCAATTTAAAAGAGTAAGACGCAATTGTTCCCTTGATAAGGACTTTATTTGCCAAAGTGAAACTATCCGTGACAGGTTTTTGAACAAGGGATATCCCCCGAAGATCATTGAAGCCACATATGAAAGGGCTAGGGGTCTATCCCAGAATATATGTCTTACTAAGAGTAAAAAAACAAAAGCCATTAATGATCGTTTCAATATGAACTTTCTGACAACATTTGGTACTAACCATAATGCCATTAGAAATTTATTGTCCAAACATTGGCATATATTAAAAAGGGATCCCCATTTGAAACAAATGTTACCAGGACAACCCCGACTAACCTTCAGGAGGGCCCAAACCCTTAAAAATATTCTGGCCCCCAGTAGACTTAGACCCACACCTCCACAGCATTTGAAACTGACTGTACCACATCTTCCTTTTGCAGTAAATCCACTGGGGATTCCTTTCCCATAAAAAAACATCTTAGCTGCGGTTCCCAGAATGTTATTTACCTGCTGGAATGCCCTTGCAGCCTACAATATGTAGGTCACACTATCCAAACGCTATGCAGCAGGTTAAATAAACATAGATCAAATGTAAAAAAAAGACATTTTTACAGCATAGTGTATCTCGCCATGCGGCAGAGCATCACGATGAGTGTTTTTTTGGCTTTCAGGTCACACTCATCAAACAAGTAGCCAACAGCTTCCATAATGTCATTCAGACTCTTCGCAAACGCTAAATGTTTTGGATTTTTAAACTCAATTGTCTCAATCTGAACGGTTTGAATGAGGCTTTTGAAATAAACTCTTAAGGCCCTGAGATTGCCAATTTCCTTATGGTAAATAGAGGGAAAAAAATTATTATTATTATTAATATTTTTATATAATACTATTTATGCATATGTATGTATATATATTTTAACTTACAATTTAATTAATTAATTATCTAATTATCTGTTTAGTTTTTGTTGTATATATATATATATATATATATATATATATATATATAGGTATATTTGAAGTCCCCCATATTCAACATGGGGTATATTCTTGCATTATTTATATATAATTTTATACCACATTTTTTTATATTAATTGTTCATATGCATCAGCTTTTCATCTGATTTTATAATATGCAATCTATGGGTCATAAGACTTTTCTTTGCTTTCTTTTTAATGTGCCCTTTTTATCTGTAACTAACATTCTTATTTTTATTCTCATTTTATATGTAGTAATCTGTCCTCTTGTTTTTGATTAAAATAATCCATTGCCCTGTGGATTTTGAGCTATCGTTCCCCTTGATGAAAGCCACCTAAAGCACCTTTCCACAGCATTACAGACGGCTCTGGGGACTGACTTCTGCGAGTGCTGAGCCTCTCTCCATGCCGGCCTGGAAGCGTCACTTTGCCTAGCAACAATTTGCATTACAGGTCACATGATCGCAACAGCGATCATGTGACATCTGACTCTTCCGAGTGCCGAGCCTCCCTTCATGCCGGCCTGAAAGCCTCACGTTGCCATAGCAACAGTTTGCATCATAGGTCACATGATCGAGACATGTGGATAGCCTGCAAGCACAATGGGGCAGTGATTATATACCTATGTCTTAATTTATTTGTTTGAACGTTTGTTTCTATGCTTACAGTTTGGGGAGACTTTGGGGTAATGCCCACCTCACCTCTGACCTTACTTGCATGTGACCATTAGTGTGTGTACATATACTTAGTATGTTTGTCCATTTGTTATGCAGTATTTTTTACACCTGATGAAGGGGATTTATTCCCCGAAACGCATAGTGTGTTTGCAATAAATGTTTCTGAAGATTCATCATCCATATCTGGTTGGTTGCTTGCGCCGAGGGATGTTCCTTTTTTCCACTTGGTTGTTCAGGGCAGGGATGGCTCGTCTTGAAAAGTATTGGCAGCTAGGAACCATGTACTTTGGGACAGCCATCGCCATAAGGTGTTTAATAGTCTCCGTCTCCACTTTAAGCAATGGACCGGGTGGGAGACAGTGTAAAGGAACTGGAGGCACTGTCAGCCACCCAATCTACTTGTTCTGGCCTCACCATTCTTACACTGGTATTCGGGCCTACAAAATAATACTGAACGTTTTGTTGCCTTATTTGACGCTCTCATTCTTTGAGGTCACCCACCGAACTAACAGATGGATTAACTAGATTTATTTCCCTGTCACGTATGCAGTGCAGGTGTACCTCACACTAACAATTGGTATATGTCACCCACCAAACTAACAGATGTATTAACTAGATTTATTTCCCTGTCACAAATACAGTGCAGGTGTACCTCAGACTACCAATGGGTATATGTCACCCACTGAACTATCAAATGGATTAACTATTATATTTTTGTGTCAGGGGTATAAAGATGGTGCATTGCACCCACAAAATAATCGTTAAAGGACATCCAGTGAAATAACAGTGAGATTAATTATTGAATTTCTGTGTCAGAGGTGCAAAGATGGTGCATTTTACTCACAGAACTAACAGCCACATTAATTATTATACTTCTTTGTCAAGGGTGCAAAGCTGGTGTATAGCACCCACAGTATAAATAGCCACATGAGATTCCTAACACTTTCCCTCACTTTAGCTGCCTGCTTCCTGTCCCTACAATACTAAGAGCTGATGGGTAGTGCTACACGTGATCCAGCTTTTATTGAGGCTGGGTCACATGATGCACGGGCCAATCACAGCCATGCCATTACTAGGCATGGCTGTGATGGCTTCTAAGTGCCCACAGCTTAAAAGCTTATTGATTGGCTGCCCTGCAGCCTTTCAACAAGCTTTATTAAATGCCCGAACACAGAACTTTACAGTTCGGGTTCGCTCAACACTACACTTCAGACCTCATAAGACTAATGAGTCACTTGACACGGGAAAAGGAAAATGACTAATTGGGCACAATTTGGCCATTTTCACTTAGGGGTGTACTCACTTTTGTTGCCAGCGGTTTAGACATTAATGGCTGTGTGTTGAGTTATTCTGAGGGCACACCAAATTGACACTGTTATACAAGCTGTATACTGACTACTTTACATTGTATTAAAGTGTCATATCTTCAGTGTTGGCCCATGAAAAGATAAAATAAAATATTGACAAAAATGTGAGGGGTGTACTCACTTTTGTGAGATACTGTTGTATTAATATTTCACTGATATATAACCTTGTGTTTTGTATGTGTATATATTTTGTACATTATATATTTTTTATTACATATAACCCTGTGTTTTGTGAACGAGAATAGTCATTGTCTGGGCGTATAGCCAGCAGTGTCTGGTGATAGTCCTGTGACTCCGACTCATCCCGGGTCCGAGAGTTGGCCACTGAAAGATACAGGATAGAATGGGGTGAACCACACGCATTGACCTTTAGAATATACATGTGCTAGTTGTAACATTAGGTTATGTAGCTCTTTGCTTAGAATGATTCAAAAGCTGGGACTTTTCAAAGCGCAGTCGGAAGCTCATCTACGGAAGGACGCCAGATGACGCCTATTCAATCGGTAATATATATTCTTTATCTTTAGTAGATAATAATTGCAAAAGAAGGACATTATATCTCACTATATATGCTATTATTGTTTGTAATTAATATACTCTTTAAAATGTATCCGAGTCTGAAGTTGTGCTCTTTTCAGCAAAACATTGCCGTGTCCCAAAATGCCTGAACTAATAAAGTATAAAAATATTTTCCCGCGCAAGTAACAGGGAAAAAAATTCAAATCTATGATTCACCATTTTTTTCTTCAACTTCTACCCCCAAAAATTTAATAAAAAGTGATCAAAAAGTCATACATGCCCCATAATGGTATCAATAAAAAACTAAAATTTGTCCTGCAGAAAAAAATAAGCCCTGAAAAAGCTCTGTAGTTGGAAGTATAAAAAAGTTATTGGTGAAAGGGAAAGAAAATTGCAGTGCAAGGGAAAAATTATTTTTTTAAATGAAAACTATACAAATTTGGTATCACTGTAATCGTACTGACCACCAGAGTAAGTCCTCTTTCACACGAGCGTGACAGATTCGGTCCGGATGCGTTCAGGGTGCGTTCAGTAAAACTCGCACCATTTTGCAAGCAAGTTCAGTCAGTTATGTCTGCGATTGCATTCAGTTGTTCAGTTTTTACAGCACGGGTGCAATGCGTTTTGATGCGTTTTATACGTAGGTGATAAAAAACTAAAAGGTTTACAAGCAACATCTCTTAGCAACCATCAGTGAAAAATACTTCGTACTCGCACTTGCTTGCGGATGCAATGCGTTTTTCACTGAAGCCCCATTCACTTCTATGGGGCCAGGGCTGTGTGAAAAACGCAGAATATAGAACATGCTGCGTTTTTCACGCAACGCAGAACTGATGCGTGAAAAAAAACGCTTTTGTACACAGACCCATTGAAATTAATAAGTCAGGATTCAGTGCAGGTGCTATGCGTTCACGTCTCGCATTGCACCCGCGCGGAAAACTCGCTCGTGTGAAAGGGGCCTAAGGATGTCATGTCATTTTTATTGCACAGTGATAACAAGTAATAACAAAACCCAAAAAACCTTGGCAAAATATTTTGTTTTCAGTTTCACCCGAAACAGACATTTTCTAATACAAGATATTAATTGAATGGTGCCATTAAAAACAGAATAGAACGTGTTTCACAAAAAATAAACCCTCATGTGGCTATGTAAATGGAAAATTTAAAAAGTTATGGTTCTTGAAATGTGGGCAGGAAAAATCCTTAGGATGTTAAATAATCTGAGCTGAACTTTGTGCTACACAGGTGTTACAGAATCTAGGCAAAGGGTCAGCAACAAACTGTCATGTGCGATAGCAAGACTGAGATATAGTTAAGACAATATGGGTCAGAATTCAAGGTCACTGATAAGAAGAACACCAGCAGGAACCATGGAGAGAGAGTGCTACAACTAGCACTGCACTTTCACAAAGGGATGACCCCGGAGGAGATTTACTAATCAAAATGTATCAGAATTGTTCACTTTGCGCCTGTTACAGGTCGCTGGCTGCTCGCTCTTCCTCCTCTGCACCGCCGGCACGTTGCGCAAGGGAAGGGGCAAGGACATCAGCCTGTGTCCTCATCTACATGGCAGCAGGGCGATTGGTGCTTGGCTGAGTTGGGCTGCTGTGAGTCACGTGATGCTGGCCACATCATGTGACTCACCAGCTAGGCCTATTTAAACAGGCAGCCTGCTGACCACAGGTTGCCTGTGAATATGGTCCTATACCTTGTGTGTCCTCAGTGATATCCCCATGTTAGGTATTGTATCTCGGCTTGTGTGTGCTCTGTGCATCGTCTGTTTTTTCATTGATTGTATGTCCTGGTTTTGACTCCTGGCTAGTGTTTTCTGACTTGTCCTCGTCTGCTTCCTTGGTCTGTTTTGCATCTCCTGGTTTTGAACCCTGGCGCGTATTGATTCTGGTTTCGCCTGCTCCCTGGTACCGCTGTGACCTCCTGGTTTTGACCCTGCTAATCTGACTGCTTTGTGTTATTCTTAGTCTTGTGTGTCTCTCCCGCAGTTACTCAGGTCAGGGACCGCCGCCAAGTTGCGCTCCGTTACCTTGGACGGGTAAGTGCAAGTAGGCAGGGACAGAGGTGTGGGCTGAGTCAGTTTTGCACTTTCCCTTACCACCTTATCGTGACAGCGCCCAAAAACTTGCATGCATGCATGCTTTTAGATAGTTTTAGACACTTGTTTCAGATCATCTGATGTGGTAGAAAAGGGGTGTGGAAAATCGGCAGGGGTGCTGGTGTTCTGCCAGATACCTATACCTTGGCAGAACACTATACCCGGAAGTGACGTGGCCGCACCGGAAGTGTCTCGGCCGCACAGGAATCAGCTGGGGGAGGGTGTGTGCGGCACCGAGCGCACATCCACTGGATTAGTAAAAATCATTGCACCGCCGCAGGAGAAAAGCCGAATATCATGCGCATGTGCGAAACTGTACTCCACGCGTGCGCACTTAGGGGTAGGTAGATTTTCCAGTGCAAATTGTTCCATCAGATCTCCCTACCCCTGAGTGCGCACATCATCAGGAGCAGTTCATCCATACCACAAAGCAGAGCTGAGTGCAGAATATCGAGGTCACCACGTGAGCACCCAGGGGTAGGAGGATCTGATGGAACATTTTGCACTGTTCGCGCATGCGCATGAAGTCCGGTGCTTCTCCCGCGGCGGTGCAATGATTTTTACTAATCCAGTGGATGTGCGATTGTGCGGCGCTGCACACACCCTCCTCCAGCGGATTCCTGTGCAGCCGCGTCACTTCCGGGTATAGGAATCTGGCAGAACACCGGGAGTCACACCCTCGCTGTTCAGATATTGATTATCATCAGGATAAGTAATCAATATTTTACTCTTGGAAAACCCCTTTAGCATTCAAATACACATTAAAGAATTATATGCTTATTTTATCTATCTATCTATCTATCTATCTATCTATCTATCTATCTATCTATCTGCTGTAGCCTTTGACCATGTACTGTAAGTCACCCTCCTGAAAAGGAATGAGCAGCGCCAATAGTGTCTCGTGTTCTCATACAAGAGCCATCATCATGATGTCATGGACTTCTGTGATATCATGAATGCTGTGATGTCATCTGCTCATTTGCATACACAGCTATCTCTCTTCTGTCTATCTCTGTCTATTTTCTATAATTGGGGGTTATCCATTTTCATCTTCCTGTTTCTGACAGCACTGTACAGATGATTATTTAACTAGAGCACTGTCATATATAATTGAATTTACTGATGATGCTTGTGTGCATTTCCTCCCTGTGCTCCAGTTTCTCCAAGTCCCATAATTGGTCATCTATACAATTGGCAATAGGGAAATTAGATTCCAGACCCACAGGGGAAAGGAGCTACATCAGCAATGGGAAATCAATAAAATGATGAAATAAATGTCAGGGGATATCACAATTTCAAATCTCTTATAGTAAACTAGATTCAATAAATGGGCAATCTAAATTGTGCAAAGTATGTTAACATACCAGTGATGCCATAAATTAAAAATGGGTTGTCCCTTTACAGCGATGCCTGGCTTTAGACAAGCTATGTTATTCCAGTATGCCAAAGCTTGGTGTCAGCAGAGGATTGCAAGTTCTCTGCCACAGGCCTACAGCCTGAAAGTTATTATTCAATGATTAAAGCAGCCAGACAGGAAAGACAGATAATGAAGCAGGGAATTGAAATATGCAGTGCTGGCTGCAGGCACATTGCCTCATAATGCTGTCAATGAATGTTGGAAACACTGTAAATTAACCAAGTGAACTTGTGTCCTTTAAAAGAATTCTATTTTAGGTTTCTTGCTGGGTTGGTGGGATTTGCCTTTGAAGCGGATGCAGTTGTTTCGAATGTCAGTGCCTAAATCAATAAAATATAGAAAACGCTATAGTAACTGGAGGAGCTCCTTCTACATTCTGCATGGTAACATGACCAGGGAAAACACTGCAAGGGTACAAACCATCAGGAATAAAACAATGTGGCAGGTTTAAGAAAGGAAATACCAGCATGAGTACAAGCAAATGATACATATACAGTAGGTTTATAGCAAGTATCGGAAATATCTACAAAACCTGCGCCTAAAAATGATGCACATTGTAATCTTACAATCTTTAAAAGGGACAAGAAGAACAGGGAACCAGAATATGGGCAAGGGTGGTTAAAGGAAGGTTTAGGAGAAGAGATTGTACAGAGAGAGAAATACATCATACATATAATTTATTCTGAATCTCTCCAAACAGTGGTATGGCAGTCTATGTTAATGTTAGATGTGGCAACCTGATTTTTCAGTCTCCGCAAATGATGGATCTCGTTCAACAAGACCACGTATGTGGAGCTACTCCTACTTCCAGAGTCTTGTGATGACCCTTCTGGTGGGAATTTTGTAGGAAATGTTATAATAACTGGAAACATGGAAAATAGCAGTGCAGAGACTTTACATAGGAATGAAAATGTCAGCAGTTCTGAATGGGCACTCCCACTCTTTATAAGGGACTGAATGAGGAGCCTGTCTATAATTCCATCATAGATCCATTGATGTCGGGAATAAATGTATTGTGTACTCACTTAGCAATCACACGTCACTTGGTGATCAGGCCGGTTCTCCGAGAACAAGCCCAGGCCAATCAAATAAAGCGCCAGCATGTCCCGAACAATGACGTCACTTGGGTCACATAACTTAAACGCTTCATGTGACTAGAGTATGGCCTATTTCTATCTCACTGGCAATTCCTGCATCTACATATGTGCTCCTGGATTTGGATTTTTGTTGTGTCTTGACTCTTGCTTCTTTTTGATGGTTTTGGCTACTGTGACTCCTCTCTGGTTATGGCGCTTGCTGGTATTTTGACCCCGCTTTCTGGTTTGTGATTTTGCACCTGGTGCTTCCTCTCCAGCTTTGACCTTGGCTTATGTTGACTCTATTCTTTGTTGTGTTACCTGTACAGTGTCTGTCTGTTGTTGGCCTAGTCCGTTATCTTCTCTTTCTGCTTCATTCCTTTAGTCCCGCACACTTAACAGGAACCGTCCAGTTAGACGCCGCCATTTAGGGTGGATTGTCCAAGAAGGTAGGGACAGTGTTTTTGAGCCTAGGGGGTGCACTGTTTTCTACTGGACATGACAAAAGTATGGTACAAAGTGGGCATCCTATACCATCCAGTGAAGATTGTTTGTTTTCCTGGTCTTTACAAGACTTACGGCAGAGTAGAAATGCTTTTGTTCAGCCTGTGAAATGAAGAGAAAATGTATTTCTTTTTCCAGTTTGGCTGAAATTAATATTTGAATAATACCATCTAGCTATGAGGATATGAGGGCAAATAGGGAATAGATATAGCTTTTAAGATGGGCTATCTCAATTCTTTATGCAAAATGGCAACCAACACAACCATGCCAATGCAAGTGCTCATGCACATGACCAAACCCTTTTTCCTGTCCGTTTTCCATCCGGACAAAATGGATAATACTGTCCGTTGTTTTTTTTCCAGTTGCATCCATTTTACATCTGCTTTGTGTTTCTTTCAGTTCAGAACGTTTGCTTTTTTTTGTCCACTTCACATCCGTTTTTGTCAATATGGAAAAAAAAAGAGAGATGATGTCACACGAATGAGTCATCATGGGTCACAAGGGTGTTAAAGTGGGATTATGGTGAAACAGGGTCCTCAGAAGTGTCTCCTATGATGCACAGGTCTATACCAGGCTGCTTTGAAGTCACTTCCTGGTTTCACTTTTGTTGTTGCTATGAAACTGGTAATTTAAAGTGGATTGCAAGTGGATTGATAATGGAAGCCATATGTATTTTTCACAGACCCATAGACTTCAATGGGCGAGTCTGATCCAGAAAAATGGAACAGAATAGGACATGCACTATTTTAAGCTAAATGGCCAATGGTATCTGTTAAAAAGGACAGATGTGTGCTTGAGAACCCTTGAAATGTAAGGGTCAGTGTCTTACCTGTTTTAAAAATAGCACACTGAAGTAAAAAACGTGCATGAGTTCTAAGTACCACATTATAAGGAGACAATAGGGGAACTTTATCAAGACTGGTGTTTTCTATGCCAGTCTTGATATTCCCTGCGCTGGAGTATGTGGTTAATTTATGACAAGGCATACACCTCATCATAAATTAGAAGTCAATGTGCCTAGAATGAAATCCATGTCAGCTCGTAGCTTGTGTAAATTTCAGTAATGATTTACACAGAAAATTAGTGTAAACAATGATAAATCTTCTGGGATGAGTGGCCTGCCCACACCATGCCCATGTCTCCTCTCCCTGTAGGGTAGGCTGCCGGTGGGAAGTCAGACCGACTGTCTCGACTGTCAGTGATGCTCGTTGCTGTGGGGACCAGGGACAATCTCTCTCCCTGTGCTCCCTGTGACGCTGACTGCCGCTGGGGAGAGAGACCGGTTGTCTGCTCTCCCAATAACATACTGGGCCGCTGGGGAGTAGGACCGACTGTCCCTACTCTCAGGAACTCTGGCTGTAGCTGGGGATCTACACCCGCTGCCCAGCATCCCTGTAGGGCCGGTGTAGAGACCTCGGTCCCATCTCCACCCGCCAACTGGGCATCCTCCCAGGACCAGTCTATGAGGTCCCCTACCTCCGCAGCTGGTACTGAAGCAGGGGATACCTCAGTCGGGCCTTCCCAGCTGTAGGGTTGTAGGTCTGGGACTGCCACCCAGCTCTTATGCAGTGTATATTGGGGCCGAATTAAGCTAAGGAGGAATTGGTAATCCTGCTCCAGCTCCCTCTCCATTGTCACTAGAGCTGCCAGGTCCTGTCTCACCTCTCTCGCTGTAGCCCAATCATGCATACCCTCCCAGTAGCCATAGAAATCCAAGAACCGGGACTCTCCAGCATCTCCGAATTCTGGTTTTGCGAAGGCTTCAAACAGCAGGCCAGGGCCATCATAATCCTCTCCCTTAGGCCTGTTATGCTCAGCCATCCAGGGGGAGTGCCGAACCGAGTACCACCAGAGGGCCTGGTAGGCGTCCTCTAGCCAAAGCTCCTTCCATACCAGGCTCTCGAGTTCTGTCACCCACTCATCCAGGGGTTGCTCTCCCAGGAGAGGCATTCACAGGGCCACTCGCATCTGCAACTGCTGCTCCTCAATGGGAAGACTCTCGCCTGCCGACGCTGTAAGCCCTTCAGGGCCTCGTGCCAGATGCCTTTCCAGACTGCATCCCTCCAGTCTGGGTCATCCTCCTCCTTATAGTGGAACGCTATTCGGGAACTAGCTGATTCCATACTGCTGTAGCCAGGGGCGCTGTATGGGTACTAGCATTGCCACAAATATAAGTCTATGAACGGTGTCTCCAGGATGCTTCTATACTCCTAGGAAGCCATCCCACTGCTGCCACCAATGTGACGGACCACCTGGCACCCCGACCGGGTATCTCCGCCAATCGATGCTTCCTAGTGCTCACCGAGAACTTCCAAGCATTCCACAGCACTGTATTCCCCACTTCCAGCGTTACAGCTTGGCTGGGGTCTCGCTGTCCTTCACCCACCCTTGGCCCAAGACCAGGATCCAGCTTCCAGTAGGTAGAACCGTGTTGTAATCCAAGGGAGCATAATACATATAGCAATCTACAGAGTGAATATAGCTGTCCGCACCCCCTACACACACACACACACACACACATGAGATGAGACTCTATGTTTAGGAAACAAATCTGCCTTTTTAATGAACACCAACTCAGTATATATATTTATACTGTTCAAGCAGCGTAACAACATAACTCAAACAAACATGAACAGCATGCAAACAGACATCCTCTCCCCAGTGTCTTAATGAAAGAATAGGGAGAGAGGAGACACATGTGATGGGATTATCTCCTGAGTGCATCATGGGGTGATCTACTCCTCTACCCCAGAGTCGGCTACTCCTAGAGTCAGCTATCTTAATCCCATCACTAACACAATAGATCAAAGGGACACATAAACTAACACATTCATTGGGAGTCTCAGTGCAGAGATGTGTTGCGGGATTCACACCCTGCACCTTTAATCCGCAGTATGAAAGATGTGGCTTATAACTCCACACATAAATCAGGATTAATAGTCCCTTGTAACCCCAAGAGGTCTGAAGGGGGTCTCCATAGTTCTGGATCCATAGTCCGTAGGAAGGAGGCTAGCCCTCAGTCTTCTCCAGCAGCCCCAGTGACGGTTCAGTCCGTCACATTCACCATCTTCCAAAATTTTTCCCTCCTTGTGACAGCAGGCCACGCATCAGGGTGAGGGTGCTGGTGGGGTGTCATGAAACTGTCCCAGGCCTTGGAGAGTGTTGCCCTGCCTCTGTTTGAACTGTTGTGTGTTCCTCTCGAGCAATTTTTCCACAAGTACCTTTTGGTATTGCACCATTTTGCTAGTCCTCTCCACCACAGGAATGAGAGATGAGAAGTTCTTTTTGTAGCGGGGGTCGAGAAGGGTGAACAACCAGTAATCGGTGTTGGCCAAAATGCATATAACGTGAGGGTCATGGGAAAGGCAGCATAACATAAAGTCAGCCATGTGTGCCAGAGTCCCAACAGACAAGACTTCGCTGTCCTCATCAGGAGTGTGACTCTCAATCTCCTCATCCTCCACGCTGAACAGATGGAATAAACCTGCTTATGGATACTACCCTCTGTAGCGGAGGCAACCGTCTCCTGCTTCTCCTCCTCATCCAATTCGCGCTGAGAAGACGAAATGAGGATGGTCTGGCTATCACCCTGTATACTGTCTTCCCCCATTTCCACCTCTTCCACATGCAAAGCTTCCACCTTCATTGTGAGCAGCAAGCATTTCAGTAGACACAGAAGTGGGATGGTTACGCTGATAATAGCGGCATTGCTGCTCACCCTCTGTGTAGATTCCTCAAAGTTGCATAAAACCTCCCAGAGGTCAGACATCCATGCCCACTCATCACTTGTGAATAGCGGAAGCTGACTGGAAAGGTGACGAACATGTTGCAGCTGGTATTCCACTACTGCCCTCTGATGCTCACAAAGCCTGACCAACAAGTGGAACGTAGAGTTCCAGCGCGTGCTCACTTCGCATAACAGTCGGTGAGCTGGCAAGTGCAAGAGCTGCTGCAGCGTTGCCAGACCGGCGGCAGCTGTAGATGACTTTCGGAAATGGGCACACATGCAGCGCACCATCACCATTAGCTCAGGCAAAATGGGGTAGGTTTTGAGAAACCACTGAACCACTAAGTTGAACACGTGGGCTAGGCATGGTATGTGTTTGAGCTTGCCGAGCCACCAAGTTACAGCCATTGTCAGACACAACCATGCCTGGTTATAGATTGAGTGGCAAGAGCCACAGCTCAGTCTGGTCCCTTGCACCCTGCCTAACAAACAAATAAAATTCAATTTCCTACACTATCTGTCCCTTCTACAGCACAGCTCTCCCTGAATAAGACTGAGCCGAACACGTGTAATCGGGTGCTTTATAGCACCTGATGACGTGCCCCGGCCAGCCAATCACTGTAATGCCAGTAACCAACATGGCTATGGCATTACAGTGAGTGGCAGTATATACCCGCACATTTATTGGCTGCGTAGCAGCCAACAAACGTGTGGACAGAAGACTCGAGCATCGCGCTTGAGCACGCGCGTTATTATGCCGAACACCGCGATGTGCCGAGCATCGTGATGCTTGAGCCGAACTGGTGTTCGGCCGAGCATGCTCGCTCAACACTAGTAGGATTTAGTGTTAGGTTCCCGTCTTATAGAGAACGCCTTGACGTTTGGCAGACAGGCCCAAATAATTTTGTACAAAATGTATTTGCCAAGAATCTCAAAGTTGAAACAGCTTTACTTTGCATAAACGTCTCTCCAAACGATTTACAGGTTTTCTCTTGGCTTCCAGCAGGTTTTAGCATAAACTGGCAGACAATAACAATCTCGGCTCTGCTATGCTGACAGGCTTAAACAGAAACCTTTCCTTTGATGTATGCTGCAACTTCTCTCTCTGTCTGTCTCTAGATTATGTTCCAGGGCACTTTTCCTTTGCTGTATGAGGCTCCAAGCTGTGTCCTCCATATCCAGCAGAGCTGAAGTTGTTCAGCTGGCTTACTTTGCTTAGCTGGGGTAAGCTAGGACTTTCCCCTAGAAGGGGGTAAGCTGAACTGACCTCTAACCAACTAGTCTTCTCCCTTCCTTAGAGAGGGTCAGAATGGAAGACAGGTTCAACTCTCTTCTAACAGTAGCACTGCCAAGTCTGCTGCCACCTCTGGTGAACCAGGTACATTACATGAACATTAACCATTTCAAACATGGGAAATGCACAATGTGGAGGACCTGGACAAAGTACATAGAATGACACCGTACCAGCATACACAGATAGAAGCAGGGCGTAGGAGTTGTAATGCTACTCAGGGGCGTTACACATACAGTAACACAGACACATATATATAGTATATACACACAACTGGCACATACAGAAAGGACTTACCTGCTCCATTGGTCCATAAGCTGAAGTTTATTGCAGGGGCTGACTGCGGGCAGAGCCTCCTTCCTCTCTCCCCCATATGTTGACAGAAGGACCCTCTCCTCCCTGCCTTCCATTAAGACTGAGAGGGAGATGTATAGGCTGTATCAGAATAGAGTGGTTAGGGGATAAGCATGGGGAGAGTGAAGAAATGGCTGCCAGGGGCACATGGGGCACATACCATAGTTAGCCAGTCCTACTG
The DNA here is from genome assembly GCA_033119425.1 of Bufotes viridis. Classification (NCBI taxonomy): domain Eukaryota; kingdom Metazoa; phylum Chordata; class Amphibia; order Anura; family Bufonidae; genus Bufotes; species Bufotes viridis. The sequence continues at coordinate 279,877,857 of CM065593.1, forward strand.
AGAACCTTGCACGTGGGCGGGCCTCTACTCTAAGCAAGAAAGCTACCTCTTCCTGCCTAGAAGTTGTTTCAACACATATGGAGCCCAAAAAGAAGCGTTGGGCAGAAATGGCCCATCAAAGGATCCTCCAGTACTCTGGTGGGCCAGTCTGACAATGTGCACAAAAGAAGAACACAAGGCCCAGCAAAGTAGGCTGCAGACTAGGTATGAACTAAGGTCTGCACTGTGACTTTGCCGCACTCACGCCAGGTCTAAAACTGTGGGCGTGGCATGGGTGGGGAAGGGGACGGGCCGGCAGGCCTCTTTTCATTCACCATTTTCTATGCCTGTTTTAAGCTTAGAAAATGGTCTAGATGTAAGACTGAAAGGAAGCTGGGTTACATTTAGAGCTGGCGCTGGATGGCGAATCATCACCAGCTATGGGCCGTTATTAAGACCGGCATCTAAAATGCCAGTCTTAATAAATGTGCTCCTAAGTCCCTGATTAGGGAAATTGAGCAGTGGTCACTATGGCTGTGGTAACCTGGATATAGCAGATGCCAAATGTGACCTAGATCATGCATGGGAGTAGAGGGAGTCTCCCTCCTTGCACATACGACCCTGAAGGTGAGATAACCTGCAAAAGATGGGTGCAGAAGAAGAAACTGCAGTGGTGACAGTGATAGACCAGCGATATTTATGGGAGGAGAGGAAATCTCCTTTCTTGCCAAAGTACCAGGTGAGGAAGCTGGGTCCCTTAGCAGAGACCGTAAAGTTACTGACACCAGGCCCCCCTAGCAGCTGAACAGGGAGAGCCAGGGAAGTCCTCCTTGGGGCTTACTGACTGTAGCTACATATGTTAATTTATTTAAGGACTACATGAGAACCAATAAGTTGTGTGCCTTTAGGAAACTGTAGCTACCATAATATATTTACCCTCACATTGAATGAAGTAACCATCAAGCATAAGGGCATTATGAATTCAGTAGGTGTAAATATTGTACAGATCCAAAAAGTTTGGGCGCCATGCTAAATGGGTATTCTAGGTAATTTCCCAGTTTGCCACTTCCTAAAACCAGCCATGCTTATAGGAAATCATTGCAGATGAGAGCATGTGGAGTTTGTTAGAACCTGCAGTATGACTAACTAGCTAAAACATAATTATAAGTGATTCAAAGTTTACGGATGTACCCTAGTTCTGGAACTTGAGCAGGCCTAAAATAATATGAGGAGACTAGTAGTATAAATGTGTAATAGTGGAACTCTTATAAACTTTACATTGGAGCTTATATTATGCCTTTTCCCTCTGGACTACATTGATGGGATGCATAAAAATACTTTTCACAGACTAAAATATTATGTCACCAAAAATCCAATCAACTCCTCCCCTTACCAACTCCAGGAAGGCATGATCTATTGTGATGTGTGGTATGTGTTAACCCAGCTCCCCGTACCTGCGACTCTGTCCATGCATGCAGGTACGGGTGCCAGGCTTCTTTACTCCTCCCCATGGTGTTCTTAACTGTGGTCTACACTCCTGAAACCAGCATCTCCCTCCTGGCTCTGACCAGAGCTTGCTCTCTGGCTCAGAGTTCCTTATATGTATTTAGGGTGTGTGTGGACATGTCTCTCCTCCCTATGCGAGGCAGCATGCTCATGCCTCCTATCTTCCCCAGCCTATGGCTGGTCTGCAGGAAGTATTTAAAGTCATCCCCTTCTACCGGAATGCGTCTGAGCAACTTAGGTTTCTAGCTTGTCTAGTCTGCTGTTAGAGTGGAGGTGTTCTGTTGGTTCTTCTCATTCTGTGTATCAGACTTCGGATTACGTTTTACGGACTTTGCCTGATTGCCACCTGCCCTGACCCTGATCTACGTTTATGGACTTTGCCTGACTGCCGCCTGTCCTGACTTCTGCCTTCTTACCCTGACTATGCTTTCGTCTGATCAGCTTCTGGCCTCCCAGCATCCACTGGGTGTATTGTGTGACTTGGAGGTCAGTCGAGTGGGTTCAAACTCTGTTCCCAATTCCCTTGTGTTCCAATTATCCTCTGGGGTTGCACTTGGTCTTCCCTTGGGAAAGTCTCTCCTCACCGCCACAGGTATAATGTAAAGAATGAGGGGTGTGCTAAGATATTGCCCTCAGAAGGAATTGGTCACGTGGAGCAGTGGGTTCCCACCTGCTGGTCATAACAATAGGACCTTCAAATATGAGGGATGGTACATAAAACATTTAACGTAGAATGTGTCTTGGTTCAACAAAACTTTACGTTTAACTTACGATGTTAATATTATATTGTAACAAGGCAACAAATATTATTCTGTTAACCAGCCATACTAAGATTACCATACTAAACCTATTCTTTATGTCTATACTAACTGACAAAAATTCTATAAAAATGATTATTGAAACAAATATGAGGGATGTTCCTTTGTCTGCAGAATTGCCATGAATGTAAATGTAGTCACCAATTACCTTCCCTGAATAACAAAACAGTGACTACACAGGGTGAAGAAAGCTAAGAGATTTGTTTTACACTGTTACACTATGGGGACTTTTTATAATTATAAAGGGAGAGACGAGGGAATATACCATATTAGCCTATGTTGAGTATAGTACATGAACATGCAAGTGCACCCGGTTGTGATCGATTTAGTAAGCACAAAGAGAATTCAATTTTGCTGTTGTCTGTCTTAGAGCTCCCTCAATGTCTGCAGAGCAGATGAACTAAACTAATCTAATCATGGACAGTTAGAGAACAGAATACCGAGCCACACTTCAGCTAATATATCTCACCAATTACTGTGTATTATCTGCAGTACAATAAAAGTCCAGATGTGCTGAAACATCTTGGCAAATAATTTGCCAATAACCGAAAACATTGTCAGATTGGTAGTACTGTCATCCCAACCTAATGATTTCACAACGACATTAAAAGAAACCAGGCCAAATCTAACCATATGGCAAATAAAATTAAAGGGGTACTTGCCAGTTCTGTAAAGTAAAAAGCATGGCGCGTGCATGCTTTTGTGCTGATATTGAAAAGCACCCGACTCATTAGCTGCCCTTTCATTCTGGCTACTACACACTAAAATAGATGCCTAGCCATCTGTCATACTGGTGGTTCAACACAGCAGAGGTAGCAATGAAGGAAGGAATGGAGAAAGATAAAATTAAATGCACTTGAAAAAATGGCCTCATTCCCAGTACACCATCATTCTGAAATCCTGGGGACTAAAATCTGTTTTAAGATGTCCTTGCACAAAGGAAAAGAGATGTGTCTTAAGGCAGAGGGGCTAAGAAAGTGTTTGGTTCAGAAGTATTGCAGGAGCCGTATGTTCACACAGATGGCATCCACACGTAACTTTCACTATGGAACAATAGTGGCCACTACAGGAGCACTATGTTGTATGGCTTCCTTACTGCCCCTTTCAGCAGGTGCTTCTATCTTATAAAGTAATTTGGGCTTCTCAGCACAAAGCATAATAAAGATTAATTAGGTTGGCAGCATGCTTCAGAATATTAAGTAGAATGGCACGAGTCATTATGATAAGGTTTTGTTAAAGGGAACTTGTCACGTTGAACATGGTATCTGAGCTGCAGGCAGCATGTTATAGAGCAGGAGCAGAATGATATACAGTTTTAAAGAAAAAGATTCAGTATAATCTGTAATTAAGTAATTAAAATTCCTGCTCATTCAGGGTCCTATAAGTGACTGACAGCCTTGACGACTGTGTATACAGAGATAGCATTCAATCACTGATAGGACCTCCTCCTTTACTTCAAAGCCCAAAATGAGCACAAATTTAAATGAGTGAAATACAACTTATACTTAACCTTTCCCACAAAACTACACGCATGGACCATATTGTTGGTATCCTTCGGTTAAAAAACAAACAAAAACAAAATGGTCAATGAAATAACTTGAAATTGACAATTAATAAGTGACAAAGGTAATAATTAGAGATGAGCGAAACGAAGCTGACGGAAAAATTTGATTCGGAACGAATGCGAATTTCCTCGCGCTTAGTGGTAATGAATCGCAATTTTTCCTAAAATGGCAGCTACACGTGCGAAGACATGGGGCAAGGAACTCTGGGAAGGCGGGGTGACCCATAATGCCATGCATGCAGCCAATAAGCAGCCAGCACTATAAATACGGAGGCCATCTTGGATTCAGACCAGTGGCATACACACAATCCATGGGGCCCCCTACCCATCGCCCCCCTCCCCCCACCATTTCTGAGAGCACTGCTAAGGGCCATTTCAGCCCCAGTTTACTACTAAAATTAAACATTTTGGCTAAATAATGCATATTACAAAAATGTTACCTATTACTTGCCCTACACTTTACCCAAAAAAAGAAAAAAATTTATATGGCAGTTACACTTTAAACTTTGGGCTACTAAGGGCTCTTTCTGTGCGGCTAATCTGCTGCGTGAATGAGTGCCAAGCCCCATTCCGGACAGCAGAGACTCGGAGCAGTAACATGATTAACTGTGATCTTTTAACTGTGATTTTGTAGTTAAAAAGGTCACAGAGAGGCACAGAGTATTATCAATCATGTTAATGATCAGTGTCTCTGCTGTCTGGAGCGGGGCTTGGATCTCTTTCACGCAGCGGATTAGCCGCACGGATCCGCTCGTGTTAAAGAGCCCTAAGCCCAATGGCTACACTCACCCAGTCGTAATAAAATCTGGTCCTACCTCATCCAGGGTGTTGCTGGCATCGGCGTGAAGTCCGCTGGATCCAGAAGAAGGTCCCTGTGGTGAGAAAAAAAGAATAATCACATGAGGAAGGGATGGCGACTGCCCCTTTGAAATCACCAACAGGAGGCGCTGTGCTGGCCTGTAAAACTGAGCCATGCCAATGTATAACAGGGTAATGTAGTGCTACCACACAGTACTAATGCCCACCTTTGTTCCTGTCACAGTAGTTATGCCAGATATGTGCCCCCTCACAGTACTTATGCCCAGATATGTGCCCCCCCTCACAGTAGTTATGCCAGATATGTGCCCCCTCACAGTAGCTATGCCCAGATATGTGCCTCCTCAAAGTAGTTATGCCCAGATATGTGCCCCCCTCACAGTAGTTATGCCAAATATGTGTCCCCTCCCAGTAGTAATGACCAGATTATGTGCCCCTCACAGTAGTAAACCAGATTATGTGTCCCATCACAGTAATATGCCCAGATATGTGCCCCCCTCACAGTAGTTATGCCAGATTATGTGCCCCTCATATTATTTATGGCCAGTTATGTGCCCCCCCTCAAAGTAGATGTGCCGGGTTGTGCTCCCTCAGAGTGGTTATGCCAGATTATGTGCCCCTTCAAAGTATTTATGCCCATTAACCCCCCCCGCCCTTTACTTACCTTCATCCCTGATGAGAGGCTCCCACACTCATCACGCTGCTGGCTGTGCTGAAGGCAGATTTCTGGGTTTTCAGATCTCCTCACACAGCCAGCAGCGTGATGTGATGCCCGCAGGGGAAGCTCCTGAGCTGTGAAGATCAGTGAAGCAGGGAGTACAGCAGGGCTCTTGCCAGCGGCCGTTTTTAACATTTTAACAGGCTTTAGGGTGGCCTGCCGGCCTGGGAGCCGGGTCCACATGCGGCTGGGCCCGTTCGCAAGTGCGACCCCTGTGACCCCTGTATGTACGCCAGAGATTTAGACATTTTCCAGCGTTCTGAGTGCAGGGACAGACGTGAGAAGGCTCTAGAGACAGCAATAGGAAAAACCTAATTGTGAATAAACCCCCTGAAAAATGTATAAGTGAAGGGAAAGGATAGGGAGAAATCATTTTACAGCATCTTAGTGCAGGGAGAGACGTCAAAAGGGGCTAGGGGCAGTGATAGGAAAAACCTCATAGTGAAAAAAAAACGACTTGCAAGTGCCGGGAAAGATTATTTGGGGATCCAAATAGCCATTAGACAGCTTTGTCATTCCCAAAATTTGTTCTTGGGGTGCAAGTGCTATGTTGAAAAGCCTTTAGTGGCTTATATCTGTGGAAAAAGAAAAATATATACGCAGTTCACTTTTGCAGTTATATGTGATGAAAGCATTTAGTGGCCCATTTCAGCCCAAAAAGAAAAATATATATGCACTTCACTGTTGCAGTTCTTTGTGGTGAAAGTGTTTAGTAGCCTATTTCGTTGAAAAGCCTGTTGTGTAAAATTTGGGCCTAATTGATGTCCTGTCGTGCTGTGATATATTGTGAAGCCCTGTTTTCAGTGTATTAGTGGCAATATAAAAATATATTCGCTGTCCAGCATTGTACTCCTCTGTGGAAAAGCCTTTTGTTTAAAAGTGGGAAAAAATTAGGGCCTAATTGCCGCTCAGCGGTGCAGTGATATATTCGGAAGCCCAGTTTGCCGTGTATTAGTGGAAGTAAAAAAAATTATATTCGCCATTCATCGTTGCATTTATCTGTTGATAAGCCTTGTGTAGTGTAAGAGTTGAAAAAATGTAGGCCTGTTTACCGTTCAGCAGTGCAGTTATATGTGGTAAAGGCCTTTTTGCGGTGAAATTTTTTCTGTGAAGCAAGCTTTTTTGGGGAAAATTCATGGGTGACTGTACACCTACTTTTGCTGTATGGACCGAATTACTTAGTTGTGAAATTGGTTATATGAAACTGGCTTTTTTTCTACAAATTTATGGGTGATTGTACACCTCCTTCTGCGGTCCGAGCCGAAATACGTAGGGGTGAAATCTGTAATATGAAACTGGCTTTTTTTTTAAAGAAAATTCATGGGTGACTGTACAGCTCCTTTTGCTTTATGGACTCAATTAAATAGTAGTGGAATTTGATATATGAAACATGCTTTTTTTAGTCAAATTTATGGATGATTGGACACCACCTTTCCAAAATGGCCACCATACAATTCAGGGAGCGCTGGGTCCACTCTGCTTTTTACCATATTTGGTGCCATAAAAAAAAAAACAGAGTGGACCCAGCATGCATGTGGAACCTGCACTCCCTGAATTGTATGGTGGCCATTTTGGCACATTACAGGTAGTATTTAGTGTTAGGTTCCCATCTGATAGAGATCACCTTGATGTTTGGCAGACGGGCCCAAATCATTTTGTACAAGATATATTTGCCAAGTATCTCTAATTTGCAAAATAAGCGTAGCATTAGCACCAGAATGTTTTCTATATTTATGGCATTATTGTACTTTATTTGTGTCTGCAGAGTGCTGTTGCATTGTCCTTTTTTTCTTTGTGTTTCTAGCCATGGCAGCTTGCACCTGCACATTGGGATGTGCTGACTGACCCCTTTTTTCTTGCAATTAACCACATATAAGTCATTACAAGGACTGCCTCCAATTATCAGATTGAATTGTCCCCATTCTTCAATCTGTTTCCTGGTTACAGTTGTGTTCAAAATTATTCAACCCCCAATGCAGTAAAGGGTTTTAGGGAATTTAGTGTACATTCGTAATTGTGTTCAGAATGAAATCTTACAAGGACTTTTTAAAGAACCAAATGCAACTAAAATGACATCAATTGTTTTTGTATTACAGTATTAATTGTTTTTTGTGATTTCTTTATTGACACAATTATTCAACCCCTTAAAGACTACCACTCTTAAGAACAGAGGTTCATTCAAGTGTTTTCGATCAGGTATTGAAAACCCCTGTGGATGTCAAGGAGCAGCAATCAAGCATATAATAAGCACCAATTAGGCAGATTTAATATGACTGTGATACTCAGCTCCTTCTAGACATTTACTGGTGTGTTTACAAACATGGTGAAGTCAAGAGAATGGTCCAGGAAGACAAGAGAAGAGGTGATTTCTCTTCACAGGAAGGGCAATGACTATAAGAAGATTGCAAAGATGTTAAACATACCAAGAGACACCATAGGAAGCATCATTCGCAAATTCAAGGCAAAGGGCACTGTTGAAACGCTGCCTGGTCGTGGCAGAAAGAAGATGCTGACTTCGACTGCTGTGCGCTACCTGAAGCGCAAAGTGGAGAAAAGTCCCCGTGTGACTGCTGAGGAACTGAAAAAAGATTTGTCAGATGCGGGTACTGAAGTTTCAGCTCAGACAATAGGGCGCACACTGCGTAATGAAGGCCTCCATGCCAGAACTTCCAGGCGCACCCCCTTGCTGTCTCCAAAGAATAAGAAGAGTTGACTGCAGTATGCCAAAAGTCATGTGGACAAACCACAAAAGCTTTGGGATAGGGTTCTGTGGACTGATGAAACAAAATTAGAACTGTTTGGGCCCATGGATCAACGCTATGTTTGGAGGAGGAAGAACAAGGCCTATGAAGAAAAGAACACCTTGCCTACTGTGAAGCATGGCGGGGGGTCAATCATGCTTTGGGGCTGTTTTGCTTCTACAGGTACAGGGAAGCTTCAGCGTGTGTAAGGTACCATGAATTCTCTTCAGTACCAGGAGATATTGGATGAAAATGTGATGCAGTCCGTCACAAACCTGAGGCTTGGGAGACGTTGGACCTTTCAACAGGACAATGGGCCCAAGCATACCTCCAAGTCCACTAGAGCATGGTTGCAGATTAAAGGCTGGAACATTTTGAAGTGGCCATCGCAGTCACCAGACTTTAATCCGATTGAGAACCTCTGGTGGGACTTAAAGAAAGCAGTTTCAGCGCACAAGCCTAAGAATGTGACTGAACTGGAGGCTTTTTCCCATGAAGAATGGGCGAAGATACCCGTAGATCGCTGCAAGACACTTGTGTCAAGCTATGCTTCACGTTTAAAAACGGTTATAACTAGAAAAGGATGTTGGTCGAAGTTACTCTGTAATCCTTTTCAGCCTAACATAGTGCATGGATTATGGATGACACAGAGGGCGAAAAATTGACACATGGACCAAATACTGATCCTTCACGGATGAAACACCCACCATCTTGTCACGGACTTGGATGTGTAAAAAAGGCCTTAGGTTTTATTCATACGTCAGTGAAATACGAATGTGTGTTGTCCATGTTCTCCGCGGACAGCCCATGGATCCACTGAATTCAATTGGTGGATTCAGACGTTGGTCCACAGAAAAAGAATGGTGGCAAGCAGCACTACTTTGGTACACTCATTCAAGTCTATAGGTCCGTGAAAACCACATACAGTACACAGATGCCATCCATGTTCAGTCTGTCATGGACTATTGCTAGGAGACTCTCTGGAAACCCCCTTTTCGGCCTACTAGGATACAGTTCAGTGCAGATGGGTTACCTTCCCTTTTTAAATGTATATGACAAATGGATGACACACAGAGAGCAAAGGGCTGGCTCATGCAACAAAAACAGACAATAGAAAATGGACATGGATGTGTAAAGAAGGGCTTAGACCTTCTTCACGCATCACAGCTTGGGTTAATATTTTACATCAGTATTTTGAAGCTAACAATCAGGAGTGGTTACAAAGACAAAAAGAACCCTTTGGTTATTGGGAATGACTGCAAAGTATATTTAGGGAGAGATTGAAAGTCAGATATCTTGCAGCTTGTTATCCCATATTTAGTCTTGGAAAGATCATGTGTGTAGACCTTGGAGAAACTGAACTTAACCTTTCAAGTGCCTGTGAAATATCTCAGAATTGTGACTACATTATATGCTTGTGCTGCAACACCTATCATCCTCAGCAAATAGACTGTTATCTATTTAAACTAAACTGGGCATGGTCATTGCATCATCCATTAGCTGCCCCATACCACTGGACCTCCTGCCTTGCACCCTGCTGCACAGCTAACTTCAAGGGCACCCAAATCACCACTAGGCAGGAGCCCCCCAGAAAAGTCAAGGTGTGCCCCAAGGGGAAGAAGGGGTGCACCCTCAATTCATTGCACTGCCCTTGGTAGTGCTGGGGTCAGGACAGCCACCATGAACCACCACAACTCCTATCAGTGTTGCTTCTACCACTCCCATCCTCCTCAGGGCCCTCCCCCTACAGGTCGCTGCGCATGTTATCCGGTTGATACACATATTTACACGTTCCTATAAGAATCTTCTCGTTTACATAAGTAGTCATGATCATACTTTCTTTTTTCTAGTATCTGAGAAAGACCAAGTATTATGTCCCCTGCATGAAAATATACAACCCTGTAGCCTCAGATTTTTCTTCCTTTATTAATAGAAAGCACCTCTTCAGCTAAGCTTTAAGTAAAGCACATTCACAAAAAGATCTATTTTGAAAGAATTTGAGGGAGGAAGATCAAAAAGATGGCAATCTGAAATTCTCCGCACACCTGTGCTTTTCTTTTTATAATGCTAAGGGGCTTAGTAGTTGGAAGACATTGGGTGGAGAACATAGTACAGCACCCAACTTGCAGATTACTCTAATGATGCATAGATGCAGGGTAGGTAACCCATTTGGTTCAGTAGATGAAAACTTTATATTGTGCATTAATTCTATGGATTCATTGCAGAGGGGAAAAGTTAAAACACTTGACAAGGTCACAATGGCGTGTCTTTTTTCCTAAAAATGCCTGTCATGTGTCAAGAAAGAACAATGTAAAAGTAGACATGAAGGGGGAGCTGAACAGCAGCAGAAAGCTATGCAAAGCACAGAAGGGGATTTACTCTGGAAACCATTAGAGCACGTGCAGCTTTATTTCAAGGTCTGCCAGGGACCCCTTGCTGAGTCTGTGAATGGAAAAAGCTATAGAAGAATGATTAGGAATTTCCAAAGCTTATGAAAAGCAACTGCTGTCAGCATGTTCACCAAATATGCCAAAATCTTCCTCAGGCCATTGCTCTAGAGGAAGAGGTAATGTTGTACTGATCATCATGAGAACTCTGGCATTTATATAAAAAGTTGGTGGTGATTAATCTGGGGCAGAAATTCACATGAGAGGCTGAGCCAGTGGATTACAAGAGGAAAATCTAGTATTACAGTCTGGTAGAGCTTCACTGAAAGGGAGGTCAGGGAGATGAAACATCTGTCCGGCAAATTGATAAGTCAGTTCCAATTTAGACCTTTCAGTTTTAGATTAAGTTTAATATACACGTAGGATCTCTTGCATTTGTAGAATAATTAAAAATATACCTAGTACTAATACACTGTTCAATATTAAAATCGGCAATAGTTATGATATTAAAGGGATTTATGAGATTCAAAAAAGGATATGTGCTTTCAAAACATACCACGTTTGGGCTGTGTTTGGTATTGCAGCTCAGTCAAGTGAAGGTGAATCTGATGTATTGCCCATATACCAGGTAGATCACTTTTTTTAAATAAAGGATAACCCCTTTAAGAAAGTCAGCATGCTAGCAGGCATCTGGTCCAGTATACCTAGTTTCACTGCCCCTCGAGGGACTTTGTAGTGGCATATCCCGGATTGCTAGATGTCAATCAAGCAAGGACTGCATAAAAACTCTGGAGGCTGGGACCACCCACATGACTATTCACAGGTTGCATGTACAACATTGTAACCAATTTTTTTTCTCTTTATGCTGCAAGGGAAATTTTAGACAGTGAAATCTTTAGAAGCTTATTACCCTTAGGAATGGAAAATATGACAAAAGGTTTCCTTTAAAAGCGTTTTCTGGAGAGAATTCTGGGTCAGACAATGTTTAAAAAAAAAAAGCATCGCTCACTTTCACTGATCCCCCCACCATTGTTGTTGCCCATACTCTGGTGCCCACTGCTCCACTTTTTGTCCCAGCTTGACACACCAGAAGTGCCAGGAAAGGCCTGTTCAGCCAATCACTGACTGTTATTAATGATGCACATTCAGATTTGGTCGCTGTAACTTATTGGGTACCACAGGAGTCAGTAATGGGGCCTATGGTCTTTAATGTATCTATTAATGATCTTAACTTCTTACCGACGGCCTAACGCAGGATTGCGTCCTGCGGGCGGTCGGTCTGTTCCTCTTTGATGCGCGGGCGCGTCATCTCGCGAGACGCGAGATTTCCTGTGAACGCGCGCGCGATCACAGGATCGCGTCGGGGAGAAGGTAAACTACAGCCTGCCAGCGCTGATCGTGCACTGGCAGGCTGTAGAAGTTAAAAAAAAATCACATATCAGACGCTGTTTTGTTAACAGCGTCTGATATGCTTGCTGATCGTTCCTTTGGTGGTCCCTTTTGCTTGGGACCACCAAAGGAAACTTTTATAAGTGCACCAATCACCACACAGACCCCCCTCCATCCATCCCCCCCACCCCCGTCACTGATTAACCCCTGATTAACCCCTGATTAACCCCCGATCACCCCATGTCACCCCCCTGACACTAATCACCCCCCTGTAAGGCTCATTCAGACGTCCGTATGTGTTTTGCGGATTCATGGATCCGCGGATCCGCAAAACACGGACACCGGCAATGTGCTTTCCGCATTTTGCGGATCCGCACATTGCCAGATCTATATAGAAAATGCCTTTTCTTGTCCGCAATTGCGGACAAGAATAGGACATGCTCTATCTTTTGCGGAGCTGCGGCCGGATGTTTGGTGGCCGAAACCCGGAAGTTTGTGGCCGCAGCTCCGCAAATGCTGATGCGGCGAGCGCATAGTGTGCTCTCAGCATCACCGCCGGCTCCATTTACACTGAATGGGTCCGCATCTATTCCGCAGAATTGCGGAATAGATGCGGACATTTTTGCGGACGTGTGAATGGGGCCTTACTACTTTTTTTTTTGCATCCACATTATTCATCCACATTGATCGATGCGAATGAGGAAATCCGTGCCGTTCATTTTTTTTCTTTTTTCAGCCCAGAGGCTGAACGGGGAAAAAAATCTCATTACCCGTATGCGCAATATAAGGAGAATAGCAGAAACTCCTAATTCTGGCTATACGTGTAATGATTGCGGAGACCTTCAAATGCCAGGGCAGTACAAACACCTCACATGTGACCCCATTTTAGAAAGAAGACACCCCAAGGTATTCCGTGAGGGGTATGGTGAGTTCATGCAAAATTTAATTTTTTATCACAAGTTAGTGGAATGAGACTGTAAAAAAAAAAAATAACAATTTCCACTAACTTGTGCCAAAATTTTTTTTTTCTGTGAACTCGCCATACCCCTCCCAGAATACCTTGGGGTGTCTTCTTTCCACAATGGGGTCACTTGTGGGGTATTTATACTGTCCTGGCCTTTTAGGGGCCCTAAAGCGTGAGAATCCAAATGCGTAAAAATGGCCTGTGAAATCCTAAAGGTACTCATTGGAATTAGGGCCCCTTTGCGCATCTTGGCTGCAAAAAAGTGTCACTCATGTGGTATCGCCGTACTCAGGAGAAGTAGGGCAATGTGTTTTGGGTGTATTTTACATATACCTATTACTGTGTGTGAGAAATATCGCTGTAAACGACAACTTTTTAAAATTTTTTATTCAAAGTTGTCAATTTACAGAGATATTTCTCTCACCCAGCATGGGTATATGTAAAATACACCCCAAAACACATTGCCCTACTTCTCCTGAGTACGGCAATACCACATGAGTGACACTTTTTGCAGCCTGGAGTGCGCAAAGGGGCCCAAATTCCAACGAGTACCTTTAGCTTTACATGGCTGCTCACAATTAGCCCCACCCAAAATGCCAGAACAGTACAAACACCCACAAATGACCCCATTTTGGAAGAAGACACCCCAAGGTATTCGCTGAGGGCATAGTGAGTCCATGAAAAATTTAAATTTTTGTCAAAAGTTAGCAGAAAGGGAGACTTTATGAGAAAAACAATAAATAATCAATTTCCGCTAACTTGTGCCAAAAAAAATCTTCTATGAACTCGCCATGCCCTCACAGAATACCTTGGGGTGTCTTCTTTCCAAAATGGGGTCACATGTGAGGTATTTATACTGCCCTGGCAATTTAGGGGCCCTAAAGCGTGAGAAGAAAAATGCGTAAAAATGCCCTCCTAAAAGGTACTCATTGGTTTTAGGCCCATTTGCACATCTTGGCTGCAAAAAGTGTCACTCATGTGGTATTGCCGTACTCAGGAGAAGTAGGGCAATGTGTTTGGGGTGTATTTTTACATATACCCATGCTGGGTGAGAGAAATATCTCTGTAAATTGACAACTTTGAATAAAAAATGTAAAAAGTTGTCGCTTACAGCTGATATTTCTCACACGCAGCATGGGTATATGTAAAAATACACCCAAAACACATTGCCCTACTTCTCCTGAGTACGGCGATACCACATGAGTGACACTTTTTTGCAGCCTGGGTGCGCAAAGGGGCCCAAATTCCAATGAGTACCTTTAGGATTTCACAGGCCATTTTTACCCATTTGGATTCTCACGCTTTAGGGGCCCCTAAAATGCCAGGTCAGTATAAATACCCGACATGTGACCCCATTTTGGAAAGAAGACACCCCAAGGTATTCCGTGAGGGGCATGGCGAGTTCACAGAATTTTTATTTTTTGGTACAAGTTAGCGGAAATTGATATATTTTTTTTTTTTAATTTTGTTTTTTACAAAGTCTCATATTCCACTAACTTGTGACAAAAAATAAAATTTTACATGAACTCACCATACCCCTCACGGAATACCTTGGGGTGTCTTCTTTCCAAAATGGGGTCACATGTCGGGTATTTATACTGACCTGGCATTTTAGGGGCCCCTAAAGTGTGAGAAGAAGTCTGGAATCCAAATGCGTAAAAATGCCCTGTGAAATCCTATCGCCGTACTCAGGAGAAGTAGGGCAATGTGTTTTGGGGTGTATTTTTATATATACCCATACTTTGTGTGAAAAATATCTCTGTAAAGGACAACTTTTAAAAAATTATATACAAAGTTGACAATTTACAGAGATATTTCTCTCACCCAACATGGGTATATGTAAAAATACACCCCAAAACACATTGCCCTACTTCTCCTGAGTACGGTGATACCACATAAGTGACACTTTTGCAGCCTGGATGCTAAGGGGCCCAAATTCCAACGAGTACCTTTAGGTTTTACATGGCGGCTCACAATTTAGCCCCGCCCAAAATGCCAGAACAGTAAACACACCCCACAAATGACCCCATTTCGGAAAGTAGACACCCGAGGTATTCACTGAGGGGCATAGTGAGTCCGTCTGAGATTTTTTTTTTTTGCCAGAAGTTAGCAGAAATTGAAACTTTTTTTTTTTTCTCAGAAAGTGTCATTTTCCGCTAACTTGTGAAAAAAATGAAATGATACATGAACTCACCATGCCCCTCCGCGAATACTTTGGGGTGTCTTCTTTCTAAAATGGTATCATTTGGGGGTATTTATACTTTCCTGGCATTCTAGCACCTGAAGAAACATGACAGGTGCTCAGAAAGTCAGAGCTGCTTCAAAATGCCGAAATTCACTTTTTTGCACCATAGTTTGTAAACGCTATAACTTTTACCCAAACCAATAAATATACACTTATTGGACTTTTTTTTATCAAAGACATGTAGAACAATAAATTTAGAGAAAATTTATATAGAAATGTAGTTTTTTAAAAAAAATTACAACAGAAAGTGAAAAATGTCATTTTTTGCAAAATGTCGTTAAATTTGTATTAATGGCAAAAAAAGTAAAAATGTCAGCAACAATGAAATACCACCAAATGAAAGCTCTATTAGTGAGAAGAAAAGGAGGTAAAATTCATTTGGGTGGTAAGTTGTATGACGGAGCAATAAACGGTGAAAGTAGCGCAGTGCAGAATTGTAAAAAGTGGCCTGGTCATTAAGGGTGTTTAAGCTAGGGGGGCTGAAGTGGTTAAAGAGGGGTTGCACAATAAAATATCTATTGCTGATACTAAACTGTGCATGAAAACTGTAGATGTAATAAACGCAAACAGGGGTGTAGCTAAAGACACAAAGAGGACAATATACTTCTACAGATGGATCTGGATAGATTGGAGGTTTAGGCAGAGTGTGGTATATCAGGTTTAACATTGATAAAGTTAAGGTTATGCACATGTGAAGGGAAAATACATGTCACCAGTACATACTAAATGGTAAAACACTGCATGAAACTGACACAGAAAAGTATGTTGACAGTAAACTTAACTGTTGCAGCCAGGGGTGCATCAAAAAGAGCATAGAATCCAATAATGAACACATCACTTTATAAATCACTAGTCAGACCAAGGGATAAGAGAAGGGAAACAAAAGTAATAACTGAAATGGGTGGACTACAGTACCCAGAAAGAGTATCAAAATTAAGGCGTGACCATGACAAGGGATCATGACAAGACATCCTCTATGTCTAGAGGAAGAAAGGTTTCTACACCAACAGCGAAGAGTATTCTTTACTGTAAGAGCAGTGAGACTACATATGGAACTCTCTGCCAGAAGAGTTCAAGAGGGGCCTGGATGTATTTCTGGAGTTTAATAATATTGCAGGTTATAGTTATTCGATTTCTGTAGCACGTAAAGAGTCACTAATCCAGAGGGTTATTCTGATTGCCAAAGTTGGATTCAGGAAGGAATTTTTTTCCCCTAAGATAAAATTAGCTTCTACCTCATGAGAGTTTTTTGCCTATTCTAGATTGACTACTCTAGATAGCAGCATAATAAGCTGAACTGGATGGACAGAAGTGACAGAGGTGTAACAATCACCGTAGCAGCAATGGCAGTTGTTATGGGGCCAAGGGGGTCAGGGTGGCCTGACTTCCAAACCTGGCCTAGTAGTGGAAGTTGTGCAGCATTACTTATACTATATGCAGTGCATCCCCCACAGTACTCTTCTACCTAGAACATTAGCCCATCACATCAGGTCAGAGAGAAAAGTGAAGGGGCATGGGTGGACTCCACAGCACAGGCTTTGGGACAATCTTGTCTGTACTGTCCTCCTCTATGTAACATACAGTATGATGATGTTATGGGATGAGATTGTCGGATCATAGAAGGTTAGTGTATGTATGAGTGTGTACAGTATGTGTGCAATTTTGTGTTCTTCACTTACCGCAGTCACTGGTATAGGGCCCAGCTTTTTCTAGTTACACCTTTGCTTACATCCTTTTTCAGCCTTACAAGCTACAGTATGCCACTATGCGGCTGACCTTAGATGTTACCCTCTGCAGCAGATCCTATATTTCCAGCATGTCGAGTTGGGACAGGAAGTGGAGAGCAGTGGGGACCAGAGCAGCATCTGAACGGCAGCGGATCAGTGGAGGTGAGTAATGCTTCTTTTTTATTATTAACATTGACTGCACCCCCCACCACACACACATACAGAAAAAAACATTTAATGATTGTTCCATTTGCAACAACTACAACTTAGCAGACATTTAGATTTTTAGTTATTAGACGTTTAGGGCATTTTAACTTAATTATACACTGAAGCTCCTTCTATAACCGTTCAGTTGAGCTACGATTTGGTTAATTGTGTCAGATAGGTCATTAAACTAGAAACAGCTGGCAACTCATGTCCCAATCAATATAAACCGTAAACTTTATTAGTCATATATTCAACATATCACTGTGAGCGAGAATGAAGTGGGTATTAAAAACACAATAATAGATAGATGTTCATGGAACCAATCCCAGTCTGCCAATAAGGAGTAGTTAACTAGTACAATGGCGTCTATTACACTTTGAGGCTTATTTTAAATGATGTGCTGATAGGAGCTACAATACACTCAGATAATTTTAAGTAGTCACTTATGTGTATAACTGGTATTTAAAATCAGGGTTACACAGCGTTAGAGTATAGGCACTATTGTACTTGCTGCCATTAGCCTTTCGGCTGCATGAGGCGAAAACTGAAATGGCACCCCTCCCTCCCCAATGCCAATTTCCTAACCTAACCCCTTCCCTTTATCCAATGGCCCTTCGGCTGCCCCCCTCTTGCCCCTACCTTGTGCTGCCTGAGGCGATCGCCTCACCTGGCCTCATTCGTGTTGCACCCCTGCTTGCTGCTCGTTCTTTATTGTCAGCCTGGAATGAGTTCAGTTGGTCTGTCTATAAATTTTGACCATTACTTTTTTCTTGCTCACAGTGATACATCTAATATGAAAGTTTTTTTTATTCTTATTACACTAATGAAGATTATATTTTGTATTGAGCATAGATGCTAGTTGCCAGCTGGCAATGTGTTTCTCTTTCGAAGTTTCCACATGTATCTACTAATAGTGCTTATGTCCTTTGATAAGATAGTCCATCAAAGACAGTACAATGTCTCACCAATTCTTCACCAAATGTTTGTGTAGCTTAGAAATATGCTTCATGCTTGTCCTGATGAACGATAAACTTAGTACCAATCAAGTGTCCACAGGGGATGGAATGTATGTATTTTATTAATTTATACAACACATATTCCCTAACTGTGCAGAATTAATCTATCAGTATGTTTTTGGAGTGTAGGAAGAAACTGGAATACCTGGAGGAAACCCACACAACACGGGGAGAACATACAAACTCACTGCAGATGTTACCCAGGGTCACATTTAACCCAGGAGCTTAGATCTGTAAGGAAATACTGCTAACTCTTGAGCCACCGTCATTGTAAAATAGATTAGTAGCCTTTAGACGTTTTAAAGTCATTGGGGTCACTAAGTGGATCTCTATCTGGGTTCTAAACTGTTTTCTGCACCACTTACTTTTTTTTGAGCGATGATCTCATATGAGGTGCCCTTAAGTGCTTTTTATCTTTCTATTTAGTGCAAGCAGAGGTGGTCTTTACCACCGTACAAACAATTGCATGGGGCCCCCACCTGTCAGGGGGCCCCATATGGCCTCTGACTGGTGCATCAGTGACAGCGTCACAACTTTCAATTTTATCTACCCCCTCGGGATGCAGATAACTGGCAGGCACAACCAGGCCGCAGTAGCTTGGCGTGGCCAAAAGTGACAGACAGTGGCAGTTCTTTAGTGACTCACCAACTATGAAGAAGATATCAGTCACAGCTTAGCCAGGAGTGGAACATGGAGAAAATCAGCCGCCACTATAGTCCAGATGGATTGTCCCAGTTATTTTGTGTAAAAAAAAATCTTAGTGACCAGTTCTGGGGGGTGGAACCTGGGCTCCCCCAGTGCCCCACTAATCACTTCTAAAAGGATGGGCTAAACACACACATTCCTGGACATTGCATTCCTCACCCGTGGCTAGTATACAGTTACAGTATATACAGACTGTATAATACAATGTATAATATACCAACTGGCCTAATTCTGCACTTTACAAACCACTTTGGGTAATTGAGCAGCAGATCTACTTAATTTCCCAAAGTGGTTTGTAAAAGAAGGAATTAGGCCAGTAGGTATATACAATGTAACTATTTATGATCAGGGAATGCAATTTCGAACATAATCTGTGAACCAAGCGACAAAGTACTGAATAGCAGACCTAGTGGGATCAAAGTGCAGGTTAGGTGTAAAACAAAATTGATATGATTAGGACCGCCAGGCATAACTTTTCTTGGGCCCAAAGAATGCCAAATCCAAATCCAACTGAGTGCAAGTATGTGAATTTATTTTAGTGGGTTCCATTTTATAAGTAATACTGGAATTTTACTTTATGGATAAACTAGTAGTGTTTCCAATAAAGGTGTTGTCCAATAATAAAGTAAGTCATACTCACCTTAAAGGGAGTCTGTCACCAAAATTTGACAATATAAACTTGCTTACATGACGCTCTAGCACAACTATACAAGATTCCAATGGTACCTTTCTTGTATTCTTCTGACTTTAACCAGCTGAAAAAATGATGTTTAATCCTTTTGCAAATGAGGGCTTGCAAGTGCCCAGGGGTGGGATTCTTGTTGTAGGTGCCCAGGCTGCTCTGCCTTCTTTTCATATTACCCCTCCCCAGCCTCTTGCTGGTTCCACCCTGTAAGGCCGTTTCATCATCCCAAGTACCGTCCGAGATCCGGCACATGCGCAGTTCACCCATTGTGGGCAGCGGCGCATCGCTTCATGTTGTGCACATTTATCCGGCGAACGGCACAAAACCAGTAGCAAGGGGGCGGACTGGAAGCAAGCAGGAAGACTGGAGGCAAGCCGAGTGAGCGAGAGGCAAGTATATCCCCATCACAGTGCGCATGCCCAGGCCGGCGGTGAACTGCGCATGCGCCAGATCTTGGCTGGTACTTGGGATGATGAAACGGCCTTACAGGGCTGGACCAGCAAGAAGCTGGGAAGGGGTAATATTAAAAGAAGGCAGAGCAGCCTGGGCACCTACAACAAGAACCCCGCCCCTGGGCACTTGTGAGCCCTCATTTGCATATGGATTAAACATCATTTTTTCAGCTGCTGAAGAATACAATAAAGGTACCATTGGAATCGTGTGTAGTTGTGCTAGAGCGTCATGTAAGCAGTTTATATTGTCAAATTGTGGTGACAGACTACCTTTAAAAAACCCACACAACTCAAAAGCTTGTTGGTCTTTGCTAGTCTCTACTTTCAGGTCCTTCTGAACACAGAAATATTGAGGCAGATCATTGCTACAGGCAATGACTGACCTCACAAAATAATCTCAATCATGTACATTTGTGTAATAATTGTTGCATGGTAAAGTATAAGTGGGGTTGAGGGCCTCTAACTACTTTCTGACTAACCACAGACATATTAATTTTAAAAGAATTCACTTAAAAAGTACAATTTGACACTTCTGATTGTCATGTATAAAAATGTCTCCGGTACCTAGTTTTCATTACCTTAGTGATGTAATTTTGCCGAAAAATGCCACACAGTGTAAGGGGGATATTTCACACTTGAGACCACTTACATCAGCAATTTGCTGGCAAACTCTTGTAACTTGGTGTACTTGAAAATGTTTTAACATGTTTTATTCATTTGTCACACAATGATCAACCACAACATTTGTGGGGAATATCAGATCAAAAGAATCTCAAACTCCTGATATACATCACAAACATATGTATTTGTTTTAAAGACCAAATTACATTTCTCCCACTGTTCACACTTTGTAAATGAGACCCTTGGCTTATACTGCACATCCTAGAGTATGTAGTGTCTAAGAGCCTAGAAGCGGCTGCAGTACTCGTGAATAATGTCAATATTTCTTCACAGCATCCTCTCTGTGATGAACATTTTTGCATTTAAAAGGGTTGGCCTGCAAAGGAAAGCATACTTAACTGCTCACATCCACTGGCTCCTTCACTTCCCCATCTCAGCTGTCTCGTTCGGGTCCCCCACTGTTAATATCTGCTTTGACACCACTGTAGCCAATAGCTGGCTGCAGTCGAGACCTGTCCCCTTGCGTTACATGACCAATTGACATAGCATGACACCCAAGCGAGACAGCAGCGAGTGAGCTGGGACCCAGCAGTCGGAACCAAAGAGTGGGCAACTGTTTTAAAGGGAACCTGTCACATTGAAAATGCAGTATGATCAGCAATCAGCATGTTTTACAGCAGGAGGAGCTGAGCAGACCGATATATAGTTTTAACTTTTTAATCATGTTACCTTAACCTCTGCCTATTCTGAGTTTAGGAGTCCAGTGGCTGGTTCTAATCAGTTACTGACATCTGTTTGTATACATTCTGTCACCAATGTACATGAGAGAAGTCTCTGAGTATGAATGGCAAGCTTTTTTATAAGCAATGTGTAACGGACCGTTACGCACACAACTCCGTTTAGGCGATATTCCCTTTTCCGGATAGACCAGCAGCTACTGCAATCACCAACTTCCCGAACTGCAAACCACACGAATTCACCAACTTCCGAACAAGAGACACACGAACCCTGGAAGCAGCCGAACAGGAAAAGCCCTAGGAACAGCTTACACTCCTGGCAATCAGCATACAGTCAAATCCCCCCCAATAACGAGACGACACTTCGTTCTGAGGGTCAAGCAGGAACTCTCATTTTATTAAGGGCACTGCCAGTATTTATGCAGGTCTCCACCTGGTGGACACTCCCTAGGGGACCAGAAGGAAGACTGCGACACAGGATACAGCAGCCAATCACACACATTGGGACAATACAGACACCCCCAGCATATCCCTCCCCTCTGCCTGTGATACAATCACCCTACATGGGTAATGCAATCACCACAGGCAGGACAAGCATACATGGGGCCATAGTCCTCCACTCATACGAATGGGCTCCATAGCAGAGCCATCTGGGGCATCACCGCTCAAACAGGACAAGCATACATGGGGCCATAGTCGCAGGGCAGGAGGCCAATGGAAGACAGTGAACTCGCTATAATCATTCCCCTAGTGACACCAGTTGAATGTACAATTGCATATACAATTTTAATGAGGAAAATGCAATGGATATGTATTTAGGTAATTTACTGACTATATCTTGAGGAATGATGATACAAGTCAAAGGCCATTCCTCTCTCCAGCAATGTGATGCATGTCTGACAAACAGCAAAGACTGAAGGAGGAGGAGATACAAGATAAATGACATAATGAAATACAACCGTAGATAACTTACATAAACCCAATATAACAATGGCCAGTGGATGGCAGCAAAGCACACTAGGTATAGTGGTAAACAGATCGAACACAATAATGAATTCTAGTTTAGAAGCCATAGCTGGGACAGAGTGCTATGCACGCAGAGAAGACTGCCAATCATTGAGTCCATAAATGATATGTTTTACTAAATCTTTTCTTACAAATCTATATGTAGATCTGCTTAGTTCCAGCTGCTCAATACGATGATGCTGGCAGATCGGACTGTATTTCCACTGTGACTGGTTCCTTTAAAATACATGTGGCACGGTTAGGTGTTGCAAGGTAAAGCTATTGCAACCTCCCATCCTTGGAAACAGAACAAAAAGATCTCCATTTGTTTTATTTGTATCAACACATTGCTGACTAAGCATCGTGCGCTGCTTGTTCCCGGAGGCATATGTATTACACTCTCCTGAACACATCTGGATGGAGTCAGATCATTAAAGTAGTTGTATTAGCAATGGCAGCATTGCATCTCAGTTATCCACTATGCACATCTATAAAAGTATAAGATAAAATCCCCATAAACTTGCTTTCATACATGTTCTTGACTGCACATTTGATACAAATTCCAGCTGTGACCCTGTGCACGCCTTTCTTATTCCTTAACTCAAAGTGACAAAATATGATATCTGCTAGCATCATTCGGCAAGTACTCAGTACGGTCTGCACTTGAGGAACTTGCCAATTCTTGTGACCTGGCTCATGTATATCTTGGTTAGCACTTCTGTGTTTGAGTAAGTACAGCCCTCTGGATGACCTTGTTAAGAAATACTAGTGTTAAAAGTAACTTTAACGGGATACAGTATATATTTGTAAAACTTGTCAATAGGTTGTCATGGATTTGTTGTCAGGAAATTGCCATGAGTTAGTTAAAAATAAACATTCACCCTTACTTTTATTTGGGTCTATTTGTCTTATACAAAGATCCAAATCCCATGTACGGTATAGACAGGGATAGATTATCAGTCACATATTGTCTACCAGCAGCCAATAACAAGACATAGTGAAGTAAGAGTCATGTGGCATGTGGCAGCTGCAGGCAGACATAATGCTATCATTCATCTGTGCAGTGACTTGTAGTTCAGTATCACAATATCTGAGCTGTTAGAAAGATATTTTAAAGGGGATATCCCATGAATAATTTTTTTCTATCCGAAAGGCTGCTTTAGATTCATTTTGTGTTTGTAACATATAAAAATCACCATTTCATAATTTATTTCTTTCAAGTATGCCCCTTGATGTTGCTGCTATGATCCATGCTTCTGGGAGTAGGCTCCTTTCTCCTTTCCCATTCAACAATTTGCATAGTTATAGCCAGGTAAGGCACCTTTCACAGGAGCGTGACGGATTAGGTCATCATGCGTTCAGGGTGCGTTCAGTGAAACTCACACCATTTTGCAAGCAGGTTCAGTCAGTTTTGTCTGCGATTGCATTCAGTTGTTCAGTTTTTTCCGCATTTTTTGATGCGTTTTTCACGAGCGTGATAAAAAACGGAAGGTTTACAAACAACATCTCTCAGCAACCATCAGTGAAAAACGCATTGCATTCGCACTTGCTTGCGGATGCAATATGTTTTTCACTGAAGACCCATTCACTTCTATGGGGCCAGGGCTGCGTGAAAAACGCAGAATATAGAACATGCTGTGTTTTTCATGTAACGCAGAAGTGATACGTGAAAAAAAAATGCTCATGTTATGTACACAGACCCATTGAAATGAATGAGTCAAGATTCAGTGCGGGTGCTATGCGTTCACGTCACGCATTGCATCCGCGCGGAAAACTCGCTCGTGTGAAAGGGGCCCAAGTCTGTTAAAAAATGTGTAGAAACACAATCAGTTTGCCTTATACATATGTACTGATATAGTTACTAAGTAAAAGTACAGATCCATACTGCTGAGTGCTAATTGGGTTTCTACATTTCTTTGATTAGCCTACCATGACTATTAGTATGGGCATGAGGATTTGTTTGCACTTTGCAATGTAGACCTCAATGATAAAGGGATTTTGGGATTTAGAAAAAAAAATTTGATTTTATTTGTCCAAAGCTATACAGTAAATGTCCATGAACTATTGGATCCTTCATGAGCTGCCAAAAATTTTTGTTGGCAGCCCATAACCATTATGTGTACTGCCAATAATATGCAAACTGAATCATAGTAAAGGCCATTTGTCCTTCATTCAGGGTGCATCAGGCCATGTACAATGAGCACTGATGGCCTAGTATATCATTGATTGGTGCTGCTCATTCATAGACATTGAGCCATACACATTCAATAGCTGTTGGCCAAACAATTGTTTGGCCAACAGTTATCTATCCCGACTCCCTCAAAACTCTCTCAAACATATACATGATCAGCTTGACTTAATCTGTATGTGTATTCCATGGGGGAAGGGGTAGAAAGCTACCGCCAGAAGTGTCTCCTGGGAGAACAAAAGGATTGGGTGAAAATATTTATTTCACCTATTCCCCACACACATTAAACTGTTGGCTGAACCCACCGTTCTCTGAGGGTTTGGCCAACAATACACTGATGTGTTTGGGGGCCTTTATGGACAGAGGTCTTAGATCCATTATATCAAATTATGCAAACTTGACCTATTAAGTAAAGAGGGGGTTGCTTTTTCTGAGATTCTACTTAAAGGGGTTGTCAGGCATTAGAAAAGGGATGTGTTTTTTTCTCAGAAACGGCACCACTCTCAGGCATCTTCTCGTAGTGAAGCTCAAGTCACCCAGAGGTCCTGTTTTTATTAAAAAACAAGACGAAAAAAACAACCCTTTCAAGCTTTCTTAAATTCTACATCATTCATAGAAAATCTGCAGGAAAAATATTGCATAAAAGTCTATATTTTTGTGCAAACCAAACAATCATTAATATTACTGCAGCTACAACATAACTCTAGGCTTCTATGGACTAGATTATACTTTGATAATCATACCTGTGGTATAGTTTTTCGTGCCTGAGCACCCATGCTCTTATAATTCCCACACAATCATTTACCTTGGCATAGAAAAAGCTATGATTAAAAAAGTCAATTCAACACCAGGCTCAGCCATTCATCATCAGCTGAAAATAACACAGCCCCACCACCAGACTTCTCAGTTACAAATCATAAATTGGGGCAGCTCAGAGACTCCGTAGAAAGCTAACTCACTGAAGTCAATGTATCCTGGCTCCTGTAGAGATCTAATTTTCTTGAAAAATGTCTGTTTGTCACTAGAGAAATAAAACATAACCTTTTTTTCATCACAAGGCAGATACAATTTAAGGGTGTATGAAATGAAAACCCTAGGAAAGAAATTGGCAGTCGGACTAGAAGAGATTTGAGTTTCTTGGATCTAAGGTGAAGCGGATTGTAAAATAAATTCCCTGGTGATCAGATTTATATACACACATGAAAAGTAAATGACAAAGAAACTTCATTTAGATCCTTATCTATGACAACTTTAACCCACATTTAAAGCACATGACATGTGGATGCCTAGACAACCATGTATTACTTCATGCTTGCAGATTAAATCAGCAAGATCAGGAATAAATGGAAACATGAAAACAAGCGTCATTCCTCCTTTGGCCTCATATGTGAAACCCCTCAAAGTTTTAGAAAAATAGTTCCCTTGTTGGGTTTTGATTGGTTGCTTTGGGTATCAAGGCGCTATGGGGGTAATTTATCTCTGCTGGTCTTGATATGCCCTGTGAGGTGCACACCTCATCATACATTAAGCGTATCCTTCAGCGGTCCGTGCGCCTAGAATGAGGTCTACGACATCTGGTGAAGACTTTAGTCATCATTTAACCAGAAAACTGGTGTAAATCTCTTGGGCCCAGGGGCTCTGCTAACACACCATCCATGCTGCACCCCCTTTTCGAAAATGGCAAAGGTAGCATAAAAAACATTAATACACAATACAGCACAAAACATACAGTACTCTTCTGGTAGAAAATTATTCATGGTAAGAGTCATTATTTTGTGTTTTTTAGATCCAATGAATATGTAAAATCTAAAACAAAAACAGCAGCTTTGAGTTATTATTGCTAAAGGTTTTGAAAGCCAATTAGAAAAGGCGTACACTATCAATGGCATTTTGCTAGGATCTTTTGTAATATTATTATTAGAGATGAGCAAATCGAAGTTGGCGAAGTGGAATTCGATTCGAGCTTCAGGACAAATTTGATTCGCACCGAATCCGAATCACATTTTTACCTAAAATGGCTGCTGCACGTGTGAGGACTTGGAGTGAGGAACTCTGGGAATGAAGGATCACCCACAGTGCCATGCATGCAGCCAATCAGCAGCCAGTCAGCCCTGTGATGTCACAGCCCTATAAATAGCCTCAGCCATCTTAGATTCTGCCATTTTCCAGTGTACTTAGTGCAGGGAGAGACATCAGCAAGCGCTAGAGACAGTGGTAGAAAAAACTTAATTATTCAAAAAAACAAAAACGATTTACAAGTTCAGGGAAAGATTATTCAACATGTAGGGAAAGGATAGTAAGGAATCATTCCACAGCATTTATGTTAAACAGGGTTTAGTAGGGGAGGTTACATGTGGTTCCTGCCCAGCCACACCAGCAACTTGGCCAGGTAACGCCGCTTCCGCCTCCACATTCTCACGCCGTTGGTCCTGCGACAATGTTCGCCTCTGCCTCCTTATCCTTTACCATGTCCTCACTGCTGGGACAATTCACAGTGCCCCTCCAGCATACCACATGGGCAGGGCACGGCGGTGTCACGCTGTTCTGCACCTCGTTGCCTGGTCAGGTCTGACCGAGAGGGCCCTCTGCGCTCATGTTCCTCTGCCATGGATGCTGTGGCAGGGTGGGGGGTGGAAGCCGTTCCAGCTCTATCAGCAGCAACTTGAGTCTAGAGTCGCTGATGAGCAGCTTTCTTCACCCGCCTAGTGAAGAAACTACTCACCAGCAGCAGCAGCGATACCTGAAGCAGGATCTGAACCAGCAGGTGGTGGCATACTTGGACAGTACCCTGCCACCCCACATTGAAGATCCGCTGGACTACTGGGCAGCCAAACTGGATTTGTGGCCGCAACTAGCAGAGTGTCAGAACTGGAACCGGGAACCTCCGGCGTTCCAGGCCAGAGCTCTGCTGACTGAGCTACTAATCATTCTGGACAGCTCCGTTCCTGTAGACCAGGCATCCTCAAACTGCGGCCCTCCAGCTGTTGCAAAACTACAACTCCCAGCATGCCCGAACAGCCTACAGGTATCCGCCTACAGCAGGGCATTGTGGGAGTTGTAGTTTTACAACATCTGGAGGGCCGCAGTTTGAGGATGCCTGCTGTAGACCTTGGTGTTCTACCTCAGACTCTAGTTCCCAGTGCAATCAGCTCAACTAGCCTCAGCCTTGCACTCCCTATTAAAAGCCAACAACATCACTTCCTCCTTGCCTGATTATTGTGCTCTCAGCCATAGTCAAGCTCTGCCTCCTCCCAACTGCCTGAACTACGATCCTGTGAACTGACCACTGCCTGCTTACTGACCACATTTTTGTCTCATCCTTCATTGCCTGAACTACGATCCTGTGAACCGACCGCTGCCTGCTTACCGACCACGTTTTTGTCTCATCCTTCAGATGCTTGAACTACGATCCTGTGTACCGACCGCTGCCCCCTCTTGACCACGCTTCTGCTTTCAAAGCCTACTCTGGGACCTGCTGGTCTCCCTCCTGTTCCCAGTCAAACACTCCGGATCCCTCTCTGCATTCCATTTTCCGCTGTATGCCGGATCCACTGTTATATACTGCATTCATCCCCGCACCTCGTTTCTAGCAGTGTCACTGCCATTGGACTCCTTCCTCTCCCTGTGCTATACACACTACTCGCCAGCAAGGGGCTACAGTATAGTAATCCCCCTAACACAGAGTTTGCCCTGGAAAAGCTGTCCTGCCCGGCCTGTAGTGTAGTCAGAGCAGGTGTTTTGTGTGACGGGGGCCATAGTTTCCCCAAGAAGAACTCGCCTGTCTACTCAAAATGTGGAGAGACTGACCTTTTCAAGATGAATCAGGCGTGAATCAGCCAGGATTTCCACCCACCAATGCCTGATGCATCACACTTGATCATCCATGGTGACACACATGGTGTCAGTTTTGGCCCCGTGACTGCGCAAATAAGTGAAGTGTGCTGTAATTCTAAGAGCGACAACTGTCATCTGTATGTCATACTGACTCAGTATTGTTTCACGACCACAGCAGACTCCCTATGCGTGTTACTGCAAGGCACAGTGTTCTACACCACTATAAAGGCTCTCTGAAGCCAGGAGAAAACCGTTTTCTGATGAGATTCGCCGCAAATAAATTCGTATCGAACCACATTTTTTAAAAAAAAATTCGTCGAACTGGCCAAATTCAAAATTCGCTCATCTATAATTATGATCGGGGGAGGTCAGGCCTCTGGGACTGCTTATTTTGCACAGTGGCTCTCTCTGTTGGGCATAGGGACTGCAACAGAGCTGTAGTCAACTGAATGAGGCTATGATGTAGTTACCAGCAGTGCTTTGAGATAAAAAAAAAAATTCTGAAAATGTAATAAAATTAAACAATATTACTCATCATGGTTCTGTGTTCTGCTGGATACTGTACCAATACATAACCACTGAGCTCTGTCATTGACCTTACCCTGCCTACTACCCATGATGTGCTGTGTCTGGTAAGGCATGTCTTCGGTGTTGGAATGTAATCAAAGAGCAGTGGAGATCATTACCAATGTATTATTTTCTCTTCTATTTTTATTATTTATCTTCGCTTTCCCTTTCCGCTATTGAGGTCCGTCATAAGATCTCAATAGCGGTGGAAAAAGATTTCGTTTTGTCCCTATTCATTGTAAATAGGGACAAAACTGAACTGAATAAAACGTAATGCACCAGAATACATTCCGTTCTGTTTGGTTGCGTCCCCATATCCGCACCACATTTTTGTCCACAATGTGGTGCGGAGCAAGACGGATCCGTCCTGACACACAGTATAAGCCAATGGTGGTGGATCCGTTTTCTCTGACACAAAAGAAAACGGATCCTTCCCCTATTGACTTTGAATGGTGTTCATGACGGAACCGTCTTGGCTATGTTAAAGATAATACAACTAGATATGTTCATAATGTCCATGATGGATCCAGCAGCAAAAACGCTGGTGTGAAAGTAGCCTTAAAGAACCCCTTTGACTAGCGATGTGGCCCCCACAGGTGAGGATTGGCGAAATCATACGCTATTAGTCAGTAAGTGGCAAATCCTAGAAATGTTTACTTACTTTAGTGTGAAAACCCATTAAAGAGAATCTGTAACCATGACAACGGAGTGCAATCTGCAGGCATCATCATATAGAGCAGGAAGAGTTGAACAGATTTATATATAGATTTATAGGAAGAGATTCAGGAAAACATGCAATTTATTCATTTGAAATCTAACTTTTTCCATGCTTAGAAGTCACATGGGCAGTCATACTTGCTGATTGACCGTGATTAGACATGCAGCTAGCTGTCTGCCTGATTAGGACCACCCAAATGACTCCTAAGCATAGAAAGAGCAGAGGTTTTGTAGTACTCCAGATATCTGCAATGTTTTAGTTTATGTTTTTACCATGTTCATGTATACCCTCTATACCAACAGATAACGTGTGGCTGGCAGTAGTTGTCTTACAATCCCATTCCTTCTCTCTTGGTAGGAGGGTTGGTCCTGCTTCCTGTTTTAGCTATAGTGAGGAAGTATGTCCAAATGCTTGTGCTCCAAGGGTCTTAGGAACCAGTGTTACATCCAACTGTTTGACACCACTTCTCCAATGAGGCTGCCGAATATCAAAGAAATAGATATCTGAAAAGATTCAGTGCTTACAGACCCTGCTGCAGGTGAGGGACTATGGTTCAGACACCTATCACCGAGATTACATCCAGGCCAGGCCAACTCAATGCTTGCAATAATACAGTGGACAACCATAGTCACAAGTGCCACAATACAGCCATTAGCCAGAAGTTCAAGTGAGAGTCACCAGCAAGATAACACATCAGAGGTGCCATTATCTACAACGTTGCCAGCCACCATACCTCATCATCTGGGTGGAGAACTGATACAACATCTCATCAAGACCACTATCACTGCCATCTTCTGCATCGGCTCCTCGGGGCTCGCTGAAGTTCAAATTAATAAATTATATATTTTACTTTTCCATAAAATGTATATCAATCTGCTCAGCTCCTTCTGTAACACACTGCCGCAGATTGCACTACATTTTCATGGTGACAGGTTCCATTTAAAGGGAATGTGTCATTAGAAAATGACCTGCTGTTTAAATCACTTTTTATGTTTAACATATGTTTTGATCATTTTTGATAATGTTATTTTTAATCTTCCATGTCACTTTTTATATTTAAACTAAAACAAAAAATCCTGCAGCTTTTGCACTGGCCGCTATGTCTAATAATTGGCGCCACTTCTTGGTTTGTACAGATCACTTTACTGTAGTTAACTCATTCTAATCCTGCCTGTAATTATATCACCTCTGTGTATAGATAAGACAGGATCCACCTTTAACAATAGGTGATTGTAAGAACCAATCTATTCTTCCCTTGTACAATGACCTCTGTACAGGTCACAAAGCATGTCTACAAAACTCTCCCACAGAAGTCAATGAGGTCAGCTCCTGACCATTGTGTCTATGGCCCATGGAGCTGCCGTAAAGCAACTTTTTACTGTTGTGTAAATGCTAAGAAAAGCTCAGGTAAGATGGCCGCCCCATAATCATGTTCAGGAAATAGAAGTAAGAAATCTACAATCAGAAATTAAAAACAGATTAGAAAAAAAGGAGATGTGTTACTATTTGAACTGGCAGATAAATGGTTACACATTTCCTTTAATTGTAAGGAAATGAAATTCTTCACAGAAGTGCAGTATTCATCCATACATGTGAACTATCACGTATGGTTCTGAAAACAGTTTTTTAAAACTGTTATTGATAACATTTGTAAGGGGGAAAATATTTATTCAAAGCGCTATATGAGGAATCTGCTGCATAAATGCTTATTAACTCATTCATACCATACTTATTACATGTTCCACAGTTTAGATCTTTTTATTTTTTTCTCTAACACTCCTTTAGTGAATTCGGAAAGTCCCACATGAAATATAACCCAGTTCTCACTTCTTTGTGAATTGGGATAATAACCCTGTGCCAGTGTTACACGATCCTCCACTGGGACACGCTTCTCATTTGCTTCTAACCAGTAACTTATACAAGGAACAGTCTAACACAACAAATGAATTGCCTTGCATTTCCTTCCAAGAAACATGATTAGAATGGCGGATCTCTATTTTTGCAATGGCCGTAGCAAACGCAAGAAGTAGTAACTACAAAAAGTAGCAAAGAGAAGTTTTTATGAAACACTTCTGTGTCTGTATCATTGCCAAAAGCAATTTCATAAAACATATGGTAGATTTTATGAATTTCTATTATCCTTATATTGTATAACAACCGTAGTGGTTACTTGACACACACAGTATTATTGCAAGTTCTTTCAGCTTCTTTTTCCTAGTATATCTAGTTTGCACTGTGCATATGAAAGGGAATCTGTTACTAACTCCCTATCCTACTATTTGAATATAGACACATAGCTTCACCCGATTAAAGAGCAGTTTTTCTTTTGTTGATCTAAGGCTCCGTTCCAAAGTTATGACACGTTTTCCTAATATGCAAATTATATGCCACTCCCAGACCCTGTCAATTAAAGCAGCAAGGAAAGGGCGGGTCACAGAAAACATAGGAGCTTGGGGGCAACAAGAGCAATGGTGATGTTCTCTTTGCACCAAAGGCCTAATTTACATATTGAGAAAAAGTGTCATAACTCTGGAACGGAGCCTCGGATCAGCAAAGAAAAACAGCGTTTTAATCAGACAATCCACAGCTTCAGTATGTGTCTATGCAGTTGGAGAAGTCACTGACAGATTTCCTTTAAATTAAATATAATGTGCAAAACATTTGTATATTTTTATTAATTTTGAGCTGTCTCTAAAGATCACTTCTTATTGATCTTGGATCAGAAATTGTGATAGGGGATATAGTCACACATAGCAGATTTCTTGCAGTAATTTTTGCGACTGTCCCATTCATCTGCTTAGGGCTTTCAGAAATCCCCTGACAAGCCGCATAAAAATGTGGAGATCCATTTAATAATAGATGGTCATCTTAAAGGGAATCTGTCATCAACTTTAGAGACAGGTGAGTTGATTTCCGAGGTCTGTCATTTATAAGTTAAAAGTAAGTGGTTGCCGAGAACCAACATCACAATCATTGCAGGCTGGGGCTGGAAAAGTCATGTCCACCTGAGAAGAGTCCTGGTTATTCATGAATTCCTGCTCTCCTGCCCACCTGCTGATGATTGACAGTCTTCTACCTAGTTTTCTCCCTTTCTCTCTAGGAGAGAACTACCAATCATTAGTAGATGGGTGAGAGTGCAGCAGGTTATGAATAACCACGACTCTTCTCAAGTAGATTTGACTCTTTTTAAGGCCTGGAAAAGAGTCACGGCCATCTGAGAAGAGTCCTGGTTATTCATGCATTCCTGCTCTCTCTGCCCACCTGCTGATGACTGACAGTCTTCTATCTAGTTTTCTCCCTTTCTCTCTAGGAGAGAGCTGCCAATCATCAGCAGATGGGTGAGAGAGCAGGAGATTATGAATAACCAGGACTCTTTTCAAGTAGATTTGACTCTTTTCAAGGCCTGTGCTGCAATGATTATGATGCTGGTTCTCAGCAACCACTTATTATTGGTTCATGAGTGACACACTGCTGAAATCAGCATTTCTGTCACTACTTTATGTTGCCCTCAGTGAGATCAGCATAAAGTTGATGACAGGTTCCCTTTAAGGCACAGGAATATTAGTTTATGAATCAATTTGTTTAACCTCTTAAGGATACAGGACATACCTGTCTTTAAAGATGGCCCCCGCTCCCGCTTCATGTGGGCGCCTTAGCCATGGGTGTCCACATAGTTCTTGTAGCAGACACCCGCGGCTAATGTCCGCGACCGGCAGCGATGCCGATCGCGGACATTTAACCCCTCAGATGCCGTGGTCAATCCTGACCACAGCATCTGAGTGCGCACAAACCGAAAGTTTTAATTTCGGTTTGCGCTCCGACTCCCCTGTGCTAGGAAATATGTTATTTTTTTCATACATTCCAATGCTATTGCATTGGAATGTATAATATTTGCAATCAAATGATTGTAAGTTATAGTTCCCTATGGGAACTATATAAAAGTGTAAAAAAAAAAAGTTAAAAAAATAAATAAATAAAAGTTCAAATCACCCCCGTTTTGCTAAAATAAAAAATAAATACAATTTTTTTAAAAATACACATCATGGGTGTCGGAATGTGTGAAAACACCCATACTATAAAAATATAAAAAAATATTCTACCACACGTCAAACAGCAAAACGGAAAAAAGCGTCCAAATGGCGGATTCGCCATTTTTGGTCGCTTCATTTTCCACAAAAAATTACATAAAAGGTGATCAAAAAGTCATACACACCCCAGAATGGTATTAATAAAAAGATAAGATTATGACGCAAAAAATGAGCCCCCATACAGCTCTGTACATATAATTTCAAAAAAGTAATAGGGGTCAAAACATGGTGACAAAAAAGTAAAACTGATTTTTTCCCACTTTTGAATTTTTTTTTCACTATCAAAACACAAGAAAACCTATACATATAGGGTATCGCCAGATTCGTACTGACCTGTAGAGTAAAAGTAACTGGTCAGTTTTATCGCACATCGAACGTCGGAATTTAAAAACCCGCAAAACTGTGGTGGAATTGCTTTTCTTTTGCAATTTCACCCCATTTGGAATTTTTTTCCCACTTCCCACTACATCATATGCAATATTAAAAGTTATGGCTCTGGGAAGGCAGGGAGCGCAAAACGAAAATGCAAAAAAAAAAAAACAGGTCCTTAAGGGGTTAAATAATATTTTATAAACGCTTCACTAAGGCAATGGTATCATATAGATTTAATTTATGTCTAGCATATAAGAGTGAATATGGATCGCACATCCTCAGTACTATGCTTTTGATATAATGACTGTCCTTCAGCATAATTACATGGCATCTCAGCCCAATTTGTAATACATTCTATGCTGTGCATAAATTAGGCATTGGTATACAGTTTGATCAAAGAGCATAGGCCCACTTACTGCGACAAGGTTGCCTCTACAAGTGGGGATCTACTCTAATTTTATGGCGCAGCAGTGAGCGGCGACCACCGTCTCCCCAGCACTGCACCAGTGGCAGACAGCGGGACCAAGTAGCCACACAGCACCCCCACTGTGCAGGAAAGCCACCTTGGCTCTGGGCCCCACCAACAAACCAGCACAGCACCGAGGCAGCAATGGCAGCCACAACGTACTGCATCTTTGCTGCACAGTAGGGGTGCTGTGTGGCTACTGGGTCCCGTTGTCTGACGCTGGCGCGGTGCTAGGGCGCCGGTGGTGGCCGCTCACTGCTGCGCCATAAAATTAGAGTAGGTCCCCACTTGTAGAGGCAACCTTGTTGCGGTAAGTGGGCCTATGCTCTTCGATCAAACTGTATACTAATGCCTCATTTATGCACAGCATAGAATGTATTACAAATTGGGCTAAGAGACCATGTAATTATGCTGAAGGACAGTCGTTATATCAAAAGCATAGTACTGAGGATGTGTGACCCAGATTCACTCTTATATGCTAGACATTTAGATTTAATTTATGGTTAATAAGGTTGAAAAAAGACATAAGACCATCAAGTTCAACCATGGGATAGGAGGGGACATAAGCCATTAATATCTGATATAATTGATATAACAGCCAATCAGCTGTTTCGGAGTAGCTTCAGTGCTGGAAATCGTCAAAACTACTCAGCTCCATCCATTGTGTAGTGGACAGGGCTGGTTACTGCAGCGCTGCTTATATTGTAGAGAATGGCAGCAGTGCTATAGTAACCAGCTCCATCTACTATACAATAGTTCCAGCACTGACTTCCAGCAGCCAAGGTACTGTAGAACAGTTGACTGAAATGGGTGCAGGGTGATAGACTCCTGAGGATGGGCCATTATTCTAAAAGCTCCGGAAAACTCCTTTAACTTCCCAATTCAGAATAAAAAACAGAATAACAGAAATGTGTGAACCGGCTGTAAATGTTTTATTTATTTTTTTGAGAATTTACTTTCTTCTCCATTTACATAGTAACACAGTATCATAGTAAGCATGAAATAAGACACAAGTACATTTAGTTCAACCTATTCTCCTCTAATGTGCATTAGGCAGAAATCAATTTTCCTCATCTTAGAAGAAAATTTCCTTCCCGACTTCAAATATGACAATCTCCAGGAATCTAGTAACTACAACTGATAATATTGCTTCTTTCAAGAATGATATCTAGACTCCTTTTAATGTAAGATAGCAGAAGTATCATAAATCAATGAAACTAGGTTTATATATTTTTTTTATATATTAGAGTGGGTTCACACTAGCATTATGGTTTCCGTTATGGCTTTCCGTTATCACATGGTTATAACAGAAAATAACGGCATCTATAAGACAGAATGCAAAACGGAAGCCTTCAAGAGGCTTTCTGTTTTGCTAGGTCCTAATAGGAGTCTATGGGAAAGCATAACGGATCCGTCTGGGTCCCATTATGCAAGACGGAAAACAAAGTCCCAAGTCATTTTTTATGTATTTTTAGATCAGATGTTGCAAAAAAAAATTCTGATGCAGAGTTCCGAATCTCCACTGAGTGGGGGGAGAGTTAAGAGCTTATTGTGTTTGATGTGGATGCAGGTGGCCAGACTTGTATCATCTATGTCTGAAGTTTTTGATTTGCTTTTACTTTTACCCCTTCCTGCAAAACAATGTAACTATATCAGGGATCAGCAACCTTCGGCACTCCAGCTGCTGTGAAACTACAACTCCCAGCCTATACATTTACTCGACTGTTCTTGCAACTCCCATAGAATTGAAAGAAGGATTCTGGGAGTTGTAGTTTCAGAACAGCTGGAGTGCCGGAGGTTGCTGATCCCTGAACTATATATTGCTGCTTTAAATAAATTAAGGTACAATGACATTCAATAGAGATGAGCGAATCAAATCCCACGAAGTGGAATTCGATCTGAATTTCAGGATAAATTCAATTCACCTCAAAGCCGAATTTCCTTGTCGTGCTTCGTGTTAGCAGATCGATTTAACCTGAAATAGTATAAAAAACAAAAAAATTCTTACTTACCTCCTCCATTTGCTCGCGACGAGCCACCAGCCGCCATCTTAATTGAAGATCTCATATGAAATCCCGTGCGTGGTGATGTATGACATTATCTCACGCTGAGCGAGATTTCTCTCTAGATCTTCAAGCAAGATGGCGGCAGCCGGCCAGTTGCGAGCAAATGAAGAAGCTAAGTTTGATGAAAATTTAATTTTTTATGTTAAATTTACACTGTTTTTATACTCAGATACAGGTTATATTAATCGCATTGCAATTACAACTTAGATCTGAGTTCCTAATGGTTGTATTGCTAGAATATAACGAAGATTGAGCATATAGCGCTATATTCTCAATCTTCGTTATATTCTAGCAATACAACCATTAGGAACTCAGATCTAAGTTGTAATCGCAATGCGATTAATATAACCTGTATTAATCGCATTGCGATTACAACTACTAACACTGCAGCTTCAGAATAAATCTAAGATGGATGCCGTCCTTGCTTTTTGATAGGAGGTGGGAGGGTCTGGGAGGAAGACTGATGTACTAGCCCTAAAAAGGGCTTTTTGGGGTCCTGTCAGGAGGCTGTCCTTACAGCAGAGATCAGATCAGTCTTTCAGGACTGGAGTGGACACTGAATTCACTAGCCTAGCTATTGATTTCCCAATGAAATCAGCAGCAGCTACACTGTCCCTCCTCTCACTAAGACTGCAAATTCCGAATGAATCTAAAATGGATGCTGTCCAGGAGATGGGAGGGTCTGGGAGGGAGGGTATGCTGCTGATTGGCTGGAATGAGTCTGCTGACTGTGAGGTACAGGGTCAAAGTTTACTCAATGATGAGGAATAGGGGGTGGACCGAACATCGCATATGTTCGCCCGCCACAGGGAACGCGAACAAGCTATGTTCGCCGGGAACCGTTCGCCGGCGAATAGTTCGGGACATCTCTACTCATGAACTGGATGCAGTACTCCAGATTAGTGATGTCGCGAACATAAAATTTTCCGTTCGCGAACGGCGAACGCGAACTTCCGCAAATGTTCGGGAACGGGCGAACCGCCATAGACTTCAATAGGCAGGCGAATTTTAAAACCCACAGGGACTCTTTCTGGCCACAATAGTGATGAAAAAGTTGTTTCAAGGGGACTAACACCTGTACTGTGACATGCCGGAGGGGGATCCATG
Organism: Bufotes viridis; assembly: GCA_033119425.1. NCBI lineage: Eukaryota > Metazoa > Chordata > Amphibia > Anura > Bufonidae > Bufotes > Bufotes viridis. The sequence continues at coordinate 279,915,545 of CM065593.1, forward strand.
GCAAAACTCCCATGGAAAATTACATAGTTGATGCAGAGTTGGGTTTTAATCCATAAAAGGCATAAATCACCTAACAATCCTAAATTTTTTTGAACAACGTGGTTTAAAACATCTAGTGTATGTATACGATCAGGAATGATGTTGTATCGATCAGGGTTACGGGGTTGTATCGATAAGGGTTACGCCCGCTTCACAGACATTGACAGACCAAACTCTCCTTTTAATGCACCGCAAACAGTTCATTTGCACAACGGCAAACTCCCCATTTGCACAAGGTTGGATACCAAGCTAGCCACGTCCCGGTGATGTCATTGAAGGTTTCTTCCTCCACCCAGCCACGTACAACACCAAGGGTCCCCGAAAGGTGAATTGAATTGATTTTTCGAACGGGGAGATGGTTAAAAAAACGCTGGCTCCCTCCACTGTTTTAATCCACGGTCACTGCGTCTGCGCTGTGCAATTTACTGTCACACCCGATATGAGTGGTATTTTCTGTAGTACTATTCTCATCAGTTTGATCCCTGTTACATCCCCAATCTGGGGTCCATTTATTAAATTGATTTTTCGAATGGGGAGATGGTTCAAAAAACGCTGGCTCCCTCCACTCTGTTTTAACCCATGGTCACTGCGCGCCTGCGCCATGCAATTTACTGTCACACCCCCATATGAGTGGTATTTTCTGTAGTACTATTCTCATCAGTTTAATCCCTCTAACGTCCCCAATCTGGGGTCCATTTATTAAATTGATTTTTCGAACGGGGAGATGGTTAAAAAAACGCTGGCTCCCTCCACTCTGTTTTAATCCACGGTCACTGCGTCTGCGCCGTGCAATTTACTGTCACACCCCATATGAGTGGTATTTTCTGTAGTACTATTCTCATCAGTTTAATCCCTGTTACATCCCATATCAGGGATTGCCTTTTGTGAAAAAATTTTTAGGCCGGGTACCTTCGACTGCCTTCACAGTGACAGACCAAACTCTCATACACCAAACTGAATTGATTTCAGGAACCGGGAGATGGAAAAAGCAGCTTGGTCGGTCCTCTTACTCCCAAATTGGGGCACTGCGCGTGCACAGAGCAATGTGCTGTGACACCCTATTTGAGTGGTGGCTTAACTAGTACTATTCCTATCAGTTTAATCCCTGTTACGGACCCTATCCGGGGACGTGTGTCGAATTGATTAAACATTGTTGAATTAACGAACCATTACGACATAATGAAATAATTTAGTTCTGAGCTCTGTACTTGCTTTGTATTGGAATTGATGGGGATTTTTTTAATTGTCTGCATTATTTCTAATAAACTATTAAGAGACTTTATTATGATTTTTTATTTTATGTATTAAAAACCCATACAACATAAAAAAAAAGGTAAATTAATGTTTTTTCTATGAAATATTATCCAGACGTCTGATCGCTTTTGGTCTGACCATAATGAAGCAACGGCCTTATCATCTGGGGTGTGGCAATGATGATTGCTTCATTGTGATACGCAAGCCCCTTCACCACAACAAGGTAACGATCACGAAGTGGAATTGACACTTGTATGTGCCTTTTTTTTTGGTTTGTTTTTGCAGCCACAGTGCTGCACCATAGGACAGAAAAATTAGGCATGTACACATGCCTGAAAAATAATGGCATTGTTGCAGCCGCTGTTGTAGCAGCGGCCGGAAAAATTGATGTTTTCCAGGCAGAAAAAAGACTAAAACATTGCGGCTTGAACCCTAGTTGGTGGTGGAGAATTCACGAAAGTCATCCGGTATGCAGACATTTAATACAGCAGCATGGGGACCATTTTGAGGCCAAGGCATGTAATCAGGCCTTTTGTTAGTCAAACGTATCCCCCACTGTCAGTCCCTTCGGGATCCATGCCTCATTTATCTTTATGTAAGTGAGGTAATCAACACTTTTTTGACCGAGGCGACTTCTCTTGTCAGTGACAATGCCTCCTGCTGCACTGAAGGTCCTTTCTGACAGGACACTTGAAGCAGGGCAGGCCAGAAGTTCTATCGCAAACTGGGATAGCTCAGGCCACAGGTCAAGCCTGCACACCCAGTAGTGAAGGGGTTTATCGCTCCTCAGAGTGTCGATATCTGATGTTAAGGCGAGGTAGTCTGTCGGTCGAGTCGTTCTCTAAGGCTGGATCCCGAAGGGCTGTGGCGATGAGTAGGACTGAAAAAGCTCCGCATGTCCTCCATCAACAACACATCTGTAAATCATCCAGTCCTTGTCGCCGTGGTAGGAGGAGGATTACACTCACCTCTTCCCCTGTTAGATTCCTGTTGTGCTGTGACATCCCCCTTATAAGCTGTGTTGAGCATATTTTTTAGTTTGGTTTTGAACTGCTGCATCCTTTCCGACTTTCGGTAATTTGGTAACATTTCTGCCACTTTCTGCTTATACCAGGGGTCTAGTAGTGTGGCCACCCAGTACAGATCGTTCTCCTTTATCCTTTTTATACGAGGGTCCCTCAACAGACACGACAGTATGAAAGACCCCATTTGAACAAGGTTGGATGCAGAGCTACTCATTTCCCATTCCTCGTCCTCACTGATGTCATTGACGGTCTGTTCTTCCCCCCCAGCCATGTACAACACCATGGGTCCCAGATAGGTGACAACAACGAGCACCCTGGGGTGCCTGCTGTGGTTGGTCTTCCTCCTCCTCAAAGCCGCCACATTCCTCCTCTGACTCCTCTTCCTCATACTCCTCTTCCAGCGTTGCCGCAGGTCCAGCAAGCGATGATGACAAGGCTGTTTCTGGTGGTGATGGTGACCACAACTCTTCCTCTTCCTCTTCACGCTCATCTACAGCCTGATCCAGCACTCTTCGCAGGGCACGCTCCAGGAAGAAACAAATGGGATGAGGTCGCTGATGTTGCCTTCGGTGCGACTGACTAGGTTTGTCACCTCCTCAAAAGGACGTATGAGCCTACAGTCATTGCGCATGAGCATCCAGTAACGTGGCAAAAAAATTCCCAGCTCCGCAGAGGCTGTCCTAGCACCCCGGTCATACAAATACTCTTTGATGGCTTTTTCTTGTTGGAGCAGGCGGTCGAACATTAGGAGTGTTGAATTCCAATGTGTCGGGCTGTCGCAAATCAAGCGCCTCACTGGCATGTTGTTTCACCGCTGAATATTGGAAAAGTGCGCCATGGTCGTGTAGGAACTCCTGAAATGGCCACACACCTTCCTGGCCTGCTTGAGGACGTCCTGTAAGCCTGGGTACTTACACAAAAAGCGTTGTACGATCAGATTCAACACATGAGCCATGCACGGCATATGTGACAACTTGCCCAAATTCAATGCCTACAACAAATTTGTTACATTGTCACACACCACTTTACCGAACTCCAGTTGGTGCGGGGTCAGCCACTGATCCACCTGTGCGTTCAGGGCAGACAGGAGTGCTGGTCCTGTGTGGCTCTCTGCTTTCAGGCAAGTCAAACCCAAGACAGCGTGACACTGTCGTATCCGGGATGTGGAATAGCCCCTGGGGAGCTGGGGGGATTCAGTTGATAAGCAGCCAGACGCCGCAGCAGAAGAGGACTCAGCCGAGGAGGATATCGAAGAGGATGGAGTAGGAGTAGAGGAGGTGGCAGTAGGTCTGCCTGCTAGTCGTGGCGGTGTCACCAACTCTGCTGCGGAGCCACGCATTCCATGCTTGTCAGCCGTCAGCAGGTTGACCCAATGCGCAGTGTACGTGATATACCTGCCCTGACCGTGCTTTGCAGACCAGGTATCAGTGGTCAGATGGACCCTTGCCCCAACACTGTATGCCAGAGATGCCATGACTTCCTTTTCAATGACATTGTAGAGGTTTGGGATTGCCTTTTTTGAAAAAAAAATTCGTCCGGGTACCTTCCACTGTGGTGTCCCAATAGCGACAAATTTTTTGAAGGCCTCAGACTCTACCAGCTGGTGTGGTAAAAGCTGGCGGGCTAAGAGTTCCGTCAAGCCAGCTGTCAGTCGCCGGGCAAGGGGGTGATTCTGTGACATTGGCTTTTTACGCTCAAACATGTCCTTGACAGACACCTGACTGTGGGCAGATGAGCAGGAACTGCTGAAGGTGAGAGGCGGAGTGGCGGTTGGTTGAGAGGGGGCAGGGGGGACAGCAGTGGTTGACATGGCTGAAGATGCTGGACCAGGAGGAGCATGGTGGCTTTGAGTTTGTGTGCTGCTTGTACTCATGTGTTGATCCCATAGGCGTTTGTGATGTGAGATCATGTGCCTTCGCAAAGCAGTTGTACCGAGGTGGGTGTTGGACTTCCCACGACTCCGTTTCTTTTGGCACAGGTTGCAAATGGCATTGCTGTTATCAGAGGCAGACACACAAAAAAAATGCCACACTGCTGAGCTTTGCAATGACAGCATTCTGGTGGTGGCAACAGCATGCGTTTACTGGCGTGCTGTCTGGCTGACCCCGGGTGCCGATACATGCTGTCTGACTGTGCCACTAACTCCTTGCGACGACCTCCCCCTGATTCCAACTCGTCTCCTCATTCTCTCTGTCTCCCCTTCTGAACTTTCCCCCTCTTCTTCTCTTCGAGCAGGCAACCACGTGGCATCCGTGGACACATCGTCATCATCAACCGCTTCACTTGTATCTGACACCTCAGCAAAGGAAGCAGCAGTGGGTACAACATCATCATCATCATCATCACACTGTACGTCCATGTGTGTAATCCTGCCTGACTGAGACATATCCCTGTAATCTACATCATCTGGCAATAATGGTTGCGCATCACTAATTGCATCCAACTGATGTGTAAATAACTCCTCTGATGGATCAAGTTAAGCGGCTGTGGTGGTAGTGGTGGTGGTGGTGGCGGCGGGCGGGTGCGTGGTAACTTGAGAGCAGGTAAACAAAGCTGAGCTGGAGGAGGATGGTGCGTCAAGGTTCTTAGCGGAAGCTGTTGAAGATTGGGTGTCCTGTCTAAGCCAGTCAACTATGTCCTCAGAATTTTTCGGGTTCAGGGTACGTGGCCTCTGAACACTAGGCATTATTCCAGGGACAGTGGAAATCACAGCACCACGACCACGACGGCCCCTGCGGGGTGGCCTGCCTCTGCCTGTCTTTTTTTAGATAAGTGGTACTACGCGTGCTAGGTACTGTGCCATCCGGTATGAGTGGTAAGCACTGGCAGTGGGCACACTTCAGTCTGTGGAAGTGGGCCTGACACACACTGGCAGCAGGCAAGCAACTGAAATTAGACTACTGTCTAAAAATTAAATGCCTTATTTATCGGCAAGCTCTTGTGCCACCCGGTATCAGTGGTTGGCACTGGCAGTGGGCACACTACAGTCTGTGGAAGTGGGCCTGACACACACTGGCAGCAGGCAAGCAACTGAAATTAGACTACTGTCTAAAAATGAAATGCCTTATTTATCGGCAAGCTACTGTGCCACTCGGTATCAGTGGTGGGCACTGGCAGTGGGCACACTACAGTCAGTGGAAGTTGGCCTGACACACACTGGCAGCAGGCAAGCAACTGAAATTAGACTACTCTCTAAAAATTAAATGCCTTATTTATCGGCACGCTACTGTGCCACCCGGTATCAGTGGTTGGCACTGGCAGTGGGCACACTACAGTCAGTGGAAGTTGGCCTGACACACACTAGCATAGCAGGCAAGCAACTGAAATTACACTAAAGTGTAAAAATGAAATGCCTTTTTTTGATGCAAAGTGCTGTGCCACACGGGATGACAGGGGTGGGCACTGGCAGTGGGCACACTACAGTCTGTGGGCCTGCAGCTCCTCACACACTGGCAGGCCAAGCAACTGCAATATATATATGGAGGGAAAAAAAAGCAGACTAATGTTGCAGCCCTAAAAAGGGCTTTTTGGAGTGCTGTCAGGACGCTGTCCTTACAGCAGAGATCATATGAGTCTTTCAGGACTGGAGTGGACACTGAATTCACTAGCCTAGCTATCGATTTCCCAATGAAATCAGCAGCAGCTACACTGTCCCTCCTCTCACTAAGACTGCAAATTCCGAATGAATCTAAAATGGATGCTGTCCAGGAGATGGGAGGGTCTGGGAAGGAGGGTATGCTGCTGATTGGCTGGAATGAGTCTGCTGACTGTGAGGTACAGGGTCAAAGTTTACTCAATGATGAGGAATAGGGGGTGGACCGAACATCGCATAGGTTCGCCCGCCACAGCGAACGCGAACAAGCTATGTTCGCTGGGAACCGTTCGCCAGCGAATAGTTCGGGACATCTCTACTCATGAACTGGATGCAGTACTCCAGATGTGGTCTCACTAAAGCTCTATACAGAGGGATCACAATCTATCTCTTCTGGGATCTTCCTTCCTGAAATCAGAGCTACAGTATGTCAGATCCTTCTCTTTAACCCCTTAAAGGGGTTGTGCAGGAAGTAGATATTGATGACCTATCCTCAGGATAGGTCATCAATAGCTGATCAGCGAGGGTCCGACACACGGCACTGGCGATCAGCTGTTTGAAGAGGAAGTAGTGCTCTATGCAAGAGCTCCTTCCATTTAATTACACTGTGCATCATCTTGGAAGTCTCGTCAGTGCAATGTAATTACAAGCAGTCCCTCCATGTGCTTGAATGGATCATGTAATTGTCATTACACTGAGCCACTGCTGCAAGGGAGAAAATGCACAGTGTAAAGCGGTTTATATGCTGGAGTCAATAGCAACTGCGATGTCTAAATAGTTAGAAGGGGGCTCCATCTGTCATTCCATCGTGCCCTCCCTCCCCGTCACACAATCGTAGCTACAGATTTGTGTATTTTGGTATTCTCAATATAATTACAGCACACCTTCTAATTACATTGCTGTATACAGCAACAATAGTATCATGTTGTTTTGTATTGTATTGCATATGTTCTAAGTTGCCATGCCGGTATGTAATGAGTGCGTGTATGTTTGCATTCATTTATGTGGTGATGCTTGTATGTAATAAGGACATTATTATTTGAGCTCTGTATGTTGCTATTATTTAGGTACTGTACTGCACTCTACTGGATTGTATTTCAATGCTTCAGGTTAGGCCTCATGCACACGACCGTATGTGTTTTGCGCTGTTCCGCATTCCGTTCCGCGGCCCATTGTAGAAATGCCTATTTTTGTCCGCAAAACGGACAAGAATAGGACATACTCTATTTTTTTTGCGGGTCCATGGAACGGAGCATAGGACGCGGACAGCACATGGAGTGCTGTCCGCATCTTTTGAGGCCCCATTGAAGTGAATGGGTCCGCGCCCGAGCCGCTCGGACGCGGACCCAAAATACGTTCGTGTGCATGAGGCCTTAAGATATGATTTCATGCATATTTGGCTTTATTATTTGATGGTATTTATTACAGTTCTTAGCACAGTTTTTTTTTTGAATGGTAAGGTGCAGTTGTTCATATGTATAGGTTTCCTATGGTGACTCTTTAGCACTGGTGCCTTGCTAGGCTGGGGTCTTAGGTTCTAATTCGATCAAAGACAACATCTGAATGGAGTTTGTATGTTTTTACCGTGTTTGTGTGGCTTTCCTCCAGATACTCCATATTCCTCCCACACTCCAAAGACATAGGCCCCTTTCACACGGGCGAGTTTTCCACGCGGGTGCAATGCATGAGGTGGACGCATTGCACCCGCACTGAATCCGGACCCATTCATTTCTATGGGGCTGTGCACATGAGCGGTGATTTTCACTCATCACTTCTGCGTTGCGTGAAAATCGCAGCATGCTCTATATTGTGCGTTTTTCATGCAATGCAGGCCCCATAGAAGTGAATGGGGCTGCGGGGAAATCGCAAGCATCCGCAAGCAAGTGCAGATGCAGTGCGATTTTCCCGCATGGTTGCTTAGCAACGGGACCAGATCTTTATTATTTTCCCTTATAACATGGTTATAAGGGAAAATAATAGCATTCTTAATAAAGAATAATGTGTAAAATGAGGATGAAGGGGTTAAAAATAATAAAACTTAACTTACCTTAGCCACTTGATCGCGTAGTTGCGATCTGTCTTCTCTCTTCAAGCTTCAGCTACCAGCTAAAGGACCTGTGATGACGTCACATCACATGGTCCAATCACATGGTCCATCTTACCATGGTGATGGACCATGTGATTGGACCATGTGATGTGACGTCATCACAGGTCCTTTAGCTGTTAGCTGAAGCTTGAAGAGAGAAGACAGATCTCAACTAAGCGATCAAGTGGCTAAGGTAAGCTAAGTTTTATTATTTTTAACCCCTTCATCCTCATTTTACACAGCATTCTTTATTAAGAATGCTTTATTTTCCCTTATAACCATGTTATAAGGGAAAATAATAAATTCTCCAGAATACTCTACTCGGCTTCGGGTCTGGGTACCAAACATGGCGATTTTTCTCACGCGCGTGCAAAACGCATTGCAAACGTTTGCGCATATTCCTGCAACGCACCCGCCTCTTATCCGGGCGTCAAACATAACGCCCATGTGAAAGAGGCCATACTGATAGGGATCATAGATTGTGAGCTCTATTGGCGATAGCAAGTACAGATAAGCGAATTTTTCAAAAATCCGATTTAGCCGGTTTGCCTAATTTTCGCCTTTTACAACGTTGTCAGCTGATTCCACATAAATGTTTACAAAACCTGTTCTATTAAACACTTATTCAAGTAGAGCCCCCGGACAGAGTGGAGAAGGTGTAAGTTTGTGTTGCTGTCACTAATTATTTTGCTCTTCCTCTGATCCGTTAGAACAATAACCCCCAAAAAACGGATCCTGTTTATTGAGAATCCGCGTCACTCGGTCAGCATTTGGTCAGTAATCCATCAGTATTGCTAATGCCAAAAAAAACAGGAGTGGATCCAAAACAGAGATGACACGTGAATTAAATATTTCCATGTCTTCTGTGTTTTGTACCCCTCCTGCTTTTGGCTACCAAATCACAAGCCAATTCTGATGGAACCATACAGGCCTTACAGCTGCTACACAGACAGGATCCGTTGTGTCTCTCATTTTTTTCTTCCTTCCGACAGATCAGAAGAAGGGTCAAATAAATGATGATGTCAGCCAGGCCGAAAGGCAAAATAGTGGTCCACTCATTAAGTGGGGAGGGTGGAAACAGCATAAAAAGTCCACAACGAGAGAGTGTGGAGGTGACGGCAGCATCAGGAGGAGGCCACAGAGTGGCACAATGAGAGTGTGGAGGTGGCGGCAACATCAGGAGGCCACAGAACAGCACAATGATATAGTGTGGTGGTGGTGGCAGCATCAGGAGGCCACAGAGTAGCAAGGTGACATAGTGTGGAGGTGGCAGCAGCATCAGGAGGCCACAGAGTGGCAAGATGACATAGTGTGAAGGTGGCAGCAGCATGAGGAGACCACAGAGTGGCAAGGTGACATAGTGTAGAGGTGGCAGCAGCATGAGGAGACCACAGAGTAGCAAGGTGACATAGTGTGGACGTGGCAGCAGCATGAGGAGACCACAGAATGACCCAATGACAGAGTGTGGAGGTGGCAGCAGCAGCAGGAGGCCACAGAGTGGCAAGGTAACATAGTATGGAGGTGGCAGCAGCATGAGGAGACCACAGAATGACCCGGTGGCACAGTGTGGAGGTGGCAGCAGCAGCAGGAGGCCTCAGAGTGGCAAGATAACATATTGTAGAGGTGGCAGCAGCATGAAGAGACCACAGAGTGGTGAGGTGACATAGTGCGGAGATGGCAGCTGCATCAGGAGGCCACAGAGTGGCAAGGTGACATAGTATGGAGGTGGCAGCAGCATCAGGAGACCACAGAATGTCAAGGTGACATAGTGTGGAGGTGGCAGCAGCCTGAGGAAACCATAGAGTGGCAAGGTGACATAGTGTGAAGGTGGCAGCAGCATCAGGACACCACAGAGTGACCCAGTGACAGAGTGGGGAGGTGGGTGGCAATTACAGTACCTGACGATGGTGGGTGTAAGAAGGAGTACTTGGCATCAGATGTGTGGCATCAGGTGGGTGGCAGCATCGAATAGTAGCTGAGGCAGGTAGCCAGAAGAAACCGGTTTCTTTTGTCAAAGTGTTGGTGTGGCATCATGGATAATCTAGTCTGATGCATCAGGCATTGGTGGGTGGAAATCCTTGGCTGATTCACGCCTGATTCATCTTGACAAAGGTCAGTCTCTCCACATTTCGGGTGGACACGCACGTTCTTCTTGGGTTAACTATTGGCCCCGGCACACTAAACACCTGCTCTGATGTCACACTAATGCGGGTAAAGAAAGCTGCTCATCAGGGACTCTAGACTCAGGATGCAGCTGATGGAGCTGGAACTTCTTCTACCCCACGCCGCCCCCCCTCCCCCTGCCACAGCAGCCATGGCAGTGGAACGTGAGCGCAGAGGGCCCCCCTGGTCAGGCTTGCAAGAGGATGGACGAAAGCACAGATAGGCGACTGACTATATAGGATGTCTCTATAGTAGTTCAGTTTGTCCTCCCTCTCAGCGGGTATAAAAAAGGCCTTTATTTTGGAACGGTAGCGAGTGTCCAACAAGGTGGAGAGCCAGAAGTCATTCCTCTTCCGAATGGAGACAATTCAGCAGTCATTATGCAAGCAAGTGAGCATGCATCGGGCAATTTGTACAAGTGACTCGGAGGGACTCCCTGCCTCCATCTCCACTGCATACTGCCACGGTGTGTCTGGGTCCTCTGCCTCCTCTCCCTCATTGCCTTTTAGCTACTCTGGCTTCTCCTACTCCTCTTCTCCTGTCACTTGTGTAGAAAAATCCCCCATGTCACTACAAATTGCTTGTGCTCAAATCTTCTCCCCCTCCAGTTCAGCCCCCACAGGGTTTATGTGGCCGTTAGATGTAGGCGCCACGTCTCCAGTCCCCTGATCTGCCAGATTTACCAGCATCTGTTCCGGGACATGAAGCAGTGGAATTACATTGTTGCATGCAAAGTTTCCTGGCCAGGAACCGCATGACAATCAGATTAAACACATGTGCCATGCAGGGAGCATGGCTCAGCCCTCCTTGACGAAGCACCGACACCATGTTCTTCCCGTTGTCGGTCAACATGGTTCCGATTTTCAGTTGCCGCAGAGAAAGCCAAGATTCGAGCAGTTCGAGCAGTTCCTTCCTTTTGTGACTCCGTTCGCCCAGGCAAACGAGGTACAGAACAGCCTGACAACGCTGTGCCCTGCACATGTGGTATGCTGGAGGGGCGCGCCGTGCCCTGCAGTGGAGGCTGAGGGCACGGTGGAGGATGAGGAGGCAGAGGGGGACATTGTCGCAGAACCAACGGTGTGAGAACGTGGAGACGGAAGTGGCATCACCTGGCCAAGTTGGTGGTGCGGCTGTGCAGGAACCACATTCACCCGTAAAGGACATGTATTGTCCCTGAACGTAGTTACAGCTCCACATGTCGGCGCTGCCATGCACTTTTGCAGACAGACAGGTTCAAGCACTGGCCCACCTTCTGTTCTACATGTGTGTGCAGGGCTGGTACGGCCTTTTTGGCAAAGATATGACGGCTTGGGACTCTCCACCTCGGCTCGGCAAAAGCCATCAGTTTTCTGAAAGGTGCAGAGTCCATCACTTGGAAAGGGAGAGACTGCAGCACTCTTTAGACAGGAGCACGTTCAGCTTTTGCGCTGTTGGATGAGTGCACGCATACTGTTGTCTCTTGGCAATTGCTTCGGTGATCGATTGCTGACAGAATGACTGACGAGGAGTAGGAGGGCGAGGAGCAGGAGCATCAGGACCAGCAGATGATCGGAGGGACAGACAGCTCCCTTCCGCTGAGTTGGTCGAGCCTTGACTGCCTGAAATCAGTTGCTTGCCTCTGGGTGATACAGTGGTTGCTGCAGCAGGCTGGACCACCACATCGGAGCCACAGTTCTCCCAGGCCACTTTATGGTGACGCTGCATATGTTGATGCAGGGCCGTGGTGCCAAAATTCGCACCCTGGCCACACTTCACCTTCTGCACACAGATTCAACATATGGCCATGTTCACTTCCTCCGGTGGCTTAACAAACAAATTCCACACCGCCGGGTAGGTCATTTTACCCCCAACACTACGCACTGACTGACTTCTACCGCCACTGCCTCCGTGACCCCGTGCACCGCTATTTCCTGGGCAGGTAGGCTCCTGTGAAGTGGGTAGTCTACCCTGATGTCCTCCTCAACTGTCTCCCACGCCACTCTCCTCCTCACTACTTGCCCGCCTAGTGGAGGAAGCGGCGGATGTCTCCTCCACATCTTGGCTTGCCAGTAGCTGCTGACTGTCTTCTAGTAGCTCGTCTTTACTCTAAAGTGGAGCTGAACCCACAGCATACAATACTTCTCTGGCTGAAGAAATAGAAAAGGATAGAGACAGGTTGAGGACAGGTGAAGGCACAGGGCCTGCTCCCAGGCCATGCCAACTAAGAGTTGTGTCTGACGAACCCACTGACTCTTGGCTGGGGGTTTCTGATGTCACTTGCGACAAAGTCAAAGATCGAGTTAACCATTCAACAACCGCTAGGTTGCTGGTCACGACACGGCTGCTAGCTGACACTGGGAGCTCAGGCCTCTCGAAGTGACCCCTGCTGCCACGGCCCCTTACTCTGCTGCAACCTCTGCCTGCGCTAGAAACATTTGGGCCTCTGCCACTCCCTGTGCAGGGCCTGGCACTTCTCTGTCTGACATACTGTTAGATCAAATAAATAAATAAAAAGGAAATTAAAACACCCCAAAAAAGTCTGTAATTTTCTCATTTCACCACACAATGGCTAATAAGCCCTTTTTTTCCCCACTAGTACACAGAAAAAAGGTATTTATAACATATAACTGCACCGCTGAACGGCAAATATATTTTTCTTTTGCCACTAATACACGCTACAAAATTCTTTAGAACATGTAACTGCACCACTGAACAGAAAATATATTTTTCTTTTTCCACTTACACACTCCACAAAAGGCTTTAGAACATATAACTGCACCACTGAACGGCAAACAATTTTTTTTATTTTGCGACTATTATACAACAAAAAAGGCTTCAAAACATATAACTGCACCGCTGAACGGCAAATATATATTTTTTTGCCACTAATACACTCCACAAAAGGCCTTAGAACATATAACTGCACTGCTGCATGGCCAATATATTTTTCTTTTGCCACTAATACATGCCACAAAAGTCTTTAGAACATATAACTGAAGTGCTGAACGGCAAATACATTTTTCTTTTGCCACTTATACACGCCACAAAAGGGCTTTAGAACATTTAACTGCACCCCTGAACGGCAAATATATTTTTCTTTTGCCACTAATGCACGCCACAAATGCTTTAGAACATATAACTGCACCTCTGAACGGCAAATATATTTTACTTTTGCCACTAATACATGCCACAAAAGGCTTTAGAACATATAACTGCACCGCTGAATAGCAAATATATTTTTATTTTGCCACTATTACATGACAAAAAGGGCCTTATAACATATAACTGCACCACTTAACGGCAAATATATTTTTCTTTTGCCACTAATACACGACAAAAAGGGCTTTAGAACATATAACTGCACCGCTGAATGGCAAATATATTTTTCTTTTGCCTCTAATACACAACAAAAAGGGATGTAATGTTCGCACTTCACCACACAGCGGCTAATACGCCAATTTTTCCCTCTAATACAAGCCAAAAAATGCTTTAGAACATATAACTCCACTGCATAAGGACAAATAAGACGTAGAAATATTTCCTTGTAATACACCCTATTAATGGCTGTATCAAATAGCAATTGCACTCCAATAACAAGAACAGTTTGCTGGAATTGCAGAGCTGTATAATGTCAATTTGGGTGCCCAGTCAGTGCAGCAAGGTGTAATAGGATTGTTCCTATTACCCAGGCTGTAACCTCCCCTACTGAACCCTGTTCAACATAAATACTGTAGAATGATTCCTCCCTATCCTTTCCCTACACCTTGAATAATCTTTCTCTGTACTTGTAAATCTCATTTTTTTAGCACAATGAATTTTTTTTTTAGCACTGTCCCTAGCGCCTGCTGACATCTCTCCATGCACTAAGTACATTGGAAAATGGCAGAATTCAAAATGGCTGAGGGTATTTATAGGGCTGTAACATCACAGGGCTGGCTGCTGATTGGCTGCATGTATGGCATTATGGTTGATCCCGCCTTCCCAGAGTTTCTTGCTCCATGTCCTCACGTGCAGCAGCCATTTTAGGAAAAAATGTGATTCATTACCACGAAGCGTGAGGAAATTCAGATTCAGTGCGAATCAAATAATTCCTTAAATTCGGACCGAATTCTACTTTCTCAGCTTTGATTCACTCATCTCTAACAGCAAGTAATGAGAATGTCTGTAAAATACTGCAGGATATGTCAGCACTATATAAGTAGTGATGAGCGGCAGGGGCATTATTCAAATATGCGATATATATTCGTCAAATATTCGTTAATTCAAGAATTTGCGATTATTTTCTTGATTGAGAAAATCGACAGTGTAATATTCATGTATTGCGCGAGCAATACAGGCGTGGGTCACTTTTGCTAGATTTTTCAAGCTGCTAGAAGTTTCCTGAGACTGGAGAAAATGGTTGGCACAGCAGAACATTACAATATCTTTACATGCAGATAAAGTGCTCCAATATATTTGCGATTGCGCAAATCGGCAATTGATGCGCATATTTTTGCGCAATATGGGCAACTTCACATTTTAGCAGGTCAGACTACATATTACTGATTGGTGCACTAAGTATTGTTGTGATTTGTGAACTTATGACATCGCAGCACTGTAGTATGTATCTATAGACAGCAGAACAACCCTACATAACAACGTGCACTGGAATGTCAGTGAATCAGCTACACTATATCACTATCTAGTCTACACTGACTATTTCCCACTAACTATCTTTATTTATATATATATATATATATATATATATATATATATATATATACACTAACTAACTATCTAATGTAATGTGACAGCAAAACACAGAGCACAGCAATGACACTGCTGTCTCTCTCATAACTGTAAAAAAAATACAGAAAATGCCTGCTGGGGTGATTCTTAAATACTAATGGCGTAGGCAACTTTCCTATTGGTTGCTAGGGATGTTGCTAAGCTCAGACAAAGACATTGCAGCCTTCTCAAACAAGAGGCAGGGAGGAATCATGTGTTCAGATGGAAAAAAATTACTAATATTCATAAATACGAATATATAGTACTATATTCTAAATATTCACGAATTCTCGAAGTGCCGATATTCACAATAAATATTTGCAATTCGAATATTTGCACCCAACACTATATATTAGTGCGTAAAATAAATATAGTCTCATTTAATTTGCTATTAGATGAGCACACTGACTGTGTCTAGCAATTGCCCGTGCAGCTATATATTTATGTGCACAGATGTACAGTACTTGCATATCCATTACTGTGAACCTCGTCTTTAACCTCGGGTCAATATAAATGTTATGTTTCCATAAAATGTACTGCATTATTTACTGAAGAATAATACATTCTCGTGTTTCAAGCTCAGTCGATATAAACCATAGAATATGTAGATACAACATCATTCTAATAACTATATTACGACGCTTCTATACATAAATGGGATTTACACTTAGATCCAAATCTACTCACGGTAATATACTACTGACAATCACTGAATTCCATAAAAAAATAGGATTCACACAAAGAAAGGATTTGAATGTAAAATTAGTTAATACACTTGAGGCTAAGTTAGGAAAATATACCCTAATTAAATTGGTTGCTTAGAGCCATATTACAGAAATAAAAAAATCATCAGCTTATGTGGGTCAAAGCTGAAACTATACACACTGGCTATACATGGCTATACATTCCTATTAGAGATGTGCAAATTTCTCAAAAATTCGATTCGGTCGGTTCGCTGAAGTTTCCAAAGAGATTCGATCCAAATGTATTTGTGGTCAGGGCTACGGACACGAAAGCCGAAGAGCCCTAGTGTGCTAAACACCGAGACCCACCGTAACTGCAAGACGCGTCTTACCTAACTAAATGGCTAGTGGTGTGCCGGTAGCCATGTCCGTGGGTAGGCCTATAAAAGGGGGGCATACCCTGTAGAAGTGAAAATAGAAAGGAGGGAGGGTGGGGCAACTGAGAAAACGCCCGCCCCTAGGTGGGGCTGTGCCTGGTTTAAGTAGAGCCTCCGCCCCTCCCACAAATGCAGTCTAAACAGACTGCCAACTTGTGGTCAGGGCTACGGACACGAAAGCCGAAGAGCCCTAGTGTGCTAAACACCGAGACCCACCGTAACTGCAAGACGCGTCTTACCTAACTAAATGGCTAGTGGTGTGCCGGTAGCCATGTCCGTGGGTAGGCCTATAAAAGGGGGCAAAACCAGCCATGTAGGGTGAAAAGAGACTTGAATGGCCTGTGCAAAGAAACCCCTGATCCAAACTGCGAAGCAATGTCTCCCACGAGAGTTCGGATACGTAAGTCAACCATAATGACGCCTGCATCCGTCCTGTGGATAGAGCCAGGACAGAATGCTGAATGTCGCAGATACTGCCCCAATGCACGAGGGAGGAACTGGAAACGCTTCAGAAGGAAGCGTGGACGATACTAGCTAAACCTGAAGACTTGGTTGTGGTGCGAGCACCGACAAAATCCCCTAGCCTTATGAGACTGGAGAACTGAGAGCCTAACTGTCTAGACTATGGAAAGAAGGGCCCGAAGAATACCATGTAGGCCAGGAAAGGAAGTAAAGCAATAAGCTAAGAACGTAGTAAATGGAATCCTGTCGATGCCCTCACGTGAGTGAAGGAGTGCGATTGCGATAAGCTGCTGGTGATTTAGTTCGCAGACCTGGCTGATTGAAAACGTAACCGGCATGGTAATACAACTGACAAATATGAGGGGTAAACAAGAAAATAAACTAAAAAGTGGCCTGAAGAAAGTACAGGCGGGATTACGCCATGGGCCTGACCGATGTGATAGGCGATCCTCAAAATAACTATATTTCCTGAAAAACCTGACAGGCGAATATCGTGAACACGAGACCAGACCAACGTGGCCGGTGACACCTAATGATGAGTGTCATTCGGTACGAGAACCTGAAGGTGGCCGATGACACCAATGACTTGAACTCTGGAAATTAAAGTCTGGTCCTGGGGGAGCATAGCCAGACAGGTGATCTGTCGACCAGGCAGGGGTTCGTGAGCTGGCCACATTGATTATTGAACGTGAAGAAAAACACGAGCGGGCAACCAACTATGGTGATTGAAAACGTAGGATGAAGAATGCAACAAGTACAGACAATAGGTTTAAAACAGAAGCCTAAGTGTGACATAAATAATTGAATGTGTATGATTGAAATGTGACGGGCTAAGGACGTTGAGTTAGAGAACAAGGGCCTAACGAAATGAACAAGAGCTATGACACCCGGGTTGGCCCATGCTCCTAATGACAATGACGATACGTTATATGTGGCAGCAGTGGCGCCACTGCCCATCCTGTATGTACCACAAATAAGACTATTAGTATGTTTCTGGAATCAGCTCCCTGTGAGCAGAGCATAGCAAATGACCTACCACAATCCCTGCCAAGCACTAAATTGTCCGCAGAGGGAACGGAATGGTAACGAGGAGAGACCAGCAAAGGAAGCAATGCAGAAATGAGGAGCAAACGGAAATAATCCATGCGGCACCCAAAGTCCGCCAGAAGTAGCCGTGTTGTAAAGAAGCCTGTCCAGAAGAGGGACAGTGTAGTAAAGACTAAACCCGGAGAGTAAGCATATCCGACTTATCCAGTGAAGGTAGCCGTACAGTAAAAGACTCTCCAGCCGAGGGAGCAGTGCATTAAAGCAAGTGCCCGGCAGAGGGAGCAAAGCGACGGTGGAACCGGCAGGGCGTGTGGTGCCATAAGAGGAGAGTCTGGTGGAAAGCTATGTGGTGATAAGGAGAGACCAGCCAAGGAAATTACGACTGTGAAGCAGAACAACATGGTAAATAATAAATGATGTTTGCCGAGGGGACTAAAGAACAGGAGGGCACAATGCAAAGGACTGCCTGGGGGGTGGAGCCGTACAACGATACAACCCGTGGCATGCAGAACGAATGCATATGTACGTACGATACCTGAACTGGCAGACCGCAGGAAGTTATAACTATGACAATGGCCTTGATAATATGCGTACTAATTGAAACCGAGGGTCTAGCCTGAATACCGGACAGGCTAATGTTACTTAAAAAGTCGCCTGACCCGCATGGCAGGTGACCCTTGCTAGGCTGAGCTCCGCTGTGGAAGAGTACACCTGGGAAGCATGGCGGACAATGGATGCACCACCAACAGACTTTGGAAAGTGGCCTGCACCCGGATGAACAAAGAAGCAGATATGGGTGTGAGACATTTGGGCCAATCGACCTGGATGCGCAGAAGTTCAACCCACCAGGTAGATCACCAGGCAGGACGAAAAACAGTCATGGTGCCCCGGGCCATGGGGCCGAAGCAGTCATCGTGCCCCGAGCCATGGGGCCGAGCGGTCATGGTGCCCCGAGCCATGGGGCCGGGCGGTCATGGTGCCCCGAGCCATGGAGCCGAAGCAGTCATGGTGCCCCGAAGCCATGGAGCCGAAGCAGTCATCTTGCCCCGAGCCATGGAGCCGGAGCGGTCATCGTGCTCCCGGCCATGGAGCCGAAGCAGTCATCATGCCCCGGCGCTGGGGCCGAGCAGTCATTGTGCCCCGGAGCCATAACAATCATCATGCCCCGGAGCCATAGCAGTCATCGAGCCCCGAGCCATGGAGCCGAAGCAGTCATCGTGCCCCGGGCCATGGAGCCGAGCGGTCGCCATTCCCCAAAGCCATGGAGCCGAAGCAGTCATCGAGCCCGCAGCCATAGGAGCGGGCAGACATTGAGCCCTCGACGCCATGGGGCCGAGCAATCGTCATGCCCTCAAAGCCATAGGGGCGAAGCAGTCATCGATCCCCACGCCATAGGGGCGAGCGGTCATCGAGCCTCCGAGCCATAGAGCCGAGCGGTCATCGTGCTCCCGGCCATGGAGCCGAGGCAGTCATCTTACCCCGAGCCATGGAGCCGGAGCGGTCATCGTGCTCCCGGCCATGGAGCCGAGCAGTCATCATGCCCCGAGCGCTGGGGCCGAAGCAGTCATTGTGCCCCGGAGCCATAACAATCATCGTGCCCCGGAGCCATAGCAGCCATCGAGCCCCGAAGCCATGGAGCCGAAGCAGTCATCGTGCCCCCGAGCCATGGAGCCGAAGCGGCCGCCGTTCCCAAAGCCATGGAGCCGAAGCAGTCATCGAGCCCGCAGCCATAGGAGCGAGCAGACATCGAGCCCCCGACGCCATGGGGCCGAAACAATTGTCATGCCCTCGAAGCCATAGGGGCGAAGCAGTCATCGATCCCCACGCCATAGGGGCGAGCGGTCATCGAGCCTCCGAGCCATAGAGCCGAAGCAGTCATCGTGCCCCGAAGCCATGGGGCCGAAGCAGTCGCTGTGCCCCGGCCATGGAGCCGAGGCAGTCATCGTGCCCCGAAGCCATGGAGCCGAGCAGTCATCGTGCCCCTGAAGCCAAAGCAGTCGCTGTGCCCCGGAGCCGAAACAGTCATCGTGCCCCGAAACCATAGCAATCATTGTGCCCCGAAGCCATGGAGCCGAAGCAGTCATCGTGCCCCGAAGCCATGGAGCCGAAGCAGTCATCGTGCCCCGAGCCATGGAGCCGGAGTAGTCATCGTGCCCCTGAAGCCATGGAGCCGTAGCAGTCGCCGTTCCCCCAAAGCCATGGGGCCGAAGCAATCATCATGCCCCGAGCCATGGAGCCGGAGCAGTCAGCGAGCCCTCAAGCCATGGGGCCGAAACAGTCAGGGGCCCCAAGCCATGAAGCAAAAGTGAACATGGGGCCCCCAAATCCTAAGGCCAAGTAATCATAGGGCCCCTAAGCCATGAGGGCCAAGCCACCGCAGGGGGCCCCCACAGCCATGAGGCCAAAGCAAACATGGGCCCTCGAAGCAATGAGGCCACAGAAATCGCGAGGACCTCAAGTCCTGAGGCCAAGCAGCCATGGGGCCCACAAGGCATGCGGCCAAGCAGACATGCGGACCCTAGCGCCATGAGCCCAAGACAATCATGGGACCCCAGAGCCATGAGACCAAAGCAGTCATGAGGTCCCCAAGCCGTGAGACCAAGGTAGTCCTCGGGACCCCGATGCCAAGGGGCCGAAGCAGTCATCATGCCCCGACACCATGGGGTCGAAACGGTCATGGAATCCCTACTCCCTGAGGCCAGCCGTTATGGGGCCTCCGCGCCATGAGGCCAAAGCAATCAAGGGGTCGCCACTGCCTGGCGGCCCAAGCAATTAAGGGGCCCCTGCGGCCTTGCGGGCAAAGCAATCAATGGGCCCCTGCGGCCATGAGGCCGTCCGAGACGTACGTGATGAGTAAAGGTAAATAAGAGTGAGCCCAACATGATGGAAAAAGCAACTACTAGGATGATTGGGACGCCTAAAGTAGCCTGGAAAGGAACGAGACTACTGACAGGTATGGACATTAGTAATCCGAACAACGGGCATAAGCATAAAACTAAAACCAGCCATATAACTTAGAAATGCAAACGTGGAATATGAAACTGAGAAGAGAGAGTACAACCAAAACCTGATGCATTGCGACTTGCGAAGTCCTTGTGGCGACAAAGAACTGAAAAACTTGAAAGAAACAGTAGTGAGTCGGAAGCTCAAGCTCTAATGACCCACGGACCCCAGCTGAGAGGCTGCTTATTGAACTGGGGCAGTGGGAACAATCTTAGTGAATACAAACCAGAAGTAAAGGGGAGCAGACAGGATTTTTTTTTTTTTTTGCTAGCAACTAGAGCAAAGACCCACTTGATGTATACGCGCAGAAAAACCAGATGTAAAGGAAATGACCATTGATGCCCGTCATGTTTGACGGGAGAGTGGCACCGGAGCCACCAGCTGCCTCAGTGTGACAAGCGAATAAAACAACCGTGACGTAGAAAGTTACGGGAGAATGTGGCTTGAATGGGAGCATGGTGTGCCAGCAATTGGGTGAACCGTGGACCTGGAATGAGTAAAACCTAAAAACATGGTATAACCAAAATACAGACCTGAATGTGAGCGGAGTAAGATAGCTGCCGCGACAGCGAACGCATGGACGCAGTTCTAGCAGGGAATGGAGTGTAGTACTAGATGTAACAGTAAACGTGTGAACTCAGCTAGAGCGTGAAAGAAGTATTAACTTGCTGTAACAGCAGACGTGAGATGTGGCCGTGGATGGGCGGGAACATTGAGACGTAAGCGTGAAAGTGAAACCCGGAGTCACAGCGGTAGTGCGAACCCCAACTCTGGCAATAGGCCAAACGTAAAATTTGGTATGACCGCAGCCTGCAGTGAACGAGGCATAAACAAACTGTAACGGTGACATAAACGCGCTTATGCAATGGGCCTAAGCAACAGTGGACGTGTAACACCAGTCTGAGCGTAGTGCAAGCAAAAGCGGTATGAATGCAAAAAACAGGATGACAGAAAAATAAATTAATGCACAGGGAATAAGACAGATTTACCCACTGTTGTGACCATGCGTGGAGCGTAAACGTGATGCGAGAGCGGACGAGAGCACCGATCAGAAATGAGCATGTTGAAAGAGCAGACATGAGAAGGCAGCGTCTCAATTGACAGGGCAAAACCTGGCGTAAAGAGTTGAAGCATACACGCAGCCCTGATTGCGGGGGAGGGGCGGGTCACATGGGAAGCATATGCTATAGCAAGAGCCGTAACAAGCAACAGCTGCATCCAATCTCCATCACATGCAGCCCAGGTAAACCTTCCCTACCGCACGCAGGCTGAAGTAACTTTTTAAAGCGAAACCACGTGAATGTAAAACACATGAGATAGAAGGGGAACTAAATCAGATTACCTAAACAAACAAAGTGAAAGGAATTGTTTAACTCCGACAAAACAAACCTAAGAAGCTGAGGCAGACGATTTTGAGGCGATGCCTCCCGCTCGCAAGAAAGGTCAGATTCCAGCCGGCCGGAGCGACGGACACGGCTCAATTAACTTACATACATGGCGCACGCGTCCCTACGGTAGCCACGGGCAGAAGAAAAGCTCCATTCCAGGTCCATACTGTAGCGAAAGAAACTTCCTAGCAGAGGAAAGTGCACCCTGCTGACACACCAGCATCCCCTGTGCAACTGAGAAAACGCCCGCCCCTAGGTGGGGCTGTGCCTGGTTTAAGTAGAGCCTCCGCCCCTCCCACAAATGCAGTCTAAACAGACTGCCAACTTGTGGCAAATCGCATTAAAAAAACTGCTATTTACTGGCTGCAGAGAGTCTGTATAGTGGTGTAGAACACTGTGCCTTGCAGTAAAGCGCATAGGGAGTCTACTGTGGTAGTTAAACAATGCTGTGAGTCAGTATGACACGCAGATGACAGACATTGTTCTTAGAATCACTGCACACTTCACTTATTTGGGCAGTTATTGGCCCAAAACTAAACAAATAACTCAAGTGTGAACTCACAGGTCAATGTTAGTGTCAAGAAGAAGAGCACTCCTTTTACACCGTCGTCAGCTGATTTCACATAGATGTCTACAGAACCTGTTCTATTAAATTCTTATACAAATAGAGCCCTCTTGATAAGTAAGTTTGTGTTGATGTCACTGATTATTTTGCCCTTCTTCTGATCCATCAGAACAATAACCCCCAAAAAACTTATCCTGTCTGTTAAGCATTCGCCTTCACTCGGTCAGCATTTGGTCAGTAATCCATCAGTATTGCTAAAGCCAAAAAAAACAGGAGTGGATCCAAAACAGAGGTGACACATAAATGGAATATTTGCATGTCTTCTGTGTTTTGTACCAACGCCTGCTTTTGGCTACCAAATCATAAGCCAGTTTTGATAGGACCATGTTATACAGGCCTTACAGCTGCTACATAGACAGGATCTGTTGTGCATGTCATTTTTCCTTTCTTCTGACAGATCAGAAGAAGGGTAAAAAAATGATGATGTCAACCAAGCCAAAAAAGGCAAAATATTGGCCTAGTCATGGAGTAGGAAGGGTGGGAACAGCATGAGAAGTCCACAGAGTGGACCAATGACAGATTGTTGAGGTGGCAGCAGCATGAGGAGACCACAGAGTGGCCCAGTGACATAGTGGTGAGGTAGCTCAGCATGAGGAGACCACAGAGTGGCCCAATGACATAGTGTTGAAGTAGCAGCAGCATGACGAGACCACAATGTGGCCAATTGACATAGTGGTGAGGTAGCAGCAGCATGAGGGGACCAAAGAATGGTGATGTGGCAGCAGCATGAGGAGACCACACAGTGGCCCATGGACATAGTGGTGAGGTGGTAGAAACATGAGGAGACCACAGAGTGGGCCATTGACAGTGGTGAGCTGGCAGCAGCATGAGGAGACCACAGAGTAGTGATGTGGCAACATCATGAGGAGACCACAGAGTGGTGAAGTGGCAGCAGCATGAGGAATCCAAAGAGTGCCCCAGTGACATAGTGGGGAAGTGGCAGCAGCATGAGGAGACCACAGAGTGCACCAGTGACATAGTGGTGATGTGGCAGCAGCATGAGGAAACCACAGAGTGGCCCAGTGACATAGTGGTGAGGTGGCAGCAGCATGACGAAACCACAGAGTGGTGATGTGGCAGCATGAGATGACCACAGAATGGCCCAGCGACATAGTGTTGAGGTAGCAGCAGCATGAGAAGACCACAGGGTGGTGAGGTGGCAGCAGCATGATGAGACCACAGAGTGAAATATATAGGGCTGGTAGCGTGTGGGTTCATTAAATTAAAAATGGACCCATAACTGACTAGCCAGTATCTGTCCCAGATGAGAGCGCCAAACTCTTATGGCGAATAAATAGTTCTGAGGTAGTGACACATACAGAGGTAAGATACCGAAAATGAAGGTAGAGGTTATGCTACGTGTGTTATTCACTTATTTAATATTGATTAACATAGTATAGGGTTTTGAGTTTAGAAATTTTAAGGAGACCACAGTGAAAAATAATGATAATAATGAGGGAGGAAAGGGCCACAATGTCGAAAGAAATATTAAAATACTATTCCAATATATAGTTTACTCACTTCACTGGGGGGTGGTTTTCTGGATAAACTCAAGACACCAGCAAAACCTTCTACCCTCCCTAGCCAGAATCGCTTGTAGAATGACAGGTATTGATGGCAGCCCATTCACAGGTAGCTTCAAATCAATTCCTTTATTGTAGAATTTGGATCAAAGCGTTTCAGGGTACAGGGATGGAAACCCCTTTATCAGGAGCTACATGTGACTGGAGCGCAGAGGGAGTCCCCCCCGGTTAGACCTGCATGAGGATGGGCGATGGCGCACAAAGGCAGCGGTCAACTGACTACATAGGACAGGGATTAGCAACCTTCGGCACTCCAGCTGCTGTGAAACTACAACTCCCACAGAAGTAAATAAAGCATTCTAGGAGTTGTAGTTTCAGAACATCTGGAGTGCCGGAGGTTGCTGATCCCTGACATAGGATGTCTCAATAGTAGTTCAGTTTGTCCCCCCTCTTAGCGGGTGTAAAAATGGCCCCCATTTTGGACCGGTAGCGAGGGTCCAACAAGGTGGAGAGACAGAAGTCATCCCTCTGCCGAATGGTGACAATTCGGCTGTCACTACGCAAGCAAGTAAGCATGCATCGGGCCATTTACGCAAGTGACTAGGAGGGACTCCCTGCCTCCATCTCCACTGCATACTGCCACGGTGTGTCTGGGTCCTCTGCCTCGTTTTCCTCATTGCCCTGTAGCATCTCTGGCTGCTCCTGCTCTCCCTGCTCCTCCTCTCCTGTCACCTGTGTAGAAAAACCACCCATTTCTCTACTCATTGTTTATGCTCGAATATCCTCCTCCTCCTCCTCCTCTAGTTCAGCCCCCACAGGGTTCATGTGGTTGTGAGATGTAGGTGCCACGTCTCCTGTCCCCTGGCCAGCCAGATTTAACAGCATGTGCTCCAGGACACGAATCAGTGGAATGACGTTTGTTCATCCCGTAGTCCTGGCGACTGACAAATAATGGGTCCTCCTCAAAGGGCCTGAGCAAACAGCAGGTGTCATGCATAAGCTGCCACTGGCTAACATCGAAGTTACACAAGGGAGTACCTCTGTCCGCTTATATCATCAAGAAATCATTTATGGCCTTTCTCTTTTCATATAATTGGTCCAACATATGAATGGTGGAAACGTCGCATATGTTGGGGGACGCCGTTCTGCCACTGCAGCTGAAGGAGGGTGTGCTTTGCGGTGTACGAGTGGCTGAAGTGCATGCAAAATTTCCTGGCCATTTTTAGGATGTCTTGCAGATGGGGTAAAGACTTCAGGAACTGCTTTACGCATGGAACGCATGGTTTAGCCCTCCATGGTTCCGATTTTGAGTTGTTGAGGAGAAAGCCAGGATTCGACTTTTTGATGACACCGCCATGCCCTGCACATGTGGTATGCTGGAGGGGCACTGTGAATTGTCCCTGGAGTGGAGGCTGAGGACACGGTGGAGGATGAGGAGGCAGAGGCGGACATTGTCGCAGTACCAACGGCATGAGAACGTTGTGGCGGAAGTGGCGTCATCTGGCCAAGTTGCTGGTGTGGCTGAACAGGAACTACATTTATCTAGTGGGCTGTAAAGGACATATATTGTCCTTGACCGTAGTTACAGCTCCAAACGTCGGCGCTGCCGTGCACTTTGGCAGACACCGACAGGCTCAAGGACTGGACCACCTTCTGTTCTACATATTTGTGCAGGGCTGGTACTGCCTTTTTGGCGAATAAATGACGGCTTGGGACTCTCAACCTCAGCTCGGCACAAGCCATTAGTTCTCTGAAAGGTGCAGAGTCCACCACTTGGAAAGGGAGGGACTGCAGCACCAGCAACTTGGCAAGGAGCACGTTCAGCTTCTGCACCATTGGATGAGTGCGCTCATACTGTGGTCTTTTGGCAATTGCTTCGGTGATTGATTGCGTACAGAATGACTGATAAGGAGTAAAAGGACGATGAGCAGGAACATCAGGGCCAGAAGATGTTGGTAAGGACAGAAAGCTCCCTTGGGCTGAGGTGGTGGAGCCTTGACTGCATGAAATTGGGTGCGTGCTATTGGGTGATGCAGCGGTTGCTGCAGCACGCTGGACAACCACATCGGAGCTACGGTTCTCCCAGGCCACTTTATGGTGATGCATGTGTTGAGGCAGGGTGGTGGTGCCAACATTGGCACCCTCGCCACGTTTCACCTTCTGCCCACAAATCTGGCAAATGGCATGTTCACCTTATTCAGCAATCTAAGAAAAAATTTCCACACCACCGAGTATGGCATTTTCCCCCCAACACTCCTGCCACACTGACTGCCTGCTACCGCTGTCTCCGTGAACCCCTGCACCGCTACTTTCCAGGCCGGTAGGCTCCTGCAAAGCGGGTGGTCTACCCCCGGGCACGTTTGGCTCCCGACCTGCCACTGCTGCCACCCTGCTGACTTACAGCCACGCTGCCACCCTGCTGGCTCAGCCGCTACCTCACACGCAAGCTGCCACCCTCTTCTCTTGATGATGATGATAAAGCCCCTTTATTCGGTGCGAATCAAATTTTTCCTGAAATTCGGATCGAATTCCACTTCGTCAACTACAATTTGCTTATCTCTAATTCCTATTCATGCTGTTTCCATACAGAAGTGTTTTTTATACTTAGTTATACTTAGTTAAAAAATTGAGCATTTACAGCCATTTTTTGATAATGCAACAGACCCGTCTGATACCTAGAATTTGAAGGTACCACATGGCCATTAACAATGCAGACCGGCTGTCATGTCTTCAGCAAGTTTATTTGTTAATTTATTTGTAGTTTTTATGCATATTCAATATATGTTCTGTGTAATTCTCTGTTGATTGTGTAACAGCACCATCTAGTGGCCGTTTACATACATTACAGCTATTCACATTGGAAGTTTGGTCTACTTCATATCCCATAGCTTGTGACCCATGAACTTAGTGACATCATCATTCCTGCACACAGCAGCCATTTTTCTCATTCACAGTCATCCCTGCCAGAGGTATCACATGGTCTGGAAGCCTCTGGAGTCATCCTCCACATCTAAGCCACGGTAGCATTGCTGCTATGCCACATTACAGCATCTTTGCATCTGTTTGTATATTGTATTTGCATTGTCTTTTCTCCTGCTCCTGTATAGCAGCTGAAGTTATCAGTTAGGGACTATGCATGTTATGCAGATAGGATAACATGCTCACGGTTAGATCTGTATCTGTGTTTATATATGCATTGCTATATGTCAGACCCTTTAGTAAGTGCATTATTTAATTCTGTTAAATTACAGCATGTTACTGCTTTCCTCCTCAGTCCACTTTAGATGAAATAAAAATGAATTGGTAATGGAATGAGGACGTATAAACCACAAGAGTAATTGTAATTTCTTTTTGATTAGGCATGATCTATTCAAATCAAAATATGCAAAATAACACCAGGCTGCATCAGAAGAGAACACCTCTTTAGAGCACCGATACTAGTAAAACATTCATCCATCATCAGAAGCATGACAGGTAGTGATGGCCTTGCGGTTCAGCCCAACATGAGGTCATATGGCGATGTCCGCCGGGGCCATATTCTTTTGCATTACACCGAACTTTGACCCATGACTACGGATGAGCGAACCCGAACTGTATAGTTCGGGTTCGTACCGAATTTTGGGGTGTTCGTGACAGGGACCCAAACCTGAACAATTACGTAAAAGTTCGGGTTTGTTGTTCGGCGATTTCTATGGCGCATTTTGAAAGCCTGCAAAGCAGCCATTCAACAAGCATCATACTACTTGTCCTTTGACGGACACTATGAAACTTGTCCAGTCACAGCTGGAACACCAGATTTACGGTATTGCTATTCTGGCAATTGAATTTCACCCCAGAACAAAATATATCCTTTGATGGATACTATTAAACTACTTGTCCAACCACAGCTAGAACACCAGATTTACTGTATTTCTATTTTTGCAACTGAATTTCACCCCAGAAAATAATATATCCTTTGACGGACACTATGAAACTTGTCCAGTCACAGCTGGAACACCAGATTTATGGTATTGCTATTTTGGCAATTGAATTTCACCCCAGAACAAAATATATCCTTTGACGGATACTATTAAACTACTTGTCCAGCCACAGCTAGAACACCAGATTTACTGTATTTCTATTTTTGCAACTGAATTTCACCCCAGAACAAAAACTATCCTTTGACGGACACTATAAAACTTGTCCTGCCACAGTAGAAACCACTGATTTAGGGGATTGCTATTTTGGAAATTGAATTTCACCCCAGAAAAAAAAAATTATGATATTCCCCTAAATCTGTGGTTACTGCTGTGCCTGGATTAGTGTAATACGGTACATAAATAGATAGCCAGATAGTGTTAGGTGCCTGTAAAAAAAAGGCCTGAATTTGAATTCAATACATTGGGCCAAATATTTTTTTTCCTATTGTGGTGAACGGTAACAATGAGGAAAAGATCAAGTAAGGGCCTATCACTGGTGCGTGGCTGGGGGGAAATAGAGGACAATGACGATACGCCTCCCACAGAGGACAGCTTGTCCTTAACTCTGGGAAGCCTGGCACACATGAGCGACTACATGCTGCAGTGCCTGCGCAATTACAGCAGAGTTGCCTATATTTTAACGTGTGCGGACTACTGGTTTGCCATCCTGCTGGATCCCCGGTACAAAGGAAATGTGCCCACCTTACTTCCTGCACTGGAGCGTAATAGGAAGATGGGCGAGTACAAGCACACGTTGGTAGATGCGCTACTGAGAGCATTCCCAAATGTCACAGGGGAACAAGTGGAAGCCCAAGGCAAAGGCAGAGGAGGAGCGAGAGGTCACCAATGCTGCTATGTCACAGCCAGCTCCTCTGAGGGCAGGGTTAGCAGGGCAGAGATGTGGAAAAGTTTTGTCACCACGCCACAGCTAACTGCACCACCACCTGATACGGAACGTGTTAGCAGGAGGTAGCATTTCACTAACATGGTTGAACTAACATGGTCTGCACACACCTCCACGTACTGACTGATGGTTCGGCCCAATTCAACTTCTGGGTCTCCAAATTGTCCACGTGGCCAGAGCTAGCCTTTTATGCCTTGGAGATGCTGGCCTGCCCGGCGGCCAGCGTTTTGTCTGAACGTGTATTCAGCACGGCAGGGGGCGTCATTACTGACAAACGCAGCCGCCTGTCCACAGCCAATGTGGACAAGCTGACGTTCATAAAAATGAACCAGGCATGGATCCCACAGGACCTGTCCATCCCTTGTGCAGATTAGACATTTATAACTACCTCCCCTTTACCATATATTCTTGGACTCCAGGGCACTTCTTCATTCAATCCTCTTTTTTTAATTTTACCATTATATTGCGGGGCAACCCAAAGTTGAATGACCCTTTCCTCCGTCTGGGTGCCAGGGGCCTAAATATCGTAAAGTGGCCTGTTCCAATGGTGGGTGACATGAAGCCTGATTCTCTGCTATGCGACCTCTCTCCTCTGTCTTGGTGCCGGGGCCTAAATAACTGAAAGTGGCCTGTTCCATTGGTGGGTGATATGAAGCCTGATTCTCTGCTATGGGACCTCTCTCCTCTGTCTGGGTGCTGGGGCCTAGACAAGTAAAAGTGGCCTTCTCCATTGGTGGGTGACATAAAGCCTGATTCTCTGCTATGGGACCTCTCTCCAATTGATATTGGATCATTTTTATTTATTTTATTCTATTTTAATTCATTTTCCTATCCACATTTGTTTGCAGGGGATTTACCTACATTTTGCTGCCTTTTGCAGCCCTCTACTGGGCTATTTTGCAGCCTTTTTAGTGCCCAAAAGTTCGGGTCCCCATTGACTACAATGGGGTTCGGGTTCGGGTGAAGTTCGGGTCGAGTTCGGAACCCGAACATACAGGTGTTCGCTCAACTCTACCCATGACACATCCATCAGGTGGGACAGGACAGCCTATTGAGAAGTTTCAGCACATGGACACACCTCCACCCTATAACAGAACCCGATCTGGCAGCCATTTTACATTCTGTGTTTTGCCAGTGTAGGGAGAGGTTGCTTTGTGGAGCAGGGACAGGCTGTTAGGGACACGAAATGCTAGCTAATAGGGCCACAAAAGTCCTTTTAAGGACAGGTATAGGTGTGCTATCGATAGGTGTGATATACTGAGGGGTGTGATATACTTATGATATACTCTCTAACCTAGAAAGTATATTATAGTGCATTTGTATTGTGCAGCAGTTGTGTGTGGTTCTGCTGTGATACCGCAGCTATATAGAGGGACAAGTGCTATTGGAATAACTAATTGCAACTGGTGTGATATACCTGTTGCCCCAAAAAAAACTGATTGAGGGGTGTAATATATGCCTATATTATACTATCTAACATAGAAAGTATATGGTGCATTTGTATTGTGCAGCAGTTGTGTGTGGTTCTGCTGCGATACGGCAGGTATATAGAGGGACAAGCGCTACTGGAATATCTATTTGCAACGTGTGTGATATACCCGTTGCCCCCCCAAAAAAATGATTGAGGGGTGTGATATACCTTCTTCCACAAAATACTGATTGAGGGCTGCGATGTACCTGTTGCCCCAAATAAACAGTGTGGTGCCCCCCCAAAAAAATAATTGAGGGGTGTGATATATCTGTTTCCACCAAATATTGATTGAGGCCTGCGATATACCTGTTTCCACCAAATATTGATTGACGGGTACGATATACCAGCTTCCACCAAATATTGATTGAGGCCTGCGATATACCTTCCTCCAAAAAATACTGATTGAGAGGTGCGATATACCTGCTTCCACTAAATATTGATTAGAGGGGTTCTATATACCTGCTTCCACCAAATATTGATTGAGGCCTGCGATATACCTGCTTTCACAAAATACTGTATATACATAAGACAAGGACCATTCTTCGTTCTGGGTGGTGGCGGATATGTGTGTGCTGGCATGAGGAATTACACGTGGTCGTCACAGGTGTTGAATTCCTACGAGATCCATGCCTCATTCATTTTTAGAAATGTGGGGTAGTCCACACTGTCGTGAGCAGGGCGAGTGCGCTTAACGGTCACGATTCCTCCTGCTGTTCTGAACGTCCTTTCGGACAGAACACTCGATGAGGGGAAAGCCAAGGGTTCCATGGCAAAATGTGCCAGTATTGGCCACGGGTCAAGCCAGCACACCCAGTAGCCCAGGGTTTCCTCGCTTCTCAAAGACTCCACATCGGCCATTAACCCGAGGTAGTAACATTAACCCGAGGCAGTAACCCCATTAACACCTGTCGGTCTAGGCGTTTCCTGAGGCTGGATCTGGAGGGCAGCTGTCGATGGGTTGGCTGCATGAATGATCTCATATCCGAAGTGACCAACACATCTTCAAACAACCCTCTTCTTGTAGGCACGGTAGGATTGGTACCCGCACCTGTTTCGCTGTTGGTTGAAATTCCCCTGCCAGCTCCCGCAACAGCAGAATGCAGCATCTCTCACAGCAAGGCCTGGAAATGCTGCATTCTGCCAGCCCTCTGTGATGCTGGTAACATGTCCGCAATTTTGTGTTTGTACTGGGGGTCTAAGTACGTTGCCACCAAGTTCTGGTCCTTGCCCTTTATGCTTTTTATACGGGGGTCCCTCTTCAAACACTTGAACATGAAGGCCCCCATTTGCACTAAATTGGAAGCAGTAGAGCTCCCTGGCTCTTGCTTATCGCGCAGGAGAATGTCGTCCTCGGTCTCCTTTCCCCAGCCACCCACAACACCAGGGATCTCTGAAAAGTTTAAAGTCCCACTCAAAGCCTGCTCTTCTTGCTTCTCCTCCTCCCCCTCCCTTCAGCCACCATCCTCCTCTGACTCCTCTTCAGGCCCCTGCTGACTTGTCTCAGATGGAGTAGCCCCCCTGGGCATTCATTTAGCATTTCGACTTCCTCATCTTCCAGCTCCCACTCCTCGACGACTTGATCAATGACACAACAGAATGCACGCTCCAGAATGAAGGCGTAAGGTATGATGTCACTGATGGCGGCCTGGCTTCGACTGACCAGTTTGGTGATCTCATCAAATGGCCGCAGAAGTCTGCATGCTTCGCACATTAGCAGCCACTGGCGTTGTAAAAAGAAACCAAGCTCCCCAGAACCGTTCCTGCTGCAAAGTTCGTACAGGTAGTCGTTAACGGCACGTTGCTGCTGGAGCAGCCTATCAAGCATATCCAAGGTGGAGTTCTAGCGCGTCGGGCTGTCACAAATCAGATGTCTGACGGGCAAGTGGTGTTGCCGCTGAACATCAGCAAGGCGAGCCATGAAAGATCTTCTAAAATGGCCAGAGATTTTCCTGGCCTGCCGCAAGACGTCCTGGACCCCGTGGTATTTGGCAACAAATCGCTGCAGGACTAAGTTCAGGACGTGTGCCATGCACGGCACATGTGTCATTTTGCTCTGTTTTAGCGCGCTCAGCAGATTGGCACCGTTGTTGCACACCACTTTACCAACTGTCAAATTGAGCGGGGTTAGCCACTGATCTGCCTGTGACCGCAGAGTGTGAAAGCAGTGCAGGACTGGTGTGGCTCTTGGCTTCCAGGCACAACAGCCACAGCACAGCATGGCAATGTCTCACCTCTGACGTCGAATAGGTTCTGGGGAGCTTGGGGGGCGCAATGGAAGAGGCGGTAGTAGTGGAAAAGGAGGAGTCACCTTGGCGGTAACACCAAATCCACACAGGAGCCACGGGTTAAATGCGTGATGGCCGTCAGAAGGTTCACCCAGTGAGCAGTAAAAGTTATGCACCTTCCCTGTCCGTGTCTGCTAGACCATGTTCTGTGGTCAGATGTATCTTGCCTCCGACACTGTGTGCCAGAGATATATTCTCTTGCCGATGAACGTGGCCATATAGCTCTGGGGTGCCCTTCTGGCAGAAATAATTCCTTTTGGGGACCTTCCATTGCGGTGTGCCAAAGGCCACAAATTTTCTAAAGGCCTCCAAGTCCACCAGTTTATATGGCAGTAGTTGGTGGGCTAGTAGTTCCGACAAGCCAGCGGTCAGCCGTTGGGCATGAGGGTTATCCGGCGTCATCAACTTTTTATGCTCGAACATTTGGGCCATGGAAGCCTGCCTTCTGCCAGATGAACGCGACGACAGCATGGTGGAAGGTGAAGTAGAGGACAAATGGGAGGAGAGAAGTAGAAGAGGCAGGATGTGGAGCGCCGGGAGTGTGGCTTTGTGGGTTCTGATGGCACATGGCTGACACGCCATGTGCCGGCGTCCTGGGAGCGCCAGAAGTGACCTGCATGGTGGATGGCTCGCTCCAGATACATTTGCAGTCTGCTTTTTGCCTCCTGTGCCCTGCTAGCTCTGCCTGCTTCTCCTCCTTCTCCTCCCTCTCTGCTGCTCCGTCTCTCCCTCTGAACTCCCCTCCTCTTCCTTTCTTGTGGGCACCCACGTGACGTCCATCGACATGTCATCATCGTCACCTTCACCACCACTGACATTTGAGATCTCGGAGTGGGCAGCAACAGCTGCCCCCATTTTGTATAATGATCCCCATTCACCCTCCATTCAGTATGATGACCACCAGAGTCCCCATTCAATATAATGACCCCCAGTAACCACCGTACAGTATAATGACCCCTAGTGCCCCCTCCATACAGTATAACCCCCAGTGTGGGGGCCACTGGGAGTCATTATTCTGAATAGAGGGTGACCAGGGGTTATTACACTATGGGGTCACTATACTGTGTGTGGGGCTACTAGGGATCATTATACTGTGTTTGGGGGCATTGGGGGTCATTAAACTGTGTGAAGGGCCACTAGTAGTCATTATACTGTATAGGGGCCACTGGTGGTCATTACACCATGTGGGAGCCACAGAGGGACATGTAAATGTACAAAAATGCCTCAAGGGGGCCCACTGGGATTTATTGCCCAAGGGCCCAAATGAACCTGGAGCCGGCCCTGCCTCCAGCCACATAATCACAAGTTCTTTTCTGTAAGGTGAATGCCTAATTTTTGGGGCCTATACTCCTGTGGCCTAAGATAAAAAATGTCTAGGCGCCAGAAGGGCACATTTTTGAGAGTTTCCCTTTAAGATGCATAAAAATGGCCCCTGATTAAAATACATATTTTTTGTGGGAATTTTTGCCAATGATCCCCTGGTATGTCACTGTCCATGTTGTGGGACTATTTGTGCACTTCTAGTAAGTATTTGGTGGCTGCAAATATGACCTGAAGGTTTTTCAGGTTAGCCTGCCATTAAAGTCAATGGGGCCAGCTGCGAACGCGTGGTTTGCGAACTTTTGATCTCGACCGATGTTCGTCCATCACTAATAACAGGCTGTCAATTGTTACAAACAAGAAGCTTTATGACTATTATTATTAATTATTCCTTTCTACTACATTAGTGTAGAAATAAATACCCCCCCAAACCTTTTCCAAATCCCTCAGGAAGAGAAATTGAGTCATTACAAATAATTCATCATGGGGCCTAATGGATTTATTTGCTGATTGCTTGCCTACACTGATTGATTACTTAAATCTTGCAACAACTTGCAAAAACCGCCAAGTTAAAAGGGTCATCACAGATCTGTGTAATATTACCTGTCAGTGTTGGCGTGTGTAAAAGACTTTTAGTCACTTCTCCCTCCCCTTTAAATATGTAAAAATACTGCAGATCAACTACCTGTCAGCTCATTGGCATACAGTATGTGTGACATGGGGAAACAGCTCTCCTTGTCTGAACACTGTTTGTGTAGATTAAATTAAATGGACTGACATTCTGCTGTTTGGCCATAAGATGTGTTTCCTAAACACATCTACAGACTGCATATATTTCCATATTCATGAGAGATGGAGTTACACAGAGCCTGGAGAGGAAATGAAAGGCAGCAGACATCTTAGAGGGAGCTGAGACTGAGGAGCTGTGTCTGCAGAGGATCTGAAGGCATTCAGGTGTGAGAGCATCCCTCAGTGACCAGAGCGGCAGCTAAGTGAAGCTGATCGTATCCAAGACTCTGATCCTGTCCAGAGGAACAAGGATTGCTTCCAGGAATGCTGATGAGAGCTGAGGAGCAAAGCTACATACACTGCGGTACCGCATGCTTGTTGGAGAGGTATTTGTTCTGTTCAGAGTCACCAGTGGATGAAGAGCAAACCCAGGTCGGAAAAACTGATCGTGCACGCACCTCATCACAGTGTTGGCGCCTAGAGACTGAGACTAGGCCTGTAGTTAGTTAGTTAGGGTCTTTGTTTGTGTCAGGCCACAAGTGTTGCTATTGTTCATTGCAAGGACTCCATAATTGAAAGTGACATTTCACACTGGAGAGCTGATAAACTTCCCACAAACTCAAGCCAGGCTGGCATTTTGCTCAGGATAAATACTCAGGCCCATGCTACAAGACCAGTTATGGGAGGGGGAATACTGTAGAGCTTTGTAAGTTTGTAAGCTGTTGTACTGTACTGCAGGCTAGCCCGTACCACACACGTACAGTTATTCTTTTTTTTTAGGGAAATAACAGGTAAGGTGTGTCAGTTTAGTTGTGCCCGCCAGTAGGTAAATTACCACGCTTTCCTCTTACATCCATTGGAGGGCGCCGTGCTGTGCATCACAAGGGTTTCAGCCTTCGGGCTGGGTGTATGTAAATGTATTGTATGTTCCCAGCATTTGTGGTTGTGTTCATTACCATGTTTAAGTAAAATTCTGTTTTGGCAAGAGCTGGTGATGGAGTTATTTTCTTTGTTTGTGACTTCGCTGTATCCTGGGGAGCCCACCCCAGTACACGGCTTACCTCTGCAATAACTTTCAGATCTACCATGACTTTGTTGGCATGTGTACCCCTAAAACTGCTGATCTACAGTATATTATCTTTCCTCTATAGGGGAAGGATTATACTTACAATTTAACAACAATGATGAGCTGTGTAGCTGATCTATTCCCTTGTTCTATCTAGTGTCCTAGCCCCTTGTTTTCTGTGCATGGTGCCCTATACTATAGTTTTCATTATGTTAATACTCCAATTGCATGACAGCGTCTATATCACCATGATGGATAGCAGCTGCTAATTTCTAATCCACAACGCATCTACAGTATTTCCTCACTTATGCATAACCCTACCTCGCCCCCCAAAGATGCAACCTAAATCTTAAGTTAAATTACACACTGATTTACATGTGGCGGTAGCAGTGACCAGCTGGTTCCTGAATTAATAAAGCAACCAACACATAAAAAAGCCAGGATCCTTTTGTAAGAAGGCATACTGATAACAACTGTACTTCAGCATGGGCAATACCAAGGAAAATAATGTTGGTGAGGAAATATCATGTGAAGAAGTATCAATTAACTATAAATGTTTTTTTATTTTTTACTTCAACAGTTACAGAAAAAATATTTGACTGTGGTAAGAATATCAGTAAAGTGGCTGTCCAGTCTCATATCAACATTTGAACCTCCCACCCTACCCTGCAAGACTTGTGGGGTGAAGCATACTTTCCTGTTCCCTAACAGCCGGTTGTGGCTCCTGGAATCTAGCACTGTTTTCTCCAGACTTCCAGTGCCACAGATGAACATCTGATACAGATGAGGATCACATGGACTGCTACAGCCAATGACTGTCTGCAGCGGTGACGTGTTCACAAAGTAGCACTTGACCAGTGACGTACCACTTTATTGGACATATAACCGCTGCAGTCAGTCATTGGCTGCAGCAGCCCACCTGACCTCCGTCTATACTGGATATTGACATTCAGGATGGAAGTCCGTAAAAGACAGCACTGGATGCTAGGAGCCAGAACCTAGTGTTAGTGAGCAGGTAAGTATACTTCACCCGATAGGTCCTGCATGGTGGGTGGGGTTTTAAAAGTTGATATGGGACTAAGCAACCCCTTTAAGGTTATACTGTATGTTCTCCTTTCTATTACTTCTCAAAGCAAACAAGGAATGTATCTCAGCCTAGGGAATGAGAAAAACATTCCCAATAGAAAACTTTGGGAATATTTCATTTACTTCCTAGGATAGGATCTGTGCAGAGAACTTTAATGAGACAAAGGCCTCATGCACGTGGCAGACTCTTTATCTTGTAGTAGTACAGCTAGCTACAGGCTTGCTCTGGGATAGTATTCTCCAAACTCAATGTACCAGGAACCATACAGGAAAATTATGTTTCAGACTCCTCATCTTTTAGCTTCTGGGTAGGATGGCCTGTGTCTATGGTAAGATTCAGATCAACTTTGTAATTCTAGCGCTGGCTAATGGCTCCTTCATACGTCAATGACTCATGGATGTCTGCTCTCTGTGTTCTCCACAAACCACACACGCATCCATTGATTTTCATGTGTTTATTCACACTTTCTTGTTTTTCCACTTACACAAGCATGCACTACTTTAGACCATATCACAACCCAAATACGCCTATTGAATCTATCGGTCAGTGAAAACCACTGACAGAACATGGATGGTGTCCATGTTCTCTCAGTGCTTTTCACTGACCATGGGTAGCATAGCAATGCATGTGGTATATGGATGACACATTCGATTTAAAAAAATGGACCAAACATGGACCCTTCATAGAAAATTCTACAGATGAACCACTTGGTAAAAAGGCCTAGATTTCAGCAACAATTTTTTTTTTGTAAAATAGAAGGAACTAATAAACAAGGAGGATATATATTTTGAAGAACATATCTTGGGGGAGATGTGTTGCCCACAGCAGATTCCACTTTTCATTTTTTGTTGAAGGTTGCATTACATACTGTAAGTATAAGGCCCCTTTCACACGGGCGAGTTTTCCGCGCGGGTGCAATGCGTGAGGAGGACGCATTGTACCCGCACTGAATCCGGACCCATTCATTTCTATGGGGCTGTGCACATGAGCGGTGATTTTCACGCATCACTTCTGCGTTGCGTGAAAATCGCAGCATGCTCTATATTGTGCGTTTTTCACGCAACGCAGGCCCCATAGAAGTGAATGGGGCTGTGGGAAAATCGCAAGCATCCGCAAGCAAGTGCGGATGCGTTGCTATTTTCCCGCATGGTTGCTTAGCAACGGGACCCGATCTTTATTATTTTCCCTTATAACATGGTTATAAGGGAAAATAATAGCATTCTTAATAAAGAATGCATAGTAAAATGAAGAGGAAGGGGTTAAAAATAATAAAAGTTAACTTACCTTAGCCACTTGATCGCGTAGTTGAGATCTGTCCTCTCTTTCCCAGCATCAGCTAAGAACTAAAGGACCTGTGATGACATCACATCACATGGTCCAATCGCGCATATTCCCGCAACGCACCCGCGTCTTATCCGGGCGTCAAACATGACGCCCGTGTGAGAGAGGCCTAAGGGTACGGCTACACAACGACATTTGTTGCGCGACTTATTGGTTACAACTACACTGCGACATGTGTTGTGTGACATTTATGTCACTGTAATGTCCCGTAACATTTTTTGTAATGATAGTCTATGGTGTCACACTGCAAAATGCTGTCATGTCCCAGTCGCAGCATGTCGTATGTTGCAGTGTGACACTATAGACTATCATTACAAAAAATGTTAAGCAACATTACTGCGACAAATAGTCGCACAACAAATGTTGTCATGTAGCCCTAGCCTAAGAGTGACACCCCTGTCTAGGGATGATGGGGGGTGCAGCAAAGCAAAATGTATGATCACTTATTCCTAAATAGAGAGCACATATGTGTATTGTCTGCTGTCCTCTACATGACATATGCCTGGATTACACAAAAAACAGTCGTCTAGTCTTTCCTCTTGTCTCACCTTCTTTGTTTTCATTTTCGAACACCATAAAACGAAGCGCTGATGTCTGATCGGTATTCTGTGTTGTCATCCATGGATGGGTTCCTTATTATTGTACAGTGATATCATCACAATACTATTCACAAAAATATTCCCAAACCATTTTATTTATTAGAGACCAGAGAAAACCCGGCACATTTAACTGCCTTTCATGACTGCCAGCTGCTGTGATATATTTAGGCGTGCTAAAACGCCTTGTCCTAAAACAACCTCAGCAAATACAAATAGGGATTGAAGAAAACCCTGCTCAGGGAAGATTAATTAACCTTGTAATCTTTCAGCCCTGTGATGACAATTTTACACTTACCTAAAAGCATACTTTGAGCTCTTTTCGCACAGAGTGACTGAGTAGTTAAACATTGCCGAGATCGGTTTTTCTCTTATTTACTTTAGAGCTGGTTTCTGGATTGAGGTCATGTCTCTGAGTGTGCAAGTGATTAGGGCAGCTGGGCAATGCTAGATAATCATTGCCCCTTTAAAAGCCTGACTTATTACTGGTCAGTTCATACCACTGTAAATGCGAGCTTGGAACAGGAATGCGGTTCAATCATTCTTTCTAATACATAATGACATATATTCTTATGGACTAGCTTGCGCTAATTTTTTTTCTGTTAATGCACACATTTCTATTCTCTAGTATAAGGACGTTAGGACCGCCGCACGCAGATACGCGTGATCTCGGCGGTCCTTCTGTTCCTCCTTGACGCGCAGGGGCGCGTCATCTCGCGAGAGGCGAGATTTGCTGTGAACGCGCGCGCGTGTGCGTTCAGAGCGGCTGAAAGATCGGAAGTTATACTGCAGCCTGCCAGCGATGATCAATCGCTGGCAGGCTGTAGATGTGAAATACATTGCATCAAAGATGTATATCAGATGCTGTTTTGTTAACAGCGTCTGATATACCTGCTACCTGGTCCTCTGGTGGTCCCATTTGCTGGGATCAACCACCAGAGGACCAGGTAGCTATGTAAAGTAGCACCAAGCACCACACTACAACCCCCCCGTCACTTATTAACCCCTTATTAACCCCTGATCACCCCATATAGACTCCCTGATCACCCCCCTGTCACTGATCACCCCCCTGTATGGCTCCATTCAGACGTCCATATGTGTTTTGCGGATACTGGCAATGTGCTTTCCGCATTTTGCAGATCCGCACATTGCCAGAACTATATAGAAAATGCCTTTTCTTGTCCGCAATTGCAGACAAGAATAGGACATGTTCTATATTTTTGCGGAACGGAAATGCAGACCCGGAAGTGCGGATCCGCAATTCCGGATCCGAGCGGGACAAAGTCTGTCCCCATAGAAATGAATGGGTCCGCAATTCCGTTCCGCAAACAGAATTGTGGATGTGTGAATGGGGCATGAGGGTCCCTTATCACCGCCAGTTAGTTAGCTACTTGTTAGGTAGTTAGCGCCCAGCCCACCGCACCGCAGTCACTGATTTTGGCAGAGATTTTTTCATCCACATTGATCGATGTGAATGAAGAAATCTGTAAAAAAGTGTCACTTATGTGGTATTGCCGTACTCAGGAGAAGTAGGGCAATGTGTTTTGGGGTGTATTGTTACATATACCCATGCTGGGTGAGAGAAATATCTCTGTAAATTGACAACTTTGTATAATTTTTTTTTAAAAGTTGTCATTTACAGAGATATTTCTCTCACCCAGCATGGGTATATGTAAAAATACACCCCAAAACACATTGCCCTACTTCTCCTGAGTACGGCGATACCACATGTGTGACACATTTTTGTAGCCAAGATGCGCAAAGGGGCCTTAAAACCAATGAGTACCTTTAGGATTTCACAGGCCATTTTTACACATTTAGATTCCAGACTTCTTCTCCAGCTTTAGGGGCCCCTAAAATGCCAGGACAGTATAAATACCCCACATGTGACCCCATTTTAGAAAGAAGACACCCCAAGGTATTCCATGAGGGGTATGGTGAGTTCATTTAAAATTTATTTTTTTTCCAAAGGTAGTCATTGGAATTAGGGCCCCTTTGCGCACCCAGGCTGCAAAAAAGTGTCACACATGTGGTATCGCTGTACTCAGGAGAAGTAGGGCAATGCGTTTTGGGGTGTATTTTTACATATACCCATGCTGGGTGAGAGAAATATTTCGAAATGACAACTTTTTAATTTTTTTTATACAAAGTTCACAATTTACAGAGATATTTCTCTCACCCAGCATGGGTATATGTAAAAATACACCCCAATACACATTGCCCTACTTCTCCTGAGTACGGCGATACCACATGTGTGACACATTTTTGTAGCCAAGATGCGCAAAGGGGCCTTAAAACCAATGAGTACCTTTAGGATTTCACAGGCCATTTTTACACATTTAGATTCCAGACTTCTTCTCCAGCTTTAGGGGCCCCTAAAATGCCAGGACAGTATAAATACCCCACATGTGACCCCATTTTAGAAAGAAGACACCCCAAGGTACACATGAGTGACACATGAGTGACACTTTTTTGCAGCCTGGGTGCGCAAAGGGGCCCTAAAACCAATGAGTACCTTTAGCTTTTACATGGCTGCTCACAATTTCGCCCCGCCCAAAATGCCAGAACAGTACAAACACCCTACAAATGACCCCATTTCGGAAAGTAGACACCCCAAGGTATTCACTGAGGGGCATAGTGAGTCCTTGGGAGATTTTTTTTTTTTTTGCCAGAAGTTAGCAGAAATGGAAACTTTATTATTTTTTTTCCTCAGAAAGTGTCATTTTCCGCTAACTTGTGAAAAAAAATGAAATGATCCATGAACTCACCATGCCCCTCCGCGAATACTTTGGGGTGTCTTCTTTCTAAAATGGTGTCATTTGGGGGGTATTCATACTATCCTGACATTCTAGCACCTGAAGAAACATGACAGGTGCTCAGAAAGTCAGAGCTGCTTCAAAATGCCGAAATTCACTTTTTTGCACCATAGTTTGTAAACGCTATAACTTTTACCCAAACCAATAAATATACACTTATTGGATTTTTTTTTTTTTATCAAAGACATGTAGAACAATAAATTTATAGAAAAATTTATATAGAAATGTAGTTTTGTTAAAAAAAATTTACAACAGAAAGCGAAAAATTTCATTTGTTTGCAAACATTTCGGTCATTTTTGATTAATAGCAAAAAAAGTAAAAATGTCAGCAACAATCAAATACCACCAAATGAAAGCTCTGTTAGTGAGAAGAAAAGGAGGTAAAATTCATTTGGGTGGTAAGTTGCATGACGGAGCAATAAACGGTGAAAGTAGTGTAGTGCAGAATTGTAAAAAGTGGCCTGGTCATTAAGGGTGTTTAAGCTAGGGGGGCTGAAGTGGTTAAAGGGGTTGTCCTATGAAAAATATTCTGCAGTTTTTAAACCAGCAGCTGGATCTGAATACATTTGTAATTGTATGTAATTAAAAATGTAGCATAGTCACTGAGTTATTCAATAAAATAGATATGTATGACGGCACCTGCTGTTTTTTTTTTTCTTATTTCTTTGACCTGCTCACAGAGAAGGCCGCAAATGCTCAGTTTAATCCTTCAACTGCCTCCTGAGCTGTGATAGGGAGAGCATGGACACACCCCCTTAGCTGCAGCAGAAAAGACACGCCTCCTGAGCTGCTAGCTTTATATAAATCTAACAGAGCAATGAATGTGGAGATCTCTGGATCCATGTGAGGTACAGGGCTGGTTCCGGCTTTGTTAGAAAGAGACCATATGATGTCTCATTTTTATTTTTTACATTAGTCATGGGATAACTCCTTCAAAAGAAACAAAATAAGAGTATTGCAGGTTTGCTACCTTTCAATGGCTAACAAAAATAGTAGTAATGATGTTACATAGTGAGCTTTCAAGACATCGCCATTCCCTTCATCAGGCGTACTACAAAAATGTATCAAGAAACAGCAATATATATACACAATAAGAACAGAGACATGGCGTAATTAATGGAAATTTGAGAACAGAATATCAAAGATTTTCAGAATGAGTCCTTAATTATCTTACAGATAACGGGTGTGAAAGTTTTATGGTCTCTAAATTGATGTTAACTCAGAGACCTGGTGCTCCCACTAAGTCTATAAAAGACTCTTTAGATCTTATAGCGTATCAGAAAACTTAGTCCAGTATTCAAAGTGTCAAGCAGTGATATAAATTTGTATTCCCAAATTCTTCTGGCTCTTTGAGATTTGAATATGAGAACTTTCATGTGTTCTTCATTGTGTCCTGCGCTACAGAAATGTTTAGCCACAGGAAAATGTAGCTTCTTCTCTTTAAGGCCTTATTCACACGTCCGTAGTGTGTTTTGCGGAAACACGGAAACACGGATCCGCAAAACACGGAAACACGGATCCGCAAAACACGGATGGCTGCAATGTGCATTCCGCATTTTGCGGACCGCACATTGCTGGCACTATAGAAAGAATGCCTTTTCTTGTCCGCAATTGCGGACAAGATTAGGACAGGTTCTATTTTTTTGCGGAAACGGAAACACGGATGCGGAAACACGGATGCGGACATCACATAGTGTGCTGTCCACATCCATTCCTGCCCCTATGAAATGAATGGGTCTGCAACCCTTCCGCAAAATTGCGGAAGGGATGCGGATCCATTTTGCGGACGTGTGAATTAGGCCTAATTGTGTGACAGTGGAACCTCATCTTTGCTTTAAGTTTCTGTATATTCTACTATGCTACAGAGACATGTCAGAATAGAGTATTCGTGGGGGTCCAGATGCCACATGGCACTGTGTACCTCCATGCTGTATGTCACTTTATCTGAATACCATAGTCACTTATCTGGGTGCAGATATAATGCAGGGAAGTTTTAAAAGCAGTTTTGCAGGAGTCTGAGCTGATGTAATTTGTACCAAACTCTTTAAATGTCGTAAGATGTTTGATAAATTTGATGCATCTTTTAAGGCGATTCCCAGGATTTTGATATTAAGGCTTATCCTCAGAATAGGACGCCAATATCTGTTTGGTGGAGTACAATCAGCTGTTTAAAAAGGCTGTGGAGCTCTGGTGTGTGCAATGCAGCCTTTTCCTAGCCTGGTGACATCACATTCATTGTTCACATTGCCTAAGTATAGATCAATCCCATTCAAGTGAATGGGTCTGGGCAGCAATACCAAGCACAACAGATATACAGTGGATAGTGCTATGTTTGGTAAGCCGGCAGGAGTCTGTGGTGCCCACTGAAGTGCTGCAGCCTCTTCAAACAGCTGATTGATGGGGGTGCCAGAAGTTGCACTCCCACCGATCAGATATTGATCACCTATGCTGAGAGTCGGCCATCTATATCAAAATCTCCGACAACCCCTTTATCCTAGGTACACACCTAAGCGTTTTACAGCGCGTTCAAATGCGCTGTAAAACGCACAACATGTGGAAAGTCATGCTTCCCTATGGGCATGGTTCACATTTGGGCGTTTTACAGCGCATTTGAACGCGCTGAAAAATGCCAAACGCTGTCGCTTCAGCATGAGCTTCTTTGGGGCATTTTAACGCGCCTATGGGCCATGCTGAAATAGGGGAGAATCACTGAATCGCTCGTATGATGCGCGTTTCTTAGTTACAAAAACGGGCATCCAAAAACGCGCGTAAAACCCGCGTCATACGTGCGATTCAGAAACGCTTAGGTGTGTTCCCAGCCTTAAAGTGACACTGAGCTTTCAACAAACTTTGCATTAATCAATAGTACAGTGTATTTGCAGTTTTCCTCCACTTGCTAATTATCTGTGTGCAGTTTTCTCATACAAGTTGGGTGGAGACTAGCTGCCATTCACTGCACACAAGGAAAATCTACTTCCTAGCTGTCTCACGGTCACTCAGAAGCAGCCCCAGGATAAAGGAGGACTTTACAGAGAGGTACTGACCTGAATTTTTGTCAATGAAGCACTTGTAATAAACTATAAGCTTCATAGGTGGCTGGACAGTCCTACTTATCTTTGCCTGTCTCCTCAGTTTCTCCTCACTTCCTTCCCTCCACTCTCTTCTCTCTATAGACTTGCATTGA
The DNA here is from genome assembly GCA_033119425.1 of Bufotes viridis. Classification (NCBI taxonomy): domain Eukaryota; kingdom Metazoa; phylum Chordata; class Amphibia; order Anura; family Bufonidae; genus Bufotes; species Bufotes viridis. The sequence goes on from CM065593.1 coordinate 279,960,376, forward strand.
CATATATGTAATCTGATACTCCTGCAGAGATAATACGCGATGGTTGGCTGGGGGGGCGGCATTTTTCAAAGTAAAAAGAAAGTTAGTGACAGTTTAAGCCTAGCACTTTTGTCTTGAGAAGTTACTCCACTTTCTGTGCCTCCCCTTTGGGCTGCCTTCACATGTGGCAGATTTTGTTGCAAAAACTTCCATGACTGAAAATTAGTCCTATTCACGTGAATAGGGCTTGCAGAAATCAACGTGCCACTCTAATTCAAATAAATCAAACTGATATTCAGTCGCTAAAATTTCTACAACAAAATCTGCAGCATGTGAAGGCTTCTTTACTATATGATTATGACAATTTTTGAGCCTTTTTTAAATTAGCTAGATGGTCTAATCACAACCACTTTGCCATCCATATTTCAAGACTGAACTAAGCAAAGTAAAAATTATTTTTTTTTAAATTTTTTCCGCATATGCACCTGAAATTGTTTTCCAGCCAATATTCTGGAGTGCTTGATTAATTCCCCCTGTTTACAGTATGTTCTTATGTATTTGTTATCAGGATGCTTTTTGGTTTATATGTCTAAATGCGGTGCAACACTATAATTTAAATGCTGTGATGTATGCATGGTTTATCTGGATGCTCAGTAAAGGCCCCATTAAACTGCCAATGTTTGGGTAGATTATCGCTAACCAGCGTTAGTACAAAAGTTCAGTAATAATACTCTGCCGATGAAAAGGTGCTGCAAAACACTCATTTATTGGGTAATAGCATTGTTTTTGCAGACACCTAAATCATTGTTTGCCAGCAGCAGATCTTTCTGTCTAAACAGCATTTTGCAGCCGACAAACTATGTTTCTGTAGGGGATGAACAATAGCATTAGTAATTGTTCCTTCCCATACTGTGGAGGAGATCTCTGCATGTAAATGCAGCGGTGAGCAAGCGATTGTCAGGAAGGAACACTTCCTTCCTACAATTGTCTGCTCCATCAGCCCATGTAAAGGGGTCTTAAAGGGCATCTGCATCAGAAACATCATTATTAAATTGGCTGACTTTAGACGTGTGCTAATGTGGGCTGAGGCTAACAGTCTTATTCCCTCCCTTCTGTGTGCCTATTTTTGAAAAATACAATCGAGCCTCTAGGAGCAATGGGGGTGTTGTCTCTATTTCTAGAGGCTCCCTTTTCCCCCCTCTGTCTGTGCCTTCATCATGTTGATTGACAGGGCCAGGCAGCTTAAATCTCATGCCTGCACCATGCTGTTCAGTATGTGGCGCAGGCGTCATAAAGTATTTGCCGGCAGCAGACTTCATTACTGCATCTGCACCGCATACTTATCATTCACAATACAGCCAATCGATTGTCGAAGAATTGGAATGTATCCATATAGGCAATTTAGTGATGAGCGGGAGGTGCCATATTCGATTTTGTGATATTTCGCGAATATTCAATTGAATATTCATCATTTATTCGTCGAAATTGAATTTTCGTCATTATTCTATGTATTTTGCGAATGTTACGTGAATTTATGAACAGTGTATACAGGCAAATTTCTTATTGCGTTAACTTATTAGAATCAACAAAGATATCGAATATAGCACTATATTCTCGATCTTCATTATATTCTAGCAAGCCAACCATTAGGAAGTCAGTTCTAAATTGAATTCGCAATGCGAGTATATATTCGCATTGCGAATTCAACTTAGAGCTGGGTTTCTAATGGTTAGCTTTCTAGAATATAACAAAGATTGAAAATATAGTGCTATATTCTGAATATTAGTTAATTCTACACAGTTGCAATTTGAATGTGCAATGCGAGTAGTACAGATAATATTAATCGCATTGCGAATACAACTTAGTCAAATTTGTGAGATCGTGATTCTCATATCCGACAGTACATTTTAGCATGGAGGCGTTCTCATGCACACGGAAAGTCGGCAGAAGCGGCACCGAGGATTGACTGGAGCGGGCAGGGAGCTAGGAATCCTCCGGACAGGTGAGGGCTCTTTCACACTAGCGTTTTTGTTTTCCGGCATAGAGATCCGTTGTCGGGGCTCTATGCCGGAAAAATCCTGATTAGGATTATACCAATGCATTCTGAATGGAGAGAAATCCGTTCAGGATGCATAGGATGTCTTCAGTTCAGGACCGGAACGTTGTTTGGCCAGAGAAAATACCGCAGCATGCTGCGCTTTTTGCTCCGGACAAAAATCCTGAACACTTGCCGCAAGGCCGGATCCGGAATTAATGCCCATTGAAAGGCATTAATCCGGATCCGGCCTTAAGCTAAACGTCGTTTCGGCGCGTCGCCGGATCCGACGTTTAGCTTTTTCTCAATGGTTACCATGGCAGCCAGGATGCTAAAGTCCTGGTTGCCATGGTAAAGTTTAGTGGGGAGCGGTGGAGCAGTATACTTACCATCCATGCGGCTCCCGTGGCACTCCAGAGTGACGTCAGGGCGCCCTACACGCATGGATCACGTGATCCATGCGCATGGGGCGCTCTGACGTCATTCTGGAGCGCCCCGGGAGCCGCACGGACTGTAAGTATACCGCTCCCCCGCTCCCCACTACTACTATGGCAACCAGGACTTTAATAGCGTCCTGGCTGCCATAGTAACCTCAAAGCATTTTGAAGACTGATCAGGATCCTGATCAGTCTTCTAATGCTTTCAGGCGACTTGCATTCTGACGGATCCGGCGGGACGGAAGTGCCCGCCAGATCCTCAGAACGCAAGTGTGAAAGAGGGAAGAACAGCTTTTGGGAAGTGGGAAGACAACCCGAGAGCAACAAGGATTAACAACTTAAAAAAAAAAACGAATATTCGAAATAGTGAATATATATAGCGCTATATTCGAAATATTCACGAATTTGTGAAGTGCCGATATTCGCTAAAAAAATTCGCTATTCGAATATTTGCGCTCAACACTAAATTCAATGCATGTGTTCTTTGCTATGTAAACTTTGGATCCTCTCCCAACCTCTTCCATCTTAGTATATAATTTACTTGCGGTTTATCAGTAAATGTCCAGATTCATGATGTTAGTAGCGCATATTTGGATCTTGATAATCCATTGAAATCACAAAAGAGATTTATGGTGCCAGCATTCACAAAGTGTCTGGGACTTTATCTATACAAACCAGCCAGATACTGATTCCTTTTTCATCCATCATACACCAGTGTTTGCTCTCTGAGGTCATAGAAGGATGAAAGAGGTGAAGACTTAGGTTAATTCACTATACTCTACTACTGAAACATACATAAGTCAAGCCAACAGCACTTCCTCCCGATGTCATAACCGCTGACTGAATCAGTGTTCAAAAGTGTATTTTACAGTTTGTGGTCATAGTGTTCAATCTAGGGTGATTGTTCAATCTAAAATGCTCCATTTAACATGAAGCAATAACATCATTAGCCTTTAATCTGCTTGCATAGTATTCCTCAATCCTCCTGAGTGGCATTATATAATGGACTGTATGTCCCAATTTAGCTCAGGTTAGAATGCTTCATTGTCTCTTGGCTCTGAGAAGATAATGATCTTTATCAAAACCATATTAGGTTTCATAATTAAATAATGCTTTCAAGTCAGAACAAGGTAAAGACTCGGAAAACCCTTATCATAAAGATAAAAGAACAAATGCCTTGAAAATAAATGATGGAAATAATTCCTGCACACAGTAATTGACTCATGACCCTTCTAGCAATATTCTCAATTAATCCACTTTGTGCCAGCTGTCCATTTTGTAGGGTTCAGTGTAAAATATTTATTTCAGATGGTTTTTAGTAGAATATTAGCAAGTAAAATCATCCACTTCTTTCGTTCCTCATTTATTTATTATACTTACTTAGGGTACTTTCACACTTGCGTTAAAGTTTTCTGGTATTGAGTTCCGTCCTAGGGGCTCAATACTGGAAAAAGGCAAGTTTTAGGCTACGTTCACACGACGACATTTGTCGCGCGACAATAAGTCGCGCAACAAATAGGGCACAACTTCACTGCAACATTTGTCGTGCGACATTTTTTCGCACTATTGTCGCGCAACAATTTTTATAATGGGAGTCTATGGTGTCGCATTGCGACATGCGACATGCTGCGACTGCGACAGTCGCAGAAAAACCTATCTTGAATGGATTTTTTGCGACTGTCGCGTCACAGTCGCAGCATGTCGCATGTCACAATGCGACACCATAGACTCCCATTATAAAAATTGTAGCGCGACAATAGTGCGACTTTTTGTCGCGCGTCAAATGTCGTCGTGTGAACGTAGCCTCAGGCTACATGCACACGACTGTTGTTTTTCTCGGCTCTCGTTTCAGTTTTTTTTTGCGGATAGGATAGGGACCCATTCATTTCAATCGGTCAGCAAAGAAATGCTGACAGTTCATCCGTTTGTGTTCCGCGTCTGTTGTTCGTGTTTCCCTTCAGCAAAAAAAGTAGTGCGTGTCCTACTTTTTTCTCATTTGCGGACGAGGATAGGCATTTATTACAAAGGATCTGTGAAAACAAAGGAATCCTCAAAAAAAAACTGATGTACCATCAGTTTTTTTTGCGGATCCCTATTTGTGGACAGCAAAAAACAACTGTCGTGTGCATGTAGCCTTATCCTAATGCATTCTGAATGGATAGCAATCCGTTCAGTATGCATCAGGGTGACTTCAGTTCAGTTACTCTTACGGTATTTGGCCGAAGAAAATACCGCAGAATGCTGAGGAATTTTCTCTGTCCAAAATTCCGGAACACTTGCCTGAATGCCGGATCCGGCATTATTTTCAAAACAAATGCATTAATGCCGGATCCAGCACCAAGTGTTCCGGCAAAACGGATCGGGTTTTCCGGTTTGCGCATGCGCAGACCTTTAAAAATGCAAAAAAAAGAAAAAGGGGTGGATCTGGTGTTTCAATCCATTTGTTGGACGGATCCGCATCCGGATCTGTCTACAAATGCTTTCCGTTTGCACTCTGATTTCCGGATGATCACCGGGCTCACAATCAAAGTTCCCTATCAGTATGTCTTTGGAGTGTGTGAGGAAACCGGAGTACCCGGAGGGAACCTGGGGAGAACATACAAACTCCATGTATATGTTGTCCTTGGTCAGATTTGAACCCAGGACTAGGGTTAAGCGAACACCTGGAAGTTCGGGTTCGGCGGGTTCGGCTGAACTCAACCGCAAAGTTTGGGTTCGGAACCCGAACTTGACTTGAACTTGCCCCCGAACATTGAAGTCAATGGGGACCCTCACTTTGGGGCACTAAAATGGCTCTAAAAAAGTCGTAGAAAGGACTAGAGCAGGCATGGCCAACCTGCGGCTCTCCAGCTGTTGTAAAACTACAACTCCCATTATGCCATGCTATAGGCTGATAGCTGTAGGCAGTGTGGGCATGCTGGGAGTTGTAGTTTTGCAACAGCTGAAGAGCCTCAGGTTGGCCATCCCTGGACTAGAGGGCTGCAAAATAGGGGTAAAAGCAGGACAATTGCCCTGCAAACATATGTGGATAGGGAAATGAATTAAAATAACAGAAAAAAAAAAAAGTAAAAAATAATTATATTAAACTAGGAGGCGGAGATCAAAGTGGAGTAGGAGGTTGAGGAAGCGGTGGACGTGGAGATGTAGGTGGAAGCGGTGGTGGAGGAAGAGGAGGTAGCCAACACTATTTTTGTAGTTTTTTTTTTTATAAATTTGGGAAGACAGGATATGTTGACCAATCTCTCAATTTTAACATCAGTTTGAGGGCTTAGTAAGACGGCAGTGTGCACCTGTCTTGTCATTTATTGTTGCTATATTGTTATATTGTTTATCACATCCACACAATTGCCATCTTGTGTAGGATGTCTGTTGTGGTACTTGTGGTCCGCTGCGGGCATCCTCCACCTTATGCATTTTTGCTGGGGATCTCCATTAGCAACGGGCCACAAGTGCAGGATCTGCTCCCCTGTATATATATATGCACAACTGCATCTTGGGTTGAGCACTTACTGTTGTTCTAACATCATGCCACCTTTCAGTTGTTATGTATATATAATTGGTTGGCGGTGTATAAACCCCTATCTAAATGTAGCCTTTTTTCTATCCACAGGCTGCATTTAGGTGCACCTGTGAGGCCTGGGCCAAATCAGGCAGTCTTGGGTGGGGCTCACAGCCTTCTCCCTCCTCCTATTGCAGGCATGGCTACATGCTGGAGGTAACTGGGGAGTTTGCTGCGAGTCGGCCTTTACCCTCCTGTAATTTAGTCCACTGGCCCCTGGTTTTGCCCATACGGCACAGGTAGGTGAATGTAAGGTCCCGAGCTACTTGAGAAACCTTGGTGTGGTGCTCGGGCTTAGACATGTCCTGCACAGCAGAATATGTTGACCAATCTCTCAATTTTAACATCAGTTTGAGGGCTTAGTAAGACCGCAGTGTGCACCTGTCTTGTCATTTGTTATTGCTAAATTTGAGAAGACCCCAAAACATTGGGAAATATAAAAAATAAAACAAAGAGACAGTGTGCTACAGTATAACAATGGCTGGGTGCAGCCGGTATACTTGTCTATTCTGCACAAGGTACGGACAAGCCCTGTGGGATCCATGCCTGGTTCATTTTAATGAACGTGAGCTTGTCCACATTGGCTGTGGACAGGAGGCTGTGCTTGTCTGTGATCACCCCCCCTGCCATGCTGAACATACGTTCGGACAATACACTGGCCGCAGGGCAGGCCAGCACCTTCAAGGTATAAAGAGCAAGCTCAGACCATGTGCCTAATTTGGAGACCCAGAACTTGAATGGGGAAGACCCATCAGTTAGTACGTGTAGGCGTTCGCACATGTACTGTTCCACCATGTTGCTGAAATACTGCCTCCTGCTAAGACGTTCCATATCAGCTGGTGGTACTGGTTGTTGTGGCGTGCTGACAAAGCTTTTCCACATTTTGGCCATGCTAACCCTACCTTCTGAGGTGCTGGCGGTGCCCCAACTGCTTTGGCGACTTCTTCCTCCTCCTCTGCCTTCGCCTTGTGCTTCCACTGAGCCCCCGGTGTCAGGTGGGAATGCCATCAGCAGCACATCTACTAGCTAATCAAGGTGTGGTATTAGGCCACAAAAACAGAGTTCATAATTTATCAAGAGCAGCAAAATGACCTCTTGGCAGGACTACAGGAGCTGCAATTAATATGTCCAATAATATTGAGAGTTAAGCCCTCCCAAGCATTGAGCTTGCAGATAGCATACTCCATCTTGGGAATCCAAATAAGATATAGTAATAAAATTAGTTAATGTCCTTAGGTATTATAATACCCAGATAAGTAATAGTGTTGAGCAAAAATATTCTAATCGCAAATTTTTATCACGAATATCTAGAATATAGTGCTATATCTTCATAATCACGAATATTCTAGTTTTTCTTTCATCACTATATAAACCTGTAATATTTGCTCACATATTATTCTTTCTATCATCCATATATCTTCCTACCTATTATTTCTGATTTCTTTTTATAGATGCTATATTATTTTATTTTTAAATTACATCATTAGTCCTATAACAGACAATCACACAAAGGCTGTATGCCAAAAGCCAGGTACGTGCAAGCCAACAACCTATCCATAAGACAGGTACAGTCAGCATACCTTACAATGGCAGCCTTGTGCACTATGACACATTCAAAACCAGCTCTCTTCTGACTGAGAGCCAGTAAGCCTCAAAGTTGCTTGAATTAAGTTGGATGGCTTGGGGGGACCTGTGCACCTAGATCATGATTATTAGGGTTACAAAAATTGTAAAAAAAAATTCTCTCACTGCTTAGGAGGGCTGCATAAAAATTTTCAGTTTTCTAATTGTCCTAATATTATATTCAATAACCTTACCATACTGTTTTGCCATGTAAACTGATTTGCATAAACTTGAAAATGGGAAAGACATGCAAATAGTGTTTCAGCTGAAAAGCAAGGCAGATTCTGCTAATTTACATATCTTTCCCATAGTCAAGTTTATGCAAATGAGTTTACATGACAAAACAGTATTGAAAGGTTAATGAATATAATTAGCTGACGAAGTCGAATTCATTCCGAATTTCAGGAAATATTAGATTCTGAACGAATGCGAATTTCCTCGTGCTTCGTGATGAATCGCAATTTTTCAAACATGACGGCTAGCCGGCTGCAATGGTGGCTAAAATGGCGGCTACACATGTGAGGACATGGGGCAAGGAACTCTAGGAAGGCGGGATGACCCATAATGCCATTCATGCAGCCAATCAGCAGCCAGCCAGCACTGTGATGTCACAGCCCTATAAATACGGCGGTCATCTTAGATTCTGCCATTCACCATCATACTTTGTTCAGGGACAGACGTGTATGCAGGTGCTAGGGAGAGTGAAAGAAAAACTAATTGTTAAAAAAAAAAAAAGGAAAAGGGCCATTTACTAGTGCAGGGAAAGGATAGTGGGAGGAATCATTTCACAGGCAGAGAGAGACATATGCAGATGCTAGGGAGAGTCATAGGAAAATCCTCATTGTGATAAAAAGCGATTTACAAGTGCACGGAAACATTACTTGGGGATCCAGATAGTCTCCAGATAGTCTCATAATACAGCTCTGTCATATCAGCAATTAGTTATTGGGGTGCAAGTGCTATGTTGAAAAGCCTTTAGTGGCTTTTATCTGTGAAAAAGATAAAAATATACGCAGGTCACTTTCGCTGTCATTTGCGCTAAAAGCGTTTATTGCCATATTTCTAGAGAAAAAGAGAAATATAGACTTAGTTCATACTTGCTGTTATTAGTGCTAAAAGCGTTTCTTGTCACATTTTCAATGCGAGAAAAATAGACGCAGTTGACACCTGGTGTTATTTGAGCTAAGTGCGTTTATTACCATATTTCTAGAGAAAAAGAGAAAAATAGACGCAGTTCACGTTTGGTGTTATTTGTGCTAAAATAGTTTATTGCCATATTTCACTACAATACGAGAAAAATAGACGCAGTTCACATTTGGTGTTATTTGCGCTGAAAACGTTTATTGCCAAATTTTACTCCAGTACGAGAACAATAGACGCAGTTCACATTTGCTGTTATTTGCGCTAAAAGCATTTGTCATATTTCTAGAGAAAAATATACGCAGTTCACCTTTTCTGTTACTTACTTAGAAATCGTTTAGTGGCCTATTTTAGTCCAATTCGAGAAATATATACGCAGTTCACTTTTGCTGTTATTTATGCTGAAATCGGTACGCTGCCAATTTGCCAATCTCAGTAAATAAAGAAATAAATATTTGGCGCTTTTAGGGGTGCTTTAATTTGCTTTTAATTTATTTAGTTCAGCTAAAAGTATGTCAGACAGAGAAGTGCCATGCCCTGCACAAGGGAGTGGTAGAGGCGTAAAATGATTCTGGTGCAGTCACAGGTCGCAGCAGAGTAAGGGGGCGTGGCAGCAGGGGCTTCTTCCCGAGGTCTCGGGTCCACATGTCAGCTAGCAGTCGTGTCTTGACCAGCAACCCAGTGGTTCTTAGTTGGTTAACTCGATCTTCGACTTCATCGCAAGTGACAGCAGCACCAGCAGCCTGAGTTTAGAGTTGCTAATGAGCAGCTTTCTTCCCCCGCTTAGTGAAGAAACTACTCACCAGCTGCAGCAGGCAAACCTGGAGCAGGACCTGAACCAGCAGGTGGTGGCATACTTTGACAGCACCCTGCCAGCGGTCATAGAAGTTCTGCTGGACTACTGGGCAGCCAAACTGGATTTGAGGCCGCAACTGTCCGAGTTTGCCCTGATCTTGTTGAAGATTGTGGAGTATGAGTTACAAGGTGGAAAGAGCAGGGTCCCCAGCAGCACAGACTATTTCAGGAGTGTGCCAGTTGTGTTGGAAAGGACAGACAGGATTGATGGTTCTCAAACAGCTTACAATCAAGTGCGGTATCGGCTGCTAATTGAGCCAGATATTTCTTAGGGAACCTACCTGGCATAAACAGGCCTCTAGTAGCTACAGACAATGAGTAGACAAAGCTTCAAGATTGCTTGGAGCCTGAAAGAGTCGCGAAGTTCATCAAGATTCAAACCATAACTACCAGCCCCTGGTCTCTTTGTCAGGGAAAACATCACGAGTTCCCAGTCATCATGGATGGGAAGGAGGACATCCTGTGGTGTACAGAGATGGAGAGGGTCTTCGGATTCCCCCCGCACTATAGGGACGTCTCAGAAATGAACCGCTGCTCCCGACAGAAGCTCCTGGGAAGGTCATGGAGCGTCCCGGTCATCCGGCATCTATTCGCCCCACTGAAGGATTATTTTGAAAGTGTGTAGAAACCACAGGGGGCCCCCATGCTGCAGATTTATCATGGAGACACTGGATTTTATAATATTACATTATTCTATAAAGAAAAAAAAAATGAAGCCCCTTCGTCACCCCACTCCCACTGATGTCCTCCTCAATCATCTCTGGGTCAGGAGCCTGACCACCCACAACACCAGCTCCCACGCCACTCTCCTCATCACTACTTGCCCACCTAGTAAAGGAAGCTGCGGATGTCTCCTCCACATCTTGGCTTGCCAGTAGCTGCTGCTGACTGTCTTCTAGTAGCTCGTCCTCACTGTATAGTTGAGCTGAGCACACAGCATACAATACTTCTCTGGCTGAGGGAACAGCAAAGGACAGAGGAAGGTTGAGGACAGGTGATGGCACAGGGCCTGCTCCCGGCCATGCCAACTAAGGGTTGTGTCTGACGAGCCTACCGACTCTTGGCTGGGGGTGTCTATCACTTGCAATGAAGTCGAAGATCGAGTCAACCATTCAAGAACTGCTGGGTTGCTGATCAAGACACAACCGCTAGCTGACAATGGGAGCTCAGGCCTCTCGAAGTGACCCCTGTTGCCACGGCCCCTTACTCTGCTGCGACCTCTGTCTGCGCCAGAAACATTCAGGCCTCTGCCACTCCCCTGTACAGGGCCTGGCACTTCTCTGTCATACGACATACTGTTAGATCAAATAATCGAATGTTAGATCCAATATTAGGCCCTAATATGGCAATTAGGCCCTAATTTGTTTTCTACTTTTACACAACACAAAAGGCTTTTCAACAGATAAGTGCAATGCTGAATGGCGAATATATTTTTATTTCTCCACTAATACATGGCAAATAGGGCTTTAGAATATATCACTGCACTGCTGAACGGCAATTAGGCCCCAATTTTTTTCTACTTTTACACAACACAAAAGGCTTTTCAACAAATGAGTGCAATGCTGAATGGCCAATATATTTTTATTTCTCAACTAATACACTGCAAACTTGGCTTTAGAATATATCACTGCACCTCTGAATGGCAATTAGGCCCTAATTTTTTTCTACTTTTACACAACACAAAAGGGTCTTCAACAGATGTGCAACGCTGAACGGTGAATATATTTTTGTTTCACCACTAATATATGGCAAACAGGGTTTTAGAATTTATCACTGCACTGCAAAAGGGCAAATATATTTTTCTATCACCACTAATACATGTCAAAAAGGGCTTTACAACACATAACTGCACTGCACAAGGCCAAATAAGACGTACTGTAGAAATATTTCCTTGTAATAAACCCTGTTAATGGCTGTATCAAACAGCAATTGCACCCCAATAACAAGAATGGTTTGCTGGAATGACAGAGCTGTATAATGGTCAGTGCACCAAGGTGTAATAGGATTGTTCCTATTAGCCAGTCTGTAACCTTCCCTACTGAACCCTGTTCTACTTAAATGCTATTGAACGATTCCTCCCTATCCGTTCCCTGCACTTATAAATCGTTTTTTCACCACAGTCAAGTCTTTCCTATCACTGTCCCTAGCGCCTGCAGACGTCTCTCCCTGCACTAAGTACACTGGTAAATGGCAGAATCTAAGATGGCTGACGCTATTTATGGGTTGTGACATCACAGGGCTGGCTGCTGATTGGCTGCATCCATGGCAATATGGGTGATCCGGCCTTCCCAGAGTTCCTTTCTCCATGTCGTCACACGTGCAGCAGCCGTATTAGGAAAAAATGTGATTCGTTACTACCAAGCATAAAGAAATTCGGCTTCGGTGCGAATTAAACAATTCCTGAAATTCGGATCGAATTCCACTTCGTCAGCTTCAATTCATTCATCTTTAGTTATTAGGATGATTCCCAAGCAGAAGGTCACTGGTTTGAATCGAGGAGTAGCCATGAAGAACATTTCACAATGTGAGTGCTATGGCAGTTGGAAGAATACGAAATGAAGTCCGTCCATCCATTCCAAAGCCAAGAGGTGGATGTCCAGGCAAAATAATGGAGTCAAGAAGTCGGCTCATCACAAGTTCTATCAGTTCTGGTGCGACAAACACAGTACTGGTAGTGGCTTGTATGCTTCGTAATAGTGAGATCACAGACGTCCATGCAAGCACCGCACGTTGTGCATTGCACAAGTCTGGAACGGTAGCCTGAAAAGGTGAAGAAGCCTTGACTTCAATATCGTCATAAGAATTATTGGCTTGAGTTTGCAAAAAAGTATGAACAGTGGACAGTAGAAGACTGGAAACGGGTGATTTGGAACGATTAGCGGAAAGTCAAAAGACTGGGCTCTGATGGGTGCAAACGGGTTTGGAAGAAACACGGGTAAAGTGAGCTAACGAATCGAGAAATTGAAGGAAGCCTGATGATATGGGGTTGGAGGAAGCCTGATAATATGGGGTTGTTTCACAGCCAGGCATTGGATATTTGACCAGGATCGATGGTCTTAATTGATATGTGGCTAAATGTGAGTATCCTACAAGACAAGTTACTTTGTACACTCAAGTACTATGGGTATGAAAAGGACAACATAGTGTTCCAGCAGGATAACAACTTGAAGCATATGTCAAGATTGGCAAAAAAATGGTTCAGTGTCAATGAACTAGAGGTGATGGATTAGTCCCCACAGTCCCCAGACCTCAACCAAATTGAACACTTGTGGGTAGAGTCAATGAAAAAGCTGGGTTTGTGCACAAGTGAGTCAATCAGTATGCACCAACATTGGGAATGTGTAGAAGAGACCTGGGAACAGATTTCAGTTGGGAATCTGATCAAGAGCATGCCCAGAAAGATTTAGGCAGTGTTGAAAGCCAAAGGTGGATTTACAAAATACTAACAATATAATAAAAATCTAAATTTAGAACAGTAACAATGCAGTTACATGACAAGAATCTGCATAACTCATTATATGCTAAATAGTTTCAAGTCCAATTTATGAATGAGATAGCCAAGATTGAGATTTCACAAATCTTTACTTTACTTACTGATTCAGTGCGGAAATTGTCCTGCTGTTTTTGGTGTAGTTTTGGTGTGGAAACACATGTTCGGGGGAACCCTGGTTTTTAAACCTTTACATTTCTGTGATGGATGTATGTATTTTTCTTAGAACTGCTTCTCTGCAATCATTATGGCCACAATGTTTACATATACAACAAGTCTTTTTTTGCTTTTACAACAGAAGTATGGAATTAAATTAAGATAAAAGGCCAACTATGACCTTCATAGGGGCAACGCAGGAAACTCATGGTTGCGGACATGTGAGTGAGGAGCTCTTAGACATACAGGTCCTTTTGTACAATAAAATAACAACCCTTGCTGACTAATGGGGAAGAAAAGACTAGGAAAGATTCCAAAAGTTCCCTCAGAGTCTCAATCTCTTCTGCCATTCCTAACTGTAGACACATTTGTGAGCAAAGACTCGCGGTTTGCCACCTGGATCCAAGATGGTGTTGAGTCTCCTGCTGTTAACAAAAAGGACTCACATGTGGATCCCTCTGCCAATGCACCTTCTGTCTCTTTGCTGTCATTGGACTTGGAATCCTCCAGGATTGTGTCTTGAGAAGCTGCAGCATCTCCAGGATCCCTTACAGTGGTACAGAAAATGAGCATAGACCTTGTGAAGGCCAGCAGAGATGCATGATCCTGGGCAGCCCCAGGCCTCAGAGGGCCTCATACTCTCCTGTCTCAAGAGAACCTCTAGCACTGACGTGGCTCTTTCTTCCCTCCTGGATCTTGGTGTATTCATCACGCAAACCAATACACAGGTCGCTTTGCATATCAAGGTTAGTGCAGCCCCCTCCAGTGTGTTATGACTCTTTTATGTTAATTACTGAGCAATTAACAGCTAATGTATCCCACCAGCCACAGACCTTATTGCCTGCAAGAGAAGTCAAACCACATGCTGAACCACCCCTCAGGGGTTTGCTAATTTCAGGCTCAGACATTTTGCCACGGCAGCCTCATAAGCCACCTGCCTCCTAGGCTAGTAAAGGGATGACTCTCTCTAGTATGAACTATTCTTATATACCCCAGCTCTTGCGGTCATTAAGTCCCTATAGATGTTGGATCACCTCAGCATCAAGTTCCGCTGTATCTGCTGACCTTAACAAACCTCCCTCTGATTGGTGGTCCCATGTGCAACTGCTTCTTACCAAGCAGGACTTTCGTGCTCTTATTTCTGCAGTTAACAATGTGTGCAGGGTAGAGTTGAGCGAACACCTGGAAGTTTGGGTTCGCCGGGTTCGGCCGAACTTCGTCACATAGTTCGAGTTCGGGACCAGAACTTGACCCCGAACCAGATTGAAGTCAATGGGGACCCGAACTTTTGGGCACTAAAATGGCTGCAAAAAAGTCCTGGAAAAGGCTAGCTGGCTGCAAAAGGCAGCAAAATGTGCTTACGAGCATGGCAAGTGCTCTGCAAACAAATGAGGATAGGGAAATAACTTAAAATAAAATAAATACAAATTAAAAATTATTAACCTGCAACTCGTAGGAGGAGGTGGATGTGGAGTCGGAGGTTGAGGAGGCGGTGAATGTGGGGTTGTAGGTGGAAGCGGCGATGGAGGAGGTAGCCAACAATGTTTTTTTATTGTTTTTTTTATTGGGGTAGCCCCCAAAATAAGTGCACTTGAGTACAAGAATGTATGGTTGAGGCCGGTATAAATGTCTATTCTGTACAAGGTACAGTCAAGTCTTGTGGGATCCAAGCCTGGTTCATTTTAATATGCAAAACAAATGTGGAGCCCCAGTATTGGGTCTACAACACAATGAAAGCCAGATATCCCTCAAAGGAAGGAAAACCAGTGCAAAGGGGTGTCTCCATTACAGAGATCACCAAATCCACCATATTAGGTGGCCCCTATGTCAAGATCCCACTTTTTTACAAGCTTTAAGAATGTGACGGGGAAAACCTAAGCCAGTTATCCATCCACAGACAGCTGTTTAGGGGTGTTGCCTCTCATCAGTGTGTAGTAGGATTCTGGATAACCGGGAGCACTGCCTTGGAGACTACTCAAACAAAACAATAGCTGATCTCAGGGAGACCAGCCACAAAAAAAACACGGAGCCTCAGTTAAGAGTCTCAACACAGTAATCCAAAGTGCAAAACTCCCTGGGAAACAGTAATATGCTAAATAAATGTGGAGCCCCAGTATTGGGTCTACAACACAATGAAAGCCAGATATTCCTCAAAGGAAGGAAAACTGGTGCCAAGGGGTTTTTAATGAACGGGAGCTTGTCCACGTTGGCTGTGGACAGGCGGCTGCATTTGTCTGTAATGATGCCCCCTGCCATGCTAAATACACGTTCAGACAATACACTGGCTGCAGGGCAGGCCAGCACCTCCAAGGCATAAACGGCAAGCTCAGGCCATGTGAACAATTTGGAGACCCAGAAATTGAATGGGGCAGAACCATCAGTCAGTACGTGTAGGCGTTCGCACATGTACTGTTCCCCCATGTTGTTCAAATGCTGCCTCCAGCTAAGATGTTTCATATCAGCTGGTGGTGCCGGTTGCTGTGGCGTGGTGACAAAGCTTTTCCACATGTCGGCCATGCTAACCCTGCCTTCTGAGGAGCTGGCAGTGACCCAGCTGCGTTGGCGACCTCTTCTTCCTCCTCCTCTGCCTTCGCCTTGTGCTTCCACTTGTCCCCCGGTGTCAGTTGGGAATGCCCTCAGGAGCGCGTCTACCAGCATGCGCTACTAGTCGCGCATCTCCCTATCACGCTCCATTGAGGGAATTAAGGACGGCACGTTGTCTTTGTAACGGGGATCCAGCAGGGTGGCAACCCAGTAGTCAGCACAAGATAGAATATGGGCACCTCTGCGGTCGTTGCGCAGGAACTGCAGCATGTAGTTGCTCATGTGTGCCAGGCTGCCCAGAGGTAAGGATAAGCTGTCCTCTGTGGGTGGTGTATCACCTGTGTCCTCCGTATCCCCCCAGACACGCTCCAGTCATGGCCATGAGCTGCGTTGGGTGCCACCCTGCTGTGAACCCGGTTCCTCCTCCTCCTCCTCCACTACCTCAACCTCCTCATCCTCCAGAACTGTGCTCTGGCTGGCTAAATGTGTAGCTGGCCTCTGCTGGTGCAGGAACCCACCCTCTGAGCCACTTCTGAATGACTGGCCTGAAACCCTTTGAAATGCCTCCTCTTCCTCCTGTGCCACATCCTCTTCCATCATTGCCCTAACATTAACGCCCTGAGGCTGGGTTTAGACTTGCGCGTATTTGATACGCGAGTAAAAATTACAGCGCCTTTTTGCAAATAGAAAACGTGCGTCGTACGCGCGTTCGTGTGATTGACTACTGTGGCAGCAATCACAATACGCGCGACAAAAAGCCCCAAAGAAGCTCAAGAACTTTTTTTGAGCGTAGGGCGTTTTTCAGCGCGTTCAAACGCGCTGTAAAACGTTCAAGTGGGAACCAGGGCCATACTGAAGCATTGGTTTTCATGTGTTGAGCGTTTTACAGCGCGTTTGAACGCGCTGTAAAACGCGCAAGTCTGAACCCAGCCTTAATGTTTTTTCAAGAAGACATAGAAGTGGTATTGTAACGCTAAGAACGGCATCATCACCACTGGCCATGTAGGTTGAGTACTCGAAACACCGCAACAAGGCACACAGGTCTCGCATGAAGGCCCACTCATTGATGGTGAAGTGGTGCTGTTCTGCAGAGCGACTGACCCGTCGGTGCTTCAGCTGAAACTCCACTATGGCCTGCTGCTGCTCCCACAGTCTCTCCAGCATATGCAAGGTGGAGTTCCACTTGGTGGGCACGTCGCATGTGAGGCAGTCAGCGGGAAGGCCGAAGTTACTCTGCAGCACAGACAGGCGAGCAACAGGGTGAGAACGCCGAAAGTGCGCACAGACGTCCCGCACTTTATGCAGCCACTCTGACATGTCTGGGTAGTTTATAAGGAATTTCTGCACCACCAAATTCAGCACATGCGCCAGGCAGGGGATGTGCGTCAAACCGGCTAGTCCCAGAGCTGCAACGAGATTTCGCCCATTATTGCACACCACCAGGCCGGGCTTGAGGCTCACTGGCAGAAACCACTCATCGGTCTGTTGTTCTATACCCCTCCTCAGCTCCTGTGTGGTGTGGGGTTTGTCCCTCAAACACATGAGTTTTAAAACCGCCTGCTGACGTTTACCCCTGGCTCTGCTGAAGTTGGTGGGTAAGGTCTTTTGCTGACCGGATGAGGAGGTGGTAGAAGAGGAGGAGGAGGAAGCGAAGTAGGAGGAGGAGGCAACAGGAGGCAAAGAATAATGCATTGCGATCCTCAGTAATGGAAGGACATGCGCAAAACCTCTATCTGCCTCGGGCCCAGCCGCCACTACATTTACCCAGTGTGCAGTTAGGGAGATATAGCATCCCTGCCCATGCTTACTGGTTCATGTATCTGTGGTTATGTGGATCTTGCCACAGATGGTGTTGTGCAGTGCACACTTGATTTATCCTCCACTTGGTTGTGTAGGGAAGGGATGGCTCACCTGGAAAAGTAGTTGCGGCTGGGAACGACGTACTGTGGAACAGCCACCGTCCGCCATCAGCTGTTTAAAACAGTCCATCTCAACCAAACGGAATGACAGCATTTCAAAGGCCAGGAATTTTGAAATGCTGGCATTCAGGGCCAGGGATCGAGGGTGGGTAGGTGGGTATTTCTTCTTTCTCTCCAGTGTTTGGGAGATGGACAGCTGAACGCTTGCGTGTGACATGGTGGAGATGCTTGGTGATGGTGACAGAGGTGGTGGTGTTGGTGGCACATCCTCTGTTTGTTGGGTGGCAGGTGCCACTATGACTCCAGAGGTGGAGGAAGAGGCAGAGACAGCAGCAGAAGAGGAAGCAGGAGGGGCCTGAGACCTTTCTTGGTTTTTAAGGTATTTACTCCACTGCAGTTCGTGCTTTGCATGTAGATGCCTGGTCATGCAGATTGTGCTCAGGTTTAGAACATTTATGACTCGCTTCAGGCTCTGATGGCACAACGTGCAAACCACTCGTGTCTTGTCGTCAGGACATTGTCTGAAGAACTGCCATGCCAATGAACTCATTGGAACTGGCTTTGGTGTGCTAGGTCCCTGGGTACTGTGGGCAGTAGCAGGCATACTGTCTCAGGGATGTCCGCTCCGCTTTTGCACCCTGCTCCCTCTTTTGCTGTGCTGTTGCCTCTGTGCGAGGTGGTGGGTCTCTTCCTCAGAACTGCACACGTCACTAGCATGACCTTAAATCCAGTCTGGGTCTAGGACCTCATCATCCTCCACATCATCTTCCACCCATTGTTGACCCCTGGCCTCCTCGTCGGTCTGCACTCTGCAGTTGGCACCTGTGTTTCGTCATCATCAGATTCGTGCTGCGGTGGTATTCCCATTTCCTCATCCTGCAACATAAGTGGTTGGGCATCAGTGCATTCAATGTCTTTCACTTCTGGGGCAGGGCTATGTGGATGGCCCGGGGAAACCCTGTCAGCAGAGTCATCAAAAAGCATTGGAGTCTGCTGTATGACTTGGAGCTCAGACTGCTTGGCTGCTTTGCAAGGGGGTGAGGTGACTGATGGGCATGGGCTGCAGGTGCCAACTCTGAGCTTTCTGCAGAGGACTGGGTGGGAGATAATATGAAGGAACTGGAGCCACTGTCAGCCACCCAATCTACTATCGCCTGTACTTGTTCTAGCCTCACCATCCGTAGAGCGGCATTCAGGCCTTCCAAATAATGCTGCAGGTTCTGTCGCCTACTTGCACCTGAGGAATGTGTTTTACTTGGACGTGTAGCTGGCACAGAACAGCCACATCCTCTCCCAGCAACAGGAGCTCCACCAACACCACCACGACCATGTCCACGTTCCTTATTTGATGTTCTCCTCATTATTTGCGTTCACCCACCAAACTAACAGATGGTTTATCTCAGGTGTCAATTTAACTGCCAATAGTCAACAATTAAGTTCACTAACAGTAAGGCAGTGCCCGTGTCATAAACAGAATAAATTTATTTAGGTCACACAACAGTGTAACGCAGCAATTCAGTACAATTACTTCACTATCACCAAAAATTTGATTTTTCCAACCAACAATGTAACAGCAGAAGTTAACAGTATAATTTGACTGTCAGAAACGCAGCGTAGGCCGCAAATGTGCAATCTAGCACAAAAACAGTGTTTTTATTTAAAAAAATATAATAATAGGAATGCAGTAGTTAACCGTTTTATTGGAATATCAGAAATGCAGACTAGGCCACAAATGTGCAATCTAGCTCAAAAACTGTTTTTTTGCAAACAACTATGTAAATGCAGTAGTTAACCGTTTTATTGGAATATCAGAAGTGCAGACTAGGCCACAAATGTGCAATCTAGCACACAAACAGTGTTTTTATAAATCAAAAATAGAAATACAGTAGTTAACAGTTTTATTGGAATCTCAGAAGTGCAGACTAGGCCGCAAATGTGCAGTCTAGCACAAAAACAGTGTTTTTTGCAAACAACTATGTAAATGCAATAGTTTACGGTTTTATCGGAATATCAGAAGTGCAGACTAGGCCACAGATGTGCAATAGAATTCAGTATGTCACTGGTAAATTATAAAATAGGTAATGCAGCGTTGTACGCAAAAGTGCTTTGTGGCACTACAATAGGGATTTTTGCAACTAATTATAGAAATGCAGTATGTCACTAATAAATTATAAAATAGGTTTTTCAGCGTTGTATGCAAAAGTGCTCTGTGGCACTACAATAGGGGTTTTGGCAACTAACTATAGAAATGCAGTATGTCATTGGTAAATTATAAAATAGGTAATGCAGCGTTGTACACAACAATGCTATCTAGCACAAAAATTGTGGGGGTTTTTTTTACAGCAGCAAGGTAACTGCAGTATTTTACGGTTTTATTGGACTGTCAGACATGCAGTGCTTGTGGCAGACAGATAAATAAATTGCTTTAGGTCACAAAAATGTGTGACAATGTGTGATCATTTTCAATGCCAGGTATGCACTGCAGGCTCTAGGGGTACTTGACCGTCCAGAAAAAGAGAATTTTTCCTCCACTGAGCAACCAGAAAATAATTAGACTAATGTACCTGGCACACATGCAGGTCACATGCTGTTCCAAGGACACTGCAGTTGCTAAAATGGCCGCCGACCCCCACCTCACTAACAGATGGATTAAAAATTATTTTGGAGTATCACTGGGCTCAAGGCTGGGTACAAATATGTAGCATAGCACCCTCAATAATTGCTGTAGTTTGAATATTTAACACCACCAAGTTTAATAGAATGCTTTCCTAATCTCTCCCTCAAAGCGCCAAGAAATCGCCAAACAATGAACCCAAACTTTTACGGAAATGTTTGGGTCTGGGTGCGAAAAATCGTAAAGTTCGGTACGAACCCGAATTTTACAGTTCGGGTTTGCTCAACTCTAGCGCAGGGATGAAATACCTGTGATTATAAGAAGAAATTCGGAATACTGGTTAATACCTCTATCAGCTTGAAGAGGACCATAATAAGTCACAGACTGTCGTTCATGTGCAAGGAAAAGTATCCTACCACATCACTCTTATTCGAGATCTACAACGTCACGTGGAAGACTTAGGTAATAAAGAGAGACAACACAAAATTAGAGTGCAGGGGTTTCCTAGGTAAAAGGGTAAGAAAATGTCCCAGAAAAGTAACATATGTTTAATCAGATCTTAGGGAGGCCATGTGAGTGGGATAACAATAGACCAAGCACACAGGGCTCTCCACCTTAAGATAGTGGGGTTACCTCCAGAAACATAATTTGTTATGTTAATTACTTCTGCCTTAAAGTTGAAATAATGGCTAAAGCCCGCTCAATCCGTCATCTTGATTTTCTGGGAGCACAAGTACAAATTTTCCTAGATCTTTACTGGATCACAGAAATGTATGGCTTTGCGCCCCTTGCTAACCGTACTCAGAGGACATGAGATTCCATGTAGGTGGGGGTTTCCCATTAGCCTGACTGTGTGAAAAAGTGGAAGATTTGCAACATTTTCCAGATGACCTTGGTGACTTCTACGCAACTTTTGAGCTCAGTCCTCCTGCACTATCTGAATGGGACAATAATCCATCCTCTTCATCCTCTATCCCATTCACCTGGCAGAAAGTGGGCAATGCAAGAGGGGGTAGTGTAATCTTGATGGTGACGCTTTCCCCCTCCATGATCTGAGTGGCAATATATTATTCTCGGGTTAATCCCATCTATATTACCATTACCCCATGTTATATATAATTTAGTATATTTAACAATGGTGATCTCATAGGCCGTGTTTGATCTGCTTCCTGCAGTAAAAGTTGGAAAAGTGGTAGTATGCTATTTAGTTCCTTATGTGGTGCCTCTAGTGGGTGATATTGTTTATACTGCTTTGCCATAGTAACTACTACTTTCCCTCTGGGGAGTTAATTCCTTTATTCACTCTTTATGAGTTGTGTTTGTTTTACTACTGATAGTTTACAAAGTTTCACTCCCTTATAGAGATTACTGGTGTATGTTGACAGCTTTGTCCCTCAATATGCTCAGCACTACCCCCTAATTGTTAATAATAATGTGATTGCGTTTTTTATTCTGAATGCATTACAAGAGATACATGGAACTATAGAAGACAATGTTTTCTTGCAAGAAACCTATTTCACGATGTCAAGGTCTTTTAATTTTTCAAAAGACTGGTTCCCTAGAGCATATATGCAAATATGCCAACTAAAGCTGCTGGAGTGGCTATATTAGTGGCTAAAACATGCTTGTTACAAGTAGACACAGTAGAAGCAGATCTAGAGAATTTGCTTGGCATCAAGCTAACTTTATGCAATGTTTATATCCCTATCCCCCCTCCCCCATATTCAATCACTTACACGCTCTTGTCGTCTGCACCTCAAGAATATCTCCAGAATCTGCCCTTTTCTTATGGTGGAAACAGCAAAAACTCTTGTTGTTGCCCTGATTCATTCTTGTCTTGACTACTGCAACGCATTACTAATCGTTCTTCCTCCACACTAAACTGTCCCCCCTTCAGTCTGTTCTAAATGCTGCAGCCAGGCTTATCTATCCATTCAACCGCTACACTTATGCTACTAGTTTGTGCCAGTCACTTCACTGGTTGGCCATCCACCACAGGATACAGTTCAAACTTCTCACCCTCACCCACAAAGCTCTCCACAGTGCTTCACCTCCATATATCTCCTCCCTCATCTCCATCTACCATCCCACTCGTGCTCTCCATTCCGTTAGTGACATAATATTAATAACCTCCATAATTCAGATCTGTCACTCCCATCTTCAAGACTTTTCTCGAGCTGCACCTACTCTCTGGAATACTCTGCCCCGGAATATTAGGTCAATTCACAACTTCTCCACCTTCAAACGTGCCTTAAAACCACATCTTTTTAGACAGGCTTATCAAGCCTCCTAAAATGACTTTTCCAGGACTAAACCTCTCCCCCACCAACTCCTCTGGCCTAAACATAATCCTCTAGTAGTCCCAAACCCGAAGCAGATCGCCCCACTACTGTCAGTTCAATAATGGCTCGAATCCTACTTATCACAGTCAACTACCTTATGTGTCACCCCCCATTTCTCATAGATTGTAAGCTCTTGCGAGCAGGGCCCTGATTCCTATTGTTTCAGTTGTATATTAGCCAGTTACTTTTGTTTTGTACATTAACCCTATGAATTTGTAAATCGCTGCGGAATATGATGGCGCTATATAAATAAATATTATTATTATTAATAAGTGATGTTCCTCTTGTTATGACCAGTGGGTGAGAACCCACTGCCCCACATAACCAACTCTCTCTGGGGGTGATGTCTGGGCACACCCCTTGATCTTGATGTGATACCTCTGATGGTGAGGAGAGACTTTCCCAAGGGGAGTACCAGGTGCTACCTCAGAGGGGAATTGGAACACAAAAGAATCTGCACCAGAGTGTGAACCCACTGGTCTGACCTCCAGGTGACACAATACACCCAGTGGATGCTGGGAGGCCAGAGGCTGATCAGACGGAAGTGTAGTCCGGATATGAAGGCAGAAGTCAGGGCAGGCAGCAGTCAGGCAAAGTCAGTAAAATTAATCCAAAGTCCAGTACAAAGAATGACCAGCTCAAACAGGAAACTAGACAAGCTAGGAACTCAAGTTGCTCAGGCGCCTTCTTGTAGAAGAAGGCACCTCTAAATAATTCCTGCAGGCCAGCCATAGGCTGGGTAAGATAGAAGGCATGCGTATCCTGCCTCACATAAGGAAGAAAGACATGCCCACACACACCATAAATACACACAAGGAACTCTGAGCCAGAGTGAAAGCTCTGCTCAGAGCCAGGAGGGAGATGCTGGTGTCAGGAGTTTAAACCACAGCTAAGAACCCCGCTGCCCATGCCTGTCAGAAGGGCGTGCAGCAGCAAGGAGGAGTGAGGGAGCCTGGTGGCCGTACCTGCATGTGGGGACAGAATCACAGGCACGGGAATCTGGGTTAACGCTAGTGATGAGTGGCAGGGGCAATATTCGCAAATTCGCTATCTTCTTACACTTTTTTTACATTGCGAAAATCCCAATGTAAAATTCGCTTAATGCGCATGCACAAAAGGAGCATGGCCTAATTGCGCAACTGTTTTGAAACTACCCAAAGTTTGAGAAGATCGGAAAAGGTGGTGGGAAGCAATTTTCGCAACAGTGAGAAAGAACTACTGATCACTGTAAGTAATTTGACATTACAGCGGTGTATTTGATTACATTTCACATGCGTGTCAGAACAATCGCTTTATATGCAGATAGAGTGTTATAAAATATTCGCGACACTTATGATGCAAATTTATTTTCGCAATACATACAACTTCACGTTTTATCATGTCCAAGTAGATATTACTGATTGGTGCACATAGTACACAGCAGCACTATGTCAGTAGCATGAATGTATGGACAGCAGAGAAATATCTCACATGCACATTGCACATCCATTTTCCTGCTGCACAATATATAATCCCCACAAAGTGTTGATTGAGCATGCTTAGCCGAACACCAGGTCGGCTCGAGCATCTCGATGCTCATAACATGGTGGTATTCGGCCGAATACCGCAAGTGCTCGAGCGCAATGCTCGAGTCTCCTCAGCCAATATGCAGCCAATTAACGTCCGAGTAAGTACTGCCCTTCACTGTAATGCCATAGCCATGTTGGTTACTGACATGACAGTGATTAGCTGGCCGGAACTCGTCATCGGGTGCTATATAGCACCCGATGACACGTGTTCAGCTCAGTGTTAGTCAGGGAGAGCTGTGCTGAAGAAGGGAAAGATAGTGTAGGGAGTGAAATTACTTTTTTTTCAAGTTGAAAAACTTTTCAGAGACCCAAAAGTCCTTTTAAGGACTATTGTTTTGTGTGGCAGCAGCAATACATATTTTTTGCACAACCTGCGCTAAATTGCTAAAACTTTACAGACCCAAAAGTCATTTTAAGGATTATTGTGTGTGGCAGCAATATCTATTTTAGCGCATCCTGCGTGCAATAGTTAGGCCACTGCAGACAGCGACATTAGTTGCGCTACATCTCTTCTGTAACGCGTGCGCATCCCAAAAATATCTGACATACAGTGTACTTTTTCTGTAGACGTTGTCCGCTGCGGACAGTGACATTAACTGCGCGACATCTCTTGTATAACGTTTGCGCATCCGAAATATCAGTGACATTCAGTCAAATTTTTTTGCTGCTGGTAGCATCGACATTGCCCATCCTAGATATCAGTGACATTAATTCTGTGTAATTTTTTATTAGATGGTGGTGACAACGACATTACTTGCGCTATACCTCCTTTATAACGTGTGCACATCCAAAATATCAGTGACATTCATTCAGTGTAATTTTTTTAGGCTGTGGTGGCAGCGACATTACAAACGCTTTTGTCCAGGGATGCTACATTTCCCTGAAGGCACACGAGTGAAAGTTGTAGAGGCCGGGAGTGAGTCGTACCCTGGGATGGTACAGGTTCTACTGATGCCAAGGATTGCAGGGCCTACTTCCATCAGGGTTTCCGCCACCAGCTATGTTAGTGGCTGCAACCCCCTCTTTTCCTCTTCCACCTCCTCCTCCACTCCCACCTCTGAATTATCATCTTGCAGCACCAGTTAGCCATCAGTCAGTAGCCATCAGTGTAGCACTGCAGTGGGGAAGGGGCAACAGGCCGTGTTAAAACTTATTTGCTTACGTGACAAACAGCACACCGCCGCAGAGCTGTGGCAGGGGATAAGAGGCCAGACTGAACTGTGGCTCTCGTCCACAAAATTTTTTAGCTGGTCAGCTCGGGAGAAAGAAAAAGAGAAAGAAAATAATAAGAGAATTTGGGCAAACTTTATTGGGTTAGAGACAATGGGGCAAATCAGCTAACTAATTCCCTAACTAACCTACACTATCTACTACTAACTATCTGGATTATATATGAGGTATCAGAAGTATTATAAAACAGCAATTCAGCAGAGCACAATTATCACACTCCTCTCTCTCTCACACTACTGCATGAAACAGCACAACATGGCTGCTGGGGATTTTCTTATATAGTAATGGGTAGGCAACTTTCCTATTTGTTGCTAGGGATGTTGCTAAGCTCTCACAGAGATATTGCAGCCTTCTCAATGGCCCACAAGATAAAGCAAGGAGGGCTCATGTGTACTGTGGGGAAAAAAAACACGAATATTTGAAATTACGAATATATATCACTATATTCTAAATATTCGTGAATTCTCGAAGTGCCGATATTCGCGATAAAAATTCCCAGTGCGAATATTCACGCTCAACACTAGTTAACACCTCTCTTTGAGCACTCCATTTTCTGATCTACGAGATAAACTCATTTGTACCCACTCCATTTATGATCTCTGACATGTAGACAACCCTTCAGCCAGTAGATATCCTTTCTACTCCCATCCCCATTGTACACATACTTGAATTGACTATTCCTTTGGAAATATTTCACTCACTGATTTCTAGCTCTATATCGTAGGATTATGCACCTGTCTTAGTGGAAGTTAATTTTTTCTTTTTCCCCTCAGCAATAGACCCATTGGTGTCTTAACGAATCACTTTTGAAAAATTCTAGCACCCGAGAAGAGCTTTGTGGTACTCTATTTAATTACTTTAAAGAAAACATTTACACAGTGTCATCAGCCATGTCCCTGTGGGAAACACGCAGCACACAGTTTTAAGAGGTCAGTGCATTAGAGTATATCCTCCCAACTTAAGAAAGATGCTAAGGTGCAGTATCAGGATTGTGAAAAAGAACAGGAGCTAACTAGCCGGCCTTCTTGAACACTCCTTAAACAAGCTTTTGATCTTAGAAGTCAATTAAAAATCCTGTCTCTAATCAAAGTTGAAAGACGAAATCGCTATTAGACAATGTTTTTTTTTTTACTTTGGCAACAAGGCACATACAATTCGGGCCAGAAAAGCTGAGGAACCTGACAATACAGCCTTAAGGGTGCTGATGTCTGCACTGAATTCTATTCAACCTTATTTTGTTAACTTTGGCTGGAACTATAAATGCCACATAATCCCTGCCTCCACCTTAACAGCCAAGATCCTTAGGGGTGGTTTGGCCCTTCCCAATCACACTATATTGTTTGACTGTCCATTTATTACAGATTCCTTCATGGACTACCCTACTTTCTTATAACAGATGGCCTGAAGTAGAGCGGCTTTGGCTAACCCCAATACATACTAGCTCTATGATATGGGGGCCACCCAGTCCATATTCCATCAAATGCTCTACTTGGCCCTATGGTCTTTAGTAGGGAGATTTGGATATAGATGTAGAATTAGATCACTCTTCAGTCTCCTCTTACACCTTTTTTATATACCCTTCTTATTCCTAATAGCATAACCTTGCCCATGGTCAAGCCGTGGCTTGTTGTGAGTTCATTTCGTTTTACAGACTTGCTAGATTAATTCATGGAGGGATTATATTCTTGGAAATACCCTACAACAAAATACTCTTTGTCTTTGACTGAGGTCTTCCATCATCAACAAATAACCCACTAGTGTCAAACCTCTATTTCCTTGGTCCTGGCCTCACAGTGTTTGAAAAACTGGATACAGTGTTCCTCTTCCAAAGGTCTCATTTAACATATTTTTACACAACTTATCCCCAGAATATATAAAAAGGTTGGAGAGATGGCTGGTTGAGGAGATCTCACTGGAAGGGGGGTCAGATCCAGGGCATTCAAGAGCTCTTTATTCACTACATATAAGGAAAATCATATCAAGATAATGATAGGATATGTTAGGAGATACCAGATATATGTTGGTCATGCTCCTCAACAGGTTTCTCCCTTTTTCATATTTTCTGGTAATTCCTGCTAAAATTATTCCATTCTGAAAAAAGAGGCATCATCTTTGTTATTTTATGTTTTAGGTTCCCAATCAATATTAATGCATACATGTATTTTAAGGGGTTTGGAGAAGCTGCTCCTTCACTTGCTGACTGCTGCAAAATATTTGATTGCCTTGTTTTTGAAATGCTCAGCTCCACCATCGTGATCAAACTTGTATGTTCAAGTCAAAGACCTTCAATCCTTGAAATACCTTACAGTACTTGTCTATGATTCTATAGACTAATTATTAAATATATGGACTATTTGGGATATTCGTAGAGATAGACTTTGATTCTGATGAGTCTGCTCCCGTATAGCCTGATTTTCTTCATTTTGTCCTTATACTCTGTGCCGATGAGAGAAATAATTTTAGTTTTTTTAATGTAAACTAACCCCTTATGTGGGGTTTGTTCTGTAGTTTCCTTTTTCCAGTCTGTATCCTTCCCACTTAAAACCAGTTTTCCTTCATTCTGGAAAAATGGAAGAATTTAAAGAAAAAAAAAAGACCCCATCCGAAAATACTTGTTCTGGTTTTCAGAGGAGCGTCCTGATTTTCTCTTCATCAGTCTCTTCATAGAGATTTCATATTTCCTGAAGATCTGTGTGGGAATCAAGTGAGCAATATTAAGCCTTTATCTTTTTAATGACATTTTAATCTTGGGTGGTTATACAGACATCATACCTATTACAGGATGTTTCAGTAGTTGACATTATCAAATGTGGGTGTTTACACAGTGAAAAGTGATTAAATAAAGAATCTACTGAAAATAAGAAAAGGTCATTAGTCATAACAAGTTTTAGTTTTTCTCAAAAATGTCAGCTTTATTGTAAGAAACTATGCTTGGTTTTATTTTACTATAAATGATCTCTGAAGGCTCAAAGTTAATGTAATCTTCAGTCAGATGACTGTTGATCATCTAGAAAATTTACTGTAAAAGTTCATAATGGTTTTTATTAAGTAAGAAAACATGTTTCTCGTAAAACATTTGCAAAAGCAAACAGTAGAGGACCTCTTTTAAGGCAACGGCATATGATAGGTGCTCCAGAAGTCACTGTCTTTACATCTCACTCAATTTTCTGGACATGGCATCGATATGCTTCATGTACATATCTGTATGGCTATGCCTAGATTTTTGGTAACTTAGCAAACTCCAAACCATGGAGATTAATTGAAAATGAGTGACAATGTCACATGGCCGTCTTTAAAAAATCTTTCTTGGAGGAAGCTGTTTTATCATCCTCAGCCCATTACCTGAGAGTAATACACTAATTACAATATGGCATGCTCTCTTTCACCTACTGGTATTTTAATATATTGGGAGATTAGTACACGGGAGGTCTGTTACATATATTTCAGACACTGAAAATAAGTGCAATTTATCTGAGTGGTATTGTTTTGGCGGCAAGCACATGGCTTTCCGCATGCACGATTCCGATAACTGAAACAGTTACATCCGTAAGTTAGTTAGCGTCCGTAACTAAGGACATCACAAATTTAAACCAGCTACATCAATACATATAGAGAGCAGACATAATCATATACAAAGGTAATGTGGCATCAAAAGCATGTAAATAAGACCAAATAAGGTCAAAATAGATACGCCAAAACCGGTGCAGGATCTGGTAAAATGGACCCCATTGGGGTCTCCTGCACAGGTTTTGGCGTATCTATTTTGACCTTATTTGGTCTTATTTAAATGCTTTTGATGCCACATTACCTTTGTATATGGTTCTGTATGCTCTCTATATGTATTGATGTAGCTGATTTACATTTGTGATGTCCTTATTTACGGATGCTAGTAGACCCTGCTCAGGTGTTTGTCTTATTTTATACCAACACCCAGTTTCATTGTATACAATTTTTTATGTGTCTATGTGTTAGTGTTGTTCTAATAAACTATTTTTTATTTATCTTGCATTGTGGGATGTGCATTACTTTTATGGTCTTCTTGACTGTTTAGAAGTCTGAGGTTCTTAGTTACATAAAGTTCTGCAAAAGAACTGCCTAGTATGAATTTACCCAAATAACCTCCGTAAACTAACCATCTTGAGGTTATTCCAGATTACTCTAGAACCCTAGAGGTGTGTCAGAAATTCAAAGAGGTGGCCTGGGTTTACAAAAAAAAACATTTCAGATTTTTTTCCACAAACAATTCCAGTCCTGTCTATAGTTTGTGGCTATTTTTGTAGCTTCAAGTGAATGGGACTAAGCTTCAATACCAGATAAGGCTCATGTACAAGGCACAGTATCAATTTAAATGGTTTGTGTGTCATTATCTGTTAACTAGAGATGCACAATTCGATTCTACATGAATCAAATGCATTATGAATTTCACCGCAAATTTTTATTTCAGCAAATGCAAGACTTTTATGATTCGTCTGAAATAAATTACTCAAAATGGCAGCCCTCATGTTACAGATCAAAGGACAGAGGAAAAGTTATCTGACACCAAAACGGGATAATTCTTTGACAATTGAATTCTAAAAAAAATCTGACAGTGCAGTGTGCTATTAAACAGGATGTTGCTGCCATTCACTGCCATCCATTTACCCACAGCCATATATGTTGCTGTCACTTTCACATAACCAATGCTATCTTGCGTTAAAGAGCTTAAAAGGTGTTGGAGATTGTCCTAGGAGACCCCATAGTGTCATACACAACTTTGCAGGGCAGTTGGGGTGCTGCTCATTTTGGCTGAATGTATTTGAATGGAATCAAACCTGATTCAACCGAATTGGTCCCAAAACGGATTTTGGGAAATTTGCTCGTCTGTACCCTTAAGGCTACTTTGACATTAGCGTTTTTTATGGATCTGTCATGGATCTGCAAAAACGCTTCAGTTACCATAATACAACCGCATGCATCTGTCATAAACAGGTCCGGTTGTATAATGTTTTCTATAGCCATGACGGATCCGTCATGAACGCCATTGCAAGTCAATGGGGGACGGATCCATTTTCTGTTATGTCAGAGAAAACGGATCCATCTTGCTCCGTACCACATAGCAGACAGAAAAACGCTACAGACAGCGTTTTGGTGTCCGCCTCAGAGCGGAATGGTGACGGAATGGAGGCAAACTGATGCATTCTGAGCGGATCCTTTTTCATTCAGAATTCATTAGGGCAAAACTGAACTGTTTTGGACTGCTTCTGAGAGCCCAAGACGGATCTCAGAAACGGAAAGCCAAAACGCCAGTGTGAAAGTAGCCTAACATAAATGATCAAATATTCTATAACAGAATTTATTAAGGCATTATTAGAAATTATAGATGGCTGTATAGGCTCTCATTTACAATATTAAAAAGCCACTCTATAATTATTTATTCTGTCTACAGATACAACCTATCCATTTATCTCTTTGCAGATATAGATATAACCTTTGTTTGACACAAATTTAGAAAACTCTTTATTCTGTAAGTCACCAAATGAAAAGAATCTGAGAAAAATTCATACTGGTATATAAATAATATAATCAAACAATGCGATCAAGGGAATTAGTTTACTGTACAAGTATCTGAGGAATGAAGTGGATATGTGCTTTAGTTGTGGATTACTCAGCACGGAAACATTATGTATTGGCGGAATGAGGAAACAAACATATGGTACTTTGTGTGTAAAGAAGAAAAAAATGCAATGTCAGTAGGTTGATCATTTCTATGTTGTGAGAATGTATAAAATGTTTTGTACTAGAAATTAACTAGACATCAACAGTAGAAGTCTCAGTGTGTTATAGTACGTGCTTCCTAAAAGAATTTACCTTGGTTACTAGGAATAAATTTCTATCTGAAGAATAACTTAAACCCAGTTTTAACTGTGTGCTCATGACTTGGATGCTAAAAGAACACAAATCTCTTACTAACGGGAAATGAATTGTGGAAAAAAAACATATTTAAGTTTATGGGTATGACCACCCGGTGTTGCCGTTCCATGGTTGTGACGCGGCTGCGCTGTGGTTGAGTACCGTACAGCCATATGGAACACAGCTAACTCTTGTTAGACTAATGAGACAGCACTGTTTAGTCGGTCTGCATTGTTAATCTGCGTGGCCATTAACAATACTGACCGACTAAACAGTGCACCCTTCATTAGTTAACAAGAACCAGTTGTAGCCCATACGGCCACACGGTACTCAACCACAGTAAGATCATGTCGCCCCTGCTGTGGTCTTCCTTATGAAATTTACAGATTTTTGCCCAGAAAAACACATAAAAAATATTCTTTACTTGATCTGTAGAGCACTTTTAAAGAGGACCTGTTACCATGAAATGCAGTTCAATCTGCAGGCAACATGTTATAGAGTGGTAGGAGCTGAGCAGATTGATATATAGTTTTATGGGAAAAGATTCAGCAAAATTGTAATTTATACATTTAAAACTCTGCTATTTCTGAACTTAAATGGGTTGTGTGTTGTCCAAGTATAAAAACCTGGGCAAACCATGTATATGGCTTAAAATAACAAACTAATGGATATTTCCATGTTTTCTCTGCTGTTTCTTTGAGTGTTTTGCTCTTCTCCTCCTACTTTTGTCATCTTCTTGCTGCAGCAGTGATGTTGAGGGGAAGATAGTGCAGATAGATACCAGCGGCAAGGTAGTGGGACTGGGGGAGGAATGGAATGAGGGACTAAAACAGTTCAGAAGAAAAGGTGTAGGGTTAAAATTATACAAAAACCTCTTAATTGTATGTACACTAATGCCAGAAGCCTGACTAACAAAACTGGGGAATTGGAATTAGTGATGTGTGAGGAGGACTATGACATAGTGGGAATAACTGAGACATGGCTGGATGATAACTATCACTGGGCAGTTAATGTACAGGGTTACAGTCTGTTTAGAAAGGATCGCCAAAACCGGAGAGGGGGAGTGGTCTGCCTTTATGTAAAGTCCTATCTAAAGCCCACAGTCCGAGAAGATATAAGTGAGGGACATGAACATGTGGAGTCACTGTGGGTAGAGATACATGGAGCCAAAATCAATAATAAATTACTAATAGGAGTTTATTATAAACCACCTAATATACCAGAGTCCACAGAAAATATATATATTTGCTTAGCTCCTCCTGCTCTATAACATGCTGCCTGCAGATTGCAGTTCATTTTGTGGTGACAGGAGTCACAATACAGAAGTCACAATATGTGGGCATTAGCTTCTAAATTTGCTAAGCAAGTCCCAATTTCCACACAAATAAAGACAGCTGCCACTGAATACAATGACAGTCCAAGCATGTTAAGAAAATGTCAAGTTCCCATTGGACTAGAGGGATGCTATAGGCCAGAGACGGGCAAACTGCGGCTCTCCAGCTGAAACTACAATTCCCACCATACCCTGCTTCAGGCTGATAGCTATAAGTAGTCTTTGCATGCTGGGAGTTGTAGTTTTGCAACAGCTGGAGAGCCGCAGTTTGCCCATCCCTGCTATAGGCTAATATAATCTTACAGTATAAAAAAGCAATAAAATATTTCCACCTCTGCCTTTCAGAACACCAATTCAAACGAGAAGGAAATTGAAGTGGCATATTGGGCTAGCTTTGACTCCCCATGAGAAAATCTCATTAATTCACTTTGGCTCTTAAGATCAACCAGTAAGTCCTTGTATTGTCACTCATCCTCTGGCCCTTTCAAGACTTCTACTGCCTAACTAGACATATCACTATGGTAACCTTTACTTTAATTTGCACATCCCTAAAACTTTTTGTCTGTGTCAAAGCTTGACAAATCTCATGAAGC
The DNA here is from genome assembly GCA_033119425.1 of Bufotes viridis. Lineage (NCBI taxonomy): Eukaryota > Metazoa > Chordata > Amphibia > Anura > Bufonidae > Bufotes > Bufotes viridis. The sequence goes on from CM065593.1 coordinate 279,993,682, forward strand.
ATGAAGACTTAACAATGTGATCCAAGTCTTGACCCACCCTCACATAAATGATGAAGCACACCATTACATATATATGATCATTTCTCCCATACTGGTTCCAAGTCTTTTATATATACCAACAATGAGTTTTTAATCTCCATTCTTAATAAAGATGAATTTCTAAATAAATTTTCCAGGTTAGCGAAATATAATGCAAAATTATGGCTCCCTTGATAGACCACCCAAATCTAGTACCACTGATGTAGTTGTCTCTGACCTTCTTTTTTTTAAATCATATTGCCTGTGTTATACCATATATTTATGATCTTGTACAGACCCTTTACTCAGTCAACAAAATCACAGAAGTTATATATACATTGAAGGTATTAATTAAAGATGAGTGAATTTCCCAAAAAATTCGATTTGGACAGTTTGCCTAATTCCTCAAAAAGATTTGATTCAAATTTATTTGCGACAAATCGCATTAAAAAACAGCTATTTCCTGGCTGTTGAGAGCCTGCATAGTGGTGCAGGACACTGTGCTTTGCAGAAACATGCATAGGAAGTCCGCTGTGCTAGTGAAACAGTACTGTGAGTCAGAATGACACGCATATGATAAACGTCAATCTTAGAGTCACTTCACACTTCACTTATTTGGTCAGTTACGGGGCCAAAACTGATCAAATAACTCAAGTATAAACTCAGCCCTACAGGTCAATGTTAGCATCAAGAGGAAGCATACTCCTTCTACACCATCTTCAACTGATTCCACATAGATTTCTACAGAACCTGTTCTGTTATACGCTGAAACAAGTAGTGCCCCCATGACAAGTAGTGAGGTGGCAACAGCATGAGGAGTCAACACAGTGGCCCAGTCACAGGTTGGTGAGGGTAGGAATCGCATGAGGAGTTAACACAGTGACAGAGTTGTGAAGGTCGGAATCGCATGAGGAATCGCATAAGCCGTCAACACAGTGGCCCAGTGACAGGGTGGTGAGGGTGGGAATTTCATGAGGAATCACATGAGTCGTCAACACAGTGGCCCAGTCACAGAGTGGTGAGGGTGGGAATTTCATGAGGAATCACATGAGTCGTCAACAGTGGCCCAGTCACAGAGTTTTGATTGTGGGAATCGCATGAGTGGTCAACACAGTAGCCCAGTCAAAGAGTTGTGAGGGTGGGAATCGCATGAGGAATCAAATGAATCGTCAACACAGAGGCCCAGTCACAGAGTTTTAATTGTGGGAATCGCATGAGTCGTCAACACAGTGGCCCAGTCACAGAGTGGTGAGGGTGGGAAGTGCATAAGGAATCGCATGTGTCGTCAACACAGTGGCCCAGTTACATAGTGGTGAGGGTGGGAATCGCATCAAGAATTGCATGAGTGGTCAACACAGTGGCCCAGTCACAGAGTTTTGATTGTAGGAACAGTCAGAGTGGTGAGGGGGGGAATCACATGAGGAATCGCATGTGTCGTCAACACAGTGGCCCAGTCTCAGATTGGTGATGGTGGGAATCGCATGAGTCGTCAACACAGTGGCCTAGTCAGAGAGTGCTGAGGGTGGGAATCGCATGAGGAATCGCATGTGTCGTCAACACAGGGGCCCAGTCACAGAGTGATGAGGATGGGAATCGCATGAGAAATTGCATGAGTCATCAACACAGTGGCCCAGTCACAGAGTGGGCCATGCTGACGTCCTCCAGCGGCTTGATGAACAATTCCCACACCGGCGAGTATGGCATTTTCCAACCACCACTCCATGCTGACTGCCTGCTACTGTTGCCTTAGTGAACCCGTGCACTGCTACTTCTTTCCAGACAGGTAGGCTACTGCACAGCAGGCGGTCTACATCGGGCACGTTTGGCTTCAGATCTCACACTGATGCCACCTTGCTGACTCACAGCCATGCTAACACCCTTCTGGCTCAGCTGTTGCCTCACGGGCAAGCTTCCACCCTCTTCTCCTGATCATGACGAAACCCCCTCTTCACCCGGCTCGCACGTGCGATCTGCCATATCATCTGCCACTGTCCACACGTGTCAGGGACCCAGGGGGGCCGTTCCTCATCGGGTTCGCAGGTGCGGGCATCGGGTGCAGGTAGCTCCTCCTCCTGGCAGGGCATCTGGCGCTGGTATGGCCAGTGCGCATGCGCGGTTCGAGCGCCGTGTGCGGGTGCGCGGTACGCAAGCCGCACGCACGTACACGGAAATACGAGCGTAGTGCGCACACGCCCTTTCAGGCCACAGGTGCTACTGAGGCTGGGGGACGGCTTCAGCTGTCACCACTAGCCCTCAGCCCTATGATTGACCTCTGACTAAGGAAGCTTCCTGGTTGCCTGCAGCCAGTGGGCGGTCCTGGGTTCCCTGTGTATTTCAAGCTGGTCAGAGCCTTGACTCATTGCTGAGTTATTCTACCTCATGGTGAACACCCAGCTCCCTCCTGTGAACCTGTTGTTTAAACTGACTTCCCGGCTACCGAACCTTTGCTTGAACCTACGACTACGATTCCTGCTGCCCACCACGACCCGGAACTGGACCTGACTACCCGATTGGATTATCCTTTTTGTACTACGCTATTTCTGGACTTTATTCGTCCCTGCCAAGGGGTTCCACACCGGGCCGCTACTCCGGCCCTGACATAATAACTCAGCCTGACCATGGAACCCACGGGACCTGCGGACGGTGCCCTTTCCTTGTCTGAGCAACTGACGCTGGTGGCGCAAGCCCTTCAAGACATGCAGACCAGCCATGAACACCTATTGGGGAGGATGAGTGCCCAGGAGCTGCGCCAGGCCCAGGCCACTGCGCTACCACCCTCACCTCCTCCTGTTCCACGCCCCTCACTAGAGGTGGTGAACAGTGAGCTCGCCGTGGCCCTACTGGAACGCTTTTCTGGAGACAGGAAGAAATGCCGTTCGTTTCTCATCTCCTGCGAACTACTGTTCTCCTTGAAACCCCGCACCTATTCCTCGGACTATGTTAAGGTACGGACAGCCATCTCTCTGCTCACGGGACCCCCACAGACCTGGGGCCATCAGCTCCTGCAAACTGATAGTCCAGTGCTGTCCTCTTGGGGCTCCTTTGTTTCCGCCATGCAGGCACTCTTTGACGACCCCCTGCGGGCCTCCACCTCTAGGGGCACTCTCCGTTCCCTTCGGCAAAGAGGGCGTCCAGTGGAGGACTACATTACGGAGTTCTGGGAGATCGCCCCAGATACCGAACTCAATGAAGTGGCCCTTATCGACCAGTTCCGGATTGGTCTGTCGGACCAGTTAAAAGACGAACTCGCCTGTATACAACGGTTCTTCACATCTAACCCTATGTGTTTCCCTGCAGCTGAACGGAACTGGCCATGAACTTACGGCCTTAATCGATTCGGGCGCAAGCAGCTGTTTTTTCGATCTTGAACTTGCCACGCAGCTGGGACTACTCTTGCGCCCCAAGGAACACCCGTCTCGACTCCACATGGTGGACAGCAGTACGTTAAAGACCGGACCTGTCTCCATGGAATCACACCCCCTTGCCCTTTCCATTGGTCGCCTCCACCATGAAGAGATCATATGGGACATCGTACCCTCTCCCCTGTTTCCAGTTATCCTGGGTATCCCATGGCTTCGAAAGCACAACCCCCAAATAGACTGTGCCATGGGACGTGTCACATTTCAGTCCTCCTACCGTGTCTCCCACTGCATCTCCCCTGCTCCTGGCCCTCTGCTGGCCCTGGCCTCATCTTCTCAGGTATTGCACGCCAAATATGGGGAATATGCGGATGTCTTCGAGAAGGCGGGGGCAGACACCTTACCTCCCCACAGACCCTATGACTGCCCCATTGATCTACTCCCCGGGGCCCCGCTGCCACATGGACGGTTATACAACTTGTCTGAGCCCGAGACCCGGGCGGTGAGGGGTTATGTAGAGGAGAGTCTTGCGAAGGGCTTCATCCGCCCGTCCACCTCCCCAGTCGGTGCAGGTATCTTTTTTGTGGGGAAGAAAGACGGGGGTCTTCGGCCCTGTGTGGACTACCGGGCCCTTAACAACATCACCAGGAAGAATAAATACCCTCTCATCTCTGATCTCCTGGACCGAGTGAAGGATGCCAGAGTATTCTCCAAGATCGACCTCCAGGGGGCCTACAATCTTGTGCGGATCTGTGAGGGTGACGAATGGAAGGCGGCTTTTCATTCCAGATTCGGCCATTATGAGTATCTGGTGATGCCCTTCGGGCTTTGCAACGCCCCGGCTACATTCCAAAGCTTCATCAATGATGTCTTCCGTGATCTTCTGGACACATACGTGGTGGTGTATCTGGATGACATCCTTATCTTTTCCCACACACTCCAGCAGCATGAGAGACATGTGAAATTAGTCCTCCAGCGCCTTCGGACGCATAGGCTCTATGGGAAGCTGGAGAAGAGCATCTTTGAGGCACACTCTGTCGAATTCTTGGGATACATACTGTCCCCTGGAAGGGTGGAGATGGACCCCAAGAAGGTTCTGGCCATCCTGGAATGGCCTATCCCACAGAATCGACGAATGGTCCAACAATTCATCGGTTTTGCGAATTTCTACCACCGCTTCATCCGGAACTTCTCGGCCATATGCGCCCCTATTACGGTCCTAACCGGGAACAACATTCCGTTTGCATGGACCCCTGCCGCTCACAAGGCCTTCCGAAACCTCCAAAGACTTTTCACACAAGCTCCGGTGCTGGCGCAACCTGACGCTGCCCTCCCATTCTACCTGGAGACGGATGCATCAGAAAGAGCCGTCAGGGCAGTTCTCTCCCAAAGACAAGGGGAGAAGCAACTCCTACACCCAGTGGCGTTCTACTCCCGCAAGTTAACCAAGGCAGAGAGCAACTACGATGTGGGCGAAAGGGAACTACTAGCCATTAAGAACGCGCTGGAGGAGTGGCGGCATCTGCTGGAAGGAACCAAGCACCCGGTAACCGTGTATACCGATCACCGTAACCTGGAATACCTTCGTACTGCTAAAAGGTTACGGCCCCTGCAAGCCAGGTGGGCCCTCTTCTTTTCCCGTTTCACCCTCCAGATAACGTATCGTTCTGGATCAAAGAACGAGAATGGCTGATGCCCTTTCCTGTCTTTATGACTCCGATGCCATCCTTACGCCTCCAGAAACCATCCTTCCAAGTACCTACTTCCTGGCTACTCAACACTCGTTACTTGAAGAGATCCGACGAGCCAGCATGACTGTACCGTCGGAAGCGGCACACCTGCCACAAAGGCATGGCTTACGTTACCATCAGGGAAAGATCTACGTGCCTACCTCCCATCGGGTACCGGTCCTGCAGCATCATCACGACCACCCAACAGCAGGTCACCGGGGAGTACGCAACACTTTGGAGTGCGTGCATAGACAGTTCTGGTGGCCTTCCTTAGCGGCGGACGTACAGTCCTTTGTGGGCTCATGTACTGTCTGCGCCATGCACAAAAGACCCCACACCCGGCCAGTCGGCCTGCTACAACCTCTACCCGTGGCAACGGTGCCCTGGAGGGACCTCGCCATGGACTTCGTGGTGGATTTACCTCCTTCACAGGGCCACACTACGATCTTGGTCGTAGTAGACAGATGCACCAAGCTGGCACATTTTATCCCGACTACCGGCCTTCCAACGGCCCAACACACCTCAAAGTTATTCCTACAGCAAGTGTTTCGCCTACATGGGCTCCCCTCCTCTATTGTGTCTGATCGAGGTTCGCAGTTCACCTCCCGGTTTTGGAGCCAATTTTGCCGCTGCCTCCACATCACCCGTAACCTGTCCTCGGCTTATCATCCCCAGTTCAACGGCCAGACGGAGAGGACGAACCAGACCTTGGAGCAGTACCTCCGCTGCTATTCGTCATACCTACAGGACGAATGGGTGGACCTTCTCCCTCTGGCAGAATATGCGTACAACCAACAGCAGCATGCCTCTACGGGACTCTTTCCCTTTTATGCGAATTACGGGTACCATCCGTTGACGCTTCCGGACCTTACGGTGGACATTCCCGTACGTGAGGTGGCCCAGTGCCGCCGGCATCTCCGGGGTTTGCTACGTACCCTGGTGCAGAAGCTCTGCACTACCCAGCAACAGCAAAAAGCTCAGGCCGATCGGAGACGCATCGACAGCCCCAAGTACAAGAGCGGGGATAGGGTATGGTTATCCTCTCAGCATCTCAAACTGACCTGCCCGTCAAGGAAATTGGGCCCTCACTATTTAGGGCCATTTATTATCTCCTCAATGGTCAACGACGTCGCGGCAAGACTAAGCCTGCCTGCCTCATTTAACATCCATACAGGGTCAAAGTTTGCTCAATGATGATGTATAGGGGGCGGACCGAACATCGCATATGTTCGCCCGGGAGAGGCGAACGCGAACAAGCTATGTTCGCCGGGAACTGTTCGCCGGCGAATAGTTCGGGCCATCTCTAATTTCAATGCAAGACACCCTACGAGACCACCCATCTCCCATGCTACAGTTAGCAAACTGCTTGCAAAGTTTCGTGAAACTGGTTCAGTGTTGGATTTGCCAAAATGTGGACACATGAAATCTGTCACTAATGAAGAAACATCAGTGGCTGTCCTAGCTTCATTCAGCAAGAGCCCACAGCGTAGCACTCGCCGCATGTCACTGGAGGGTGGCATTAGTCAAACATCCCTTCGGCGGATATTAGCTACTCACAAATGGCACCTTTACAAACTCCAGCTACTACAGCATCTCAACGAGGATGACCCAGATCGGCGCACTGAATTTGCAGAATGGGCAAAACAAAAATTGGAACAGGACCCTCAGTTTACGCAGAAGATTTTGTTCACTGATGAGGCAAACTTTTATGTGAATAGTGAAGTTAACAAACAAAACCACCGCTATTGGTCTGACACTAACCCACATTGGATAGATCCCTCCAAGACTGTTGGAACAAAAAAATTGATGGTATGGTGTGGTATATGGGGTACAAAGTACAAAAAAAGTGGGGCCATTCTTCATCAATAGAAGCCTCAAGGCCACTGGATATGCGAAATTGCTAAATGATGTGTTTCCCTCTTTATGCACTGAAGCTGGCACGTTCCCTGAGTTTTTCCAGCAAGATGGTGCACCACCACATTATGGGTGTCAGGTCCGAGCATTCCTAGATGAACAGTTTCCTGGAAAGTGGATTAGTCGTCGTGGGCCAGTTGAATGGACCCAAGGTCTCTCGATCTGACCCCCTTAGACTTTTATCTTTGGGGTCATCTGAAGGCAATTGTCTATGCTGTGAAGATACGAGATGTGCAGCACCTGAAACTACGGATACTGGAAGCCTGTGCTAGCATTTCTCCTGCGATGTTGCTATCAGTGTGTGAAGAGTGGGAGAAGAGGGTTGCATTGACAATCCAACACAATGGGCAGCACATTGAACACATTTTATAAGTGTTTAGAAACTTGTAAATAACTTGTGAAAGAATAAAGTTACGGTAAAACCTTACGGTTTACGGTAAAACTGTAAAATCTTGTGAAATTCCCAATAAGTTTGATGTGTCACATGACCCTCTTCCTATTGAAAAAACAAAAGTTGAATTCAAAATGGCCGACTTCAAAATGGCCGCCATGGTCACCACCCATCTTGAAAAGTTTCCCCCCTCACATATACTAATGTGCCACAAACAGGAAGTTAATATCACCAACCATTCCCATTTTATTCCCATATAAATGGCCCACCCTGTATTTAAAATAAATACACCCCAAAGTCAGTACAGAAGCAAAGATTAATGCAAGTAGCTAGATTTCAACTAAATACACCTAAAAAACTGGTTGTATCAGACAGCACTTTCAACCCAACAGATTACTGCAATTACTGTTTAAAACAACCTAAAATCTGAAGTAATAGATCAGCTTTTAAGGCCTCTTTCACATTTGCGTTGTGAAGATCCGGCGTGCACTTCCGTCGCCGGAATGCACGCCGGATCCGGCACAACGCAAGTGAACTGAAAGCATTTGAAGACTGATCAGTCTTCAAAATGCTTTCAGTGTTACTATGGCAGCGTCCCGGTTGCCATAGTAGCAGTGGGGAGCGGGGGAGCGGCATACTTACATTCCGTGCGGCTCCCGGGGTGCTCCTGAATGATGTCAGAGCGCCCCGCGCGCATGGATCACGTGATCCATGCGATCACGTGATCTATGCACTGGGGCGCCCTGACGTCATCCTGGAGCGTCCCGGGAGCCGCACGGAATGTAAGTATGCCGCTCCCCCGCTCCCCTACTCTTTACTATGGCAACCAGGACTTTAGCGTCCTGGCTGCCATAGTAACCATTGACAAAAAGCTAAACGTCGGATCCGGCGATGCGCGGAAACGACGTTTAGCTTAAGGCCGGATCCGGATTAATGCACTTCAATGGGCATTAATTCCGGATCCGGCGTTACGGCATGTCTTCCGGATTTTTCCCGAGGACGGATCTCTAGGATGGAAAGCTAAAACGCTAGTGTGAAAGAGGCCTAACCCCTATTAGTGCAGCAAGGTGTAATAGTAATCGCTTCCACAGGCTTTACACTCTCCTATTGGTCCCTGATCTCTCCCTACAGTGTGGATAAAGCCTCACTATCTTTTACCTATACTATGAATAATCTTTCTCTGAAATGCTCAATAGTTATGTATTTATTTTCTATAAAGTCTTTCCTAATCACTGTCCCTAGTGCTTGCACTAAGTTCACCGTAAAATGGCGGAGAGCGGGCATGTTGAGGCTTTTTTATAGGGTTGTGACATCTCAGGGGCTGGCTATCTGCTGATTGGCTGTCCGCATGACATTATTGGTGCTCCCTCCTTCCCGGGCTTCTTACTTTCACTTTGTAACATGTGCAGCAGCTATTTTAGAAAAAATGTGATTCGTTACCACAAAGCGCAAGGAAATTTGATTTCAGGATTTGTACTGAAATTCGAATTTAATTCAACTTCGCCAACTTCGGTTAGCGCATTTCTAGTATTAATGTATTGTAAGAGGGCGCAAGGTTCCGTCGTCGACGGAAGGTATGTGTCACCGAGGTTCCTGGCCTCGGTGAGGTAAGAGCCGGGTTTTTTGTGTGTCAGCAGCAGTTAGTGCTGCTTGACACATTGGTATTTAGTTTGGCTGCAAAGTCAATCCGGGCCGGCTCTTACTGGGAGTAGGCAAAGAGTTGGGCGGGTGCCTATTCCCCACGGTCCAGGGCGGACTTTTGCCGGGCCTTTAAAAAGGCAGCCACCTCAGCAGGTGAGGGAGTAATTGTCCTGGAGCTGCTAGTAACGCTGTGGAGCTCTCAGGGCTGGAAGCAAGAGCTCAGCAAAGAGGTGATTATCCTGGAAGCCTGAGGGTGGATTTTCCTGCGGCTGGGCTGACAGCCAGGTGCGAACACGCACCTAAAACCACACAGGTGATTGGATCCTGTCTTGGACTTTTTGTTTTGCCTTAAGTTTTTGCTGTGTGTGATTTAACACTAAGTGACTGTTTAGAGTTTTATTTGTGCAAGTGTGAAATAAAACACTGTTTTCTGCACTTCCTGGACTCCCTTTTGCCTCTGTACTGCACCCGCACCGCTGACTACCAGAGCAATTCCCCACAGTATTAATATCAATGAAGCAACCCTTACGGTCTATTTACATAGGCAGATTATTGGGCCATTTATGGTGAATGAATCCTTGTGTGAATGTCTATTCTCCATAATTGCTTGGTGTAAATAAGTCGGCAATCACACAACTAGCAAAACTATTGTTTGTCAGGTGACCTGTCATTTATGTGGACATAAAATCATTGTTCGTCCAAAACACATTTTCCTGTGTGATCTGGGACATGATTACAAAAAAAAATCAATCTGTGTAGGGATGAATGATCGAACTAACGATCATTCATCCTCATACAGAGGGAACGATTGCAGCACGTAAGCCCAGCCTAAATGAGCAGCCAATGATCATAAACAAACATATTCCCCAACATTAGGCTACATGCACACGACCGTTGTTTGTTTCCGTTGTTTGTTTTTTTTCACGGATAGGATGCTTCCCCATTCATTTCAATGGGTCCGTCAAAAAATGCAGATGGTCAACCGTTTTTGTTCCGCATCCGTGATCCGTGTTTTCATTCCGTCAAAAAAATAGTGCATGTCCTATTTTTTTCACGTAAAAAAAAACGGTCCGTCATCCGTTTTTTTTGACGGACGCAAAATTTCAAGGAAGAGCGGACGCGGAGGCAGGCAACGGTCGTGTGCATACACTGTGTGTCAGCCCATGTAAATGGCCCTTACCCTGATGCTAAAGTAGGACCCACCAACAATTAATTTTCATGCTTAGAACTGTATCCAGTTATCAGCTGAGCAATGAGCACTGGATTTGCTTTAGTGGTTACAGTGGTGAGACTATAGGTTAGAGTCAGGTGTGCTTCTATCACTGCACCAAAAAACTCCAAGATTCTGCTGTGCTTACCATGAAATTTACAGGGAATGGGGTCTACCTTTCAGCCCTCAAAAACGCTGTATTCCTAATTTGTTTAATTCAATGCAAAAATGGCAGTATGCACCTGTACTTTATTTCATATTGTTGGAAGGTGCTGGTCTAATTTTATTTTACTTTTTTATACATTATACAGTTGGAATGTGAGGCACATACCTCGTTATAAATTAGGCGCATCCTCCGGCAGTCCGTTCACCTAACCAGAAATCTACGACAGCTCAGAGCTGCCGTAGATTTCTGGCTTCATTTGCGCCAGAAAACTGGCATAGATGAAGATATGTTCCCTACCTTTGCACTGCCCCCTTTCAGAAAAGGGGTGAGGACGGCGAAAAGTGGCAAATGCGACAATTTTTTTTTAAAGTCACAATTTTAAAAGTCTCAGATGCCACTTTTCTGGCTCAAAGAAGATGATAAATTTCCCCCAATGAGTCTAAATTGTATTCAACTTTAATTTCTACACCACCTTTACAGGCTTATGATGCAGTTGTGGCATATTTCTTTACAAATGAAAATGCAAAGTATTTTGAAATGGAAATAAACGATTTGATCTTGCTAATGCAGTACTGTAGTTCTTCCAAGCTGCGGAGTGAATTTAACACTATTTTAGTCATCTTTGTTTAAAATGACTGTATATTGTAGTTGACTTTTACATCTAAAGACTGATGCAGTGACCTCCATTAAATTTCCCACAACGTATTCATAAGGACACCATGGGAACTTTCTGTGAAACATTCTCCATGAGAACGGTGCCAGTGGAAATCATTACACATGTCCTGAGAGAGAGATATAGCTTTAATGAGCTGCTGTGCTAATACATGTAGAATGCTCAAGGCAACATGCAGCTGCATATGTCAGATCCCCGCTGTTCCAGCAATCTAAAGTTCGGGAGGAAAAAAGAAATGGCCAAACAACTTATATTAAATACACATCATTCTCTATGCTCTACTATATTATGTAGAACAGTGATCCCTGCAAAGTATTGTGTACTTTTTATATTAGCCTGGTGGTTACTTCATGAGAGTAGGAATTCTATCAAGAATACATAATATAATAAAGAGTGAAATTAAGAATATTATCAAAATTGCATTGTCAGTCACCAGGGCATACAGTAGATAGGCATACAGTAGATTGCAGCAATGTAGATATTAAGTGTGATTAACAATAGCAAATACAACAGTTTTAAAGGGACAATTCCTAAACCATAGGTGCCCCCAGCAGAGACAGCAAAAGTTCCCCCTTTATTATAGTCACTATGCCAACTATCTACATGATCAACACAACATTTTTTACATAGTCTCAGCACCAGGTTTTTATCTCAGGAGCTGATAGGCACAGATTATCTGGTTCCACAGACTTTACCTACCATGTAGGCTGAACTATTGGTCATGTATAGTTTTACGGTCTATATATACGCCTCAGCATTAAAACTGAAACACAATAAAGGACAAGCTGTAAAGTTTATGCATATCGAAGACATAGCAGGTGTTGGAAGTAGCAGATCTGCAAATGATCACATTTTAAAGCAACTAGCTCCAATCTATAGCATGGGGAGGGGCATAAAAGTCAGGATGAAAGCAAAATTCTTTAGCAAAATGAAACCACAAAAACCGGATCAGTCGTGTCATGATTGTACGATGCCTCCTGTTCTTCGATGTGCTAGTTATCGCAAACTAAGAGGGACAGAATCCTTGACCTGAGACCTTGGTTTGTCACTCTGGCAGATCGCTATGTGCCTAGGTCAAGATATCAGCACTATTCAACGTTACATGTCCTGGTGGTTGGGAGAACAATGATGAAGTGGAATCACGGCAAGAGGTGCACCAAGGCGAACCTCTACACGGATGGATCATCTGAGTGGAAAAATGGTGTGTAGTGATCCATTCTGTACTGCAAGTTAAAATGGACGTCACATCCCAAGCCTAGGGCAGCAAACAGTGTCTACAAAAAACATAAGAAGGCATTTGCATGACATTAGGTTACAAGCCAGATGTCCAGCTACAGGTGTTCCATTGACCTCATGTCACCGCTCTCAAAGGCTATCATGGTGTACAGCAAGACAGCAATGGGCCATCAATATCAAAATATTCCACAACCCCTTCAAATTGGAAAAATAATTTCAAAGTTACATGCTAATTAATTTTAATGCTGAGTATTTTCTTCAGAGCTTTTCGTTTGTTACACAGCTTCAAATCCCTTTCTCTCCTTCACACTGCCATATAAGATTAAAATACAGCTGTCTGCAGCTGCCAAAAGAGGCAGCTTACTACGTTATCATGGAATAAACAAGCCATTAGGCTAAGGTTATTTGTAAAATCAAAAAGGTGCTACATTTTAGCTGTTCCCTCCCTCCAGTTGACTCTAGATAATAAAAATATATTTGCAGCAATACAAATATTAATATTTCAGAGGGAGCTCACTGTTCGTTCTGGAGCCCAGCCTACTGACCACCTCTCAGTATAACCCAAAATTATAATAATAAACAATAATGGCTGGCTCACAGCAATTTGCATATAATTACACCATTTAATAATCCATTAAAATACACCTATAAAAACTAAAACACATAATTTCCAAAAACATATAATTCAAAAGCATATGAATTAAAAAGATTAATTTAGTTTTTTAAATCATGTGTTTTTGAATTATATGTTTTTGGAAATTATGTGTTTTAGTTTTCATAGGTGTTTTTTAATGGATTATTAAATGGTGCAATTATATGCAAATTATTGCCAGCCATTATGGTTTATTATTATCAATAAATATATCAGTTTAACCCATATAATGCCAGTGCCGTAACTGTATGGTTATGGGAACTGGGTCTTAAATCCCAGCGCTGTACAGCTACGGCGCGCTGATCAGAAAGGCGCAGGAGTTACTGCCGGACCCCTGCCATATGTGCCGGTATTGTAATGCATTGTAGAGGGGATCAGAACCCAAAAAGTCCCAGAGTGGGAAAATAAAAATGAAAAAAGTAAAAAAAAAGTTTTACACAATAAAAAATGTAAAGTTTAAGTAAAAAAAAAAAAGCAGCCCTTTCCCAAAATGAAGTTAAAAAAATTGTAAAAAATAAGAAAAAAAAAATTAGACAAAGTAGGTATCATCACGTCCGTATCCACCGAAAAATATCACATGATCCAGCCTCTCAGGTGAAAGCCGTAAAAAAATAAAATAAAAACAGAGCCAAAACAGCCATTTTCTGGTCTCCCTGCCCCGCAAAAAATGAGCCCCCATAAAAGACAATCATTTAAAAAATAAAAACCAATGGCACCCGTAAACCAATCTATCAAAATCTGCGCTGCAAAAGCCATATGACGATCCCTCCTTTCTGAATCCCACCATGTGCCTCCACAGTAGTTTACCACTACATATGGGATGTTTCCGTATTCAGGAGAAAATGGGTAACAAATTATGGGGTGCTTTTTCTCCTGTTAGCCCTTGTGAAAATGAAAAATTTAGGGCTAAAGGGCTATTGGAAGAAATGAAACTTTTCATTTTCACAGCCAAGTGTTTTCAAATTCCATAAAAAGCTTAGGGAGTGCTCAGTACCCCTCCTAATATTTTATTTAAGGGGTGTAGTTTCCAAAATGGGGTCACTTTTTGAGGGCTTGTAGGGGTACGTCTGGGTCTCTTCAAATACAAAATGGTGCTTAAAAACCATTCTAGCAAAATCTGCCTCCAAAATCCATATGGCGCTCCTTTCCTTTCCACTGCCACGTGCCCATAGAGCAGTTTACTACCACATATGGGGTATTTCTGTAAACTGCAGAATCAGAGTAATGTATATTAAGGTTTATTTTACTTTTAACCCTTGCTGTGTTGCAAGAAAAAATTGATTAACATAAAAAATCTACCAAAAAAAATGAAATTTGAAATTTCACCTCCATTTTCCTTTAATTCTTGTGGAACACCTCAAGAGTTAACAAAGATTGTAACATCGGTTTTGAATAATTTAAGGGATGTAGTTTCTGAAATACGGTCATTTAGGGGTGGTTTCCATTACGTAAACCCCTCAAAATCACTTTATAACTGAATTGGTGTTTAAAAAAATGGTTTAATTTGTTAAAAATTTGAAAAATTGCTTCTAAAATCCTAAGGCTTCTAATGTCCTAAAAAAATAAAATGGCATTTACATAATTATACCAACAAAAAGCATACATATGGGGAATGTTGATTGATAACTGTTTTGTGAGGTATTAATATCTGTCTTAAAAGCCGAGAAATTCAAATTTAGAAAATTGTGACTTTTTCCAAACTTTTGGTAAATTTTGGACTCTTTTATAAATAATGGTGAAATATATCAACTCACATTTACCACTGTCATGAAGTACAATGTGTCATTAAAAAACATTTTCAGAATAGCTTAGATAAGTAAAAGCGTTCCAAAGTTATTACCACATAAAGTGACACATGTTAGATTTGCAAAAAACGGCCTGGGATTTAAGGTGAAAAGTGCTCGGTACTGAAAAGTTTAAGCACTTGGTTGTTTGACTGCAGTTTTGCCAGACCGCCTGATTACATGAAAAAATAGATAGACAACTGATTGACAGATTAAAATATCAGACAAGCCGACAACAGACCAAATTTTCAACAGAACATTTTCTTCGTCTGATGACAGTGGCGTACACACAATCCATGGGGCCCCGGTGCGAAACTGATCCATGGCCCCCCCCCCCCGTCGCCCCCCCCCCACACCTAATTTCTGAGAGCGCTGCTAATGGCCATTTCAGCCCCAGTTTACTACTAAGATTATTTTGGCTAAATAAAGTATATTACAAAAATGTAACCTATCACTTGCTATTTCCGTGCGGCTAATCCGCTGCGTGAAAGAGTGCCAAGCCCCGCTCCAGACAGCAGAGAACAGAGCACTAACAGGATTGATAATGCTCTGTGCCTCTCTGTGATCTTTTAACTACAAAATCACGGTGACAACTTTATCTCACTGTGATTTTGTAGTAAAAAGATCACAGAGAGGCATGGAGCATTATCAATCATGTTAGTGCTCCGTGTCTCTGCTGTCCGAAACGGGGCTTGGCACTTATTCACACAGCAGATTACCCATACAGGATGTTAAGAGCCCTAACCCCAATGCACGGCTACACTTACCCAGTCCTAACTAATAAAATCTGGTCCTACCTCATCCAGGGTGTCGCTGGTGTCGGCGTGATGTCCGCTGGATCCAGAACAAGGTCCCTGTGGTGAGAAAAAAAGAATAATTACATAAGGAAGGGATGGCGACTGACCCTGTGAAATCCCCAGCAGGGGCGCTGTGCTGGCCGGTAAGACTGAGCCATGCCAATGTATAGCAGAGTAATCTAGTGCTACCACACAGTACTAATGCCCACCTTGAGGCCCCTCACAGTACTAATGCCCACCTTTGTTCCTGTCACAGTAGGTATACTCAGATATGTGCCCCCTCACAGTAGTTATGCCCAGTTATGTGTCCCCTCACAGTAGTAATGCCCAGATTATGTGTCTCCTAACAGTAATATGCCCAGATATGTGCCCCCTCACAGTAGTAATGCCCAGAATATGTGCCCCTCACAGTAGTAATGCCAAATATGTGCCCCTCACAGTAGTAATGACCAGAATATGTGCCCCTACACAGTATTTATGCCCAGTTATGTGCCCCCTCAAAGTAGATATGCCCAGATATGTGCCCCCTCAGAGTGGTTATGCCAGATTATGTGCCCCTTCAAAATATTTATGCCCAGATATGTGCCCCTCACAGTAGTTATGCCACATTATGTGTCCCTCAAATTAGATATGCCCACATATGTGCCCCCTCACAGTAGTTATGCTTTCATATGTGCCCCTCAATCCTCATATTCTAGATAGGTTGGGTGGTGCTCCCTTGAAAGGCGTGGGTCGCAGGAAAAGGTTCCCAGGCCAGATATACAAGTATAAGAAAAAGTTCCTGGACACCACTGTTGTTACTTGCTTGTGTCTTTATTAAACAGCTCAGATTACAGTATGCGGTTTGCCAGTTGTGAGTAAGTATTATAACAACGTTTGGCGGTAACGCCTTCATCAGGACACTGGACGTGCCGCACTGTGTAGAATCCGTGTTGGAAAGGAGTGGTTGGAGCTCTGTGGCTCTGTTGGCAATGCTGCGCGGAGTCAGAATCATGGCAGCCAAGGGAATCAGGATTCTGACCCCGCGCAGCATTGCCAACAGAGCCACAGAGCTCCAACCACTCCTTTCCAACACGGATTCTTACACACTGCGGCACGTCCAGTGTCCTGATGAAGACGTTACCGCCGAAACGTTGTTATAATACTTACTCATTCAACCCTCATAGTTATGCCTTCATATGTGCCCCCCCTCACAGTAATGCCTGATTAGGTGCCCCCCTCTTGCCCTTTGCCCCTTGCCCCCAGTCTGCAGCCTTAGAAGAAAAAAACATACTTACCTTCTTCCCTGATGACAGGCTCCTCCTCACTCATCTTGGTGCTGGCTGTGCTGAAGGCAGATTCCCGGGTCTTCAGATCTCCTCCCACAGCCAGCAGTGCGATCTGGGGCCAGCAGGGGAGCTCCTGAGCTGCGAAGAGCAGTGAAGCAGGGATGAAAGAGGTTTCCTGCTTCACTACTGAAAGAAATGCCGACCAGCCGGGTGTGTGGAGTGAGTGCGCGCACCCCCAATCCCGACCCCCTCCTTCCCTCCACATTATACATGTAATGGAGCGCTCTGTACTTTGTGCTGGGCCCCATCAGAGCGCTCCATTACATGTTAGTACAACATTAGGGTAGCTTGCTGGCCTGGGGGGTGGGTCCACAGGCGGCCGGGCCCCCTGGAGTGCCG
The DNA here is from genome assembly GCA_033119425.1 of Bufotes viridis. NCBI lineage: Eukaryota > Metazoa > Chordata > Amphibia > Anura > Bufonidae > Bufotes > Bufotes viridis. Next base: position 280,010,920 of record CM065593.1, read on the forward strand.
GGCCCGGTCGCAACTGCGACCCCTGCGACCCCTGTATGTACGCCACTGCCTGATGACCTGATGCCAATGATTAGCTACAGAGAGGTGGCCATAATGTAAAATATGAACACGGTCTGTTACAGAGAATCTTTTTGACCCTGAGTTAACCCTGAGTTGCACGCATGGTTCCCCATGTCTAGGAATGCAGCAAGAAAAAGTAGGATGCAGGCGTAACTTAAGCAAGGCAGTTTACTGGTCTCTCACTCGGCAAGCAAAGTGGTTACAGTCTTACAAGAGGAAAGGGACTGTGGTTTCATAATCTCTCATTAAGGTTACAGACTTAGTATGTTATATATAGAGTTCAGCGAACCCGAACTGTATAGTTCGGGTTCGTACCGACCTTTACGGTTTTCCGCACCCGGACCCGAACCTGAACATTTCCGTAAAAGTTAGGGTTCGGCTTTGTTGTTCAGCAATTTCTTTCCACTTTTTTAAAGGCTGCAGGGCAGCCAATCAACAAGCGTTTCACTAGTTTGCCCTAAGAAGCCATCACAGCTATGCCTACTTTTGCAGCATGTGACCCAGCCTCTATATAAGCTGGAGTCACATAGCGCCGCACGTCACTCTGCTGCTCTTAGTGTAGGGACAGGTTGCAGCTGCTGCTGTGAGGCAGAGATTAGGGAAGAAATCTGTTGAACTTGGTGGTGTTAAATCTTCAAACTACAGCAATTATTGAGGGTGCTATGCTACATATTTGTACCCAGCCCTGAGCCCACTGATACTGCAAAATAATTTTTAATCCATCTGTTACTGAAGTGGGGGTTGGGTAGCTCAGTGGAGGAAAAATTCCTTTTTTCTGGCAGGTCAAGTCCCCCTACATTACCTATTTTATAATTTTGGGGTGACATAGTGCATTTCAGTAGTTGGGGGAATAAACCCATACTGTTATACCATAGAGTACGTTTGCATATACCCCTGAAAAACCTATTTTAAAATTTTGCGGTGACATAGTGCATTTCTGTAATTGGTGGAATAAACCCGCACTGTCGTACCACAGAGCACATTTGCATACTCCCCTGAAAAACCTACCGTATTTTTCGGCATATAAGATGACTTTCTAACACTAGAAATTATTTTCAAAAGTCGGGGGTCGTCTTATATGCCGGTTATAAGGCAGCACAGGAGAGGAGGAAGCAGTCCCTCCCTCCCCCCTGTGCTGCCTGTTGCCACCAATGATGAGAGGGGGCTGAGAAGGGGCCTGTGGTTTATTGGTGTAGGGTGGAAGTCTGTTCGAGTTAATTTTCTTTTTATGAAATGTTCCTTGTATAGTTTTTGTTACGATTTATAATAAAAAGTCCTGATAACCGTGGAAATGTTACCCAACAATCTAACCGACAAATTTAATAAAATTATTTGCCTGTCACATCTGTGGCTCAGGCCACAGGGGTCCTTGAGCACCAATAAAAGTGAATTTGTCCCACCAGGATCCAAGAGCTGGATTAACTGAATTGATTTTCACTTTCAGGGTTTCAGGAATTTCTGCACCACCAAATTCAGCACATGCGCCAGGCAAGGAATGTGTGTCAAAATGGCTAGGCTCAGAGCTGCTACGAGATTTCAGCCATTATCGCAAACCACCAGGCCGGACTTGAGGCTCAGTGACACCAACCACTCATCGGTCTGTTGTTCCATGCCTGTCGACAGCTCCTGCGCGGTGTGGGGTTTGTCCCCCAAACAGATGAGTTTCAGAACAGCCTGCTCTTGTTTCCCCCTGGCTGTGCTGATGTTGACGGTGAAGGTGTTACGCTGAAAGGATGAGGAGGTTGTAGAGGAGGAAGCGGAGTAGGAGGAGGAGGCCCATGCCCATGCTTACTTCCCTGCCCGTGCTTACCATGCTTAACTTCCTTGCCCATGCTTACCAGTCCACATATTGCAGTGCAGATACTCTTAACTCGCTGGGTCTCGACACTCTGGCTCTGCATCCTCACAGCAATGAAGATAGCTATATCGCAAGTTATCACCATGGCTTTCTCTCAATGTGGTACAGGACCACACAATCTACACAGTCTCTTTCTATTTGCAGTATTTGTCATCATGACACACCAATGCTCACTCTGCAAAAGTGTTTTCAGGTTGTGGTATTCATTCCTCACAGCTCACTGGACATAATTTGCCCTCTCTCCCAGCATTTATGATATCTCTCCTCATAACACACACAATTTTGGCTTAAACTGTGGAAGGATGGCTGGTCTTTGTGGTCCCAACATGGCTTCTCAACAGATCCCTAGGTGCTTCAGGGTGTGGGAGTTAGAAAGTGCAAGTCAGCTTTTCCTTCTCCAGGCTACCCCTCTCCCATGTTATGCTCAGCTGTTCTGTTGCCCTATCTATGCCCTGATGTGATGTCACATTTATCAGTCACTTGGCCTAGGCGCAGCTCTGCCCCATAGAAGTAAATGGGGCTATGAGCGAAACCAAGCACAACCGCTATACAATGTACCGCTCTGTGCTTGGTAAGCTGCGTGCACAGGAGCATCGGTGCCTTTTCAAACAGCTGATTGGCTGGGTCCCGGTTGTTGGACTCCCACCGATCAGATACTGATAACCTATCCAGAGGATAGGTCATCAGTATAAAAGTCTTGGAAAACCATTTTAAGCACAGAGAAATAAAATAACATCATATAAACATAATATGTAACTCAATGCCATCTTTTTTGTAAATTGGCATGTTAAAGTCATGTGACAGTTCAACTTTAGGGTACTTTCACACTTATTCTTTTCCGGCATAGAGTTCCGTCAAAAGGGCTCTATGCCGGAAAAGAACTGATCAGGCATATCCCCATGCAATCTGAATGGATAGAAATCCGTTCAGTTTGCATCAGTATGCCTTCCGTTCAGTCACTGTCAGGCGTTTTGGCCGGACATAATACCGCAGCATGCTGTGGTATTATGTCCGTCCAAAATGCCTGATCAGTCGCCATTAGTGCCGGATCCGGCATTGCAAAACAACTAAAGGGCGAATCCGTCCTTCCGGCATGCGCATGCGCAGACCGGGAAAACTGTGAAAAAGACTGCAAGACGGATCCGTCCATCCGCATGACAAGCGGAGAGACGGATCCGTTCCTGCAATGCATTTGTAGACGGATCCGTACCTGGATCCGTCTTCAAATGCTGTGAGTTGTCACACTGAACGGCGGATCCAGCTGGCAGCTCCGACAACGGAACTGCCTGCCGGATCACACTAACGCTAGTATGAAAGTACCCTTAGTGTAGTAGCCACCCCAACAGGGTTAAACTGTAGCCCATAGCTATCGGTTGACAGTAAAAAAATATGTGGTTTGTAATATGATAATAATAGTTTACAACCCTCTTACAGGCCCCCCTTGCCGTCACCTACCATGTGCCATTAACTGGTTTAGTGGAACTTTATTATTCATAACAATTCTTAGGATAGGTCATCAGTCATCATCATTCATTGCTGCAGAACAGCTCCTATTCATGAGCATTGGAGCCGTGCTACAGTAATCAGGCATGGACACTACACAGCCACTACGTGGCTCCTTTAAACAGCTCATTGGCAGGGATGTCAGGAGTCCGACCCCACCAACCTAATAATGATCACCTTTAGGATAGGTCCTCCTCAATAGTCCTGGAAATCCCTTATAATAATACTGTTGTTTTCCCATGTGGGACTGGGGCTGCTGAGTCCCAAAGACACCAGGATCTAGGTGCAAATTGTACCTTTGCACCCCCTGTAGCTATGCTATTCCTCAACATTCCCTTTGCAATTTGTCGTATGTTAATATAAACTGATTTATTCAGTTATAATTAGATATTATACTGATTTTAATATTTACTGTCTAGGAACAAAACATGAGAAATGCATGTAACTCTTTTTTATGAATGCAAATGACACAGAATATCTATTGAAATCTGGTGTCTAAATCTCATGTAGCTTTTATTAGCGTGATAGAGCGCACAAGATAAGTACACGTCTTGCACCATGTTTGCCACACAGATAATGTTTTCTCCAGATAATAATATTGCTTTATGACTCCTGCAGAGGATAAAACTGTCATGCTGCTGGTGGAGAATTACAGTTTCTCTCTGGGAGAAGAGTATGGCATACAGCAGATCCCCACACGCTCACTAGTAATTTGGGCTGGGCTTGTCTAACAGGCAGTTATTCCTCAATCCCCCGAGGGCCCGGTTTATTGGACATGGTTAGAGTAGGAAGTGAAATTAGAGCAGACACCAAGCAGTCTAGAATTTCTGTCGTCTGCGTTCTCATTAATCCAGAGGTTTAGTCTGCTTTTTGTTTTATCAGCAAAACCCATCAGACATCTCTTTACTCATGTATACGTTTTCTTTAAAGGATTTCAGGGACACAAACACAGTAACAAAAGGAGCAAGATCCAGGTATACATTCATCTTCAGCTTAAAATGTTCCTCATTGATAAACTGTAAAATGTATCTTCTACTCTGCTTATGTCCATGATATGTTTGACTTTTTGTGACAAGGAAAATAATTCCTAATCATAAGAAATAAAAAAAATATATATAAAAAATATCAATTTATACATCTCTTTACATTCACAAAGCATATCACACATGGGATATCAACAGTGAGTCCCTGCGGAGCCAGTGCAGAGAATGGGAGTGGTAGTGGCCCTTATGATATGAGGTGTCACGGTGTACACCCTCAGGCTGTTGCTCCCTGTGGGGCAGTGCAGTGAAAAGGTGGTATAAGGAATCTGGCCAGCATTAGAAGAATAAGGCCCCTTTCAGACCAGCGAGTTTTCCGCACGGGTGCAAAGCGTGATGCAAACGCATTGCGCCCGCACTGAATCCCGACCCATTAATTTCAATAGGTCTGTGTACATGAGCATTGTTTTTCACGCATCACTTGTGCATTAAGTGAAAATCACTATAAGACAGAGTTCAGACTAAGCAGATATGTTTCTACACTCAGAAGTGCATAACCATAAGGCAAATAGAGTAAATCAACTGGTTAAAAGATGGCTGCACAATAAATCATAAACTAACAGGAAAATAAAAAAAGGGGGTCATTCCAAAAGTTGGAATGAAGGAAGCTCTTAGCCCACATTTTTGATCAAAAGTATGTCGAGCTCAAGTACAACTTCACGGCGGCTTCCGCACAAGGGTCCCTAACGCTACAGATACTGCCTCTTATGGACTTACCAGTCTCCTTATTTCAGGGCATTGCAGGAACCAGCTAAATTGCTTTTGTGCTGAGAAGTCCCAGGTACTTGGGCGTTGCTCAGTCCAAAAGAGGCGCCACCCTCAATATACACTATAAGACAGAGTTCAGACTAAGCAGATATGTTTCTACACTCAGAAGTGCATAACCATAAGGCAAATAGAGTAAATCAACTGGTTAAAAGATGGCTACACAATAAATCATAATAAACTAACAGGAAAATAAAAAAGGGGGTCATTCCAAAAGTTGGAATGAAGGAAGCTCTTAGCGCACATATTTGATCAAAAGTATGTCGGGCCCAAGTACCACTTCACGGCGGCTTCCGCACAAGGGTCCCTAACACTACAGATACATATGGACTTACCAGTCTCCTTATTAATTAAGTGAAAATCACAGCATGTTCTATAGTCTGTGTTTTTCACACAACGCTGGCCCCATAGAAGTGAATGGGGCTGCATGAAAATCGCATTCCGCAAGTAAGTGCGGATATGATGCGTTTTTCACTGATGGTTGCTAAGAGATGTTGTTTGTATAAACCTTCAGTTTTTTATCACGCGCGTGGACATTGCACCTGCATGGAAAAAACTGAACAACTCAACGCATTCGAAGACAAAACTGACTGAGCTTGCTTGAGAAATCGCACATTTTTGACTGAACGCATCCGGACCTAATCCATGACGCTCGTCTGCAAGGGGCCTAAAAGTATCTCTTTACTAAGGGCCCTATCACACCTGCAGATTCAGCAGGCGATTGTTGGAAGGCAATTGCCAGCTCGCTAGTGGAGAAGACTGCTGCTATTACATGCAGAGATCTCATCTAAGGTATGGGGAAGAGCGATCACTAATGCCATCGCTCGTTTCCATACTGGAGCACTGTTTGCCGTCAGTAGAGTGTGATTACACATCACAATTCACAGCCGACAAATGAGGATTTGTAAGCCTGCTGAAAAAAATAATAATTTCCCAATGAACAAGTGTTTGCGCGTTCGTTAGGTAATAGCCGCAAGTATTACATTGCCAGATCATTGCTAACGAGCAAGTAGGACCAGCCCACTCCGGGGGAATAGGGTGTTTAGACCCAGTCCTGATGCCAAGCTTCCCTCATTTGCTGGTGTAAAGTGCAAACATGACATAACATTACAACCACTGCAGATACTCAGCTCTAGGGTACTGCAGATCAACATGGATGCAGACAGGGGTGTATCTATCACAAGGAAAACAAGGCATTTGCCTAGGGCGGCACTTGCCAATGTGGCGGAAAAATGCCTTGTTTGCTTAGTGATAGTTATAGTTACCACGACTTTCTAACACTAGAAATTATATTCTAAACCCCAGCCAGGTGTTCCCATGGTGACGGGAACGCTTGCCTGGGGGTTAGAATATACAATCGGACCTGAGTTTTCACGATCTCAGTGAATTAAAATCCGATGGTATATTCTAACCCCCAGGCGTTCCCATGGTGATGGGGACGCTTGCCTGGGGGTTAGAATATACAGGGCCTCGACGCTCAGAGGATTATACATTTATTAACTGTAATCTGTAACTTTAACTTTAAATGGCTTATCTCTTTATTAGCGTATCTTACTCTCAGGTCTCATCTCCGGTAACAGGCAGCAGTGCGCTCCTGTGCCACTTGATGTCAGTGAGCGCCGCCCGCACTGCTGCCTGTTACCGGAGCTGAGAGTAAGATACAATAGTAAAGAGATAAGCCAGCGCTCATTTAAAGTTAAAGTTACAGATTACAGTTAATAAATGTATAATCCTCTGAACGTCGGGGAGGGGGATCTGTGGATGGCACTGTCATGGGTGGGGGATCTGTGGATGGCACTGTTATAGGGGGATCTATGGATGACACTGTTATGGGGGGGATCTGTGGATGGCGCTGTCATGGGTGGGGGATCTGTGGATGGCACTGTTATGGGGGGATCTGTGGATGGCACTGTCATGGGGGGACTGTGGATGGCACTGTCATGGGTGGGGGATCTGTGGATGGCACTGTTATAGGGGATCTATGACACTGTTATGGGGGGGATCTGTGGATGGCGCTGTCATGGGTGGGGGATCTGTGGATGGCACTGTTATGGGGGGGATCTGTGGATGACAGATAGGAACATGGAAATAAAAAAAAAATCCCCCCAAATTAAAAAAGATTATTTTTATTATTTTGAATATTTGTATGTCATTTGTTTGGTACTAATTTTGCAGTTCTGTAAATTTTCCTTTAAATATGTGGCCTGCACAAATATTTCTTATTTATTTGTGAGAGCCATGCATAGTTCAGATTAAAAATATGCAGATGTCCCTGCACCGGCTCTTGTCTAGGAGATGATATATAATGGGATATTTTTTTCTATGTTCAGAAGAGTAAGGAGCCACTTCAGATACTGCTAACACAATGTCCCCTCTTCATTTTTAAACCTTATTTTTTAACAATAAAGGGAAAAACTGTTTGTATCCAAAAGATAAATCATTCATTATTCATTTATATACCTGAGTTTTACTCAGCAGAAGGGACTGCTTTTATTTAACTAGTACAAGATGAATCTGTTTTCCAAAGGACCATGTCATGTATGATTGGTCAAAGTAAAAGTAGTGGGGACATTTTCATTTTAGATTGTTTGTATACAAATAGGTCCAGAATTCTGTGCTTAACATGTATCTTTAGATGTAGAAAGTCAGTTTTCTGCACACAGAGTTAAATTCTAAAATTATTTCTGCCTCCAGCTATAGAGGGAGCTAATGAGATTACTGTAAACTGTTATACATTGAACTCAATATCAAAATAGTAGGAGTGGAGACTGTAGAATTACAGTGTCAGGAAAGTGTGAGAGAGGGATTTGTCCTAGAAATGGAAGCTCTCAGAGAGGTCACTCGGAGATTGAAAAGGAGCCACAATGGCTGGTCAATCTCAAACACTGTTGTAAGGGAGCTAGTGGCTGCATACTATCCCAGATCATCATTTAAGCCCCAATAAGTTCAGCATCATATTAGGACTGGTTGCCCCATGGCCCAGTTAAGGTGAAAGAGAGAGATAGTGTGCCGTGATTGAAGAAATTAAAGGGGTTCTCCGGGAATAAAGAAAATTAAAATACCTAAATATTTCTTTATTATAAATATATTCCCAACTACCTTTCATTAGTTATAATGGCTTGTTTTGTCTGGGGAGCAATCATCAGGAGAAATAAAATGGCCACCATCCTATTAGTACACACAAAACCTGTCCTAATCACACAGCAGGACAAGTTAATTAACAACACTGAGCGAAAGAGCTGCCTCATCTTTCTCTCTGCTCTGCTTGTCAGGGATTATGATAATGAACACAGTTTAATAAGATCTATGTCTGATGAATGTCTTTAGGAATGGAGTTCATGAGGAGACATGTAGCACAGAGGACGGAAAGGACAGACTGTGGTAATGTGGGGCTGTGTTAATTGAGACTGCATACAAGTGCTGCTGCTCATCATTCTTATTCCCATCTCCCCTCTGTACTTCATGTCTCCTCATGGACTCTATTCCTACAGAGATTCAACTGAAGATCTTATAAGCTGTATTCAGCATCATTATCCCTGACAAGCAGAGAGAAGAATGAGGCAGCTCTTTAGCTCAGTGCTGTGAAGTAACGTGTCCTCTTGTGTGATTCCCCTGGTATTCACCCTTTAACCCTGGGGATTTCAACTTTGCTGCAGGGTAACCACCAGAGCTGCCTCTTCCTCCTCTCTGTGTTGCTTGTCAGGAATTATGATCCTGAATATAGCTGATAAGATTTTTAGTTGAATCTCCGTAGGAATGGAGTTCATAAGGAGACATGAAGTACAGAAAGGAGGTGGGGATGTGGCTGATGAGCAGTAGCTCTTGTATGCAGTCTCCATTACCACAGCCCCACATTACCACAGTCTGTCCTGTATGTCCCTTCTGTACTTCATGTCTCCTCATGAACTTCATTCCTACAGAGATTTAGCTGATCTTATCTGTATTCAGGATCATAATCCCTGACAAGTAGAGCAGAGAGGAGGATGAGGCAGCTCTTTACCTCAGTGTCCTGAAGTAAATTGTCCTGCTGTGTGATTAGGACAGGTTCTGTGTGTACTAATAGCTTGGCGGCCATTTTATTTCTCCTAATGATTGCTCCTTAGACAAAACGACCCATTATAACTAACGTAAAGATATTTGGGAATATATTTATAGTAAAGTAATATTTAAGTATTTTTAATTTCTTTATTACCGGAGAACCCCTTTAAGTACTCAGAATTGACCAGCCATAGACTTGAGGGAATTAGGGTGCATACATGTTTGCCCTTTAAGATTCAACCTCTGGAGTACTCTGTGAGGTTGACAGTTGACTGAAGGGGGTCAGAGACACCTGTGTGAAGCACTAAGGGAACAGTCAAAATCATGCTCTGGGGCAGGCTGAGGTCAGGGCTGGCAGTACAAGGTCAATATGTAGGTCAGGCAAAGGTCATACTTAAATATTACTTTAAAATACTTAAATATTACTTTATTATAAATATATTCCCAAATACTTTTCATTAGTTATAATGGCTCATTTTGTGTACTGAACAATCATTAGGAAAAATAAAATGGCTGACAAAACGAGCCATTATAACTAACGTAAAGATATTGGGGAGTATATTTATAATAAAGTCATATTTGAGTATTTTTTTTTCTTTATTCCCAGAGAACCATAGACTTGACCAGCCATAGACTTGAGTGAATTAGGGTGCATACACGTTGGCCCTTTAAGATTCACAAGGAGAGCGCATGCCACCTACAGACAGAGGAAAAAGGACTTGCTAACAAGAGCAGGCTGGAGCCTGTCGGAGGAGACAAGACAGGCAGCTGGACTCATTGCAAGGAGGTTGATGAAAAGGGTCCGGCTGCCACAAAAACAGTTTTTGAGGTTTGAGCAATGCCCGTGCCCGCCTGAGAGAGTGGAAAGGCAGCAGACCCAGGCTGCCAATATAACATGCATTCAAAATAAATCCCTAGATCAATGTCCCTTCTCTAGGAATGTAGTACCTATAACTTGTTTTTAGATTGAGGAAAGGTGTTCTGGCGCATTTTGAATTTGTTTAATGAAACAGACATCCCAACTTCCTGTGACAGAGAGTTCAATAATCTTAAAGTTCTCCCAGTAGTGAATAACTGTCTATGTTGATAAATGAAACCTTCTTTCATCTTGGTGTAGAGGATGTCCTTTTGTTCTGGTTGCATTTCTAGGTATAAAAAGATCATTAGAAAGCTCCTGGAACTGCCCAGTCATACAGCACTGTTCAGTTGAACTGTGTGTTATATTTCCAAAGTGTCCAAAGTTAAAGTGGTACTCTTCCAGAGTAAATAACTCTGTTATGGACTGTGTGAACTGTGGACATGAGCTGTACTAAAAGAGGTTGTGTTCTGCTGCACCTGGAGCTGGTCAGGGTGATTATGGAAACATGTAGTGGCTTGCTAGTCACAGAGACCTCTGGAGCCTTGTATAAAAAGCTGCTGCAACCGGTGAATGACGCCAGACAGGGCATACTGTGGTAGGGAGTGGCCTCCCTTAGACCCATAGCGGCATGGAGTGCTTGGCCAAGAGCCAACAGCCATCTTGTGTATGAACTGAGATCTGGTAAAACTACCATAGTAAAAAGTACCATTCTATTGTACCACTGCTATAGGCTGTAATCAATATGCTTTTGTGCCACTTAAAGTACACACATTATGAAATGAGTCTTAGAAAAAATTCTATGTATTTCATAAAATAAGAGCAATAATTGCAATTTGAATATAACATGTAAATAACAAAAACCATATACAGTATATAGTCAGTTTTCCAATTAAGATAGCTAAGTTTCATTTTTTTTTTTTTTTTTCATTTTTGCATCTCTTATGGTTTCCTTCTCTTACAAATTCTTCTATAAACAATTGTGTTACACTGTGAGACAACTCCCAGCAGGATGCTCTTCGGTAGGGGGGGATAATTAAAAGGAACTTTAGTAGATATCTTTGGATCAGGATTCAGTGAAAAACAATTCCTTCTGACACCAACTAGCTCTGGCTTTAATAGCAGGTTTCAATTCTCTCATGAGCTGGAGACAAAGACAAAAAACAAACAGAAAGCCTATAAACCAAAGTCAGCAAAGGTGTTAATAAGAGTACAAAGAGCAGCTTATGTATATAAATTTTACAGTAACCAACAGCATAGGAACAATAAAACACATTAGTAAAAGTATTTAAACACTACTCAAAATTAATAACCTCAATATAATGAATTACATATACAGTGAAAGGACAGGACTATGTGCAGTTTTTTATGCCAAACCAGGCTTTGATTTAAAAAAAAGAGAAGTAGTATCTGTCCTTAGGGCCCTTTCACACTTGCGTTTGGAAGATCCGGCATAGAGTTCCGTCGTCGGGGCTCTATGCCGAAAGAAACGCTTCAGTTACAGATAATACAACCGCATGCATCAGTTTGAACAGATCCGCTTGTATTAACTTTAACTATTTTTTAACATTGCCAAAACAGATCCGTTTTAAACTCCATTGAAAGTCAATGGAGGACGGATCTGTTTTCTATTGTGGCAGATTGTGCGGTATTTTCTCCGTCCAAGAAAAGTCCAGTGACTTAACTGAAGACATCCTGATGCATACTGAACGGATTTCTCTCCATTCAGAATGCATGGGGATTATCCGGATCAGTATTCTTCCGGCATAGAGCCAGAAACGACGGAACTCTAGGACGGATCTTCCAAATGCAAGTGTGAAAGGGCCCTTAATACTTTCTCTTATTTTATGATCCACAAAACCTAAAACTGCATCAGAAAACCTGCATTTGTGGACGTACCCAAACCTTATCCAGACTACATTTCCTGTGACAGATTTTCAGTTTCACCATACATTAAGCAAATTAGTAATCTTATTTGAGATGACCACCCCCCAGAAGACCACTTTTAGATGCCATTTTGGGTGGTCACCTTAAAGAAGTTTCACTGTCATGTTTGTCATTTATCTCAATGGAATGCTGAACCAATAGATTAAAAGGGCAATTTATAACATGTTCTATTTGGTATTATCAAGACTATGTTATGAGCTAGGGATATAATACCAGTTACCTTGAGCAAGGTAAAAGGCACAGAGCATGGTGGCACAGTATATAGAAGTACAGAGCCTGATGGCACAGAGGATAAGGCCACAGAGAATAACACTGGGTTCAGACCCGAGCGTTCTTAAAACGCGCGTTTTATGCGCGTTTTTGTCGCGCGTATTTCAGTGCGTTTTTGCCAATAGGAAACGCGCGTCGTACGCGCGTTCTTGTGATTGACTACTGTGGTGTCAATCACAAAACGCGCGACAAACGCCCCAAAAAAAGCTCAAGTACTTGCTTATGCGTATGGCGTTTTACAGCGCGTTCGTACGCGCTGTAAAACGCTCAGGTGAGAACCATGCCCATAGGGAAACATGGGTTTTTGCCTGTTGAGCGTTTTACAGCGCGTAGGAACGCGCTGTAAAACGCTCAGGTGTGAACCCAGGGTTACTATTGTGATTGACTCCACAGTGGTCAATCATGCGAACGCGCGTACGACGCGCGTTTCCTATTTGCAAAAACGCGCTGTAATACGCGCGCGTAAAACGCGCGTATCAAATACGCTCAAGTGTGAACCCAGCGTAAGGGCACAGAACATGAGGACACAGAGTATGTATCACTATATAAGGGTGCACAGAGCATAAGGGCAAATAGCATGCGTGCACAGACCATGGCAGCACAGAGCATGTGGCACTTCATAAGCGGGAACCGGGCATGTCTCACTATATGAGGGTGCCCCGAGCATGTAGCACTATATAAGGGGGCACAAAACATGTGGCGTCATGTATGGGGCACATAGCATGTGGCACAGTGTCTGGACATAGAATATATGGCACAATATGGAGACACAGACTGTGTGGCACTATATATAGGGGGCACTACCATTAAGGGCTCTGTGTATGTGGTGCATTATTTTCAGAAGGAAAGCCACTATGGTGGTCTGAACCGAATGTAAAGAAAAGGAAAGAGAAGAATTCTAGAGGACATGTCACCTGAATGTAAATGTTATTGTCTGAATGTCTGATCAGTGCTGTAGTCACTCATATGGTCGATAACGTGATGATGGGGGGTTCTATAAAAAAACAACTCCCAGCCTACCTTTACACCTGTTTAGGATATACTGAGAGCTGTAGTTTCACACTGTACTGTTCTTGATTCTGGTGCTGTATTTCTGTAATACTCTTGATTCTGGAGCTGTGTTTATGTACCGAGCTTGGTTCTGGCACTGTATTTATGTAATAATCTTGATTCTGCTAGTGTATAGACTGTATGTATCATGCCTGGTTCTGGTGCTGTATGCATGTAGAGAGCTTGGTTGGCGAGCAATACATGGGGATATATGCTGCTGACAACTGCCCATAAAAGATGTGATCAATAACAAATGAACAGCTGCACTTTACAATGCAGTGTAAGGTCCCCTCCCTCACATGTAAGAGAAATCGTTAGCACAGTGCTGACAGGACCTACGGAGCTCAGCAGAGAAGAGGGGATGAAGGATCTGCGGTAACCTCACCATCATGTGACCACAACAGGAGGCGGAGCTCAGCAGTGCAGTAAAGTAAAGAAGAAGACCAGTGATGCATGGGAAGAAGTATGTAAGTGCCAGGGAAATGCTGGGAGTTGTAGTCCTCTCCTCTTATACCTACTCGTATGTAATATCAGAGTACATTACAAGAGGAGGTATGAGGGGAGGATTACAAGTGCCAGCATGCCCAGCTTGTCATGTAATATCAGAGTACATTACAAGAGGAGTTATAACAGGAGAGGACTACAACTCTCAGCATGTCCAGGCCATTATTATATAATATCAGGGTACATTACAACACCCTGAATATGCTGGGAGTTGTATACCTCCTCTTATAATGTACTCTGATATTACATAAAAACAGCTTGGACATGCTGGGAGTTCTAGTCCCATCCTCTTATACCTCCCCCTGTAATGTGTTCTGATATTAAAACATGGCTTAGACATGTTGGGAGTTATAGTCCTCTTCTGTTATACCTCCTGCAGTAATGTGCTCTGAATTAGGCCTCAAGCACACGGATCCGCAATATGCTCCGCGCATCATGGATGTTGACCCATTCGCTTGAATGGGTCTGCAATCTGGACCCACCATGCTTAACAGAGGCAGGGAACTCCACGGAAGAACTACGGAGTGCTTCCGTGTTGTTTCTGTCCGTGCCTCCACACCGCATGTTCTATCTTTTGCGGTGCGGACGTATCACGTCGCCATTCAAGTTGAATGGGTCTCGATCCTTCCTGGCCACCACACGGATGTTGCCCATGCATTGGGGACCGCAAATTGCACCGAACGGCTGCGTGCATGAGGCCTTAGGGCCGGGACGTTGGATAGGGGAGTGTAGTCATCTGCCTAGGGTGCCACTTCGCCCAATAAAGGGGGGCTGCGGTCCAACTTCAGAAGCCTCAGGCTGCTAGGCCTCAAGCCTGTGAGGCGTTAAAACAGAGCAAGAAGCCAAAATTACATCACTGCAACCTCCTGTTCTGGGTCTCACATGATGACGTCATCACGTGAGACCCGGAGCAGGAGTGGTGATGTCATTGGGACTCCATGCATCAGGACACAGCAACACAAGCCACAGATAAAACTGTGGTCTGTATCGCAGACAGCGCCTGGGGGACGGGAGGGAGGCAGTTTTTTTCTTATACTAAATATCCACACTATTGGGGGCACAAGGGGTGGGGGGAGGGATATTATAGATACCTGGCACTACTGGGGAGGAATGGAGGAGCATTACACATATATATATATATTGACACTATGGGGGGAAGCATTATATATTGGAACTAGTTGGGGGCACTACAGGGGGACATTAGAGCCACTGGGAGCATTAGGGTTATATTATTACTACTAGAGTACTGTGCGTTATTATTATTTGACGCAATATGGAGGGCATTGCGACGAATATGGGCTATCTTGGGAAGTATTTTAACTATTGGGGGCATCATTACTAATAAAGGCAGTCTGGGGGTATAGTATATAGTTTGTGGACATGGGGGGGAGCAGAACAGGCACAGTATTGGGGGTAGCTTCAAGAAGTTCTCTGGGTTTTTCATATTGATAACCTATCCTTAGGATAGGTAATCTATATGAGATCGGCGGGGGTCTGACATCCGGCACTTCCGACGATCAGCTGTTTGAGGAGATGGCGAGCACATTATTACAAGATGTGGGCCCCCTCTTTTGATTTTGCCCAGGGCCACATTTTGCCTAAAACCGGCCCTGCTTATGTTTCATATGCTAATAATGCAGCATATATGTTAATAACCCACAGGCAGAAGAAGCTGGCAGCAAGGTAGTCTCCCACATGTAGCACATGCTTAGGTTATGTTCATATGAGATGGATTTGCCATAGACTTAGGGCTCCTTCGCATCAGCGTTCTTTATTTTCGTTGTTCCTCTCTGTTATAGAAACAGAACAATGAAACTAATGGAAGTACTGGTTCAGCACATTACTCACAGGAACAGAGCTTAACAGATCCAATTGACTATGATGAGATCTGTTCAGTTTCTTTTTGCATGCAGGACTTTTCTCTCTGCTATTTTTGATCAAATCTGTGACGGAGGTCTCAGTGACTAAGGATGACTGCTGTTTGGGGGTCCTCCAGATTTCTCCAAACAAGTGCAGGTAGATGGCTGGGCACCAGGATCCCTCTGGGTGGTTTCAGCAGCTGCAAGGGATTCTTCCACCCACACGACAAGCTGCTCTCCAGCTCCTGGGTCACACACTTTCTTTAGGGGTAGATCTGGTCACCCTTTAGCTTCTAGCCATGCTTCTTCCTCTCTATACAGCGGACTAATGCTCTCCTCCAGTCATTTCATATCACAGCTAGGGCTCCACTAGGGCAGATGGGAGTTTTGCTGCTACTGAACCCCATGTTGCTGCTCCCACTGAAGGGAACTGGCATGACCTGGGATGGTTCTTCACTTAGATATTATATGAGCTGTCTGGGGCTGCCCACACCTTCTCACTAATGCCTCTTGTAACATATGCAATATCTAATTAAATAACCAGCACAGGACGTTATAGCTCTACTGCCACCCACCCTTTTCACTGCGAACTCAAAATGACATGACAAAATTTTTATGCAGGTCGGTAAGATTACAGCCATAACAAGCATGGTGGCTCAGAGGTTAGCACTGGTGCCTTGCAGCACTGGCATCCTAGGTTCTAATCTTTCTCCCCATCTATCTTGCATGCCCTCTTTCATTATGTTGTTTCCTCACCATCAAGTTTTCCTTTCCTTTTCTTCCCTTCTCCCTTATCTTGTCTCATGCCTATTTTCCTTTCCTCTGGCCTTCTCCCTTCCCCTGACTTCCACTCTGCATCTTTCTTCCTTTCCCTTTTCCTCACTCGCACCCTTTCTTTTTTCCACTGTCCCTCACATTCTATTTTTTCTCATTCTTGATTTTTTTCTCTCTCATATCCACTCACTCCTTGTATTCCATCTGTTTCTCTCCACCCTTCCCTCTTCCCCTTTTCCCCCTCTATTCCACTTTCCCCTTCTTCTTCCCCTCTGTTCCACATTCCCCACTACTTCTTCTCACTCATCTTGCTTTCACCCTTTACCTCAACTTCTCTTGTCTTCTCATTGATTCTCTGTATTCAACCCACTTTCTGTCTCTCTTCACCTTCCGACGTCTCTGTAACCCACTACCTCCTCTATCTGCCTCTCCATCATTGTCTTTCTTTCTCCTTCTCTGAATATGGCCCAGAATTTTTCTCCCTGTTGCAATCACACTTGCTGGAGTTCCTGTGAAGTGTGGATGTGGCTGAGCGACAAATACAAAAACATCTAATCTATCTAAATTATTAATATTCCCCAGTAATACCTCAACACTGCCAACACTTATTTGACGCCCGGATAAGAGGCGGGTGCTTTGCGGGAAAATGCGTTTTAATGCGTTTTGTATGCGCTTGGGAAAAATCGGCATGGTTGGTACCCAGACCCTAACCCGGACTTCATCACTGAAGTTCGGGTTTGGGTTGAGTGTTCTGTAGATTTTATTATTTTCCCTTATAACATGGTTATAAGGGAAAATAATAGCGATCTCAATAGCATTCTTTGTGTGGATTAAGGGGTTAAAAATAAAAAATTAACTCACATTATCCACTTGATCGCGTAGTTGCGATCTTTTCTGTCTTCTTCAAGCATTAGCTGCCGGCTAATGGACCTGTGATGACGTCACCGAGCTCATCACATGGTCCAATCACATGGTCCATCACCATGGTGATAGACCATGTGATTGGACCATGTCATGTGACGTCACCACAGGTCCTTTAGATGGCAGCTAATGCTTGAAGAAGACACAAGAGATCGGCAACTACGCGATCAAGTGGATAAGGTGAGTTAATTTTTTTTATTTTTAACCCCTTAATCCACATTTTACAAATCATTCTGTATTGAGAATGCTATTATTTTCCCTTATAACCATGTTATAAGGGAAAATAATAAAGATCTGGTCCCGTAACTTAGCAACCATGCGGGAAAATCGCACTGCATCCGCACTTAATCACAAGCCAGGTAATACAAATTTCTATTAATTACTGATAACATTCAGGCTAGACATGAGTTCTAGTCCTGAAGTATCTTCCTAATACATGTGTATATACA
Source organism: Bufotes viridis (assembly GCA_033119425.1). Classification (NCBI taxonomy): domain Eukaryota; kingdom Metazoa; phylum Chordata; class Amphibia; order Anura; family Bufonidae; genus Bufotes; species Bufotes viridis. The sequence goes on from CM065593.1 coordinate 280,028,814, forward strand.
GTATGGGGGTTATTTATTAAACAGAAATACGCCTAAATTAGTGGAGGTTTTGGGTTGGCCCCAACGTTATGCTGGGTCCTCTCAACACTGTTTAGGTGTCACCACTGGTTGCTGCTCTCTGGGAAACATTGTAGAGATGAGCGAATCTTTCAAAAATTAAATTCGGCTAGTTCGCCGAATTTTTCGGAAAAAGTCGCTTCAATCCGAATTTATTTGCGGCGAATCGGGTTAAAAATGGCAATTTCCTGGCTGCAGAGAGCCTTTATAGGGGTGTAGAACACTGTGCCTTGCAGTAAGACGCATATGGAGTCTGCCCTGGTAGTGAAATAATACTGTGCTTCAGTATGAGATGTAGATGACAGGGGTCGCTCTTCGAATCACTGAACACTTCACTTCTTTGGGCAGTCACGGGGCCAAAACTGACCAAATAACTGAAGTATCAACTCAGCCTTACAGCTCGATGTTAGTGTAAAAAAGATGCGCACTCGTCAGCTGATTCCACATGTCTACAGAACCTGTTCAATTAAACGCTTATACAAGCAGAGCCCCCCTGAGTGAAGAGGGTGTAAGCAGTAGGTTTATGTTGATGTCATTGATTAATTCTTCCCATTCTCTCATCCGTCAGAACAATAACCCAGAAAAAACGCATCCTGTCTGTGGAGCATACGCCTTCACTCGGTCAGCATTTGCTCAATAATGCATCAGTATTGCTTATAAATAAACAGGAGTAGGTCAATGACAGGGTCTGGAGGTGGAAGCAGTATGAGGAGGCCACCGAGTGGCAGAATGACAGAGTCTGTGGGTGGCGGCGGCAGCAGCATTAAGAGAAGGCCACCATGTGGCCCAATGACAGAGTCTTGAGGTGGCAGCAGCATGAGTAGGCCACAGAGTGGCACAATGACAGAGTCTGGAGGTGTCGGCAGCAGCAGCATCAGGAGAAGGCCACAGAGTGGCACAATGACAGAGTCTGGAGGTGGCAGCAGCATTAGTAGGCCACAGAGTGGCACAATGGCAGAGTCTGGAGGTTGCAGCAGCATGAGGAGGCTACAGAGTGGCACAATGACAGAGTGGCGATCGACCATGATACTTCTGGGGGAACCTACTTGGCATTAACAGGCCGCTAGTAGCTGCAGACAATGAGAAGACAAAGTGCCAAGATAGCTTTGAGCCGGGAAGAATAAATTTTGTTTTTCGAACAAAATACTTCAATAAAGATTTTACCACATAAAGCTGCAGCTTGAACGCTAAATACAATTAGTTTTTCCACCGAAATACGTCACAAAAGATTTTACCACATATAACTGCAGCACTGAATGCTGAATACAATTTGTTTTTCCACCGAAATACGTCACAAAAGATTTTATCACAAATAACTACAGCGCTGAACGCTGAATAAAATATGTTTTTCCACCGAACTACGTCAATAAAGATTTTACAACATATAACTGCAATGCTGAATGCTGAATAAAATCTGTTTTTTCACCAAAATAAGTCACAAAAGATTTTACCACATATTACTACAGCGCTGAATGCTGAATAAAATTTGTTTTTCCACCGAAATACTTCAATAAAGTTTTTACCACATATAACGGAGCATGGAGATGGAGAGGGTCTTCGGATTCCTCCCGCACTATACGGATGTCTCAGAAATGAACCGCTGCTCCCAACAGCAGCTCCTGGGAAGGTCATGGAGCCTCCTGGTCTTCCGCCATCTATTCGCCCCGCTGAAGGATTATTTTGAAAGTGTGTAGAAGCCCCATGCTGCAGATTTATCATGGAGACAACATGGAGATTTTACCGCATAAAACTACAGCACTGAAAGCTGAGTAAAAAAATTTTTTCGACCGCAATACGTCAATAAAGACTTATTTCAACCGAAATAAGACTTATTTCAACTGAAATAAGTCACAAAAGATTTTACCGCATATTATTATGGCGCTGAACACTGAATAAAATTTGTTTTTCGACCGAAATACGTCATTAAAGGTTTTGCTACATATACCTGCAACAGTGAACGCTGAATATATGTGGTTTTTCTACCGAAAGAGGTCACTAAAAGTTTTAGCACATATGACTGCATCGCTGAACTCTGAATAAAATTTGTTTTTCCACCGAAATAAGTCAAAGATTTTACCACATACAACTGCAGTGCTGAATGCTGAATAAAATTTGTTTTTCGGCCAAAATACATCACAACTGATTTTACTGCATATAACTACAGTGCTGAGCGCTGAATGAAATTAGTTTTTCGACTGAAATACGTCACTAAAGGTTTTGCCACATATACCTACAACAGTGAACGCTGAATATATTTTGTTTTTCTACCGAAATACGTCACTAAAGGTTTTACCACATATAACTGCAAAAGTGAACGCAGAATATATTTAGTTTTTGTACTGAAATAATGATAACTGCGTAAGTAAAATGCGTATATATTTTTAATTTTGTACTGAAATAGGCCACTAAACTCTTTCACCACAAATAAATGCAACAGTGAGATGTGTATATATTGTTCCTTTTTGTACTGAAATAGGACATTGAACGCTTTCACCACATATACAGTTGTGTTCAAAATTGTTCAACCCCCACTGAAATTGAGTGTTTTGGCCAGTTTGACATTGATTTTGATCATTTCAGTCATCTTGTTTACAATTAATTCAAAGAGGCACTTGTAAGTCAGACAAATATAACATAACATTTATAATGAAATAACCACAAATGTCTTTTCTGTGCTCACATCATTATCAGTTTTATTTAACCCCCAAGTGACAATCAATCTTAGTACTTAGTACAACATCCTTTTCCAGTTATAACAGCTTTTAAACGTGAAGCATAGCTTGACACAAGTGTCTTGCAGCGATCTACGAGTATCTTCGCCCATTCTTCATGGGCAAAAGCCTCCAGTTCAGTCACATTCTTAGGCTTGCGCGCTGCAACTGCTTTCTTTAAGTCCCACCAGAGGTTCTCAATCGGATTTAAGTCTGGTGACTGCGATGGCTACTTCAAAATGTTCCAGCCTTTAATCTGCAACCATGCTCTAGTGGACTTGGAGGTATGCTTGGGATCATTGTCCTGTTGAAAGGTCCAACGTCTCCCAAGCCTCAGGTTTGTGACGGGCTGCATCACATTTTCATACAATATCTCCTGGTACTGAAGAGAATTCATGGTACCTTGCACACGCTGAAGCTTCCCTGTACCTGTAGAAGCAAAACAGCCCCAAAGCAGGATTGACCCCCCGCCATGCTTCACCGTAGGCAAGGTGTTCTTTTCTTCATAGGCCTTGTTCTTCCTCCTCCAAACATAGCGTTGATCCATGGGCCCAAACAGTTCTAATTTTGTTTCATCAGTCCACAGAACACTATCCCAAAACTTTTGTGGTTTGTCCACATGACTTTTGGCATACTGCAGTCGACTCTTCTTATTCTTTGGAGACAGCAACGGGGTGCGCCCGGGAGTTCTGGCATGGAGGCCTTCATTACGCAGTGTGCTCCTTATTGTCTGAGCTGAAACGTCAGTACCCGCATCTGACAAATCTTTTTTCAGTTCCTCAGCAGTCACACGGGGACTTTTCTCCACTTTGTGCTTCAGGTAGCGCACAGCAGTCGAAGTCAGCATCTTCTTTCTGCCACGACCAGGTAGCGTTTCAACAGTGCCCTTTGCCTTGAATTTGCGAATGATGCTTCCTATGGTGTCTCTTGGTATGTTTAACATCTTTGCAATCTTCTTATAGCCATTGCCTTTCCTGTGAAGAGAAATCACCTCTTCTCTTGTCTTCCTGGACCATTCTCTTGACTTCACCATGTTTGTAAACACACCAGTAAATGTCTAGAAGGAGCTGAGTATCACAATCATTTTAAATCTGCCGAATTGGTGCTTATTATGCTTGATTGCTGCTCCTTGACATCCACAGGTGTTTTCAATACCTGATCGAAAACACTTGAATGAACCTCTGTTCAGAGTGGTAGTCTTTAAGGGGTCGAATAATTGTGTCAATGAAGAAACCACAAAAAAAAATTTAATACTGTATTACAAAAACAATTGATGTCATTTTAGTTGCATTTGGTTCTTTAAAAAGTCCTTGTAAGATTTCATTCTGAACACAATTACAAATGTACACTAAATTCCCTAAAACCCTTTAAAGCATTGGGGGTTGAATAATTTTGAACACAACTGTAACTGCAGAAGTGAAATGCATATATATATATATATATTCTTGTTTTGTACTGAAATAGGCCACTTAAACTATTTTACCACAAATAAATGCAACAGCGAAGTGCGTACATTTTTTTCCTTTTTGGACTGAAATAGGACACTGAACGCTTTCACCACATATAACTGCAGAAGTGAACTGAGAATATATTTTTCTTTTTGTACTGAAATAGGCAAGTAAATGCTTTTTCCAGAAATAAATGCACCAGTGAAAGGCGTATATATATTTTTTTCTGTACTGAAATAGGCCACTAAAGACTAAATGCTTTAGCCATAAATAACTGCACCAGTGAAGTGCGGATCTTTTTTTCTTTCTGTACTGACATAGGCCACTAAACGCTTTCAACACATATAGCTACAGAAGTCAACTGAGAATATATTTTTCTTTTTGTCCTGAAAAAGGCCACTAAACGCTTTTGCCACAAATAAATGCACCAGTGAGGTGTGTATATGTTTTTATTTTTGTACTGAAATATGTCACTAAAAGCTTTCACCACATATAAATGCAGAAGTGAACTGCGTATATATTTTTCTTTTTGTAATGAAATACGCCAGTGAGCGCTTTCACGACATATATCTGCAGAAGTGAACTGCGTATATATTTTTCTTTTTCTGCTGAAATACGCCACTTTCACCACATATAGCTGCAGAAGTGAACTGAGAATATATTATTCTTTTTGTAATGAAATACGACACTAAATGCTTTCAACCCATATAGCTGCAGAAGTGAACTGTGTATATATTTTTCTTTTTGTACTGAAATAAGCCACTAAATGCTTTCACCACATATAACTGCAGAAGTGAACTGTATATATATTTTTCTTTTTTATCACAGATATAAGCCACTAAAGGCTTTTTAACATAGCAGTTGCACCCCAAGAACAAATTGCTTGAATGACAGAGCTGTATAATGGCTATTTGGATCCCGAAATTATCTTTTCCTGCACTTGTAAATCGCTTTTCTAACACTGTCCCTAGCACCCTTTGACATCTCTCTCTGCACTAAGATGTTGCAAAATGATTCCTCCCTATCCTTTCCCTGCATTTGTAAATCACGTTTCTAGCACTGTCCCTAGTGCCTTCTGACGTCTCTCTCTGCACTAAGATGCTGTGAAATGATTCCTCCCTGTCTTTTCGCTGCACTTATAAATAGTTTTTCAGTTTTTTTTCACAATGAGGTTTTTCCAATTGCTGTCCCTAGAGCCGTCTCACGTCTGTCCCTGCACTCAGAACGCTGAAAAATGTCTGATTCTAAGATGGCCGCCGTATTTATAGGGCTGTGACATCACAGGGCTGGCTGGCTGCTGATTGGCTGCATCATGCATGTCAGTATAGGTGATCCCGCCTTCCCATACTTCCTTTCTCCATGTCCTTACACGTGCAGCAGCCATTTTAGGAAAAATGCGATTTGTTACCACAAAGCACGAGGAAATTCGCATTCGTTGCAAATCAAATTTTTCCTGAAATTCCACTTTGTCAGCTTTGATTTGCTCACCTCTAATTGTAAGACGTGGTACACCCGAATGGGAAATCAGCCCAGAAAATCAGGGTCTGCAGTTAGGGACCTGTGCTTAGTAGGAAAAACTCTGCCAGACTGCATGAGTGACCAGAAGAATACACTGAAACTGGGATACTTTGCCACAGATCCTGGGCCATCAGCCCTTTGACCAGGGATTCAGCCAGAAAACAGATCTAAAAACCCTCGGCCACCAGCATTTGGCCACGTCCACCTACCTGCCCTTAACATTTAGCTGGCGGAGTTTACTGAAAACATACTGCATATATGGCTTTTTTTTTTTTTTTACCGTTTTCATTAAAGGGTTGTCTGCAGGAGCATACACAGATCTCATAGGATCTCCTAACACCCCACCCAGCTTCCCAGTACATGTGCATCAAGCAATCCCAGGCAATGGAAAGAGCATTTTCCCAGATGTTAGATTTTTTAGTTAGTGGAAGAATTTTTTAATGGAAAAAGTATACTAACAATGGTGGTAATTATTCATAACAGCAAGCGTTCCTTCCCAACAATCACCTGATTGCTAGCAGAGGAAACGGCATCTCCTCCACAGCATGGAGAGGAGTAATTGCTATGCCATAGCTTGTCCCCAGGCTGTTCAGTTGTTTGCCGGCAGCAGATTGTGATTAGATAGCATGATTTGCTGCCGGCAAACAATGATTTTTAAGCCTGCTTACGAATCTGGATTGCCCGATGAACGAGTAATCGGCAGCAGTATTATACTGTCAGTTCATCACTAACAAACGTTCCTGAGCATGCTCATTAATGATAACCTGCCCAACAATTGGGCAGTCTAATATAGGCTTTATTTTTTTTATTAAATGGTAAAATATCTCACTTTTAACATCTGATATGTGTTCTATTGTGAATAAAATATTACAATTTTACTGACATTTACTTACATTTTACACAGTGTCAACCTTTTTGGAATTGGGATTTTACTTTATCCAATGTATATGTAAAAAAGTGTAACAGGTAGTCATTCTGAACACTATATAATTGTGTTCAAAATTATTCAACCCCCAATGCTGTAAAGGGTTTTAGGGAATTTAGTGTACATTTGTAATTGTGTTCAGAATGAAATCTTACAAGGACTTTTTAAAAAACCAAATGCAACTAAAATGACATCAATTGTTTTTGTAATACAGTATTAAATGTTTTTTTTGTGATTTCTTCATTGACACAATTATTCAACCCCTTAAAGACTACCACTCTTAAGAACAGAGGTTCATTCAAGTTTTTTTTCGATCAGGTATTGAAAACTCCTGTGGATGTCAAGGAGCAGCAATCAAGCATAATAAGCATCAATTAGGCAGATTTAAAATGACTGTGATACTCAGCTCCTTCTAGACATTTACTGGTGTGTTTACAAACATGGTGAAGTCAAGAGAATGGTCCAGGAAGACAAGAGAAGAGGTGATTTCTCTTCACAGGAAGGGCAATGGCTATAAGAAGATTGCAAAGATGTTAAACATACCAAGAGACACCATAGGAAGCATCATTCGCAAATTCAAGGCAAAAGGCACTGTTGAAACGCTACCTGGTCGTGGCAGAAAGAAGATGCTGACTTCGACTGCTGTGCGCTACCTGAAGCACAAAGTGGAGAAAAGTCCCCGTGTGACTGCTGAGGAACTGAAAAAAGATTTGTCAGATGCGGGTACTGAAGTTTCAGCTCAGACAATAAGGCGCACACTGCGTAATGAAGGCCTCCATGCCAGAACTCCCAGGCGCACCCCCTTGCTGTCTCCAAAGAATAAGAAGGGTCGACTGCAGTATGCCAAAAGTCATGTGGACAAACCACAAAAGTTTTGGGATAGTGTTCTGTGGACTGATGAAACAAAATTAGAACTGTTTGGGCCCATGGATCAACGCTATGTTTGGAGGAGGAAGAACAAGGCCTATGAAGAAAAGAACACCTTGCCTACTGTGAAGCATGGCGGGGGGTCAATCCTGCTTTGGGGCTGTTTTGCTTCTACAAGTACAGGGAAGCTTCAGCGTGTGCAAGGTACCATGAATTCTCTTCAGTACCAGGAGATATTGTATGAAAATGTGATGCAGCCCGTCACAAACCTGAGGCTTGGGAGATGTTGGACCTTTCAACAGGACAATGATCCCAAGCATACCTCTAAGTCCACTAGAGCATGGTTGCAGATTAAAGGCTGGAACATTTTGAAGTGGTCATCGCAGTCACCAGACTTAAATCCGATTGAGAACCTCTCGTGGGACTTAAAGAAAGCAGTTACAACGTGCAAGCCTAAGAATGTGACTGAACTGGAGGCTTTTGCCCATGAAGAATGGGCGAAGATACTCGTAGATCGCTGCAAGACACTTGTGTCAAGCTATGCTTCACGTTTAAAAGTGTTATAACTGGAAAAGGATGTTGTACTAAGTACTAAGATTGAATGTCACTTGGAGGTTGAATAAAACTGATAATGATGTGAGCACAGAAAAGACATTTGTGGTTATTTCATTATAAATGTTATGTTATATTTGTCTGACTTACAAGTGCCTCTTTGATTTATTTGTAAACAGGATGACTAAAATGATCAAAATCAATGTCAAACTGGCCAAAACACTCAATTTCAGTGGGGGTTGAATAATTTTGAACACAACTGTATATGTCAAGGTATTTACACCAAACAAGTCATATAAATACTTTGATAAATTTCTTCTTGTTACTCTAAAGCCTTAGTTTGTAAAAATGAATGTATTTTAAAATAAGCAGCTTCTGGGCTCCTTTAACAATTAACCATATATGTACCCAGACGATGCCAAGAAACATCACAGCGTACAACAATGAATGTCTCATGGGCAACATAGCCTTCAACATTGCATGGAGCATGCTCTCCTAGACAGCTGGTATGTTAGTGAAGCTTAATAGCTTCTTGGATTTTACAGGCTGGATATAATATACTTTTACAAGCTAAGGTTAACACTATGATAATTAACACTTAATGTGTTATAAATGTGATCATTTCTGACATACCATAAGCCTTAGAAGTAACAATTATTACAGCGCAGGCGTTCAACAACATGGGAGGTCTGAAACCCTATGATATGTGTGAAGTTTTTGAGATGTAACATTATGTTAAAGCTCAGTTGCAACAAATCTATCAACCTGGCTGCAGCTGTTGACTTTGAATTAACATTCTCACAAACTGAAGAAAGCCTATTTGGAAACAGATTTTTTAAAGAAAATCATTAACAAGTTCCACTCGGAGCCAGTTTCTGGGTGGTAGAAGTGCTGCATCTCTGCTGAACAGCTGTACACTTGCAAGGACATCTTTCTGCTGACACATAAAGATACCTTTCATAGTTTGTCATGTAAGTAGAAGATACTAGCGGAGTCTCATTCAATGAAGCAAAGGAATGTTTAGAATTCATTCATTGATAGTACCTGAGCCAGCAGCTGGGTCTAGCAGGAGATAATACTACTCCTTTGTCTTTACAGGTCTTTTGACCTTCTAGCTGCTGCAAATTACATTGCCATATGCATGGAAAAGCTGCTTAACGATTCTTGTTTCAGCAGATTTAAGCTTTGGGTATTCCAGAGAAAGGTTTATCATATAGCCCTGAAAGAGCTATACATGAATATCGCGACTGGGCTTGTTGTATTTGCTGGGTAGTAGTACATGTTTGCTTTCATAGTGTTAAATTCAGATCCAAGGTAATATTAAAGAGGTTTTCAAGGACACCTCTATTGATGACCTATCCATAGTAAATGTGATCTATTGGGCTCCAACCCCCTGTACCCCATCGATCAGCTATTTGAAGAGGTTGTGGCACTCCAGTAAGAGCTGCAGATTCCTTGCAGATCAGGCTCATTCACTTGAATGGGACTGAGCTATGCCTAGGCCACAGCCGATGATGAGGCTGCAGTGCTCACCAGACTATTCAAACAGCTGATCTGCAGGGGGTGCCCTGAGTCGACCCCCCCACTGATCAGTTTTTGGTACTAGCCTAAAAATTGGTCCTCAATATATGAGTCCCGGGATTATCCAGCCTCTAAAATGTAAAAATTAATGCTCAGAATGCTTTAAAAAAGTGTATTATAAATCACGGATCCCCTGCCACTCACTTTCCAATGCTTCTCAGATCTCCTACCGGTTTCTGTACTTTCTATTTCCTCTCAATATGGATAGTGGTCAGTGTTTAGCAGCAGAGGTCACATATCCTTGTTGAGGGGGACCTAGAATAACAAAGCAGGGGACCTGAGAAGAAGGAGTAGTGGACTATTAGTGAATACTTTTATTTCTTTTAATATCATGAGCTTTTTTAGTCGGTCACACGACAAGCCGTTCAAACAATAGTTGTGCTGTACCAACGTCATCCTTTTTATAATTTCATTCAGACATGGAGAAGGTTATTTCTAGAGGTTGGTTCAGCATCCTTGTCATTGTTTTATGTGAGGATGTTTCAGCAGCCGTTGTAGAGGAGACTGACTCAGGTTCTCATCTCCAGTAAATGTGCTCCTACAAGCGTCATGAATGACTAGACAATTAGAAATGAGCAGCAGAGGCCACGACTAGACTAAAATATACCATTGCTCAGCAGTGTGAAGTTACTCACTTTTACTCTTTCAATGCATTTTGAAAACAGGTGTCTTAGCAAAGAAATTCTGCTGATCAAATGGTTGAATTTCATTATTAAATGGCCTACGTTAAAGTGCTTTGAAGTACCAGTCCAATAAGGTTTCCAATGTCTTTGACAGAAGAATAGCAGCACTATTCTTGCTATTGAAAATACCAGAAAAAAAAATGGACTACACCTATAGGTCATTGGGAACTGTCAAGATTCAACTGTATCCACTTAAAAATGTACCCACTGCAAGAGCCTTCTTAATGTTATTCATTAAAGGGGTTCCCCACTCATTTTATATTGATGGCCTATCTTCAGGATCGGCCATCAATATCTAGTTGGTGGGGGTCCGACACCCTGCACGCTTGCTGATCAGCTGTTCTGGAGTAGCTCCCATCCCGGAACTACACAGCTTGATCCATTGTGTAGTGGACTGAACTGGTAACTGCAGCAATGCTCCCACTCAAGTGAAGGAGAGCAGTCCTGCAGTAACTCTGTAGTTCAAGTGCCTCCTACCAGTACCGTAGCTACTCCTAAACAGCTGATCGGCGGGTATGTGAAATGTCCGCCTTCCACTCATCAGAAACTGATAGGTTATCGTGAGGCAAGGTCATTCATAAAAAACGAGTTTGGTTGGTGTAAAAAATCTGAACTTGTAAGTATTGCCGAAAGCTGACCAAATAATAATGATCCACATGATGAAGGATAATTTGGGGCTCCACTGATGGAATCCCTATTCTGAGTTCCCTGTTTCTCTTAAAGTGACCCTTCAGTTCAAGAAAAACTGATGCAAACTTTGAATTTGGAAGTTCATGTCCTGCTTGTCTAGCTCTCCTCTTGGATTGGCCAGCAGATGAGCAGTTCTGCCAATCCAAGGGCAGCAGGAAGTGTCTTGGATTTTACATTTTAATACTTTTACATCTGTGATGTTGTGGTCAGGGCACTACAAAAATGTTTTGTCAATGTTTTGATTTTAATCAATACAACAAAAACATAAAAATGATAGAAGATCTAACTATGCTAAAGCATGTTTGCAGACCTGACCACAACATCAAAGACACAACATTTTGATATTAAAAATGTATTTCAAATCTCAGAAAGAGAGAGAGAAGAGGCTGGGAGTAAAAATTAAAAGGGTGTTTCGCTTCTGACATGTTGTCCTCTATCCACAAGTTAAGGGGTAACTATTAGATTGGTGAGGGTCCTACTGCTGCTATCAAGAGAATGGGAACCTTATACCCTTTGGTGTCCCCCTTTCCTAAAATGAACAAAGCAGCAGGTCAGACATTCACACGGAACTTCTCTATTGTAGTTCTGCTGTCTCTAGAACTCTGGATAAGTTGTTACAATTGGAATATCCCTTTAATGACAACCTAGACACACCCAGAACAGGAATGAATGTGCCATATGGATTTATGTCCTTTTACTTCACTTAAAGTGATGCTCCACCAAAATATTTTATTTATTTTGCCCATTAGTACAGGGTATCAGGTAAACTGCAATATGATGAGTTTACTCACCCGAAGCAACCTCATGTAGTACTGCCACCATTCAGGTCCACTATTTGGTCAAATGATCAGCAAACTGACCCTCTAATTCACACAGCATCTGCTATGTGGACCAGAAGTCTCCTTTCCTATACAAGTCTATGAGAGCCTGAATGTGAGAATGTGAAAGAAGTTTAAAAGAAGTTTACCTTTCGGCAGTGGCGTCGCTAGGGCTTTTTATCTGGGGCAAGAGCCCCGAATCAAAATACCACTGCCCCGAACCTCGCCAGGGCCGTCTTTAATGCTGGGCAAAAGGGACAGCTGCCCCGGGCCCAGTTGCTCCTGGGGGGACCAAGGCAGCTGCCTCTTGAGCCCCGCTGGCCACTGCCCACAATTTCAATGAGAACCAGGAAGTGGTGAAAGCTCTATACTCACCTCTTCCTGGTCTTCGGCTCTTCGCTGTGAAGGCTGCACACATGTGAGGTCGCACTGTGACCTCACGTTGTGCGCGACAGTTCATGGCACAGACTGAAGAGGAGAAAGACCGAGTGCACGCGGTAAGGAGTGGCGGCATCTGGAGCAGGAAAGGTAAGTGTTTTTTTTTAATTTTACTGATGAAGCTGATGGAGGCACTGGGGGCTGAAGAGAGCCATATGGGGGGCTGATGGAGGCACTGGGGGCTGATGGAGGCACTGGGAGCTGATGGAGGCACTGAGAGCTGAAGAGAGGCATATGGGGGCTGATGGAGGCATATGGGGGCTGAAGCAGGGACGTAACTATAGGGGAAGCGGCTGCTTTGGGGCCCTGACCCAGAAGGGGCCCATCCAAGAGGAGGAGGAGAAGTACTAAAAGATTTTGTAAGGGCCCCTCAACATTATTACACAATGAAATGATATACAGTGGCAGTATAGATAGTGTAGAAAACGGATGGAACAGCCGCTGGGCCTGGTCTGAGCCACAGGAAAGGGGGCGGCATGAAAGGAAGGGGTTGTGAAAAAATTACTCGGGGAGGGGGCCCCATTCAAAAATTTGCTGTGGGGCCCAGTCATCTCTAGTTATGCCACTGGGCTGAAGATGGGCACTGGGGGCTGATGGAAGCACTGGGGGCTGATGGAGGCACTGAGGGCTGATGTTAATTCTTGTTATGCAAATTTCAACACAGTGGGCTTGTGTCCCGGATGTTTTCAGACCCTAGCGATGCCCCTGCCTTTTGGTTTCATCTCTAGTGAGAACCTTAGAGGAACACGCTACCCTATTCATGATAGTAGGGTTTATTTTTGAAATGTATTCTTTCCCTGTCACCAAATCACAGTGTTCAGAAGGAACATTACATTTCCTGATGGTTACTCCATGTAGAGATAAGTAGAATTTTCAACCACAAAAATAAAATCAGCAGCAATTTTCACTGTAAATGTGTGATACTAAAATGAAAGATGTTTTAACTGAGTGGTTGCCTTTAATTGAGTTCTCCTATCGAATTACAATATTTTATGCAAAGCCCAATGTTATTTAGTATACTACATCTGACTGTTGTAAAGAAAATGAAGACATTTCACGTGTCATTTAACAAAAGTGCCTTATTCATTTTTGTGTGACCAGTTTATGTGTAGTAATGAGATATGATAACTCTGTGCATTTGATTTAATAACTTCTGGGGAGTAGGTTCAGGGACATGAATTTAAATATTTCCAATTCACCACAAAGAATGTCACAGAACGGAGATGAATCCCAGGCTGTGATGTGAATGCTAGTACAATAAGTGACCAGTGTAGAAAGCGTGTCATGCTTGGCTTGTTACATGTTGTGTCTCTCCACTATGAACGTAATAAAATTTCAAGTGAAATCATCAAACTCATGCAGTCTGCTTACACTGTGTGACTCCATCTCCTGCTGATTTGTTAGTAGAGATTGGAACATAATGTTGTTCTCACCAGTAACACTCCATAAATGCTGAAGAATAAAAATAAAGAAGTTCAACTTTTTATTTTTCACCCCATATGACATAGAAAAATACAGACCTGAATAAATATTATACAACTAGACATTATGCCCGTTACAATAATGGGCGCTAGAACATTAGTGCTGGCACTGTTATGGGGGATCTGTGGATGACACACTGTTATGGGGGATCTGTGGATGACACACTGTTATGGGGGATCTGTGGGTGACATAATGTTATGGGGGATCTGTGGGTGACATACTGTTATGGGGGTTCTGTGGATGACTCACTGTTATGGGGGATCTGTGGATGACATACTGTTATGGGGGATCTGTGGATGACACACTGTTATGGAGGATCTGTGGATGACACACTGTTATGGGGGTTCTGTGGATGACACACTGTTATGGGGGATCTGTGGATGGCACACTGTTATGGGGGATCTGTGGATGGCACTGTTATGGGGGATCTGTGGATGGCACACTGTTATGGGGGATCTGTGGATGGCACTGTTATGGGGGATCTGTGGATGGCACTGTTATGGGGGATCTGTGGATGACACACTGTTATGGGGGATCTGTGGATAACACTGTTCTGGAGGATCTGTGGATGACACTGTTATGGGGATCTGTGGATGACACACTGTTATGGGGGATCTGTGGCTGGCACTGTTATAGGGGATCTGTGAATGGCACTGTTATGGGGGATCTGTGGATGGAACACTGTTATGGGGGGGATCTGTGAATTGCACTGTTATAGGGGATCTATGGATGACACTGTTATGGAGGGGATCTGTGGATGACACTGTTATAGGGGATCTGTGGATCGCACACTGTTATGGGGGGGATCTGGTAATGGCACTGTTATGGGGGGGATCTGTGGATGACACTGTTATGGGGGGGATCTGTGGAGGACAGACTGTTATGGGGGTCTATGGCTGACACTGTTATGGGGATCTGTGGATGGCACACTGTTAGGGGGGATCTATGGCTGACACTGTTATGGGGGATCTGTGGCTGACACTGTTATGGGGGATCTGTGGCTGACACTTATGGGGGTCTAGAGCTGACACATATGGGGGTCTGTGGCTTAAACTAGTATGGGGGTATCTGTGGATGACACATACCGTCTTATGCTATGTGAATGTAATGGCAGCAGGGCCCGATGCAGTAACTGTATTACACCGGCCCCGCCCAGAGTAGTAATACTATGAATAACTGTAATAATAATAACGATCTTAACTTCTTCACTTACTTCAGGGGGCGTCACTTAGTGAGTTACCCTAACAGTGCCTGGCCGGCCTCCCGTCTGGCCTCCTGCCTCACCATGTAGTAAGTTAAGAAGAGAAGATCGTTATTATTATTACAGTTATTCATAGTATTACTACTCTGAGTGGGGCTGGTGCAATACAGTGACTGCACCGAGCCCCGCTGCCATTACAATAGGATGCCGCAAATGTAGTGTCTGTGGAGTGTGTGCCGATTGGTCTGTGCACCGCGCATGCGCACTTGACAAATGGGCACACACACACGGACACCACGCACATAGGAATTTTATTAGTATAGATAAATATATATATATATATATATATATAGCTAGTTATCCAAAAACGAGGCAGCACTCCAGGATAGTGTGAAGAAATGGACCCTTTATTCACCCATCAGCGACGTTTCAACCACTCAATGTGGTCTTTATCATAGCTTGATAAAGACCAAAAGGTCAAAACGTTGCTTGGATCTTGCTGCAATAAATTTTTGAAGATACACAGCTATTGGAGTGCCGCAGTTTCTATATGGTATGCTGCAGGGAGAAAGTCACCGTCCCTCCCACCTCTGCAGCTGACAGAAGTTGATTTTAACTTCTTTTTTTAATCCCTGTCGGCTGAGGAGTGGGAGGGGGCGTGGCCTAACCAGATCGGGGTATGGCTTAGCGGGACCTAGAAGTTGATTTTTAACTTATTTTATTTAATCCTGTTGGCTGAGTGGGAGGGGGTGTGGCCTAACCAGATCGGGGGCATGTCCTTTTGAACAGCTCACTCTAAGACAGCAGTACTGTGCTGTCTGAATGTGAGCTGCAGGGAGAAAGTCACCATCCCTCCCACCCCTGCAGCTGACAGAAGTTGATTTTTAACTTCATTTTTTAATCCCTGTTGGCTGATGAGTGGGAGGGGGCTTGGCCTAACCATATTGGAGGCATATCTTAGCGGGACCTTGGGGCTGGGTTTAAAGGTGACTTGAATGGCCGCTCCACACCCCCTGAACTGTGACCTCCACAGCACTCAGCACTAAGATACTAAGTGCTGTTAGGCCATGGCTTTGTTTCAATAGTGATTATCCTGGTGACAGATTTCCTTTAGAGCTTATCTACAGCAGTGAAGAAACATGTCTGGGTTATTATGGTTACCTGGAGTAAAACTGTGTGTGTAGAGATGAACTGCCAGCGAGCTTCTATTGGCTGATAAGGGTCATGTGACCAATCTTTTATTGACTAATGCATTTTTTGGGGAATATCTCAGGAACGTTATGTCCCAGAGAGCTGAGACCTGGTCTAAAACCTTCCCGGACATCTGATGTACCTGTGTGCCAAATTTCATGATTGTAAATGCGACGGTGTGGATTCCTTTTGCGGACATACATACACACATACACACAGCTTTATATATTAGATATACACAACGCATGTAAAATCATATACAATGCATACAGAAAGTCTTAAGACCCTTGTACTTTTTTCACATTTTATTATGTTCTGGCCTTGTGCTAAATTAAAACAAAAAAATCCCCATCAATCTGCACTCAACCCCTCTTGATAATGAGAAAGTGAAAACTATTTTTGAAAATGTATTACAAAGAAAAAACTAAAATTTGGCATGGTTATACAGTAAGCATTTAAACCCTTTGCTATCACAATTGAAATTTAGCTCTGGGGGCCTCCTATTTCTCTTGATCATCTGTGAGATGTTTCTACACCTTGATTGGAGTCCACCTGTGGTAAATTCAGTTGATTGGACATGATTTTGGAAAGACATAACACTGTCTATATAAGCGTTGAAAGCTGAAAATGCATATAAAAAACCAAGCCATGAAGAGGAAAGAACTGCCGGTAGAGTTCAGAGACAGGATTGCGTGGGAGAAGGGTACAAAAAAAAATATGTTGAAGTGAAATTTTTCAAGAGCACAGTGGCCTCCATTATACTTATACTGGAAGTAATTTCGAACAACCAGGACTTTTTCTAAAGCTGGCCACCCCACCAAAGGAAGGGACAATGACCTTGGTAAGAGAGGTGACCAAAAAAACAATGGTCATTGTTGCTAAGCTCCAATGATCCTGTGCATATAGGAGAAACTTCCAGATGTTCAGCAACCACTGCAGCGCTCCACTAATCTGGGTTTTATGGCAGAGTGCCCGGAAAGAAGCCTCTGTTTAGTAAACAGCGATATTCTTAATGAAAACCTGATCTAGAGTACTCTGGACCTGACTATAGGGTGACGGTCAATCATTTATCCATGCATCAGGATGTCATCAGTTCAGTCTTTTTGACATTTCAGGACGGAGATAATACCGCAGCGGTATTATATCCGTCCAAAATTCCCGAACACTTGCCGGAATGCCGGATCCAGCATTTTTTCCCATTGGAGTGTATTAGTGCCGGGTCCAGCATTCAAAATACCACAATGCCAGATCTGTCCGTGCGCAGACCGGTAAAAATGTGAAAAGAAAAATATAGCGCATGCGTCTCTCCGCTTCACAAGCGGAGAGACGAATCCATTCTTGCAATGCATTTGTAAGGGCTCGTTCACATCACCGTTTGTCTTTTCCGTTCTCCGGCTCCGTTAAGGAGCAGGAGAACGGAAAGGACGGATGCTGTACATAACTGACACCTAACTGACACCAACGGAGCCTAAAGACCCCATAGACTTTAATGGGGTCCGTTTGTTGTCTGCTCAGAACATGATTTTTGAGCTGTGACGAAAGTAGTGCATGCAGAACTTTCGTGTCCGCTCAAAAATCATCTTCTGAGCGGACACCAAACGGACCCCATTAAAGTCTATGGGGTCTTTAGGCTCCGTTGGTGTCAGTTAGGTGTCAGTTATGTACAGCATCCGTCCTTTCCGTTCTCCTGCTCCTTAACGAAGCCGGAGAACGGAAAAGACAAACGGTGATGGAACGAGGCCTAAGACGGATTCGTAGCCTGATCCATCTTCAAGTGCTTTCTGTTTGCATGCAGATTGCCGGATCTGGCAGGCAATTCCGGCGACGGAACTGCTTGTCGGATCACTCTGCCGCAAGTGTGAAAGTACCCTTATCCAAATTGCTGATAAGAATCTATACATACAGCGTTGTATACTATATGGTGTCTATAGCTGACTGGCCAACCATTAAGGCCAATCAATGATGCACTCCTCTATTATGACCACAGTTCATATACTCATACACATAGCATCCAGACCAACAAGCATAGCTAAATACTTGATATACTGTATATATAGTGAACGGTATCACAGGTGCATTTCTTACCAGCTACCAGTTACTACTTGCAATGACCTTGTGCAGGATGGGCAAACTGCGGCTCTCCAGCTGTCGTAAAACTACAACTCTCATCATGCCCTGCTGTAGGCTGATAGCTATAAGCAGTCTTTGCATGCTGGGTGTTGTAGTTTTGCAACAGCTGGAGAGCCGCAGTTTTCCCATCCCTGACCTAATGGATTTGGGTGGTCGTGTTGATAGATTCTGGCATGTAACACTGGCTCCAACTGCATTGTGTGGGTAGGTCAGATGACTGCTGCGGTGTCTGATCTCCTCTGTGTGTAGGCTCAGAAGACCTGTAGACGCAATGATAAGCTCCAGCTCAAATAACGGCCCCCAACTAATTATGATGACGGTGAGTTAGATCTCCCACACAATATCTTCTCTCCTCTGTGCATAATCTAGATTGTAAATTAGCTAGATAAATTAGCAATTTCTGATTGTGATCTGCATTTCAAATTGTGCATCTGTTACTATATCGTCAAAGATTGTTCCAGTGTGGATAGTGCATAATGGCCAGATGCTTTTCAGAATTCCCATAGCTTCTTTCTCAGTGGCAATCTTAAAAGAATCCTTGTATGGCTCCTGCTCCATATAGACCAGTTCAAACCGAATTCAAAATCAATCAATTGCAAACATAAAATATTGGTTAAACTAATATTTTTATTGAACTGGTATGTTTAAGGCTTGAATATAAACCTCAACAGAAAGAAAATGAAAAAACTGAAAAATAATAAAATGTGCATACAAAACTGCATACATACATACTTACATTATGTCTATCTAAATTTTATTTTTATTATTTCTATTATTCGTATTTTTATTTTCAAGTTATATCCAGTTTTTTTAGTTTTCATTTTCTTTTTGTAGAACTTTTATAATCAAACCTTATTCCAGTTCTCTGATTCAGACAAAAAAAAATATTTTTAACTTATTTGTATGCCAATCAAGTTTTAGGAGCACCATGGCAGGGGCCACTCAGTTTGGTGCACCATAGCCCCGGTACAGTAATACCACCTCCTCTGGTTTGACCGTCACTCCTTGCGTTCTTCTGCATCAATCCCTGTGAAATTTCCCAGCTGGAATCTACAGGTTATTAGAGAGAATCAGTCACCGTGGAAATGCAATGCAATATGCAGGCAGCATGTTAAAGAGCAGGAGGAGCTCAGCAGATTGATAACATTTTGTGGGAAAAGATTCAGGAAAACTTCAGGAAATGTTTTCATTTAAATCTCTGCTCTTTCTGAGCTTGATAGCTCAAGTAGGCAGTCCTATTAAAGATTGATAGGCCTCCCCATGTAACTATTTATACAGAGATACGTGTCCAACACTAACCCTGGGTTCACACCTGAGCGTTTCTGAGACACGCGTTTTACGCACGTTTTTGTTGCACGTATTACAGCGCGTTTTTGCAAATAGGAAACGCGCATCATACGCGCGTTCGTGACTCTGGAGACCAATTGAAAAAGGCATATCTACACTTAACGTGTGTTAAACGCGCGTTTTACGCACGTTCCCATTGAAGTCTATGGGTGCAAACGCGAGACAAAACGCCCCAAAGAAGCTCAAGAACTTCTTTGAGCGTAGGGCGTTTTACAGCGCGTTCAAACGCGCTGTAAAACGCTCAGGTGAGAACCATGCCCATAGAGAAACATGAGTTTTCTCCTGTTGAGCGTTTTACGCGTAGGAACGCGCTGTAAAACGCGCAAGTGTGAACTGAGGGTTATAGTCCATTTGGGATTCAGCCTCAGAAAGAGCAGAGATTTTAATGCATCAATTACACATTTTGCTGATTCTTCTCCCATAAAACTATACATCAATCTGCTCAGCTACTTCTGCTCTATAACATGCTGCCTGCATATTATTATTATTATTTATTTGAAAGCGCCATTAATTCCATGGCACTGTATATCAAGAGAAGGTTACAAATACATAATATAAAATACAATAAACAAAGAACTTTTAATAGACTAGAGGGCGAACAGAGGGCGAGAGGACCTTATCAGCAAAAGCTTACAATCTACAAGTGAAGAAGGAAAAACATAGTAGATGGCGGTAAAAGCTGCTCATTTGGCTGTATGGTGGCAGCATGCTTATTGCAGGTCGTAGGCTTGCCTGATGAGGTGGGTTTTGAGGTTACTTTTGAATGTTTGGATGTTGGGGGAGCATCTGATGTGCTGGGGTAGAGAGTTCCAGAGTATGGGAGAGGCACGTGAGCAATGTTGTAGTCGATTGAGTGAAGAATAGATGAGAGGAGAACAGAGAAGTAGGTCCTGTGAGGATCAGAGATTACATGTGGGAATGTATCGAGAAAGCAAGTCAGAGACATAAGAAGGGGAGAGGTTGTGGACAGCCATATATGTAGTTGTTAGTATTTTAAACTGAATTTGCTGGGCAATGGGGAGCTAGTGAAGAGATTGACAGAGGGGGGAATCAGAGGAGAAAGTTGGGGAGAGGTGGATTAACTGGGCAGCGGAGTTGAGATTAGATTGGACGGGAGCGAGAGTGCTGAATGGGAGGCTACACAGGGGGATGTTGTAGTCCAGGCGGGTGATGACAAGAACATGCACCAGTATTTCAGGGGTGAGGTAGGAGCGAATACGAGAGATGTTCTTAAGTTGGAAGTGGCATGTGGAGGTGGGGGTTTGGATGTGTGGCTTAAAGTACAGGGCAGAATAGAATCTTATCCCCAGGCAGTGAACCTGCTTGACTAGAGAAAGCTTGACTAAAGAAAATGACTTCATTCCCAGTCCTCTGCAGTTCATTCCCTGTGCAGTGTCCCAAAAATGTCACTTACTGTGTATTTATATATTATAAGGTAAGAGGCAATTAATGGTTAACAGGCCATGGCAATCAGTTGTGAGGTTGTGCTGGGTACCTCTCCCTATAGAACAGTTAGTGTACAGAAAGTGGAAGTCTAGACAGTGAAGTGTGCTGAGGCAGAAGAACAGAGCCATGAAGAAAGCTAGCCAACAGGAAAGTTTAAAATCACCTGAAGTGAACAATAGAATAAAAGATATACTTGAAAAGCATACCAGTGTCAATAGCAGGTGCACATAGAAGCTCTGGAGATAAACTGCCTAAACGGAAGCTGATAGGCTCTGCAGCAAATTTGTTCAAGAGATTTGAGTCTTCTGGTGCCTGGACAGACTAACAAAGGCAGAAAGTGTATATACCCACTATACTACATTCTGCAGTGGAAACATGTAGCACCATTAACTGCGAGTATGGCAATCTGTGAAAAAAGATGCCCCTTGGAGTTGCTTTCCAGTGTAAGGAAAATTGCATTAATGAGACATCTTGGCCCATTAACTGATATTGTTGCCATGTAACCTGTAAGAACTATGGAAATTGTACATTGTGTAAGAACTGCCAGAATGGCATGTAGTGATCCATTCTGTACTGCAAGTGAAATTGGAGATCACATCCCAAGTCTAGGGAGGCAAACCGGGTCTACACAAACCATTAGAAGGTGTTTGCACAACATTAGACTATGAGATAGATGTCCAGCTACTGGTGTTCCATTAACCTCATGCCACTGATGTCAACTGCTATCCTGGCACACAGCAAGATGCCAATGGAGGTCTATCCTTCTCAGCGATGAGTCTCGCTGAATAAGTTAATGAGACTTCTGTGGAGACCATGTTGGCACTACCATTAAGAGGCCCTTACAGTAGAATGTCACACTGGTCCTACTCTTGGGGCTATGGTGTGAGGTGGAATATTGTACGATAGCCAGACCCCTCTATTTTTTAATTCAGGTACACTAACAGCTCCGCCTTATGCTGAATTGGTAATGGACACAGTATTATGGCTATTTCTCCAAAGTGTCCCAGAAGCTGTTCTTCAGCAGGACAACACCAGGCTGCATGTTGCTCATATTACTGTGATTGGCCTGCATGACCTAAACATTCTACCATGGCCTGCAGCGCCTTCAGACTTGTCAACCATTGAGCATATATGAGATGCCATTGTTCAGCAATTTCAAAGAGAGCTGCTAGCATCGGATCTTGATGATTTTGGTGCCCAAGTCTATTCAGTGTGGCAGAACATTCCTCAGGCAACCATTAATAACTTCACTGATAGCATGCCAAGGCGTGTAAGTTCCTATTGGGTTGGCTTGCTAGAATTCACGAATATGTAGAATATAATGTGATATATATTCGTAAAAACGAATATTCTTTTTTTTTACATCTGAACCCATTAGAGTAGTAAATGTAATGGGTTCAGATGAATGGGTTCGTTTTTACAAATATATATCACACTATATTTTACATATTTGCGAATTCTAGCAAGCCATCCCAATAGGAAAGTTGCCGATTTTGCCTCTGCCGCTCATCACTAATGGCCAAATCAGAGTTCAACTTTTGGGCAGCTTAACATGTCCTTCACAAGAGGTCAAAGATGGGGCTGGAGACCCAAGTTGTCAGACAGCCAGTCTGTGCAGTGTATGCAGTGCTTTCGGAAAGTCCTCACACCCTTTCACTTTTTTCACATTTTGTTATGTTGAGTCTTTGTGCTAATTTAAAAAAAAAAAAAATAACACTTTTCCCCATCATTCTGCACTCAATACCCCATAGTTATAAAGTGAGAACAGTATGTTAGAAATCTTTACTAATTTGTGGAAAATAAAAAACTAAAATATTGCACTGACATAAGTGTTCAGATCTTTACTCAGTACTTAGTTGAAGCACCTTTGGCAGAGATTACAACCTCCAGTCTTCTTGGGTATGATGCCACAGGGTTTGTACACCTGGATTTGGGGATTTTCTGCCCCTCTTCTCTGCAGATCCTATCAATCTATGTCAGGCTGGATGGGGATTGTTGGTGTACAGCCATTTTCAGCTCTCTCCAGAGATATTTAATTGGGTTCCAGTCAGGGCTCTGGATGGGCCTCTGGAGAACATTCAAACTGTTGTCTATAAGTCAATCCTGTGTTGTCTTGGCTGTGTGCTTAGGGTCATTGTCTTGTTAGTAGGTGAACCTTGACCCAGTCTGAGGACCAGAGCCCTCTGGATCAGATTTTCATTAAGGGGGTTATTGTACAAAATATAATGATGACCTATGTTCAGGATAGGTCATTAATCATCATTATTAGAATAGCAGGGGTCCGAGTCCAGGCACCCCTGCTGATCAGCTGTTATAGGGAGCCACCATGCTTACTGGAGCTCTGGTGAATGCAGTGTCTCCCAGCATCTCTCCAGATTTGTTCCTCCATATAACTCTGAATCCAATTAAATGAATTTACCACAGGTGAATTCCATTCAAGGTGTAGACACATCCCAAAGATGATAATGAGAAATGGAGGGGAACCAAGAGCTAAATTTCAAGTGTCATAGCCAAGGGTCTGAATACTTATGTCCATGCCAAGCTTTAGTTTTTAGCACAAGGGAGCAACATAATAATAAAATGTGAAAGGATCTGAAGAGTTTTCATATGCATTGTATACATGACACCTATAGAAACTAAAGAAAGGAAAAATTTAAATTAAAGCCAAATAGAAAATATTTTTCTGACACAAAATACATGTAATTCATTCAAAAACAAATTATGCAAAGTGTTCATAGGCTTTAATAATTGACACATGTGCAAGCCCGGAAAATTATACAGATGGCTAAAAGTGTATGTATTGTTGCAAATTTTAACCCTAGTATTGTTTTTCCTAATCTACTGTAGGCTAAATCTATGATTATAGTAGAGGAAACTATCCGTTTTCATTTGCTGGAAGCTTGGATGAAACATAAGATTAGCTCTGTAAAACACTGTTGCTTTCAATTACTGTACCTGCGATTAATTAATCTTTGTAAAACTCGAAAGGATTTTCTGGACTAATGGATAAAAAACATGAAAACTCCATGCACATGTCCTGTGTGAAATCAAACCAATAAGCCCAGTGCTACATGGCAACAGCACTGATGATTAGCAATTTTTTTTTTATCTGCAGCATTTATTACCTTTTCTTTCATATTTGCCTTTTCCATATATTATTCTAGATGATGTAATTTAATAAATAAAAATTGAAAGGGGTGTATCATTACAAAATGACATTCAGAATTATTTAAATAAAGCTTTTTTTTTTTATAAACCTGGAAAGGGGGGGGGGGGGGTGTTTATGACACCCTGCATTCCAGAATGTTGGTTTCGAAAAGTTATAAAAAACGGGCTTTGTGACTTTGTGGGCTTTCTTGGGCTTACTTTGCATTTTTATACTACGTACTCCAGTTTTAAACAGTGGGTAGGAAAGTAGGGTGACGGTTTAGGAAAACTGGAGTAGCATTCCTAGACAAAACTGTGCAATGTTTGACAAATTTAGTGCAAAGTAAATCAACATGGATTCAAGCAAAACTAGCTTCCAATATTATCCTCATGATAAATTTCCCCCAAACATTTATAAACATGGGGGGGGGGATTTATCATGAGGGTAACTTTTGAAGTCACTTTTTGTTTAAGTCTGCGCTGGAGCACTTTGGTCAAATTTATTAAATTTTGCACATTGTTTGATAAATTTGGCACATTTAGAACACCTTTGTCTGCAAATGTTTCTCCAGTTTTTCTACATCACCATCCTACTAGAGTGAGCTTGCGACTAACGGTAACTTTTGAAGTCAATTTTTGCTTGAGTCTGCATTGGAGTACTTTGCACCAAATTTATCAAAAGTTGCACGTTGTTTGATTGAAACCTTACACTTTTTTAAAATTTTTACAATATTTTTTTACTATTACGTAGTGGATGGAGATTGGTCACGCGCCGAGATGAAGACCGGAGCATATTACTGATTTACTTGAGAAAGTGAATGTGGTTTCATGTCTGAGTGTATATCATTGTGGTTAGCACAGAACAGGTGCAAGAACAGGAAATGTGTCTAGGAGCCCTAAAATGTAGGCTCTTGACATGATATATTTTACCTGTTCATAACTTCAACAATGCTGCACATGTGTTAAGACTCTTTTTTACTTTGGGGCCACTTTTTTAGATAGGAGCAGGTCTCACAGGTAGGACATGCATCTATCTGATTTTGATGGCTTATTTCACTTCTACAAATGTATCTAATTAATTAACCTAGAACTATATACATGAGACATCTGAATTGCAATTAACATAAAAACACTCTTATACTAACTGTATAGCTCATTACTGCCAGCAATGCATATGGCTGTAATGATACTGAACATATCTTAGCTTTTGTTGTGTCTGGGCAATGAAATTGAATCTGCTTGTGCAGCTGAATACGGCTGTTCTAACAAAAATCTATGACAACCTGAAAACAAAGCTGGGGATTATTCTTTTATATTCGGATTGTTTATGATTCATTATGTCCTTTGAAGCTGATCTTTTTAAATATTAATTCACGGTCATTAAATAGTACTTTGAAACATAATGACTGTTATTGCTCCATGGTTGAATCTGTCCTCTTGCAGTATAACACCAGACCCCTCGAGCTATAAAGTGATTACATTTCCACAATACTAATTTTTTTGGTTTAGCTTAATTTTGCTGAATTTCTAGTGTAATTTATAGATCTAAGACCATGGGGTTGGCACTTTCCCCGTCAATGCTGCGGCAACTTGTTTAACAGGTAGAACACTTGGTGTTGCTTTTTGCCTCAGGTCAGCCAGCAGTAAAAATCTATAAAGGGCAATGACTTCAGACTCACTTTATGGTGTTTTATGGTATAAGTTAACTAGCTCCTGTAGAAGTGACTGCAATGAAAATAAATAATGCCTTTTCTGCATCTTATAATTTCATTTAAAGGGTTTTCCGAGACTTTAATACTGATGAGATGACTGGTGATGATAGGTACATTGTATAGCGGCTGTGCTAGGTATCACAGCTCACCCCCATTCATTCTATGGGGCTGACCTGTACCCAGGCCACATGACCGATGACTGTGTAGTCACTCGGCCTAGAAAAAGCTGAGAAAAGGCCTCAGTGCTACTGTGAGCGAAGCTTCCTTCTCAAACAGGATAGATCATTAGTATTAAAGACTTGGAAAAACTCTTTAAGTATGCCCTACTAAAAGAAAGCGGACATCTGTGTGCAGATTGTTTGAAACCGGCCTGTACATGTTATATTGTTCTGTTTAGCTTTGTGTCAAAATAAAGAGATACTATGGGGAATATTTAGCAATGTGTTTATGCCACAAATGTTAAAAAGTTACAAATTAGGCTAGTTTTAAAAGAGAAGTTCTGTTCTCCGACAGGCTGTTCGGGCATAGGATGGTAATAAAAAAACAAAAAACAGTTGTGAGCAGCCGTTTTTGCCCACCAATTCCTAGCATATTTGCCGGGGGAAAGTCACATCTCTGTCGGACATTTAGTCAATGGCGTCCGGTGGGCTGATGGCAGTGTTCGGCAATGCCATATCCGGAGAGCTCTGTGACAGATGTGAAACTAGCCTTATGGCTCACGCTATATTTATACCAGAATTTGCAACTTTTAGTACTTCTCTTCACCTTGCCTCTAAATGGATTAGTTGCATCTGACTCCAGCACACAGGGGTTCAAGATTGGCACAGGGAATGCCAATCTTAATAAATCTCTTATTCTATTATCAATTGTTGTGGTTCTCCTGGAAACAAATTTTACCTCAGATTCAAGATGTGCCATAAAGTGGTGTCTAAATACAGAAGTGGCAAGTATTTGCAAATTATACTCACTGCATGTTGGTACAGTAGATCTTGCTACACTGGGTACTGAACAAACATACATAGTCAAATAAAATATTGGGTAGCTATGGCTTTTTCATTGTCTAGCAGCATTTTTGAATTAATTTGATACTTTCTTATTTAGCGTTTTTTGTTTACATTTTGTGCCCCTCATAAAGTCATATATGTGACATTTAACACTACTTTTTTCGTTGCGGATTTCTCTTGTAACTGACATATTAGCCCCAGCAGTCAGGTTGTGCTAAGACCCCACAGCTGATACAGATGCCCTAGTGATCACAGGACAGCTGGCAGGGTCAGCATCAGGAATTTCAGGACACGCTAGAGACAAACCATGTGGCATGCCTATACTATTTTAATATAAAAAGATTTATCCCATGTGGCAAACAGCGTAATGAGAAAAAACATGAAAATGTCTGATTTACCATTTTTTCATCATTTCTCTTCCCAAAAACTCAAGTAAAAAGTGACTAAAGAACTCAATCAATAAAAACTACAAATCATTGCACAAAAAAATTAGCCCTCACACAGCTTTGAAGATATAACTATAAAATAGTTATGTGGGTCAAAATATGGAGATGAAAAGAAAATACATTTTTCCAACGTTTTCTTTTTTTAAGTATTAATTAACATAGGAAAAACTACATAGATATGATGTTGCTGTAATCTTACTGACCTGGAGAATGAAGGTCATGGGTCAGTTTTACCACATAGGGAATGCCGTAGAGACAAAATCCATAAAACTGTGGGGAATTTTTTTTTTTTTAATTTCACCTCATTTGAATTTTTTTCCAGCTTCCCACTGCATCATATGCAATCGGGGTTAAAGATGTGTTCACTCTATTGTATGAGTACTTTATGAGTATACCTCATGCAAACTAATGTTTTGTGATATAAGTATGTTACAAACACACATTGTAATGGTTTTTCCTCTGTTACTTATTTTGTTAACATTAAGTTTGCAGAAAAATTTAATTTCCAGCTTTTCTTCTATGTTTAATCTACATTTGTTGCAATACCTTTTACTAAACAAATTATTTTACAGATCTTTGCTAAAAATTGAACTCCAGACCCTCTGTACTGTACAGTAAGCATTAGGTTTCCCACTACACTATAGAAACTGCTCTGTTATGTTGCTATGATTTCCTGAGCTTAAAAAGCTACAAAATAGTATTACTTTTTTTCTTCACAGGCATAATATTACATTGTCTTACTGTTTAGTAGATCTTTGGGTACAAATATCCTCTCTCTATAACATTGTAGTTTAATAGTGTCACAATTCTTTATTTTCACATTTTCACATTCATAATTCTTCATATTATGCAGTGACATGACAAAGTGGGGGAGGTCCACCCCGGATGTCAGCTTATGTGGGGGTGCCGGGCCAGCCATCAGACTGTGGAAGGGGCGTCAGTTCACTGAGTGGTACAGGAGCATATGGCTCCCATGCCCGCAGTTCAGACTTGTAGGCCTTAGGCTGTTAGGCCTAAAGCCTATGAGGCAGGAGCTCACCATTGCCTTCTGCACTGGTTCTCACAAGATAATGGGTTGACACGGCCCAGGAGGGCACAGTGATGTGTAACGGTATAACTCAGTACAGAGGCGGTGATGGAGAGCAGATCTCAGGTCATTTTTTTTTTATATAATGAATCCATGCTAATGCGAGCATATAAATACAACAGAGAGGGAATTACATCGACTAATAACACAGAGGGCCATTATATATTATAATACTACAGAGGGGGTCATCATATATCATAATAATACAGAGGGGGTCATTATCTATTATAATAATACAGAGAGGGACCATTATATCTTCTAATAATTTCCCCATAACCCCCCATGGCCGACACGTGCCTGTGACCTTACAGGCCTTAGTGCAGACTTCCCAAGTGTCCTGCTTTTGGGGGAACAGTCCCTATTTTTGACCTAAGTCCCTCTTTGCTTCTTCAATGTCCCTCTCTTTGATCTGAGGTATAGAATTGCATTATTACATGTACAATATTGATCCACAAAGTGTTTATCTGGTTCCTATCTATATATTAGACCCTGACTTGTATGTTATTTCATTATTTGATGCAATTTGGCCTTTAGAAATTTCTATATTCAGATAATTTGTGTATTATTGTGTGCTATTAAAATTTATAAATAAGAAGGAAAATGGATATTTCACATAAAGAACCATAAGTGACCTCCTTTGACCGTCCAAAAGTTGGATGGTACCATATGTTAGTGTCCAGTTGCAACCAGAAACAAATACATTTTTGCAGCCTATTTAAAGCTAGCAAGGGCCTTCTGAAACATACCTGAGTATCAGTTGCCCTCCAGATGCTACTGTCAGTGTTTGACCACTTGAATTCCTATTCTACCTTTGGATGTTCCACCTTCTGTGTACCTATCTGGTTTTAATCCCTGTGTTTGGCTGTGACTCTGCTTGTTTTCTCCTTCTGGATTTGTTGCTCGTTCTGATCAATAGTGGGACCTTACTAGTCTCACATCGGGCTAGATCACATCCATGTCCTTCTGCCAAACAGTGACTACTCTGAGATCTGCAACCTGGGGCTCTAACTGGTTAAGACCAAACTTCTTTACACTGGTCCCTTATGAAGAACAGAAGCATCCTTTAGACTCAGCGAATCACTTTAGTTAGTGACAGACTAATTGCTGGACAAGATTCCACTTTTCAGGTTACATATACCCAAAAGAAGAATAATGCTATTCTGTTATAGCATATAAAGCACTATACCTTTATACTGTACGTTGACTGAATATTACTGAATACTACCATTCTGCAGTTGAATAGTACCACCATACATGAAATGCTACATGCAGATTTTTGTTCTGCAACTGTTTCATCAAAAAACATCCTTTGAACTCTACATTTGTCTTTTGGTATCTGAAACTCTTCTACTTAATTAGGCCTCATGGACACGAACGTATTTTCATTCCATGTCCGTTCCGGTTTTTTTGCGGACCGTATACGAAACCATTCATTTCAATGGGTCTGCAAAAAAAGGCAATCCGTTTGCATTCTGTTTGTCCGTATTTCCGTTCCACCAAAAAATAGAACATGTTCTATTATTGTCCGCATTACGGACAAGGATAGGACTGTTCTATTAGGGGCCAGCTGTTCCGTTACGTAAAATACGGAATGCACAGGGAATTTATCCGTATTTTTGGAGGATCCGCTTTTGCAGACCAAAAAATACATACGGTCTTGTGCATGAGGCCTTAAATAACTCCTCAGTTGGAGAGGAGGAAACAGAGTGACTCACACCGATGACATCACTGGAACTGGCAGAAGCTCACACTAAAAAGTCTATATAAAGCTCCTTCTGTGAAAGGATAAGCCTGGGAAAAAACAAGGGGATATTTATGGACAATGTTGAAAAAAGTCATGCAAAAAATAACAGCATCATTATGTAACAGCACGTTGTGTGTAGTCTAAGATCTATAGATGGAAATGTTATATTATCTCATATAGAGGTCTCTCATCCTTTTTGTCATACAGAGTATGCCTTATTTGTGCTCCACAATGTACAGTGGCTACAAATACAAGCAAGCATTGTGTTTGTCAACATATCATTTTAACATTATAAATCTGTGATCAAAGTTTGTGATCTAATAGTGATTTGTGATCAAATACATTACTTTTGTCCAACATTTGAGTAATACTACAGGGTGGCCGACGAAAAAGTAGCCCGTCTCCAGTGATAGTATGACAAGATGAATGAGCAAGTGGAATGTTTTTGTTTTAATTACCCACATGCCAGAAAAGATGCCAAAAGTGGTCATATTTACGCCTAGGCATCTTTGGGCACTTTTATGTTTTAAATTTCCTAACAGATAAAAATTGTATGTGGACATGTCTGGGGAATGTGGTGGCCATAACCCCTTGCTCACAGTTAGCTCCTCCGTAAACAGTTCATGAGCCCGTGGCTGTGAGCTCCGTGAGGTGCGGCATGTTGCCCCATCTTGTTAGAAAAAGTCGGACATTTTTTCTTCAGCAGCATCACTGCTGAAGATCTGCAAGCAGTATCAGCCGACATAGCCCGACGTGCCCAATGATGCATACATGTAAACGCGGACCACTTTCAGCATCTTTTGTGACTTGTGGGCAAATAAAAAGAAAACAATCCACTTGCTCGTTCATATTGTCATACTATCGCTGGAGACGGGCTACTTTATTCGTGGGCCACCAGGTATATATAGAACATACACTGTACTCCCGGCAATCCTAAAATGGTAGGCAGGGTATCTTAAGTTACAAAGAAATCCATACTTGTAATGTCATAAACCATGTTTTTCAGCCTCAAACGGTTCCTAAAATGAAATAGTTGTAATATAAAATTTTACAGCATTTTTATAAATACCTATTTGCTGCAAGGTAAAACCTACTAGAGCTACTGGAGTTTTGAATGTGATACAATTCCGAAATGACTTCCGCCACAAACCTCTTCAACTTCCTAGGAAAAAAAATATAAGGTGTCATTCATACACTGCATATTTAGTCAGTATTGCCTTTTACTATTTTTAAGCATTTCATCCATATGATACTAGATCTCCATACCACTAGCAGTTCCATTTGCTGCATTTCTCCAAGAAAAGATGATTGTCACAACTGTAACTCTCAGACACATAAAGACAGTAATACACTTGACCTAGTATTCTTTTGGTTCTGCTCTGTTTCCGGCTTTACTCACTAATTAGCGCCCCTATGCTTAGACCCACCCAACACAGACAAAAGCAACCCTAGCTCACACCTCAAACTCGATATCTTCAGCAGTGCTCTACGAGTGCTAAATGTCTGTCAAGAAATTCTCATAAACCTGAAGAATTCCTCTATTATAAGGTTATACTAAAGACCTATAACTCTACAATTCACCTCACCAAACAGACCTATTTCACCTTTCTCATCTCTTCACTATCTAATAATCCCAAAAAAACTTCAACACCTATTACCCCCTCCTCAGTATACAAAAGGACAGAAAAAATAACATGGTATTAAACAGCCAGGAAATGCTCAAACCCAAATGCAGTTGTGCATATATATGCAGGGGAGCAGATCCTGCACTTATAGCCTGTTGCCAATGGCGATTTCCTGCCTGTTTAACACCACGCCATTTTCTCAGTCGCACTACTGATCCTATTCCGTCACACCTCCCTCCTCCAGTCTCTCTCATCCTGCACAGCTAACTACAAACCTGTCTCTAATCTCCCCTTCATCTCGAAACATCTGGAATTCCTGGTCTACTCTCACCTCATCTGCTCTTTCTCTCTGCTATCTCTCTCCTTGACCCCTTACAATCTGGTTTCCACATCCTATACTCTACAGAATCTATGCTTATCAAAGTGACAAATGACCAGCCAAATGCAATGGTAAGTACGCTCTTCTCTTAGATTGACTTCTACTTGGCATGCTCCAATCTATTGGTCTTAAGGCGGTTGTCTCACTTCAGCCAATAGCATTTATTATGTAGAGAAAGTTAATACAAGGCACTTACTAATGTAGTGTTATTATCCATATTGCCTCCTCTGCTGGCTGGATTCATTTTTTCATCACATTATACACTGCTCGTTTTCATGGTTACGACCACCCTGTAATCCATAAGTGGGGGCCATACTTGTACACTATAGTATAAAGCGCTGGTCTGTCTGGTGGCTGGGACCATGCGACTGCACATAGTCTAGTGCTTTTTCTTATAGGTACAAGCATGGCAATCACTGATGTACTGCAGGGTGGTTGTAACTATGGAAATGAGAAATGTATAATGTGATAGAAAAATGAATCCAGCCAGCAAAGGAAGCAAGATGGAGAGCACGCCGCTATTTATTGCTATGGGAGTTCTGAAAATAGCTGAGCAAGTGCCCGTGATAAGAATTTTTTTTTTTTTTTCAGAAAACCCCTTTAAGTGGAGCTTGCACTACGTTAAGGAGAAGATAACTCCATAATACCATACTGTACAGGAGGACTGGAGCTGTGTAATGCCACGCATGACTTTATCGTTCAATATATTTGGCGATGCATGATTTGAGTACAAAATAGGCAAGTCTGTGTATACTTGTATTCTGGCTTTGACTGGGTGACAAAAGCAGTTCTCCATACAATGACCCAAAAATGGCTGACTATGACTGAAACTTTCTGTCCCCTCTGATGAAAGAAGAGCACCTCTGGAGAAAGAAATCGCAGCTCTAAGTAAAATACTATGAATACTATAGACTCAGAGCACTAAATACAAATGGTCTAGTTATTAGAAATTAATTGTAAATTAAAGGAGTTTTATCACAAAAATCTATTATCACCTATCCACAGGTTAAGTAAAAAATAACAGTTTGTGTGGGTCTGACACAAAGTCCAACATCTGGCACTAAGAAGCTTGTTTTCAGCAACACATGTATTTCTTTGAGTAAAACCTAGTGAGCAACAATGAGCAATGAGATGAATAGTTCAATGCCATGTGGCCATACATTTACTATTTGCTGTAACTTTTACAATTTATCTTTTTGTTTCCTTTCACAGTATGATTCACAACAGTTTTTTCCTTTTATCCCAAGAACTCATGGAGAAAAAAGACCATTGATCAAACAAACCTAAACCATGCTGGATTCTTACTAAAATGATCAATAGGCCTCATGAAAGAGCTGCAAGGTTAGATCTCCATGGCTTTTGGCGAATAATATGGTGAATGCTGCATGGTCAGAAACTTCAGAAAGAAGTCTTATCCTTTCTGTTATTAAAAAATCTGGTAGAAGGAAGAACAAGGAGCCACCGCACGCCTTCAAAGGCTTGCTAAGTTTTATCAGTATTTTATTATCGCAAGGCTAGAGTTTAATAGCTTGTGCCATCTGGCTGCAGAACACAGGAAGAAAGTCAATATATTCCTTTCTCTATTACTATATTAAGCTAAGTGAAATATACACTGATTGAGGCCTTGTGTTGAGATTTTGGTTTCTGCGGTCATGTAATAAAATTATGGATAGAATAAACAATGTGAAAGCTGGCCTACTGACCTGGCATGTTACAAAGCTGGCAAACATAACCGAATGTGACGAATAAGACTATTTTCAATGTAAGACCAATGTCTCTTTATATTACGGCTTCACTTTTCATGTTTTATTAATTCACATTCAGGATTATGACCCAAACAGGGCAACTTAGACTAGGTTCTCACCATGTGTATTTATTTTTTATTGTATGCTAGGATATGCCATCAATGTCAGATAGGTGCCTGTCCTACCTCCTATCCCAAAACAGTGCACCTGAAGTAAACAATGCGGGACCCTCCTCTGTTCACTGCTATGGGAGTTCCAAAAATAGCTGAACGCTGGCTCTGCTATATTCGGTAGTCCCATAGTAGTGTATGGAGTGGTGACCATACTTATGCAGTGCGCTTTCCATTCAACACTGTGGGACTTCCAAAAACAGCCGAGCGCATTCACTTGGCTATTTTCAGAACTCCCATAGCAATAAATGGCAGCTTGCACCTATCTGACATTGATGGCATATCCTAGCGGGATATATGCCATCAAATCTGAGATTAACAAACTCCCTTAAGAAGGATATACTGAAAACTTTTTAGTTTTTTGCTTTAGAAAGACCCACATTTTTTATTGCGTTTGCATCTTTATTTGGTGCATTTTACTACAAAATAATGTCTTATCTTCTGGGCAACAGAGTGAAAAGTGGGCGTCTCTTCAAGGGGTTATCCTGTCTTTTTATATTGATGGTTTATACTCAGGATAGGCTATCAATATCAGATAAATCCAACACCAACACCCCTGTCAGTCAGCTATTCCAAAGTAGATTGTGTGCCAAAGTAAGCACCGGATCTACACAGCTACGTCCATAGTGTTCTGATCCCATTTCCTTCAAGAACACTAGACAACTCTTGTAAGACCCTCTAACATGGGCTGAGGACCAAAGCATTTATCAGGGATGAGTGCATGAATGTCATTCCCAATCACTGCCCCATGTAAATGTGCCGCCAATCAGCGGATGAACAAGCAAACACTCAGCCATCAAGTGATTACATCTTTTATACAGGACATAAAATTGCCAGCAGCATATTGCCTGTTTTAAACTGGGATGTGCTGCTAGCTAATAATGAATCTGTATGGGGACAAGTGGTCGCAATAGCAATAGTTCATCCCCATGCAGAGATGATTGCTGCATGTAAGTGATGCAATGCAGGTAAATAAATCATGCAATTAGTTTTGAATTAATGAGTGTCCGAATCATTCCCAAAATTTGCCTGTGCATTTGTCCGTGTAGAAGGATTTATAAAATACAACCTTTCTTCTTAAAAAGAGAAGTCATAATTAGTGTTGAGCGAACCCGATCTGGAAAGTTCGGGTTCGTACTGAACCTCACAAGTTTGGATACCCAGACCCGAACCCGGACTTTTTCACTGAAGTTCAGGTTCGGTGTTTGGGTGATTTCATTATTTTCTGTTATAACATAGTGTAAGAAGGCACGGGGAATGATTGTGGACGATAGATACGTGTCACCGAGGTTCCTGGCCTCGGTGGAGTAAGAGCCGTTTTTTCATGTCAGCAGCAGTAGCTGCTTGACACTTTTTATCGGTAGCATGGCTACTATAGCTTATCCGGGACGGCTTTTACTGGGAGTAGTCAAAGTGCTGGGTGGGTGACTACTCCCCATGTTCCAGGCCGGGTTTTGGCTGGGCTATAAAGCTCAGGCAGCACTGTCAGGTGGGTGGATTGTCTTCCATCCTGAGAGTGAGGCTGTGATTGTCCTGGAGCTGCTAACAGTGCTGTGGAGCTCTCTGACCTGGAGGAAGGAGCTCAGCAAAGTGGGGTTTTTCCTGGAAGCCTGAAGATGGTTTGTCCTGCGGCTCGGCTGACAGCCAGGTGCGAACCCGCACCTTAAACCTCACAGGTGATTGGATCCTGCTTTGGACTCTTTTTGTTTTGCCTCATGACCTCTGATGTGTGTGTGAATTAACACCAAGAGACTGTTTATCGTTTGTTTTGTGTCAGTGTGAATAAAACACTGTTTATTGCACATTCTGGACTCCTTGTTTTGCCTCTGTACTGCACCCGCACCGCTATCTACCAGAGCGACTCCCCACATTTGGTGTCGGATGCGGGCATGCGCAGTGAGGCTGGCGTGAACGCCGAAAATTTTTTGTTTCTGCTGGGCACGACTGGATGTCCTATATTAGGCCGGCAAAGTTGCAGCCTGTGTTCCCTGATAAAATGGAGGCGGTTGTAAAAGCCCTTGTGGAGGCTAACTTGCAGCAGCGGGAGGCCAACATGCAGCAGCAGGAGACCAACCAGCTACTACTTCAGCAGGTGATGGCCTTACAAGCGACAGGAGCGTCCCAGTACGTCCACGATGCCCGGAAAGCTGTCTGTGCAGCGATCCCTAAAATGACCCCCTCGGATGATGTTGAGACCTATCTGGCGGTGTTCGAGAAGGTGGCCGTGAGGGAGAAATTACCCCGAGAACAGTGGGCGGAGGTCGTCGCTCCGTTCCTGGCGTCTGGACCCCAGCAAGTATTTTTTGACCTCCCAGATGATCATGCAGCTGACTACCCGACCATGAAAGGTGAGATCCTGGCAAGACTGGGGGTGAATGTTTTGGTCCGGGCCCAGCGGGTGCATCAGTGGGAGTTTAACCCGGCTGAACCCGCCAGACCACAATACTATGACTTGCTACATCGGTTGCAAAAATGGCTGCAGCCAGACATACTGACTCCTACTGCTATGCTAGACCGTCTGTTAGCAGATGTATTCTGGAGGGCTTTGCCATACCCTCTCCAGCACTGGATCAGCCAGGTGTCACCTGGGAATGCCTTAGAGATGGTCGACCTGGTGGAGCGATATGAGGCCACCAGAAACCTGCAGGGGGGTTCTTTTGGGAGGGGGCCAGTCAAACCCCGGAAATCTCCACCCCAGACCCGGCGGCCGGCCAAACCCGCCTGGGA
This sequence comes from Bufotes viridis, assembly GCA_033119425.1. Taxonomy (NCBI): domain Eukaryota; kingdom Metazoa; phylum Chordata; class Amphibia; order Anura; family Bufonidae; genus Bufotes; species Bufotes viridis. Next base: position 280,065,685 of record CM065593.1, read on the forward strand.
TGTACCCCTTGCAGACCCATCCCCAGTGGTCTGCTGGCAGTGTCGGGAGCCTGGACACATAAGGGCCAACTGTCCCCATCGGGGTGAACCCATGGACATGAACTATGGTTACCGCCATTCGTTGTATGCCCGGAAGCTGTGTGCCACAGGTTTCTCTGAGACTATAGACAATAGCCACCTGTGTCAGGTGGAAGTGGGGACACTCTGGCGGTGGCTCTGCTAGATTCAGGGAGTCTGGTGTCCCTGGTAAGAGCTGCCCTTGTGCGACCCACGGAGTATACTGGCCGAAAGGTCGGGGTGGTGTGTATTCATGGAGACTTAAAGGACTATCCCACCGCCCTGGTCTCTCTATCAACTGTGGCTGGCAGGTGGGTTCATGAGGTGGCCGTCGCTACAAAATTACAGTATGAACTTATAATTGGGAGAGACTTCCCTGGTTTTCCAGCACTCTGGCCGGATACGAAAGTCACCACTGCCCAGGAGGCAGATGGAACCCTAGCAGAGTGGCCTGGCTCAGGGGGGAGTCCAGAACCCTGGGAACCCGAGACCAAAGGGCCAGCGGTAGGGGTGACCGCCACTTCGGTGGAAGAGGGGGAGACAACCCCACTGAATGTAATGGTGGGAGACGTGGAGGATTTGCCACCTGGACCTGAGTTGGCAGACCTCAACGTCTCAGGCGAAAATTTCGGTACCGCACAACACCGGAATCCCACCCTATCCCGGGCTTGGGAGAATGTGATAATAATTGATGGTGAACCACAAAACCTGGGGCTGAGTCGGTGTTTCCCGGTTTGTTGTTCACCAGGGAATGCTGTATCGGGTAAACCAGCTGCGGGGTGAGCATATTGAACAGCTGGTGGTGCCCAAAGCGTACCGCAAACTCGTGTTGGAGCTAGCCCACCAACATGTTCTTGGGGGACACCTGGGATGGCAGAAGACGCAGGACAGGATATTACAGAGGTTTTACTGGCCCAGTGTGTTCAAAGAAGTAGAACTATTTTGTAAGTCTTGCCCAACCTGCCAGATAACTAGCCCCCAACCACATTTCCGTAGTCCCCTGGTGCCTCTCCCGATTATCGAGGTTCCGTTCGAGAGAATAGCTATGGATCTTATAGGCCCCGTACCGAAGTCCGCTAGAGGGCACCAACATATCTTGGTCGTCCTAGACTATGCCACTCGGTACCCTGAGGCGGTGCCCTTGCGACATACATCGGCCAAACTGATAGCGAAGGAGTTGATGGAGATGTTTTCCCGCGTGGGCCTACCTAAAGAGGTTCTGACTGACCAGGGGACTCCTTTTATGTCCAAGGTCATGAGGGAACTCTGTAAGTTGCTGCACATTAAACAGCTACGGACGTCCGTTTATCATCCGCAAACTGACGGCCTGGTTGAAAGGTTTAATAAAACATTAAAAAATATGTTAAAACGAGTGGTGGCTAAGGATGGGAAGGACTGGGACCTCCTTCTCCCCTATCTGATGTTTGCAGTGCGAGAAGTGCCCCAGGCCTCTACTGGGTTCTCGCCCTTCGAACTGCTATATGGCAGGCATCCTCGCGGGCTGTTGGACATAGCCAAAGAGGCGTGGGAGCAGCAACCCACACCCTATAAAAGTGTTGTGGAATATGTCACCCAGATGCAGGAACGCATGGAAGCCGTGTTACCGCTGGTTAAAGAACATATGGAGGCAGCGCAGCAAGCTCAGAGTCGGGTCTATAATAGGCAGGCTCGGGTCCGGAACTTTAACCCGGGAGATCGGGTTTTGGTTCTGGTTCCGACGGTGGACAATAAGTTCCTGGCTAGGTGGCAGGGACCCTACGAAGTACTCGAAAAGTTGGGGAAGTAAACTACAAGGTACACCAGCCAGGGCGGCGAAAGCCGAGCAGGTGTACCATGTGAATTTACTTAAACCTTGGAAAGCTAGGGAGACCAGTTCAGATGATAGCCCACGGCCGAGTTTTCTAGGAGAAGAAGTTCCAGCCCCTATATATGATACAAAAGAAGCGGTGATCACAGTAAAAATTGCTGACACCCTCTCCTCTAAACAGGCTCAGGAAGCTAGGGAATTCATTAGTCGGAACACTGATGTGTTCTCGGACCTCCCTAGACGCACTTCCCTAATCCGGCATGACATTGTCACTGAGCCTCAGGCAAGAGTCCGGTTAAAACCATACCGGGTACCAGAGGCTCGGCGACAAGCCATCTCGGAGGAAGTGCAGCTAATGCTGAAACTTAATATCATTGAGGAGTCTAAAAGTGAATGGGCTAGTCCAATAGTCTTAATACCCAAGCCCGATGGGACGTTACGGTTCTGTAACGATTTCCGCAAACTAAACAAAGTTTCCAAATTTGATGCGTATCCCATGCCGCGGGTGGATGAGCTGATTGAAAGGTTAGGCCAAGTCAGGTATTTTTCTGTTTTGGACCTCACCAAAGGGTACTGGCAGGTACCCTTGACGGAGGCTGCCAAAGAGAAAACTGCTTTCATCACCCCTGAGGGGCTGTATCAGTATAAAGTGTTACCCTTTGGTCTGCATGGTGCCCCCGCAACGTTCCAACGACTCATGGACATTGTACTACGTCCACATCGTCGGTACGCATCGGCTTACTTGGATGACATTATAATCCACAGTGGCGACTGGGAAAGTCATCTACCCAAAGTGCAGGCTGTAGTGGACGCCCTTAGGAAGGCCGGACTGACCGCTAACCCAAAGAAGTGCTCCATAGGGTTAGAGGAGACAAAGTATCTTGGGTATGTCATTGGGCGCGGGGTCATCAAGCCCCAAGTAAACAAAATAGAGGCAATACGGAGTTGGCCCCGACCTGTCACCACGAGGCAGGTAAAGTCATTCCTGGGCATGGTGGGCTATTACATGAGGTTCGTTCCCCATTTTGCCACTTTAGCGGCACCATTGACAGACCTCTTGAAGGGGCGGAAGTCAGTGACGGTCCGTTGGAATGAGCAGGCAGAAAAGGCTTTCTCCGCCTTGAAATCGGCCCTGTGTGGGTCCCCGGTTTTGGTGACACCCGATTTCAAGAAGGAGTTCATAGTTCAGACCGACGCCTCTGAGGTTGGCCTGGGTGCTGTACTGTCTCAGGAAGTCAACGGAGAGGAGCATCCCGTTGTCTTCCTCAGCCGTAAGCTCACCCCAGCTGAGACTAGGTACAGTATAGTGGAGAGAGAGTGCCTGGCTATCAAGTGGGCACACGAGTCTCTCCGCTATTATCTGTTGGGGAGGAAGTTCCGTCTGGTGACTGACCACTCCCCTCTCAAGTGGATGAGCCAGGCCAAAGAGAGAAATGCCCCAGTCACCCGGTGGTTCCTGGCCTTACAGAATTTTAAATTCTCCATAGAACACAGGGCAGGCCGCTTGCAGGGAAACGCGGATGCCCTGTCCCGAGTGCACTGTTTGACGTGTGTTCAACCCCGCAGGGTTGAACAAAGGGGGGAGGTATGTAAGAAGGCACGGGGAATGATTGTGGATGATAGATACGTGTCACCGAGGTTCCTGGCCTTGGTGGAGTAAGAGCCGTTTTTTCATGTCAGCAGCGGTAGCTGCTTGACACTTTTTATCGGTAGCATGGCTACTATAGCTTATCCGGGACGGCTTTTACTGGGAGTAGTCAAAGTGCTGGGTGGGTGACTACTCCCCATGTTCCAGGCCGGGTTTTGGCTGGGCTATAAAGCTCAGGCAGCACTGTCAGGTGGGTGGATTGTCTTCCATCCTGAGAGTGAGGCTGTGATTGTCCTGGAGCTGCTAACAGTGCTGTGGAGCTCTCTGACCTGGAGGAAGGAGCTCAGCAAAGTGGGGTTTTTCCTGGAAGCCTGAAGATGGTTTGTCCTGCGGCTCGGCTGACAGCCAGGTGCGAACCCGCACCTTAAACCTCACAGGTGATTGGATCCTGCTTTGGACTCTTTTTGTTTTGCCTCATGACCTCTGATGTGTGTGTGAATTAACACCAAGAGACTGTTTATCGTTTGTTTTGTGTCAGTGTGAATAAAACACTGTTTATTGCACATTCTGGACTCCTTGTTTTGCCTCTGTACTGCCCCCGCACCGCTATCTACCAGAGCGACTCCCCACAATAGTTATAACGAAAAATTATAGCATTCTTAAGATAAAATGCTAAATAAAATGTCCATTGAGGGGATAAAAATAAAAACTCACCTCATCCACTTGATCGTGCAGCCGGTATCCTCTTATTTTCTTCAGGACCTGCAAAAGGACCTGCAATGATGTCACGTGGTTAGAGTGGTGACGTCATCACAGGTCCTTCTGAATGAAGATAGAAGGATCTTCACCATAACTTCACCGGGTTCGCTCATCCCTAGTGATAACGAATCGCATTTTTTAATAAAATGGCTGCTGCACATGAAAGGACATGGAGAAATGAAATCTGGGAAGACGGAATCACCTATGCTGACATGCATGCAGCTAATCAGCAGCCAGCCAGCCCTGTGATGTCACAGCCCTATAAATAGCGGCAGCCATTTTAGATTCTGCCATATATTACTTAGTGCAGGGAAAGATGTGTCTGCAGGCGCTAGGGACAGTGATAGGATTGACTTGATTGTGGTGAAAAAACGATTTATAAGTGCAGGCAAAGGATAGGGAGGTATTGTTCCAGAGCATTTATGTAGAACAGGGTTTAGTAGGGGAGGTTTCAAACTGGGTAATAGGAACAATCCTATTACATCCTGGTGCACTGACTGGGGATCCAAATTGCCATTATACAGCTCCGTAATTCCAGCAAACTGTTCTTGTTATTGGAATGTAAGTGCTGTTTGATACAGCCATTAATAGGGTTTATTACAAGGAAATATTTCTACAGTATGTCTAATTTGCCCTTTGTGCGGTTCAGTTATAGGTTTTAAAGCCTCTTTTGCTGTGTATTAGTGGCAAAAGAAAAATATATTTCCCCTTGTGCGGTGCAGTGATATATTCAAAAGCCCCGTTTGCAGTGTATTAGTGGTGAAATAAAAATATATTCGCCGTTCAGCGCTGCGGTTATCTGTTGAAAAGCCTTTTGTGTAAAAGTTGAAAAAAACTAGGGCCTAATTGCCTTTCTGCGGTGCAGTAATATGTTCTAAAGCCCAGTTTGCCGTGTATTAGTGGTGAAATAAAAATATATTCGCCGTTCAGCTTTGCAGTTATCTGTTGAAAAGCCTTTTATATAAAAGTTGAAAAAAATTAGGGCCTAATTGCCGTTCAGCAGTGCAGTGATATATTCTGAAGCACTGTTTGTTATGTCGTAGTGGCAAAATAAAAATACATGTTTTAAAATACTGTTTTAAAATACTGTTTTAAAGCCTTTTGTGTTGTGTAAAAAGAAAAAAAAAATTAGGGCCTAATTGCCGTTCTGCGGTGCAGTGATATATTCTGAAGCCAAGTTCTCTGCGTATTAGTATTAGGCCTAAATGTTTCTGGCGCAGGCAGAGGTCACAGCAGAGTAAGGGGCTGTGGCAGCAGGGGTCAATTCGAGAGACATGAGCTCTCATTGTCAGCTAGCGGTCGTGTCTTGACCAGCAACGCAGCGGTTCTTGAATGGTTGACTCGATCTTCAAATTCATCGCAAGTGACATCAGACACCCGCAGCCAAGAGTCAGTGGGTTCGTCAGACAAAACCCTTAGTTGGCATGGCCGGGAAGCAGGCCCTGTGCCCTCACCTGTCCTCAACCTGCCTCTGTCCTTTCCGCCACTAGGCGGGCAAGTAGTAATGAGGAGAGTGGCTTGGGAGCTGGTGTTGCGATTGGTCAGGCTGACCAGAGACCGTTGAGGAGGACATCAGTGATGTGCATACAGTACTCGATGATGTAGCTGATCGCAATTGGGAGCCGGGTGACGAAGGGGCTTCTTTTTTTCTTTTTTCTTTATATAATAATGTAATATAAAATCCGGTGTCTTCATGATAAATCTGCAGTGTGGAGGCCCCTTGTGGCTTTTTTACACTTTCAAAATAATTCTTCAGCGGGTCGTATAGATGCCGGATGACCGGGGCGCTCCATGACGTTCCCAGGAGCTGCTGTCGGGAGCAGCGGTTCATTTCTGAGACATCCGTATAGTGCGGGGGAATCCAAAGACCCCCTCTATCTCCGTGCACCACAGCCTGTCCTCCTTCCCATCCATGATGACTGGGAACTCATGATATTTTCCCTGATGAAGAGACCAAGGGCTCGTAGTTATGGTTTGATTCTTGATAAACTTTGCGACTCTTCCAGGCTCCAAGCAATCTTGAATCTTTGTCTTCTCATTGTCTGTAGCTACTAGAGGCCTGTTCATGCCAGACAGGTTCCCCCAGAAGTATCTGTCTCAGGGAGAAGCCGACACCGCACTTGGATCAATCTTGACAGGATTTGTCTCCAGGTGGAGAGAAATAGTTTTTTTGGAATGCTTTCTCCATCGCAACCACATCATCGAATAAACAGAAGACTGGCTGATTCTCTCCTGTCTTGGGCAACACTTAATTTTTTTTGTTAAATTTATTAAATATTTAATATTAAATTGAAGCAAAACTTGATTCAAAGTAAACTTAAATTCGCCAATATATTATCCCAATCTTCGAGGGAAATTCCCGGACAATCAATTTGACCTCCTCATGCTGCTGCCACCTCCACAATCTCTTGTCATCGTGCCACTCTTTGGCCTCCTCATGCTGCTGCCACCTTTGCAATCTCTCGTTGTCGTGCCACTCTGTGGCTTCCTCATGCTGCTGCCACCTCTACAATCTCTCATCATCGTCTCGCCTCCTTATGCTGCTGCCATATCCGCAATCTCTTGTCGTCGTGCCACTCTGTTGCCTCCTCATGTTGCTGCCACCACCACAATCTCTCATTGTTGGGCCACTCTGTGGCCTCCTCATGCTTTTCCCACCTCAGCAATCTCTCGTCATCATGCCATTCTGTGGCCTCCTCATGCTGCTGCCACCTCTGCAATCTCTCATAGTCGTGTCACTGTGTGGCCTCCTCATGCTGCTGCCAGCTCCGCAATATCTCCTTGTTGTGCGACTCTGTGGCCTCCTCATGCTGCTTCACTTCCACACTTTGTTGTTGTGCCACTCTGTGGCCTCCTCATGCTGCTGCCACCTTTGCAATCTCTCATTCACGTACCACTCTGTGGCCTGGCTGGCTGCTGATTGGCTGCATGCATGGCATTGTGGGTGATACCTCGTTCCCAGAGTTCCTTGTTCCATGTCCTAACACATGCAGCAGCCATTTTATGTAAAATGTGATTCGTTACCACGAAGCGTAAGGAAATTCGTATTCGGCGTGAATCGAATTTTTCCTTATATTCGGATCGAATTCCCCTTCGTTAACTCCGATTCGCTCATCTCTAGACACACCCAAACGGGAAACATCCAGTTGGAAATTAATTTAAGCAATGTAGAACAGTGCAGACATCTTGGCCTCGGTGTGTAGCGATCTGCTACAGTAATAAACCAAGGTCTCTCAGTTCAAGGATTCTGTTTCTCTCAGTTTGCTACAAGTGGAGATAACTAGCACATGTATGAAAATGAGGCATCACACAATCATCCCACATGACTTGATCCAAGTTTTGAGGTTTCATGTGGCTAAAAATCTTTGCCTTTAATCTGGCTTTTATGCCCCTCCCAGATGCCACACATTGGAGCTAGGTGCTTGAAAATTGTATCATCTGTAGATCATATTGACACCTGCTACTTTTTTGATTTAAATAACTTTACAGCTTGTCCTTCTTGGTGTTGCCATTTTAGTGTTGAGGAGTGTACTGTATGTTCTAGATGTCTCAATAATTTGTTAAATTATTCCTAAAATGCTGTATGTTACCACATTACAGTAATGTTTGTATCTATCCCAAGGCTGTGTTCTAATTTAATGATGTTACAATTATGTTTTCATATATTCATAAGCTGTGCTCTACTGTTCTAACGTCACACTAGTGTGCTTTTATTCCTTGGCTGTATTCTATAGTGAAGATGTCACTGGGATGTGTCTTAAATCCCAGGATGTGTTCTGTAATTATTTCACTATAGCTTGTTTCTTTTGTTTTCGTTATTGCTATTTTATTTAATGTATGTAAAGGATTTGCTGATTAGACAATTCTCCTGGAAACCTCTGTTGATTATAACCTGCATTTACATGTTTTTAACCTCAACTGTCAGTTAGAAGAATTAATAATGGGTAAATTTTAGGAACATATTGCATGTCAAAATCCAACTGAAAATGGTTGGTACATTATTTTGTGAATACAAGTTGTTACCTTACTTCTGCAGTCCCCACAGGGGGTGTGGGGAGTCGCTCTGGTAGATAGCGGTGCGGGTGCAGTACCGAGGCAAAACAAGGAGTCCAGAATGTGCAATAAACAGTGTTTTATTCACACTGACACAAAAATAAACGACAAACAGTCTCTTGGTGGTAATTCATGCACATCAGAAATAAGGAGGCAAAACAAAACAGGCCAACACAGGTTCAGTCACCTGGGAGGTTTAGGTGCAGGTTCGCACCAGGCTGTCGGCCCAGCCGCATGAGAATCTACCTTCAGGGTGCCAGGAACAACAACCCCTCCTTGCTGAGCTCTTTCCTCGAAGTCAGAGAACTCCACAGCCCTGTTTGCAGCTCCAGGACAATCACCACACAGCTGCTAAGGAGGCTGCCTTTTTAAAGGCCCGGATAAAGTCCGGCCTGGACCGTGGGGAGTAGGCACCCACCCAACTCTTTGCCTACTCCCAGTAAGAGCCGGCCCGGATTAGCTTTGCAGCCAAACTAAGTAACAAAGTCAAGCAGCACTAGCTGCTGCAGACACATAAAACCCGGCTCTCACCTCACCGAGGCCAGGAACCTCGGTGACACGTACCTGCCATCGACTATGATACCTTGCACCCTCTTACACACCCCCCCCCCCTTTGTTCAACCCTGAGGGGGTGAACACACGTGAGGCAGTGGACCGGGACAGGGCATCTGCGTTACCCTGCAAGCGGCCTGCCCTGTGTTCCACGGAGAATTTGAAATTTTGAAGGGATAGGAACCACCTGGTGACCCGAGCATTCCTCTCCTTGGCCTGACTCATCCACTTGAGAGGGGAATGGTCGGTCACCAGACGGAACCTCCTCCCTAACAGGTAGTAGTGGAGAGATTCGAGTGCCCACTTGATAGCCAGGCACTCCCTCTCCACTATACTATACCTGGACTCGGCGGGACTGAGCTTACGGCTCAGGAAGACAACGGGATGTTCTTCCCCGTTGACCTCCTGAGACAGTACCGCACCGAGGCCTACCTCCGAGGCGTCGGTCTGTACGACAAACTCCTTGTTGAAGTCGGGTGTCACCAAAACCGGGGACCCACACAGGGCCGACTTCAACGCGGCGAAAGCCTCCTCCGCCTTCTCACTCCAGCTAACCCTCCCAGACTTTCGCCCCTTCAACAGGTATGTCAATGGCGCCGCTATTGTGGCAAAGTGGGGCACAAACCTCATGTAGTATCCTACAATCCCCAGGAACGACTTTACCTGCCTGGTGGTGACCGGTCGGGGCCAGTTACGAATGACCTCTACCTTAGTTACCTGAGGTTTGATGACTCCCCGCCCGATTACATATCCCAGATATTTGGTCTCTTCCAACCCAATCGCACACTTTTTTGGATTGGCGGTTAGTCCAGCTTTCCTCAGGGCATCCACTACCGCCTGCACCTTGGGTAAATGGCTTTCCCAGTCGGTGCTGTGGATGACTACATCATCTAAGTAGGCCGAGACGTACCGACGATGTGGTCGCAGCACTATGTCCATTAACCTTTGGAAAGTGGCGGGGGCGCCATGCAGGCCAAAGGGTAACACCTTGTAGTGATACAGGCCCTGCGGGGTAACAAACGCGGTTTTTCCTTAGCCGACTCCGTTAAGGGTACCTGCCAGTACCCTTTAGTGAGGTCCAGCACAGAAAAATAACGGGCTTGTCCTAAATTTTCAACAAGCTCGTCTACTCGGGGCATGGGATACGCGTCAAACTTGGATACTTCATTTAACTTGCGAAAGTCGTTGCAGAACCGCAACGTCCCATCCGGCTTGGGTATTAGGACTATGGGACTGGCCCACTCACTTTTCGACTCCTCAATGACATCGAGCTTCAACATTAACTGCACTTCCTCCGCGATGGCCCGCCGCCGAGCCTCGGGTACCCGGTATGGTTTTAACCGGACCTTGGCCTGAGGCTCAGTGGCGATGTCATGTCGGATGAGAGACGTGCGGCCAGGGAGGTCCGAGAACACATCCGTGTTCCGACTGAGGAACTCCTGACTTCCTGAACTTGTTTGGAAGACAGGCTGTCTGCAATTTTACCGTGGTTACGGCTTCACAGGCCTTGAACTGTGGGGCTGGACCCTTTTCACCTAGAAGCCCTGGCCGGGGCTGTGGTCGTCGGCCGCGTCCCTATCTTTCCATGGCTTAAGTAAATTCACGTGGTACACCTGCTCCGGCTTGCGCCGCCCTGGCTGGTGTACTTTGTAATTTACTTCCCCTACCTTCTCGATCACCTCATAGGGGCCCTGCCACCTAGCTAGGAATTTGCTGTCAAGGGTGGGTACCAGAACCAAAACCCGATCTCCCGGATTGAAGTCCCGTACCCGAGCCTGACGATTGTACACCCTACTCTGGGCCTGTTGCGCCGCCTCCATATGCTCCCGGACCAAGGGCAACACCCTTTCCATCCGTTCCTGCATCTGGGCGACATACTCAATGACACTTTTGTGGGGGACAGGCTGTTGTTCCCATGCTTCCTTGGCGATATCCAACAGGCCCCGAGGGTGTCTGCCATAAAGCAGTTCGAAGGGCGAGAACCCAGTAGAGGCCTGGGGCACCTCTCGCACTGCGAACATGAGATAGGGCAGAAGCAGATCCCAGTCCTTCCCATCTCTAGACACCACCCTCTTTAACATATTTTTAGAGTTTGGTTAAACCTCTCCACAAGACCGTCTGTTTGCGGATGGTAAACGGACGTCCGTAACTGCTTTATACGCAACAATTTACACAGTTCCCTCATTACTTTGGACATAAAAGGGGTCCCTTGGTCTGTCCGAACCTCTTTTGGCAGGCCCACACGGGAAAACATCTCCAATAACTCTTTGGCAATGAGCTTAGCTGAGGTATGTCGCAGAGGCACCGCCTCCGGATACCGAGTGGCATAGTCGAGAACTACCAGAATGTGTTGGTGGCCCCTGGCAGACTTTGGTACAGGCCCAATTAAATCCATAGCGATTCGCTCAAACGGTACTTCAATAATTGGCAGAGGTACCAGAGGACTACGGAAATGTGGCTGGGGGCTAGTTACCTGACAGGTTGGACAGGACTTACAATAATTTTCTACCTCCTTGAACACACTGGGCCAATAAAACCGCTGCAGTATGCGGTCCTGGGTTTTCTGCCACCCCAGGTGTCCCCCAAGAACATGTTGGTGGGCAAGCTCCATGACAAGCTTGCGATACGCTGTGGGCACCACCAACTGTTCAACAGGTTCACCTCGGATTTGGTTCACCCAATACAACATATCCTGCAGAACAATAAATCGTGGGAACATTAATTCAGCCCCTGGTTTCTGGGGTTTACCATCAATTTCCAGCACATTCTCCCAGGCCCTGATTAGGGTTTGGTCCCGGTGTTGTGCGGTCCCAAAATTTTCCCTGGAGACATTGAGGTCTGCCAACTCAGGTCCCGGTGGCAAGTCCTCCGTGTCTCCCACCATTACACTCAGTGGGGTTGTCTCCCCCACTACTGCTGCAGCAGTGGTCACCCCTACCGCTGGCCCTTCAGACTCGGGCTCCCAGGGTTCTGGCCTTCCAGTGGTATCAGGCCACTCTGCTAGGGTCCCCCCTGTCTCAGGGCTATTAGACACTTTCGCCTCAGGCCACAGTGACGGAAAACCAGGGAAGTCTCTCCCAATTATCAGTTCATAGGGTAGCTTTGTGGAGATCGCCACTTCACAAGTCCAGGTGCCGGCCGCCGTGGACAGAGACATTACAGCAGTGGGATAGTCCTGTAAGTCTCCGTGAATGCACACCACACCAACTTTCCGGCCCGTATACTGGGTGGGCTGTACCAGGGCAGCACTTACCAGTGTTACCAGGCTCCCTGAGTCCAACAGCGCCACTGCCAGGTTATCCCCGACTTGCACCTGGCACAGATGACGATTGTCTATTGTCTCGGGGGTGCCGGTCGCACACAGTCTCCGGGCGTACAAGGAGTGGCGACCCCCGTAGTTCACCTCCATCGGCTCATCCCGATGCGGACAGTCGGCCCTGATGTGGCCTGGCTCCTGACACCTCCAGCATACCACGGGAGGCGGACTCGCAGGAGGTATATTCCGTGCAGGCCGCTCTGTCGCCGGACGTTGGAACTGGGGCAGAGGCCTCCGGGGTTTGACTGACCCCTTCCCAGCAAGACTCCCCTGCAGGTTTCTGGTGGCCTCGTAACGCTCCACCAGTTCGACCATCTCCAGGGCATTGGTGGGCGATACCTGGCCGATCCAGTGCTGGAGGGGATAAGGCAGGGCCCTCCAAAAGATGTCCGCCAACAGTCGATCCAGCATGGCAGTGGGACTTAGTAGATCGGGCTGCAGCCACTTTTGCAGCCTGTGCAGCAGATCGTAGTACTGCGGCCTAGCGGGTTCAGTCGTTTTAAAGTCCCACTGGTGGACTCTTTGAGCGCGGACCAGCACGTTTACCCCCAGTCTGGCTAGGATCTCTCCTTTCACGGTGTCATAATCTGCCGCTTGGTCGTCCGACAAGTCGAAAAACACCTGCTGGGGTCCGGAAGCCAGGAACGGAGCGACCACCTCAGCCCACTGGTCACGGGGTAACTTTTCCCTCACGGCGACCTTCTCAAAGACCGCCAGGTACGTCTGAACGTCGTCTGCGGGGGTCATTTTTGGGATCGCCGCACGGACCGCTTTCCGGGCATCATGGACGTGGTGGGACGCTCCTGCCGCCTGTAACGCCATCACATGTTGTAGCAGTAGCTGGTTGGTCTCCCGCTGCTGCACGTTAGCCTCTATGAGAGCCTTCACAGCAGCCTCCATGTTGCCAGAAATTCCTGCTTGCAACTTTGCTGGCTTAATATATTCCATGCACTTTAGCAAAAAAAAACTTCGGCGTTCACGCCAGCCTCACTGCGCATGCCCGCATCCGACACCAAATGTGGGGAGTCGCTCTGGTAGATAGCGGTGCGGGTGCAGTACCGAGGCAAAACAAGGAGTCCAGAATGTGCAATAAACAGTGTTTTATTCACACTGACACAAAAATAAACGACAAACAGTCTCTTGGTGGTAATTCATGCACATCAGAAATAAGGAGGCAAAACAAAACAGGCCAACACAGGTTCAGTCACCTGGGAGGTTTAGGTGCAGGTTCGCACCAGGCTGTCGGCCCAGCCGCAGGAGAATCTACCTTCAGGGTGCCAGGAACAACAACCCCTTCTTGCTGAGCTCTTTCCTCGAAGTCAGAGAACTCCACAGCCCTGTTTGCAGCTCCAGGACAATCACCACACAGCTGCTAAGGAGGCTGCCTTTTTAAAGGCCCGGATAAAGTCCGGCCTGGACCGTGGGGAGTAGGCACCCACCCAACTCTTTGCCTACTCCCAGTAAGAGCCGGCCCGGATTAGCTTTGCAGCCAAACTAAGTAACAAAGTCAAGCAGCACTAGCTGCTGCAGACACATAAAACCCGGCTCTCACCTCACCGAGGCCAGGAACCTCGGTGACACGTACCTGCCATCGACTATGATACCTTGCACCCTCTTACAGGGGTTACAGCTCCACCAGCTAGCTGCCTTCTCTGCTCCAGCGATCAATTCTATCTTCATCTAGCAGGGCTAGATCAGGTCACGTCTCTCCTTCCCTCATCAGACAACCATATAGGGTTGCCAAGACAAGGAAGGAGCTTAGGGAAGCCAACCATGTCTGCAGATTTTTCCTGATTCTGGACCTGGCAATTGTTGCTATACATAAAATCGCGGGTTTTTTTTGTCTGAATGTTTACAAGGAGGTTTAAACCTTTCAGTCCCAGATGATTTAGCGTTTTTTCATTTTTCACTTTCTGCCTTCCCAGAGCCATAACTATTTTATTTTTCCTTTCACATAGCCGTATGAGGGCTTTTTTTTTTTGCTGGACAAGTTGTACTTTCTAATGGCACCATTTATTGTTTCATATAGTGGAACCATGTAGTGGGAAGCTGGAAAAATATTCCAAATGGGGTGGAGTTGGAAAAATAGTACGTCTGCCAATTTGTTATGGATTTAGTTCTTGTGGCGTTCCTCCTGCAGTAAAACTGGCCGGTGTCCTTTATTCTCAGGGTCAGTACAATTACAGTAAAACCACATTTGTATAATTTTTCTTATGTTTTCATACTGAAAAAATAAAAACGTCATATTCTGCACCCCTCCCCACACACCTTTCATATTTACGATGTCTACAGAGCTGTTTGAGGGCTCATTTTTTGCAAGACAGCCTGTAGTTTTTACTGATACCATTTTGGGATGTGTATGACTCTTTGATCACTTTTTATAATTTTTTTGGAAAGTGAAGCAATGAAAAAATGGTGAATTGGCCATTTTGTTTTGTTTTTTCTTTTACAATGTTCACTGTATGGGATAAATATTTTTATATTTTAATAGTGCAGACGCAATGATTCCTGTGATGTTTATTTTTATTCTGGGAAAAGGGCTCATTTGAATTTAATATTTTTAAAAAAAAAAATTCAACTTTTTTGTCACCCTCAGTGACTATAACAAGTAATCATTGATTGCCATTTCTATGGAGTAATGGAATTTGATCAATACCTCAATATTGAGTTTGGTATATTCCAATTCAGTGCTGAATGCCTGTATTGAAATATATCTGTGATAGGCATCAGAGCCTCCAGCAGGCTCCAGCCTATTATTACCAGGCAACAGCTTCCCTGATCTCAGCAAGGGGAAGCTGTTACCGATGCGGGAATGCAGCGCTCCCGCATTTTCACCACTCAGATGCCATGGTCTCATTTTACCCGGCATCTGATGGGTTAAATGTCTGTTATCGGCATTATTGCCATTGGCAGACATTAGCCCCAAGTGTCTGCTGTGTTAATTCTCATCATGTAACTTATTTTCCTACTGCTGTGCAATTCCACATCTTCACCAAAATTAAATTCAGCAAGCATTAGTACTTCTTCACAGATGTCCATAAAAATTGCCTTATTCTCCAAATGCAGTACAATTCCACGTCTCCAATTTTCAGGTCAATTGGATCACTTCAGGTAGAATTGGTATAGATTTGATTTCTGGACCAATTCATTAGAATCAGACCAGAAACAAATTTCAAGAAATTCGTTTTTCTCTAGGTCTCAGTCAGCTACCAGGAGTTTTAATGTGGCTGTCATGGCCCATAACAGGTAGGATTTAGCGTTAGGACCACTCATAGAGTTGATCTTGACGTGGCGAATGGCTTATTACATTTTGATTGAAATGTACACTAACGCCTCTGATAACTTCTAGCATAGAGGCAGGGCAGAGTGCTGGCTGCAGAGTGCTGTTGCATTTCTGTGTTTGCGTATTTTGCCATAGCTATGTGCACCTGCATACAGGGACGTGCTGACTGACCCCCCCCCCCCCCCCCCTTGTGTTTCAGGAGTTTTAATGACGTTGTGGCGAAAAGCACAATACCGAAGAACTAGGACTTCAATATAGAAAATCTCCCTCCTAGTTCTGGGATTGGACAGAGAGTCAGTAATCTCATTGGCTCAGCTCACACCAACTAGTCGATCATCCAATACTTTTCTGGTCAGCAAGGCAACCCTCCCAACAAAGCCACACGCAGTGATTTGGTTGGGTGAACTCCTAACACTTTGGTTTTTTTAATCTGTATTAATTTTCTGATAGCAGAATTTTTTGTGTTTTACATGATTATGAAGGGAGCCATGTTTCTTGAGCAGCATTTAGATATATATTTTAAACAACCACATAGACCATGAGGCACAATAGACAGGAAATTATATCTATGGGAGAGTTTTCTGGACATTCCCTGTCATCTGTTTAGAGGTCAAAGTAAAGAAAGTGTCACAAATCTGATGGTGTGAACCCACTGTGCCACGTGTCCTACCTCCTCTAAGAGCCTTGTCTAAGTGAGCCCCTCGTTCTTCACAGTACCCCTGATGGTGGGGATAGACTTTCCTGAGGGGAACACCAGGTCGCTATCTCTTGAGGAGAATTGGCACACAAAGCAACTGGTCAAGGCGGACCAGGAGGTAACTGAGCATGGTACCAGAGGTACAGACATAGTCAGCAGGTCGAGTCGTAACCAGGAGCAACAATGCAGGATTGAAGGATGAGGCAGAGTCGAAGTCAAACAAGCAATAGGTCAGGGCAGGAAGCACTGGTACAGGTCAGGAAATCCGGGTTGGTAACAGGAGAGTCAAGGCAAGCAGGCAGGGATCACACAGGTAATGGAGTCCAGAAACACAAGCAGAGATATCAGCAACCTTTGCAGGACACAAGGACCTTGACACTCAGGCATCTGGGAAGGGGGCTGAGCCACTTATATATGTGCAGGAGGGCTAGGCTTGGTCTGCGAGGTCACATGTACTAACCCGTAAAACACAGGAAGTGACGCGTGCCGGCCCTTAAGGAAGTGCTGCAGGGAACAAGCAGCAAGCATGCTGTGGCCAGGGCTGAAAGAAAACTGTGGAGCGAATCCCAGAACAAACAGTACCCACAAGGACAGAGCCCAGGACTTCAGCGGTGAATGGAGAAGCACAGGCAGCAGACAGGGACCGCGGGGGTAAGCAGGGGAACAGCGGCGCACAGCAGCCGCTGTTACAGAAAGTTAGAGTAAATGAGTGTCCATCACCTACAGTGGACAGTGTGATCCTTTGTTATCTAAAATGAGTTACCTTACATTGCAGTCCTGCCTGTGATAATAATGAGCTGACTGCTAAAACGTGATCTGAACATAATAGTTAGTGTCACGGTATTATTAGACTTAGTGGTCAGTATAGAAACTGCAGAATTAAGGATTTTTTTTAATTTAGATTTAGTGACATGGAAAATTAAAAATAACATCACCAAAAATATTTAACATAGAAACTTTATTTGACTAGTAGGTCTGATGACACACACATCCCCTTTAATTCATGCTAATTAGGGTTGAGCAAAGCAAACCTGACAAAGTGGAATTCGATCTGAATTTCAGGGAAAATTCGATTTTCCTGCAAAGCAAATTTCCTTGTGCTTTGTGTTAGCGAATCGATTTTCCCTGAATGCAAAAAATCTTGATTTTCCCCCAATAGGTTACAAATTATTTTCCTCTCTCATAAATATATGTTGAATAGCTGCTGAGCTACATTTCCTAAAACTATAATACATCGGGATTTAATCATACATGGTTCACTTATCAATGTAGAGAAGACAGAGTGAAGGTCAGAGGATGTGGAATGGTGGACTCTTGTTGACAGGAGGAGGACAGGAAGCTATAAGCACAGAATAAATCAACTCTCAACATTGTGTATAAATGAAGCATCTGCTTATCATGTATACTGTATATTAGATTACACAGCATGCCTAATGCAGTTATTTCTTATGTGAGGTATTTTTTTTATCATAAAAAAAAAATGCCTGTGTTAGTAGCGCTAACATTGGTATGTTATCCGTTTCATGTTGGTTTATCTAATTTACCAACCTTTGTAACAGATATCAATATCTGTACGTCCATCCAAGCTGGCTTTAAAATATACTGCTAATAATGCGCTACAGTGTAAGATGATGCCAGAGCTGTCAAGAGAAATCTAAGTCTTTGACCTTGACAGGCAAGGAAAATATACTGTAGTTTTTATGTGATTTAATTGTCAGTGAACGGACGGACATCAGTATCAGAGAAAGATGAGATGAAGGGATTACTGTGAATATTTCATAAACACAAAGAACACATTGAAAGCAAACTGGTCAACCCGTACATCCTGCTCTATTTAAGAGCTAAAGCTATAGATAGTATGTGTTACAACAGTGGGTGTGGAACTTTGTGTTAAAGGGGTTGTGTCATCTAAGATATTGGTGGCATATCAAAAGTTTTTGATGCTCGCCATTTAAAAACATTATTTTATTAATTTAATTTAAAACTTACCAGTTAGCACTGGTGCCATGAATCCGACCAAGGACAACATCTGCATGGAGTTTGTATGTTCTCTACATGGGTTTCCTCTGGGTACTCAGGTTTCCTCCCACACTCTAAATACATACTGATAGGGAACTTAGATTGAGAGCCCCACTGGGGACAGTTTGATGCTGATTTCTGTGGAATATAGTAGTGCTATATAAGTCCATAAAATAAATAAATACTACACAAAACAATAAATAATTGTCCATGTGGCTAATGACATCATGGAGGATTATACACCCATTGGCTAAGAGGTTAGTTAAATAGCCTTGTGGGATACCTTATGGCTTCTCCTGCTCACAAAGCTCACGCGAAATGTGCGTTGTGTTCGCCGTGATTCAAGCATTACAGGGTGAGACTTGGAATGTTATACTTGTTATTTACAGCTACACCATTACATTTAGATGTTACTTATTGGCACAGTGCAGTTGACTGTGTTACCTGTTGCCGTGTCTGCATCACTGTGTAGTTCCTAACACTGCTTGCCGTGTAGTCTGGCTGCATGCACTCTGCATACTGGTTGCAGGATGCTAGGCATGTTTGCTGGTTGCTTGGGTGCTACGTGCTGGCTGCGGTCTTCTGTGTCTGACCATGGGCCTGTGTTTATGGATACTCTCATATGTCAGCATGCTGAAAGATCATGATTTGCCGGCAGCAGATCATGCTGTCTAATAGCGATCTGCTTCCAGCAAACCACTGTACAGCATGGGAATGACCGATGGCATGTAATAGTAGTGGTCTCCTCAGCAAGCGAGAAGGCAATTGCCGGGAGGGAACGCTTCCCTGCTAACGATCGTCTGCACAATCGGGGTGTCTAATACACCCTTTACACATGTTGCTGTGTATGCTGGCTGCCTCCGCCCTTGCGTACTGGCTGTGGGACGACTCCCTTGTAGGCTGGTTGCTTGGGGGGTGCATGCTGGCTGTCGCCTTTTGTGTGTGAACTGTGTACTGTGTATCTGTGTATTCCCTGTAACTTATATGCTCTGTGTTACTTGTTTACTCTGTGTTCACGTAGGGTTACTGTTTCCCTGTGTTTGTGTCTGATTATTATCAGGTGGTCAGCTGCCCTAATTGACCTGGCTATAAAGACCTGTGAGCTGTGTGTCCCAGGAGTCGTTCTCCAGCTTGGCTGTGTGCAGGATGTATGCTGCTGACCTGGGTGTGTGCCATCTCCCCTGATTTGTGTGGGTGCCTGGTAATTCATTGATGTCACCCTGTCTCAATGTCACCTTGGTTCTTGTCTGTATATTTGGTGTCCGATGTTATCCGGCCTTGTCTGTTGGGGAACACCTTGCTCCCCATTCCACATGGGTTCCGGTGTCATGTTTGTGCAGCTCTATCTGTGATCACCATGCATCTATTCCGCATGGGGTCCAGGCATCTGCCTCTCTGTTCTCTGCAGCTCTGTCTGGGAGCGACATGCAACCGTCCCGCATGTGGACCAGGCATCTGCTTGTTCCATGTCTGTGATCTCGTCTGTGTTCCAACATACAGTATGTCTTGTGTCTGAACAGTGTCCTGTATTTCCAGTTTTGTCTGGGTTCCTGTTAGTTTGCCTGGTTCCCTGTTTTGTATGTACCTGGACTCTTGGTGCTATCACCAGCAGCTTTTGCCTTGCATGTGTTGGCCAAGTGCACCAGGACCATCCCAAGAGGTAACACCCTGGTGAACCCTCAGGGAACGGCTATCCCCACTATCAGAGGTTTTGTGAAGAATGGGGTTCACTTAAATAATGCCCTTAGGGTTTGGCCCCAGGTTAAACTGGTGCACTTGGTCCAGAAGTGTTTCATCTGCCACTCACTGACCTGTTTGTCCAGGTTTATTCCAGTTATGTTCTGTATTGTCATGTTTAATAAAGCGTTTGTTTTGGCTTTTCCTTTGTCTTGTCGGGTTCAGTATGCTTGGTAGATGTTCAGGGGTCTGTTGATTCCTAGAACATGACACATGTTAGTATTTGGGGCAAATGAGAGGCTAGGTATATTTATATCAGCAGTTTTATTCACAAGGGCGCAAAATGCTGAAAGGATACAAATGCTGGTTGTACAATTGTAATTGTTTTGTTTAATGTATTATGGTATAAGTGTGTTTCACCGGATCCCTATAATAATTGTCAGTAACTGTTAAACTAAATTAATAAAGCCATGTTTTAATGGAGAACATCAAAAGCTCTTGGTATTTTTTTCTGTTTATATCATTGATCTTAGAGCCGTTCTAATTATGGTGGTGTATAAATATAGAATTGAACTTTTTGTTATATATTAGTGGCATTTCAGTAGGATATGCCGCCAATGTCAGATAGGTGTGGGTCTCACCTCTGAGATCGGCAGCTATCTCTAGACAGGGCACCAAAATTGAACAAGATCACACTGCGCATGCGTTGCATGCTCTCTATTCACTTCTACAGGAGTTCCGAAGCTAGCTGGCTCTGCTTCCATAGAAATGAATAGAGGATGGCTAAGCTTGTGTGGTTTGCTCTCATTCACTTTGAGGGCCCCGTCCTATATGCCACGAATGTCTCAGATGAGACACCCCTATAACCAACAGATTTGAATTGTGCGACTCTTAAGGGCATTATGCTGTCCAGGAGCAGACTCCCAATAGACCCCACAGAGAAATTTCCCAGTTGGCCAATGCCCACGGGGCCACGCAAGGCCTCCTGATAGCCGCTAGCCAGGTACATAAAGATCTGAAGCACTCAGCATTAATTAATGTAGGAGCATCAGGCATTTATGCAGCTGGTAAGCAGGTGCAGGTGACCTCCTGAAATCAACTGTATTGCTGCTCTCAGGACGATGATACGGTTTCATACTGTGCTACAGGTGCCAATATTTTGTGCTGCACTATGCTATTTTGTTCTGCACTACAGTATTGCTGGCCCTATTTACTTCTGTTGTCCCTGCCTACATGTGTTGACCCAGCCCACTTCTATAGCCCCGCCTTCTGTCAGATTGGACCCACCTGCAAAATGGGCCACTTTTAGTTTTTTTCCCGGGCCACTTTAAGGTCCCAGTCTGCCCCTGATCCTGTCAGTCCCTGGTATTCACCCTTTAAACCCTGTACAGGGATCTGGACTTTGCTGTAGGTTATCAACCAGACCACTACTCCTGAAATAGTCTCTGTGCAGTTAACAGCTGATCTACAGGGGTCAGAAACACTGGGTGCAGGGCACTGAGGGGTCAGGCAATATTGTAGTCTTGGACAGGTTGACTTCAAGGCTGGTAGTGTATGTGCCATATGGGTCCGAGATCAGGGCAGAAAGAATCAATATAGAGATTAGGCATGGGTCAGGTCAGATAGCAGAGGGTCAGAATCCAGTAAACAGGCAGAAGTCAGCATACAGGCGGACAAATGAATACAGCACACATTTTCAGAAACTAGCAAACTATAGAATCTATTGCTCAGGCACCTTCCTGCAAGGAAAGTTGCGTTAAGTATCCTGGGTTTACCAGCCATTGGCTCATATAGATGAGGGTGTGCATATGCTGGCCTTTTAAGAGCTGGAGGGAGCACGGGCATAAACCCAATAGGCAGAGGAGGAGAGGCCTTACCGGCATGCAGGCTACAGCCTGCATGGTGGGACAGAACAGAATTCATTGCCACCTCTGTAACAGTGTGTTATAGTGAAAGGGTCAGTGAACGGGAGGAGTTTTTTTGGAAAGAACAAGGAACACATGTTGTAATTCTGTTAGAGTGCTGCCTCTAAGAAACTGATAGTGACAAGTTTCCTAACAGTTTGTCAGATTTTGAGGAGCTAGTGACAAAAACAATATGGTGATACTTCCTGTTCTCATTTTTTTTTTAAAGTTCATCGTAACTGAATAGAAAAATTCCAGTATAACCTTTTCATCTGCTCTCTCTTTCAATTTACTGATATATGGCCATTTTAATTTATAGCTTAAACTCCACTTTAAATTTCACTATCAAGTTCTCGGCAGCTATAGGAGGAGATACTGTCTACTGTAGCTGTATTTATGAATAACATTGATTATTTTGTTACAATGATACCTATTAAATGGTGGGATACATTAGGCAGCAAGCGAACAAATAGCTGTTGAAATTGATGATGATAGCTTACAGCAGGAAAAATCAGAGTATCAGAGCTCAGTAATTTTTACAAGGATGATGGCTAGATAACTATGTCAGAGCATCATCAAAATGGCAAGTTTTGTGTGCTATTTCCTGTATGCAATAGTTAGTACCTTCAAAAGTTATCCAAGGAAGGGCAGCTGGTAAATTAGCGATATGGTTCAAGGTGCATAAGGAAACATTAATGCACTTGGGGAGTGAATGCTTGTTCATCTGGTCCAGTCCCAGATAAGAACACCTTCAATGGACACATGAATATCAGAACTGGAAAATGGAGCGGTCAAAGAATCTGGCGTGCTTGAATGAATCACATTGTTTACATCATGTGGATGGCAAAGTGCAAGCGTGTCACTTACCTGGGTAAGAAATGGCACCAGGATTCACTATGGGTAGAAGGTAAGTTGGTTCAGACATTGTAATGCTCTGGTTAATGTTCTGATGGAAAACTTTAGGACCTTTGCTCGTGCAGATATTACAATGGCGTGTACCACCTACCTAAACAGTATTATAGACCAAATACACTCCATCATGGCACAGATATTCCTAATCACAGTGACCTCTTTTAGCAGGACAATGCACCCTGAAACCCTGCACAAATTGTTCAGGAATGGTTTGAGGAACATGACAAGGTGTTGACTTGCCCTCCAGATTCCCCATATCTCAATCCAATCGAATATCTGTGGGGAAAAATAAGTCTGATCCATGGAGGCTCCAACTCATAACTTGTAGAACCTAAATGATCTTGATTTCAGATACCATAAAACACCTTTGGAGGTCATATGGAGGCCATGACTTGATGTATCAGAGTTGTTTTGAGGAACTAGTAGCTACTCAGACAGTAAATTCAAACTTTACTTTATTTTTAGGTTTCATGCACACGACTGTATCTATTCTGCAGTATGCAAAATACAGATACCGACCCGTGGCATCCTGCATATTCCCGCCCCACCCTATTGTAAAAATGCCTATTTTAGTCTGCAAAATTGACAAGAATAGAACATGTTCTATTTTTTTCTAGGATGGACATATGGGCACATGGATTCTGACAGCATGTGGGTGGCATCCATGTGCTATCCCCTTTTTTTTTTTTGCAGCCTCATAGAAATGAATGCATCTGTGTGCAATCCGCCAAACATTCCAACAGGATGTGGACCAAAAATACAGTCATGTACATGAGTCCTTAGAATAGTACAATATATGTTACCGTTATGTTGTCCACATTCCATAAGAGTGAGTGAAATAATAATTGTTGCCTCCACATTGCAGCATTTTAGCAGAGAAGAACAACGATGGATGATAGCACATAATTTTAACTATTCACTCCTATGGATAGCATGATCATGGCAGATATATTCTAAAGCATATGTGAAAGGAGCTTTTTTTATTTTAAAAAAATGCTTACTTAATACAGTGTGGAAAAAAGTAGATTTTTTGGCAACTAGGAGAACGACATCAATGACTTAATAATTGGTTCCTGCAGGCTGCATCTAGTGCATTTGGTTTGAAAACTCTTGCTAGATTAATCTGGGCTCATTTATTGCCATTATAATATATTTATACATGTATTAAATGTTTGTTTAATCCACTTCATTTTATAACTGCATGAGTTGTATATGCAGCTGTCTGCCAGCAGACGCCATGAGCTTTAGAAATCATAAAAACGCTCATAGAAAATAACAGAATATGAAGTCTTAGGCATATCATATTTTATTAACTGACCAAAGGAAAACTTTTATAACTTACACAGAAAATTGTACATATACATTACCAGTCAAACGTTTAGACACACCTTTTCATTTCATGGATTTTCTTGTTCATTTTCATTTTCTGCATTGTAAAGTTATATTTAAGGCATGAAAAGGATAAAGGAACACAAATGGAATTTAGTTGTAAGTAAAAAAAGTGTTAAACAAACCTGAATATGTTTTATATTTTAGAGTCTTCACATTTAGCCCACTCTTGGAATTCTCTCATCAGCTTCATGAAGTAGTCACCTGGAATGGTTTTCACTTAAGGCATGCCTTGTCAAGAGTTAGTTTTTGGAATTTCCTGCCTTCATAATGTATTTGAGATCATCAGTTGTGTTGTGCAGTGGTAGAATTGGTATACAGTTCAAATTGAAAAAAGTAGCAGATGTCCCTAAGATCTGCAAACCAAAGCTCTAATCTGTGGCATTTAGAAGGGGCATGAAAGTCAGATTGCAAGCAAAGTATATTAGCGGGATGAAACTAATAAAATCAGATCAAGTCTTGTGGCATAATTGTGTGGTGCCTCCTGTTCTTCAATGTGCCAGTTATCACCACTTATCACAAACTGAATGGGGCAGAATGCTTGAACTGAGAGACCTTGGTTTATCACTACAGCAGATCGCCACACACTTAGGCTAGGATGTCAGCACTGTTCAACGTTGCGTGTCCCGTGGTTGGGAGAAGGATGAACTTGAATGACAGCAAGAGGTGCACACAGTCGAACCTCTGCACGGACAGATCGTATGATTACAAGAATGACGCATAGTGATCCATTCTGTACCCAAGCCCAGGGCAGTAAACACTGTCTACACAAACCAACAGAATGCATTTGCTTGACATTAGCTGGATGTCCAGCTACAGGTGTTACATTGACTTTACACCACTGCTCTCAAAGGCTATCAAGATGCACAGCAATGGAGGTTGGAACTGAGGTCTGTTCTTCTCAGGGATAAGTCCCACTTTTGTCTTAGACACAATGGTAGCTGAAGATTGGTCTACCATGAAGAGGCTTTCACAAGGGAAGGTCACACTGGTTCTACTCCCAGGATTATTGTGTGCAGTGCAATAATGTGTAGTAGTCCGACCGCTTTAGTCTTCATTTCAGATACATCATTAGCTTGATGTTACACTGGTTTGGTCATGGAACCAGTGCTATGGCCATTTGTTCAAAGTCTCCCAGAAGCCATTTTTTAACATGAAAACGCCAGGTCACATGTTGCTTGTGCTACTCTGAGAATCCTGCATGGCCTAAACCTGCTACCATGGCCTGCAGCATCTCTCCACTTGTCTCCCATTGAGTACGTCTGGGACGTTATAGGTCCGCAATTACACAGGGAGCAGCAGCAGATCCTGCTGATTTGCATGCCCAAGTACATTCAGCATGGCAGAACATTCCTCTGACAACCATTAATACCCTCATTGAAAACATGCCAAGGCCTGAAAGTGTGTGTATTTCTGCTCATGGCACTCATATTCAATAGAGATTAAATTCACAATTTTCTAATATTTTAATTCCATTTTTTTTATAATTTGCATATCATTTACATGTCTATTGATCCTGGGATCTCCATAATTCCACAACTTTCCCTTCTTGCTCTTGCAATTTCAATGTTGAGGAGTGTATATGTATACATACTGTGAATATATATATACATGTACAAGTAAATATACAAGTTGAATGTGGTGTTCTTTTCATTAGTGAAAAAACATCTTGCCAACAAATGTGTTAATGCTTTTTAGTACACATGGTTTTCATGTGCTGTAGTCCAAAACTCTGCCATATAAACTCCTTAACATCAGTCATTTTATTATGTGTGGAACGGGGGCAGAAACAGTTGGGAAGCGAGGTTATTGTTGTTAATTAATTTCTTTGTTGTATGTTAGCTGATTAAAAACAACTTGTTACTACCATAACCAATAACACATTTTTGGTAAAGATGTACAGTATGTACAGATGTGCAGTAATCAACATAAAGAAGGACAATGGATTGTCTGCTAGTCATGTTATATAATATACGTACAACCGTGTGCAGTGCAGAGTACACCCCTCATGCTTTTGTGAATATCTTATTAGATTTTTTCATGAAGTTGCTTCAAGTGATTGTCCCCAATTTAACACCATTTCAAAATTAAATATGTGGGTTATGCAGATTTAGACATTGATGTGCTCTCCTAAGGCTATATTAGATCAGTGGGAGTCGAGATAAACAAGGCAGCAAACCATAATCAGGTGGTTATTATGGGGGACTTCAACTACCCAGATATAGACTGGGAAACTGAAACCTGTACATCCCATAAAGGAAACAGGTTCTTGGCAATAGCCAAAGACAATTACCTTTCCCAAATGGTTCAGGACCCAACTAGAGGGACGGCCATACTGGACTTAGTATTAACCAATAGACCTGATAGAACAACAGACGTGCAGGTCGGGGGACACCTGGGAAATAGTGACCATAAAGTAATAACCTTCCAATTATCCTTCAAACGAGAGTTTCTACAGGGAGGAACAAGAATACCGGACTTCAAAAAAGCAAAATTTAGCCAACTAAGGGAGGCCATAGGCCCAATTAACTGGGACATAGTCCTCAAAAATAAAAATACAACCACAAAATGGGAGATTTTTAAAAGCATTGTAACATCAAATTGTGATCGATGCATACCTTATAGAAATAAAAGGCTAAGAAATAAGAAGAAACCAATGTGGATAAATAGAACCGTAAAAAAGCAATAAATGACAAAAAGAAAGCATATAAATCACTAAAACAGGAGGGAGCCAGGAAGCACTGATAAACTATAAGGAAAAAAATAGAATATGTAAAAACTAATAAAAACTGCCAAACTAGAGACCGAGAGATTAATTGCCAAAGAGAGTAAAACTAACCCTAAAATGTTTTTCAATTATATAAATGGTAAAAAATATAAACCTGAAGGAGTCGGCCCTCTACATAGCAATGAGGGGGGAGTTGCAGAAAGCGATGAGGATAAAGCCAAGCTATTAAATATTTTCTTCACCACTGTTTTCACTGAGGAAAATAAACTGTCAGATGAAATGCAAAATGTAAAAGTAAATTCCCCTTTAAAAGTGCCCTGTCTGACCCAGGAAGAAGTACAGCAGCGACTTAAAAAGATTAAAATAGACAAATCGCCAGGACCGGATGGCATACACCCCGTATCCTAAGGGAATTAAGTGATGTCCTAGCCAGACCCTTATTTTTGATATTCACGGACTCCATACTGACAGGGAATGTTCCACCAGACTGGCGTATAGCAAATGTGGTGCCAATATTCAAAAAGGGTCCAAAAACAGAGCCTGGAAATTATAGGCCGGTAAGTTTAACATCTGTTGTGGGTAAACTGTTTGAAGGATTTGTAA
This sequence comes from Bufotes viridis, assembly GCA_033119425.1. NCBI lineage: Eukaryota > Metazoa > Chordata > Amphibia > Anura > Bufonidae > Bufotes > Bufotes viridis. The sequence continues at coordinate 280,093,029 of CM065593.1, forward strand.
GAGATGCTAACTTGGAGTATCTCAATGAAAATAAGCAAATTACACCATATCAGCATGGCTTCATGAGGGATCGGTCATGTCAAACTAATTTAATCAGTTTCTATGAGGAGGTAAGTTCTAGACTTGACAGCGGTGAATCAGTGGATGTCGTATATCTGGACTTCTCCAAAGCATTTGACGCTGTACCACATAAAAGGTTAGTATATAAAATGAGAACACTTGGACTAGGAGAAAATATCTGTATGTGGGTAAGTAACTGGCTCAGTAATAGAAAACAGAGAGTGGTTATTAACGGTACACACTCAGATTGGGTCATGGTCACTAGTGGGGTACCTCAGGGTTCAGTATTGGGCCCTATTCTCTTCAATATATTTATTAATGATCTTGTAGAAGGCTTGCACAGTAATATATCAATTTTTGCAGATGACACTAAACTGTGTAAAGTAATTAACACTAAAGAGGACCGTTTTCTGCTACAGAGGGATCTGGATAGATTGGGGGCTTGGGCAGAGAAATGGCAGATGAGGTTTAACACTGACAAATGTAAAGTTATGCACATGGGAAGGAATAATGCAAGTCACCCGTACATGCTAAATGGTAAAACACTCAGTAACACTGACATGGAAAAGGATCTAGGAATTTTAATAAATAACAAACTAAGCTGTAAAAACCAGTGTCAGGCAGCTGCTGCTAAGGCCAATAAGATAATGGGTTGCATCAAAAGGGCATAGATGCCCGTGATGAAAATATAGTCTTACCACTTTATAAATCACTAGTCAGACCACACATGGAGTACTGTGTACAGTTCTGGGCTCCCGTGAACAAGGCAGACATAGCAGAGCTAGAGAGGGTTCAGAGGAGGGCAACTAAAGTAATAACTGGAATGGGGCAACTACAGTACCCCGAAAGGGTATCAAAATTAGGGTTATTCACTCTAGAAAAAAGACGACTGAGGGGAGATCTAATAACTATGTATAAATATATCAGGGGTCAGTACAAAGATCTCTCCCATCATCTATTTATCCCCAGGACTGTGACTGTGACGAGGGGACATCCTCTGCGTCTGGAGGAAAGAAGGTTTGTACACAAACATAGAAAAGGGTTCTTCACGGTAAGAGCAGTGAGACTATGGAACTCTCTGCCTGAGGAGGTGGTGATGGTGAGTACAATAAAGGAATTTAAGAGGGGCCTGGATGTATTTCTGGAGCGTAATAATATTTCAGGCTATAGCTACTAGAGAGGGGTCGTTGATCCAGGGAGTTATTCTGACTGCCTGATTGGAGTCGGGAAGGAATTTTTTCCCCTTAAGTGGGGAAAATTGGCTCTACCTCACAGGGGTTTTTTGCCTTCCTCTGGATCAACTTGCAGGAAACAGGTCGAACTGGATGGACAAATGTCTTTTTTCGGCCTTATATACTATGTTACTATGTTACTATGTTACTATGGAGTCGTACTGTCAATCAAGTGACTAGACAAACCCTACCGATAAAATATTGATGGCTTATCTTAAAGGGGTTGTCCCACAAAAAATATTCTACAGTTTTCAAACCAGCACCTGGATGTGAATACTTTTGTAATTACATGTGATTAAAAATATAGAGCAACAAAGATATTCAATAAAATACATCTGTATAGCGTCATCTGCTCTTTTCTATTTCTTTGTCCTGCTCACTGATAAGGCCGCACATGCTCAGTTTCATCCTTCAGCTGCCTCCTGAGCTTTGATAGGGAGAGCTGAGACATGCCCCCTTAGCTGCAGTGAAAAAGACACTCCCCTTGAGCTGTCAGATTGATATAAATCTAGCAGAGCAATGAGTTGGGAGATCTCTGGATTCATGAGAGGTACAGGGCTGGTTCTAGCTTTGTTAGAAATAAGTTGTCATTTACTATATACAGTATCTCACAAAAGTGAGTACACCCCTCATGCTTTTGTAAATATCTTATATTTTTTCATGGAACAACACTGAGGATATGACACTATGATACAATGTAAAGTAGTCAGTGTACAGCTTGTATAACAGTGTAAATTTGGTGTGCCCTCAAATTAACTCAACACACATCCATTAATGCCTAAACCACTGGCAACAAAGGTGAGTACACCCCTAAGTGAAAATGGTCCAAATTGTGCCCAATTAGCCATTTTCCCTTCATAGTGTCATGTGACTCATTAGTGTTACGAGGTCTCAGGTGTGAATGGGGAGCAGGTGTGTTAAATTTGGTGTTATGGCTCTCACACTCCCTCATACTGGTCATTGGAAGTTCAACATGGAACTTCATGGCAAAGAAGATCTGAAAATGAGGATCTGAAAGAAAGAATTGTTGCTCTATATAAAGATGGCCTAGTCTATAGGAATATTGCCAACACCCTAAAACTGAGCTGCAGCATGGTGGCCAAGACCATGTAGCCATTTAACAAGACATATTCCACTTAGAACAGGTCCTGCCATGGTCAACCAAAGAAGTTGAGTGCACGTGCTCAGCTTCATAGGATGCCACCATATGTGTACATATATATACACATATATGTTTATCACCATTTTCATGTTTCTTTTTGTGGTATGTTTCTGTGCTATATATATATATATATATATATATATAATATTTTATTTTTTTTCCTGTCGTATACCATCCTGGCGCATATATCCAGAACCACACATAGCCAATATGGTTTAGGTGCTATGGCTCCAGCCACCTTACATTAGGTCCCCAGGGCTATATCTCACTAATCTATTCCGCATTAGTCGATCTAAAATATTTCCCTCTAGACAGCGATTAGCAGTGCCGCAATATATATAAATACAGATACAACCGTATGTATCAGTTTAGCACCAGTTAAACCAAATCCAGAGGCACTGAATGAATGAAAAGCGCTACAATGCCTCCACTATGAATAGACTGCCCCATAGAGGTGACACACCCTCATGCCCTCCAATCAGCAGTGAGAGGCGTGGCCTCGGCTGTTAGCAGCGCGGCCCCACTCGCTTAATAAAGGGAGAATCGCGATGCTGCGGGCTTGTGAAGCCGACAGCATTGCGCACTAAGAAAAGTTACTGGCGGCACTTCAGATGTTGTGCCAAGTACGGGCACACGTTTTCTGAGCCCCTAGCAAATAAAATCAGCACCCAAGTTATCTTTGAAGCCACTGGATATATGTACCTTGGTGAATATGCTGTATAGCAGATAACGGCACCATGCACCCCATTATGCTAAACACGCCCAACCACACCGCCCCCTGTGGACGGGGAGCCCGCCAAAAAGAATACTATTTAATAACGTATTACGTGTAACGTTTGTCACATGTTTGTATTGTTCTGATGAAGGGGGCACTCCGACCCTGAAACGCGTTGACTTTTTATTTTAAATAAAAAAATTCTTCTATACTAACCAAGGAAATTCCATCTGTGAAGCCTGCAGCGCCATTTGAAAGGTCTTTTTTTGGCCACTTTCCTGGGTTTTCATTTTTTACATTAGTCATGGGATAACCCCTTTAAGCATACAGAATCAATTTCCAATACTCAGATAACCCCGCTAATAATATATCTTTATAGAGGTCAGAGCTGTTTTCTGACACAAAGTTACAAATCTCCTAAGGCTGTATAATTACAGTTGGGCTCATAACTTGACATAACATACCCCAGGCAGAATTTATAACATATGCCATTGTTTTAAAATATAAGTAATTCTGCAAAACGCCATTCATTAATTTAGAAGAGTTGATCAGGTAAAGGAATTTATCATCACAGAATTGTTTGTATCCTGAGAGATTGGACAAGTTATATTTCAACTGCCCAATCCTTTTCTTTTAGGGGATAGTTGCTGACAGAGGTGTCACTGGTCTTTCTCCCCTCTCCCTATTCAGCTGAGTGTGCATATGTATGGAAGATTTGGGACATATAGCTGTCAGCCAAACAAGCATTCAGGAGAAAGTTATCTCTTGTATGGTCAGCATTAGTGTCTGTGCATAGTCAGTGAGTTTCTTAGAACCTAAGAAACTCTTGTGCATTTCATCAAGGCTTCTCCTTCCTAAAGCATGGGGAAAGCAAGAGAACTGTCAAAAGATCTGTGAGCAAATATAATTCAAGTTTATAAATCAGGAAAAGGTAGAAAAAGATATTCAAGGATGTGAAAATGCCAATCTGTTCTGAGAAAGCGCTTATTATGAGGCAGAAAATTATGGAATTATTTAAATCTCACAGCTTAAGGTGCTGCCCTATGGAAGGTGGCATGTTGCAGCTACAGGTCCTTACTACTGATCACCTCTGTGTATAGATAATCAAGGAACTGCAGTAAAGTGATCTGTACAGACCAAGAAGTGGCACCTTTTATTAGGCTTAGTGGTCAGTGGGAAAACTGCAGGATTTTGTGTTTTTTGTTTAAATATAGTGTCATGGAAAATTTAAAATAACAGCATTAATCATTCTTAAACATACATTTAAACTTATGAACATAAAAACATGATTAAAACAATAAGGTTATTTTTTGATGACACATTTCCTTTAAGGGTGAACAACTCACAATCCCTTAGACTATGCTTCCTGGTTTAGTCCACATCAAATCTGTTACTACTCCAGTAGGTCCACATCATCAGTAGGCTACTATTACAAGTAGCTTACACAAAACATGTTAGAAGAATTTCCACAGAATAGGAGACCACTGTAGTCTCAGTTAAGGTGCATTTTTATATCCACTGCAGCAGGTACTTGTAGAACCTAGAATTTAGATACCACTGCTACACAAGAGGAGGCCAACAAGGTGGATCCATTTTAAGGACTATTCATTGCAGCACTGAGGTCTGTAATAATGATAACTTACATATCTAGAACACAACATCAATTCTTAATTATACCAGACAATTCTTATCAGATTACTTGTCCACAACCTGGTGCACAATTTGCTTGTGCTGAAATGTAATAATCTCAACTATAACAGTAATCCTGCTTCTGAATGCCTGATAAGAAAACTATAGCTCTTATGTGAACCCAAAAGGAACCCAAGTGGAACCTTTGGGCTGAAAATGGTCCGGTACTGACTAAAGTGAAGTTGGGAATCTAAATGATCCTTCCATTCTTCACCAGTGACCCCCAGAAGGAAGTTCACTTTTCACTGCTTAGATTTCCAGGCTAAGGTCAGAGTAGTCACCAAATGACAACAAGACACTTCAGCAAGGTCAGAACGAGAGGGGCAGAGTTCCTGCAAATCCATGAAACAAGTCTGAAGACCAGGACAGGCAGCACGGGGTCTTTACGGTAATCAGGCATGGGTCAGGCCAGGTGACAGAGAGTCAGAATCTGGAATCAGTCAGAAGTTGGTACACAGGAAAACAAGTAGATTATAGTGCAGCTTCACAGGATCTAGAAAGCTAGGGAACCTATTGATAAGGGAGAAAATAAGATAAACAGCATGACCTATATAGCAGAAACTGATTAACACATTTGAAACAGCCTAGCAGCTGCACATAGAACCAAAGGAAAGACCAGTGCCCTGGCCTACTGCTAGAGCACTGGAACTCTAACAGACACAGGGTAAGTGGAGAGGAGTTCATGACTGCCCAAAGTAACGGGGCAGCAGCAAGCATGGGCCGCCAACATAACATCAAAGTGCAAGGCAGAAGATAAAATCAGGAAAGGTAGCCCGGAAAACTGATTCAATACAAAAGCAGTCTAATGAAGTTATATGCAGGCTAGAGAGGGTGACTAAAAACATCAGGTAACTATAGTCTGTTTAAACATGGCACATGTGTAGGAGTGGCGTTGGAGTAGGGAGAGGTAGGTAACAGTACCAGCTCATAGAATCCATCCCAGTAGATCATTGTTTATAGTGAAGTTGTCCTTATTCATAAGAGGAGCATGGACATCTCTCTCTGGTACCTATGACCACTCCCAAAGACAGTGTTTCTGTGATTTCCATTGATTTCAGTTGATTTTAATACATTTCAATTAAGTAGTAGAGTTTTCCCCAAATAGACTTGAGTCAAAGATCTTATTAACTTCTAATCCTGAAGAGAAGTCTTTGGTGTTTTGAGAAAACATTAAAAACCAGAGGTCATAGCAAAGACATGTAGAGGCTGGTCTGAAAGAAGGAATTAGAAGACAGCTGAAGACTGTAAATCAATGTATTGATGCGTCTAAGGACCTGAACATTGGCTGTGGATACAGCAGGACAAAAGAAGAGGAAAACTAGATTAGATTTTGAGAACCACCTCAAAAGGAGACTTGCTTGAAACTAAGGACATGGTTGTAAAATGGACAAATACTGCCCATCGCAGTAGGTCGGGCTAGTTGGTGTGCATTGATGTAGGACTGCAAAAATTTTACAAAAAGACTACTTGGTCCATTCTATCTGCCTATTCATCTGGAGATGATATGGAAAAATCCAGAGAAGTATTTACAAGTTTGCATAAGAACCTCAGAACCTAGAAACAAGGTGAACTCCTGGATCAAACACTATATGGCGAGGAATGGCATGAATAGCTAAAGATCTCTTGAGAGAACTTGGCCAGTTCTGCAGAAGCAGGGCCGGTTCTATAATAAGGCAGACCAAGCAGCTGCCTTAGTACGCAGAGAACGGAGGGGGGGGGGCGGAAAAATGAACTTTTTTTTAAATCACTTGCGGTGAGTTGCGCCGCAGCGCCGCCGGCCACCCACCCCAGCCTGCATGTGCCATGCGGCCCCGGTCCTCACTCACAGAGCGGCAGCAAGGCAGCACGGTCATGGGGGCACTCAGGGGGTGTGTGACTGGCAAGTGGCTCCGTGGCGGGCAGCAGCAGGGACTGGAGCAGCTGTTGGTGACTGTGACTCACACAGCTAGCCCAGGCGAGCCCAGACGGACTGTCGACTGCCGTAGGGTAGGTGGTAGGTGATGAGCGCAGAGCGCATATTGTTTATACTTATTATTTCTAGTAAATAGCGGCTACACCCTTCAGACTGACGACGGATTAAGAGGTGCTCATCCTAGAACTTCACCCAAATTCATGCACCACTTAAAAAAACTGTACATATCAATGGGGGGCACACTCGCTTTGGGATACGTACACTACTTTAATCAAAGCAATCACATATACACTTAATCATATAAAATCACCATAAAACATCCAGAACTGTCATAAAAAATTCACTAAAAAGCAAAATAACGCAATCTGATCAGATTGTCCACTCGTGTGCAATTATTAATTCAATTGCCCTCATATAGATGCATGGATCCAAGGTCGATATGTATTACACAAATTCAGTCTATTCACACGGTATATGTTTGCAACTTTCCCAGAAAGATGTTATATCGCAGTCCAGATCTTTCACAGATAGGCCATAGTTGTTACTGCACTCCAATATTGGTAATATTTTACACTGTATTGAAAGCAGTGTGTTGCAGTCACTTGTACTTTATGAGTGCATAGGTCCAGGGCCAATACACATTCAGCAGTTCATTTAATAGTTGCAATATGTACTTGCAATTATGCCACTATGCCTAATGCTGATCGAACAATAGTCCCAATTTTTCAACTATGCGCTGCTGGGTGCGTTCTGTTGTAGGCAATATGCAATGTGTTATACTCTGTTGCCCGCAATGGCGCTAACATACGCCGTTATATGCAAAATTACCTAGGTGCCATTCACCCTTCAAATTCACTTCATATGGCACTTAAGTGGCATTCGGGTGGTTGTATGTGGTCACTTACCTTCCTCCTCCTGAGTTCACAAGCCTCTGTTCGGTGTCTCCGCTGTGTGCTTCCCGGACACCACTGGCGTCCCACGTGGTGTCAGAGTTGAGCGTGGCGTCCCACGTGACTTACTCGAGAGCGGAATGCTACTGGGGGAGAAGAAGGGGGCTATCCCCCGAAACGCGTCTGGTATCCAACAGTGTCATTTCTTCCATTGCAATAAAGACCATTCCGGCCGGAGGTCATAAAAGCACAAAGTAAAAAGACAAAAAGAAAAAACCAGAGACATCGGGACCCAGCGGCAACCTCTTCCCCAGCAGCATTCCGCTCCCGGGTAAATCACGTGGGACGCCACGCTCGACTCTGACACCACGTGGGACGCCAGTAGTGTCTGGGAAGCGCACAATGGAGACGCCGAACAGAGGCTTGTGAACTCAGGAGGAGGAAGGTAAGAGACCACATACAACCACCCGAATGCCACTTGAGTGCCATATGAAGTGAATTTGAAGGGTGAATGACACCTAGGTAATTTAGTATATAACGGCGTATGTTAGCGCCATTGCGGGCAACAGAGTATAACACATTGCATATTGCCTACAACAGAACGCACCCAGCAGCGCATAGTTGAAAGATTGGGACTATTGTTCGATCAGCATTACAAAAAGGCCCCAAAATGACTCATGAACGGCTGTGGCGGAAAACCAAAGCACTACATCCGATATTTGCTCAACAAGAGCAAGAGAAGACACAGCCAAAATATACAAAAGTATAAAGATTTATTAACAAATAATAAATAAACAATTAATGACAAATACATACACATTAATTGTGCGGTGGAGGAGCACAGAGTTAATGCCCAAGAACCACCACTGACGCTAAATGTCCCCCACACCACATAAAATAATTAAACACTCGATAGTATAACAACGGTAGGGTTAGAGGTCATAGTAAACCCCAAAAATTAAACCACATGGCCAGAAAATGCATGGAATAATCAGACATTCTAGGACACAAATAGCATACCGTTGGCCATAGTATGAGGGGGAAGTCAGCGCCAGTAGAACAGACACCCTCGACGCGCGTTTCGCACTTCGCTTCGTCAGGAGGTCCCAATTTTTTGGGGTTTACTATGACCTCTAACCCTACCGTTGTTATACTGTTGAGTGTTTAATTATTTTATGTGGTATGGGGGACATTTAGCGTCAGTGGCGGTTCTTGGGCATTAACTCTGTGCTCCTCCACCGCACAAATAATGTGTATGTATTTGTCATTAACTGTTTATTTATTTGTTAATAAATCTTTATACTTTTGTATATTTTGGCTGTGTCTTCTTTTGCTCTTGTTGAGCAATTATCGGATGTAACACAAAACAATGTGCCCAGTATAGAATCTGGTGGCCCAAAGCAGACAATATATGCTGTTATGATTCAATTGGAGATAAAGTCTATGTCGATTCAGAGCTGTGTGTCAACTGATTATGGTTATAGATCCGAAGGTTCCTGACAGGGAGGCTTTATGTGGGCACAGGTGAAACAGACAGACCCAAAATTCACAATATCTTGCCTCTAATTAGCCTACTAGTAGATTTTGAAGATATGCATGCTGTATAATGTGCCTGGGTGATCAGACAACATGAAAGGATGTGAAAAACATGCTAACCAGACAAGCCTTGGCTGCTGGACCAGTGAGTGTGACTGGAAACCAAGCCAATCAGGTTCCTGTCTCTGTGTCCAATTCTAGAGCTATGCATAGGATTTAAGTCAATTGTTCGCTATCATCATTTCCTGTTTTTCCATTTCTCTTCTCCTGTTTTTTGTGATATCCTTGTGGCTGCTGATTCTCCCTACATCTACTCTCCTGGTATTGACTTTGGCTAGTCTCTAGACTCACTAAAGAGTCAAAAGAACCACCTTAAAAATGCACATCCAACAATAACCATAAGTAAAAAAATATATAAAGTTTATTAGACAATACAGACAAACAGACACATTAAAAAATTGCATACAATATAAACAACGTGTCGGTGACCAATAAGACCGACACATACAAGATCCACTGAACGTCCACAAAATCAGGACATAAAATATATATCAGCTATGCACAATGTAAACATATAAGCAACATATAGAAAATATTAAATAAGGTATGGCCACAAATAAATGGAAACAGACCGCAATTAGGTCAAAGAATTAGAGCCAGAACCTGTGAAAGCAGCTGGTACAGTGGATCTGAGCAAAAATAAGAGACGCCCAGCGCGTATCGCCGGCGCGGATCACCAAATAATCTTTTCCTGCACTTGTAAATCATTTTCCTATAAATGTCCCTAGCGCCTTCCGACATCTCTCCATGCACTAAGATGCTGTGAAATGATTCCTCCCGATTCTTTTCCTGCACTTATAAATCACTTTTTCTGTCTTTTTTTTCCACAATCATCTTTTCACTTTTTGTCCCTAGCGCCTTCACACGTCAGTCCCTGCACTCTGAACGCTGGAAAATGTCTGACTGTAAGATGGCTGCCGTAATTATAGGGCTGTGACATCACAGGGCTGGCTGGCTGCTCATTGGCTGCATGCAGGCATGTCAATCTGGGTGATCCTGCCTTCCCAGAGTTCCTTGCCCCATGTCCTCAGTCCTCACACATGTAGTCATTATTTTAGGAAAACTGCGATTCATTACCACGAAGAGCGAGGAAATTTGCATTCAATGTGAATCAAATTTTTCCTGAAATTCTAAACTAATTCCACTTCGTCAGCTTCGATTCGCTCATCTCTAGTTATTGTCTGTGATAGACATGACATTTTTGTGTTTCTTATATTCATGCTAAGTGTTTCAAAATGTTAATGGCTGTGTGCTGGTCAGTTGTATGACCCCCTACTTGGTTATGACATCTGTAACTGGGCAAGGAGAATGGAGAATTATGGGATTGTAAGGCTCCATCTTACTTTTGTTTGAAGAGACTGAATATGAGCCTGGACCCATCTAGTTCCATTTACCTAATGGATTGGCTGGCGGGCAGGACACATCTGATAACCATATCTGTTAACCTCTTCCAGACATCTGCCTTAATAGTACAGCAGGTGTTGAGTCTTTAATGATGGCACCTGCTTCGGAGCAGAGGGAGTGCCATAGTTCCCGGTGCCTTATTGGAACCAATATTTGAATATACCGATCATTGTATATTATAATGGATAAAATTCCATTACTTTATACAAATTGCGATCTAATGATTACATGTTGGGGTCCATTTGGGGGTTTAAAAATTTAAAACAAAAGTAATAACAAAGGTTTTTAGAAATATATCAAATCACCCCCTTTCCCCAAAATTAAAATAAAAAGTTAAAAAAATAAACATCATAGGCATCTTCATATCTGACATCACCAGTATAATTAAGATATTTAAAAAAAATTCCCCCAAAAATTGAATAAAAAGTCAAAAAGGCATACACATCCCAAAATGGTATAAATAAAAACTACAGAAGCTTATACATTCAAACAACTCAATGCATGCTATCTTCTCATTCATTTCTTTGTCATAGTACATGCCATTTCAGTGGGTGTAGAAGCCATCTTGTTTAAAAAATCTTTCAAATACCATCTAATTGGAAACTCCACCCATGTGCCTTCTTCTCTAAAAAATTCTCTCAATTTTTTTAGAGAAGAAATATATATTCTCAGGTCACTTCTGCAGTTATTTCTGGTGAAAGCATATAGGGGTGCATTTCAGTAGGGCTGCAGTTATATGTGCTAAAGCCTTTAGTGACATATTTCGGTAGAAAAACTAATTTTATTCAGCGTTCAGCACTGCTGTCATATGTGGTAAAATCTTTTGGGACTTATTTTGGTGGAAACAAAAAATTATTCAGCGTTCAGCGCTGCAGTTATATGTGCTAAAACCTCCAGAATCTGTGGCCTACTCATGCTGCTGCCACCTCCAGACTCTGTCATTGTGCCGCTTTGTGGTCTCCTCATGCTGCCGCCACCTGCAGACTCGGTCATTGTGCCACTCAGTGTCCTCCTCATACTGCCGCCACCTCCAGACTCGGTCATTGTGCCGCTCTGTGGTCTCCTCATTCAATTAATATAGGGATTCTAGGGAAAGCGTTAGCTATTAGTGTTCTGTGTCCACTCCAGTCCTCAAAGACTCATCTGCTGTAAGGACAGCGTCCTTACAGCACCCCAAAAAGCCCTTTTTAGGGCTGGTACATCAGTCTGCTTATATATATATATATATATATGTTATATTGCAGTTGCCTGCCCGTGTGTGAGAGGCCACAGGCCCACAGACTGTACTGTGTGCACACCACTCATATCGGGTGGCACAGTACCTTGCAGATAAAAAAGTCATTTAATTTTTACCCTTTAATATAATTTCATTTTCCTGCCAGTGTGTGTAAGGCCCACACAGACTGTACTGTGCCCACTGCCAGTGCCCACCACTCATATCGGGTGGCACAGTACCTTGCAGATAAAAAATTCATTTAAATTCATTTTTTACCCTTTAATATAATTTTAGTTGCTTGCCAATGTGTGTCAGGCCCACACAGACTGTACTGTGCCCACTGCCAGTGCCCACCACTCATATCGGGTGGCACAGTACCTTGCAGATAAAAAAAAAAGTATTTAATTTTAACCCTTTAATATAATTTCAGATCCCTGCCAGTGTGTGTCAGGCCCACACAGACTGTACTTTGCCCACTGCCAGAGACCACCACTCATATCGGGTGGCACAGTACCTTGCAGATAAAAAAAGTCATTTAATTTTTACCCTTTAATATAATTTCAGTTGCCTGCCAGTGTGTGTCAGGCCCACACAGACTGTACTGTGCCCACTGCCAGTGCCCACCACTCATATCGGGTGGCACAGTACCTTGCAGATAAAAAATTCATTTAATTTTTACCCTTTAATATAATTTCAGTTGCCTGCCAGTGTGTGTCAGGCCCACACAGACTATACTGTGCCCACTGCCAGTGCCCACCACTCATATAGGGTGGCACAGTACCTTGCTGATAAAAAAACGTATTAAATTTTTACCCTTTAATATAATTTCAAATGCCTGCCAGTGTGTGTCAGGCACACACATACTGTACTGTGCCCACTACCAGTGCCCACCACTCATATCGGGTGGCACAGTACCTTGCAGAAAAAAAGTAATTTAATTTTTACCCTTTAATATAATTTCAGTTGCCTGCCAGTGTGTGTCAGGCCCACAGACCGTACTGTGCCCACTGCCAGTGCCCACCACTCATATAGGGTGGCACAGCTGCAAGGGGTTTATAAACTCCTACTATATCTCAGATGCATTCCCTGAGGGTCGTGACTGGGTGAGCTCTTTGCACTCGTTCACATGGTGCAGTACTGCGTGTCTGCCATTGCTGCCTCAGTGCTGTGCTGGTGGGGCGGTGGGTCCCAGAGCCAAGGTGGCTTTGCTGCACAGTGGGGTTGCTGTGTGGCTCCTGGGTCCCGCTGTCTGCCGCTGGTGCGGTGCTGGGGCACCGGTGGTCGCCACGCACGGCTGCGCCATTTATAGGTTAGAGTAGTTTCCCACTTGCAGAGGCTTCCTTGTCGCGGAAAGTGGGCTTATGCTCTTTGATCAAACTGTATACTAATGCCTCCTATGCACAGCATACAATGTATTACAAATTGGCCGGATATGCCACGTAATTATGCTGAGACAGTCATTACATCAAAAGCATAGTGTTGAGGATGTGCGATCCAGATTCACTCTCCAGTATATAGGGTGGCACAGTACCTTGCACGCATAGTACCACTAATAAAAAAAAATGACGGGCAGAGGCAGGCCACCCCGCAGGGGCCGTCATGGTGCTGTGATTTCCTTTGGCCCTAGAGTAATGCCCAGTGTTCAGAGGCCACATACCCTGAACTCGAAAAATTCTGAGGACATAGTTGACTGGCTTAGACAGGACACCCAATCTTCTACAGCTTCCGCTTGGAACCTTGACGCACCATCCTCCTCCAGCTCAGCTTCGGGCACCTCTCAAGTTACCACTCGCCCGCCCGCTGCCACTACCAACACTAGCACCACAGCCGCTTCATTTGATCTGTCAGAGGATTTATTTACACATCAGTTGGAAGAAATGAGTGATGCGCAACCATTATTGCCAGAGGCTGTAGATAACAGGGATATGTCTCAGTCAGGCAGCATTACACACATGGATGTACGGTGTGATGATGATGATGTTGTACCCGCTGCTGCTTCCTTTGCTGAGTTGTCAGATACAAGTGAAGCCTTTGATGATGACGATGTGTCCGTGGATGTCACGTGGGTGCCCGCTCAAAGAGAAGAAGAACAGTGGGAAAGTTCAGATGGGGAGACAGAGAGGAGGACGAGATGAGTTGGAAGCAGGGGAAGGTCTTCGCAAGGAGCTAGTGGACAGTCAGACAGCATGTATCGGCACCCGGGGTCAGCGAGACAGCACGCCAATCAACGTATGCTGTTGCCACCACCAGAATGCCGTCATTGCAACGCTCAGCAGTGTGGCATTTTTTTTATGTGTCTGCCTCTGATAACAGCGATGCCATTTGCAACCTGTGCCAAAAGAAACGGAGTCGTGGGAAGTCCAACACCCACCTAGGTACAACTGCGTTGCGAAGGCACATGATCTCACATCACAAACGCCTATGGGATAAACACATGAGTACAAGCAGCACACAAACTCAAAGCCACCATCCTCTTCCTGGTCCAGCATCTTCAGCCACGTCAACCACTGCTGTCCTCCTTGCCCCCTCTCAACCACCAGCCACTCCGCCTCTCACCTTCAGCAGTTCCTGCTCATCTGCCCATAGTCAGGTGTCTGTCAAGGAAATGTTTGAGCGTGAGAAGCCAATGTCACAGAGTCACCCTCTTGCCCGGCTACTGACAGCTGGCTTGTCGGAACTCTTAGCCCGCCAGCTTTTACCATACAAACTGGTGGAATCTGAGGCCTTCAAAAAATTTGTAGCTATTGTGACACCGCAATGGAAGGTACCCGGACGAAATTTTTTCACAAAAGCAATCCCCAACCTGTACTCTATTGTGTAGAGAGACTACTGTGCCCACTGCCAGTGCCCACCACTCATATGGGTGGCACAGCTGCAAGGGGTTTATAAACTCCTACTATATCTCAGATGCATTCCCTGAGGGTCGTGACTGGGTGAGCTCTTTGCACTCGTTCACATGGTGCAGTACTGCGTGTCTGCCATTGCTGCCTCAGTGCTGTGCTGGTGGGGCGGTGGGTCCCAGAGCCAAGGTGGCTTTGCTGCACAGTGGGGTTGCTGGGTCCCGCTGTCTGCCGCTGGTGCGGTGCTGGGGCACCGGTGGTCGCCAGCGCACGGCTGCGCCATTTATAGGTTAGAGTAGTTTCCCACTTGCAGAGGCTTCCTTGTCGCGGAAAGTGGGCTTATGCTCTTTGATCAAACTGTATACTAATGCCTCCTATGCACAGCATACAATGTATTACAAATTGGCCGGATATGCCACGTAATTATGCTGAGACAGTCATTACATCAAAAGCATAGTGTTGAGGATGTGCGATCCAGATTCACTCTCCAGTATATAGGGTGGCACAGTACCTTGCACGCATAGTACCACTAATAAAAAAAATGACAGGCAGAGGCAGGCCACCCCGCAGGGAGCCGTCATGGTGCTGTGATTTCCTTTGGCCCTAGAGTAATGCCCAGTGTTCAGAGGCCACATACCCTGAACTTCGAAAAATTCTGAGGACATAGTTGACTGGCTTAGACAGGACACCCAATCTTCTACAGCTTCCGCTTGGAACCTTGACGCACCATCCTCCTCCAGCTCAGCTCGGGCACCTCTCAAGTTACCACTCGCCCGCCCGCTGCCACTACCAACACTAGCACCACAGCCGCTTCATTTGATCTGTCAGAGGATTTATTTACACATCAGTTGGAAGAAATGAGTGATGCGCAACCATTATTGCCAGAGGGTGTAGATAACAGGGATATGTCTCAGTCAGGCAGCATTACACACATGGATGTACGGTGTGATGATTATGATGTTGTACCTGTTGCTGCTTCCTTTGCTGAGTTGTCAGATACAAGTGAAGCCTTTGATGATGACGATGTGTCCGGCGATGTCACGTGGGTGCCCGCTCAAAGAGAAGAAGAACAGTGGGAAAGTTCAGATGGGGAGACAGAGAGGAGGACGAGATGAGTTGGAAGCAGGGGAAGGTCTTCGCAAGGAGCTAGTGGACAGTCAGATAGCATGTATCGGCACCCAGCGTCAGCCAGACAGCACGCCAATCAACGTATGCTGTTGCCACCACCAGAATGCCGTCATTGCAACGCTCAGCAGTGTGGCATTTTTTATGTGTCTGCCTCTGATAACAGCGATGCCATTTGCAACCTGTGCCAAAGAAACGGAGTCGTGGAAGTCCAACACCCACCTAGGTACAACTGCGTTGCGAAGGCACATGATCTCACATCACAAACGCCTATGGGATAAACACATGAGTACAAGCAGCACACAAACTCAAAGCCACCATCCTCTTCCTGGTCCAGCATCTTCAGCCACGTCAACCACTGCTGTCCTCCTTGCCCCCTCTCAACCACCAGCCACTCCGCCTCTCACCTTCAGCAGTTCCTGCTCATCTGCCCATAGTCAGGTGTCTGTCAAGGAAATGTTTGAGCGTGAGAAGCCAATGTCACAGAGTCACCCCCTTGCCCGGCTACTGACAGCTGGCTTGTCGGAACTCTTAGCCCGCCAGCTTTTACCATACAAACTGGTGGAATCTGAGGCCTTCAAAAAATTTGTAGCTATTGTGACACCGCAATGGAAGGTACCCGGACGAAATTTTTTTCACAAAAAGCAATCCCCAACCTGTACTCTATTGTGTAGAGAGACATGGCATGTCTGGCACACAGTGTTGGAGCAAGGGTCCATCTGACCACTGATACCTGGTCTGCAAAGCACGGTCAGGGCAGGTATATTACGTACACTGCGCATTGGGTAAACCTACTGATGGCTGCCAAGCATGGAATGCGTGGCTCTGCAGCGGAGTTGGTGACACCGCCACGACTTTCAGGCAGGCCTGCTGCCACCTCCTCTATTCCTCCTACTCCATCCTCTTCGCTAACCTCCTCGGCTGAGTCCTCTTTTGCTGCTGCGTCTTGCTCCACATCAACTGCACCCCCCCCCCCCCAGCTCCCCAGAGGCTATTTCACGTCCCGGATATGACAGTGTCATGCCGTCTTGGGGTTGACTTGCCTGAAAGCAGAGAGTCACACCGGACCAGCACTCCTGTCTGCCCTGAACACACAGGTGGATCAGTGGCTGACCCCGCACCAACTGGAGATCGGCAAAGTGGTGTGTGACAACAGAAGCAATCTGTTGGTGGCATTGAATTTGGGCAAGTTGACACATGTGCCGTGCATGGCACATGTGTTGAATCTGATCATACAACGCTTTGTGTGTAAGTACCCAGGCTTACAGGACGTCCTCAAGCAGGCCAGGAAGGTGTGTGGCCATTTCAGGCGTTCCTACACGGCCATGGCGCATTTTTCCGATATTCAGCGGCGAAACAACATGCCAGTGAGGCGTTTGATTTGCGACAGCCCGACACGTTGGAATTCAACACTCCTAATGTTCGACCGCCTGCTCCAACAAGAAAAAGCTATCAACGAGTATTTGTATGACCGGGGTGCTAGGACAGCCTCTGCGGAGCTGGGTATTTTTTTGCCACGTTACTGGACGCTCATGCGCAATGCATGTAGGCTCATGCCTCCTTTTGAGGAGGTGACAAACCTAGTCAGTCGCACCAAAGGCACCATCAGCGACCTCATCCCATTTGTTTTCTTCCTGGAGCGTGCCCTGCGAAGAGTGCTGGATCAGGTCGTAGATGAGCGTGAAGAAGTTGAGTTGTGGTCACCATCACCACCAGAAACAGCCTTGTCATCATCGCTTGCTGGACCTGCGGCAACGCTGGAAGAGGATTCTGAGGAAGAGGAGTCAGAGAAGGAATGTGGCTTTGAGGAGGAGGAAGACCAACTACAGCAGGCATCCCAGGGTGCTCGTTGTTGTCACCTATCTGGGACCCGTGGTGTTGTACGTGGCTGGGGGGAAGAACAGACCTTCACTGAGATCAGTGAGGAAGAGCAACGGCAGATGAGTAGCTCGGCATCCAACCTTGTCCAAATGGGGTCTTTCATGCTGTCATGCCTGTTGAGGGACCCTCGTATAAAAAGGCTGAAGGAGAACGACCTGTACTGGGTGGCTACGCTACTAGACCCCCGGTATAATCAGAAAGTGGCTGAAATGTTACCGAATTACTGGAAGTCGAAAAGGATGCAGCAGTTCCAAAACAAGTTAAGTATGCTTTACACAGCGTATAAGGGTGATGTCACAGCACAACGAGAATCTAACAGGGGAAAAGGTGAAAGTAATCCTACTCCTACTACGACCACGCCGGCAATGACAGGACGCTTTATAAACGTCTTGTTGTGGAGGACATGCATCGCCACAGCCCTTCGGGGTCCACCCTCAGAGAACGACTCGACCGACAGGTAGCAGACTACCTCGCCTTAACTGCAGATATCAAGACTCTGAGGAGCTATGAACCCCTTGACTACTGGGTGTGCAGGCTTGACCTGTGGCCTGAGCTATCCCAATTTGCGATATAACTTCTGGCCTGCCTCGCTTCAAGTGTCCTGTCAGAAAGGACCTTCAGCGCAGCAGAAGGTATTGTCACTGACAAGAGAAGTCGCCTAGGTTAAAAAAGTCTAGATTACTTCACCTTTATTAAGATAAATGAGGTGTGGATACCGAAGGGACTGACAGAGGGGGATACATTTGACTAAAAAAGGCCTGATGAGATGCCTTGAGCTAAAAATGGTCCCCACGCTGCTGTTTTTAATCTCTGCATGCCAGATGACTTGCGTGACTTCTCCGCCACCAACTAGGGTTCAAGCCGCAATGTTTTAGTACACTTTCTGCCTGGAAAACATGAATTTTTCAGGCCGCTGCTACAGCAGCGGCTGCAACAATACCTGATTTTTCAGCAATGTGTACATGCCTAATTTTTCTGGCCTCTGGTGCTGCACTGTGGCTGCAAAAACAAAACAAAAAAAAAGGCACGTACATGTGTCAATTCCCCTTCGTGTTTGTTAGCTTGTTGTGGTGAAGGGGCTTGCGTATCACAATGAAGCGATCACCTCTATGAGTGTGTTGGCAATGTTGGCAGTCCCCCAGATAATAAGGTCGTTGCTTCATTGTGAACAGACCAAAAGCAATCGGCTGGATAATTTTTCATAGAAAAAACATTATTTTCTTTGTGATCATCTAAGGTGATCATTAAAGCCTACTAGGCCAACAATGTGCCCACACTGCAGAATCATTGTTTTCTGGGTCACTTAACTGTCACTGAACTACCTCAGCACGACCATAGGCTTTGAAGAACCGCCATCGCCTGCAATCTCCCAAACGTGCGCATGAGCACTGTCATCACTACACCAAGATTGACGCATAGAGGAATAAAATTTATGTCATGAGTGTGTCAACTATTGACAACTCTTTGCGGTTGTCTAAAATCTATTTGATACACGTCCCCTGATAGGGGACCTAACAGGGATTAAACTGTAAAGAATAGTACTACTTAATACACCACTCATATAGGGTGTCATAGTACATTACACGGCGCATGCGCAGTGCCCCAAATTGGAAGGAAGAGGACCGACCAACCATCTTTTTCCATCTCCCGGTTCCTAAAATCTATTCCATACACCGGCCCCTGATAGGGGACAAAACAGAGATTAAACTGGTAAGAACAGATTTTTTTAATTAAAAAAAAAAGAGGACAGCCTCTGCGGAGCTGGGTATTTTTTGGTCGCGTTACTGAATGCTCATGCACAATGGCTGTAGGCTCATGCGTCCTTTTGCAGAGGTGACAAACCTGGTCAGTCAAACCCAAGGCAACATCATCGACCTCATCCCATATGCGTTTTTCTGGAGCGTGCCCTGCGAAGAGTGCTGGATCAGGCCATGGATGAGCATGAAGAGGAAGAGTTGTGGTCACCATCACCACCAGAAGCAGCCTTGTCGTCTTTGATTGCTGGACCTGCGGCAATGCAGAGAGAGGAGTCTGAAGAAGAGGAGTCAGAGGAGGAAGGTGGCTTTGAGGAGGTGGAAGACCAATCACAGCAGGCGTCCCAGGGGGCCTGTTGTCACCTTTTGGGGATCCTTGGTGTTGGACGTCGCTGGGTGGAGGAAGAGACCTTCAATGACGTCAGTGAGGACAAGGGACATGGCTAGCTTGGTTTCCAGCCTTGTGCAAATGGGGAGTTTGCGGTTGTGCAAATGGACTGTTTGCGGTTGTTTGTGGTGCGTTAAACGGGGAGTTTGGTCTGTCAGAGTTTGGTCTGTCACTGTGAAGCAGGCGTAACCCTTACACTACCTGATCGATACAACATCATACCTGATGGTATACACACACTGGATGTTTTAAAGCACATTATTCCAAACAATTTAGGAATGTTAAGTGATTTATGCCTTTTATGGATTAAAACCCGACTATGCGTCAACTATGTAATTTTCCATGGGAGTTTTGCCATGGATCCCACTCCACCATGTCACAGTCTAGGTGTTAGTCCCCTTGAAACAACTTTTCCATCACTATTGTGGCCAGAAAGAGTCCCTGTGGGTTTTAAAATTCGCCTGCCTATTAAAGTCTATAGCATTTTGCCCAGTTCGCAAACAGAAAATTTTATATTCTACTGCTGCCACCTCCAGACTCTGTCATTGTGCTGCTCTGTGGTCTCCTTATAGTGCCGCCACCAGCAGACTTGGTCATTGTGCCGCTCTGTGGCCTACTCATGCGGCTGCCACCTCCAGACTGTCATTGTGCCACTCTGTGGCCTCCTCATACTGCCGCCACCTGCAGACTCGGTCATTGTGCCGCACTGTGGTCTCCTCCTGCTGCTGCCACCTGCAGACTCGGTCATTGTGCCGCTCTGTGGTCTCCTCATAGTGCTGTCACCTGCATACTCGGTCATTCTGCTGCTCTGTGGTTTTCTCATGCTGCTGCCACCTCCAGACTCTGTCATTGTGCCGCTCCGTGGTACCCTCAAGCTGCCGCCAGGCACCCCACCTGCAGACTCGGTCATTGTGCCGCACTGTGGTCTCCTCATGCTGCTGCAACCTCTAAACTCTGTCATTCTGCCGCTCTGTTGTCTACTCATGCTGCCACCACTTGCAAACTTGGTCATTGTACCACTCAGTGGCCTCCTCATACTGCCACCACCTCCAGACTCAGTCATTGTGCCGCTGAGTGGCCTACTCATGCTGCTGCCACCTCCAGACTCTGTCATTGTGCCGCTCTGTGGCCTTCTCATATTGCCGCCACTTGCAGACTCGGTCACTGTGCCGCTCTGAGGTCTCCTCATGCTGCTGCCACCTCCAGACTCTGCCATTCTGCCGCTCTGTGGTCTCCTCATGCTACCGCCACCTCCAGACTTTGTCATTATACCACTCTGTGGTCTCCTCATGTTGCCGCCGCCGGCAGACTCGGTCATTGTGCTTCTCGGTGGCCTCCTTATACTGCTTCCACCTCCATACCCTGTCACTGGGCCACTCTGTGGTCTCCTAATGCTGCTTACATCTCACCACTATGTCATAGGTCCACTCTGTGGACTTCTCATGCTTTTCCCACCTTCCCCACTTCATGACTAGTCCACTATTTTGGCTTCCGGCCTGGCTGACATCATAATTTATTTGACACTTCTTCTGATCTGTCAGAAGGAAGGAAAAATGAGATGCACAACGAATCCTGTCTGTGTAGCAACTTTAAGGCCTGTATAGTCCCATCAGAATTTGCTTATGATTTGGTAGCCAAAAGCAGGAGTGGGTAGAAAACACAGAAGATATGCAAATATTTCATTCACGTGTCAACTCTGCTTTAGATCCACTCCTGTTTTTTTTTTGCCTTACTGATGCAATACTGATGGATTATTGAGCAAATGCTGACCGAGTGAAGGCGGATGCTCCACAGACAGGATACATTTTTTCTGGCTTATTTGCCTCTTACGGATCAAAGAATGGGGAAAATTAATCAGTGACGTCAGCACAAACTTACTGCTACCACCCTCTTCACTCTGTTGGGGGGCTCTACTTGCATAAGCGCTTAATAGAACAGGTTCTGTAGAGATCTATGTGGAATCAGGTGACGAGGGTGTAAGAGGAGTGCGCTTCTTCTTGACACTAATATCTACCTTTAAGGCTGAGTTGATACTTGAGTTATTTGGTCAGTTTTAGAACCGTGACTGCACAAATAAGACATATGCAGTGATTCTAAGAGCGACCCCTGTCATCTGCATGTCATACAGACTCACTGTATTATTTCACTACCACAGCAGACTCCCTAAGCGCGTTACTGCAAGGTACAGTGTTCTACACCCCTAGAAAGGCTCTCTGCAGCTCGGAAATAGCGTTTTTTTAAAAATCCGCTCGTCTCTAACAGTAACACATTCAGAAGGTGAAAAGAAAGTCAAAAGCCAAACCAAGAGTCAAAACTGTAGGGATGCATAAACTAAAGGAAAATATAGACAGTGAAATCCTGGAAGGCTAGCTGGGAAATCTGAGTGAATACACAGGCTAATGAAGGAATATGCAAGCTAGAGACAGTTGCTGATGTTCAGGCTGCAGCCAATATTTGGCGCAGACACTGTACAGAATCCATTCGCCAGGGTGCTTCTGTGGTGTACTGTGCCTGCACCAATCACTGAAGCGAAGGCATTAGTTTATGGAGAATCCTGTTTAAGTTATGTGCAGTATAAGTACTCTTCTTATAACATCAGTCAAACAAAACATTTCTATTAAGATGTAGTATTTACAAATTAAGAGCAAATGAGTTTTAAAATACAATATTTATTCCCCTCAGAGTCCTTGTCTTTACAATTGATTGCTCTATGATGTGGGGGTTTTAAAACATCAAAGAAATTCTAAGAAAAATACTTCGCTTCCGGCAGAAAAGCTGTTTGTTTGGATCATTTTTCGCTGTAGTTAATTGCTGGAGGCATGATGCCACAAATGATGCCAATTTTTCCTTTCCAGAGTTAGTCTGACATGCGAATCCTTGCAAATAGCTTTTTAATCTCACTTAAAGTTAATTGATTCCTGCTTAAAACCCCTAAAATCTGGGCTTGGATTAAAAGAAAATGCAGTATTTTTCATCTTCATGAATCCTGCATTTCTGGTGATAATGCAGAGGGAGAGTTTGGAGTTGCCCCAACGCTAGACTGCATCGCCCGGACACTGTCGAGGTGTCACTTCACCACACGTTGCTGCTCTCTGGAAGGGATGGTAAGGTATGGTGAACCCCAATGGGAAATAAGTTCAGAGAGTCAGTGGCTGCAGTTTACCACTGTGCTTCTTCAAGGTGCAATAAAGTAGTGAGTTGATGCCTTTGCAAAGTAGCAATAGGGGCAAATACTATGGAAGGCAGCTTCAAAGCAGATTTGGCACAGTTTTCGTTGTTGAATCCATGCTGAAACCTGTGCCAAAAATCCATTGTGTGACCACACCCTTAGGGTCTAGGAGCTTCAAATTAGTCTCTGCCTGTACAGTTAACTTTTTAGAATACAATCACACTGTCTGCTTGCCCTATATGCCAGGAAAGCTCCAAATGTTTCTATAGGCCCCTGTTCGCCCAATAAAGGCTAAAAGAGTGTCATCCTATTTTCCGCCAGGCCAGCATACATCGATATATTTCATTTTAGCTATTAGAAATAGCTCTGCAAGCTGCACTATTCAATACAGACGAATCCCAGAAAAAAACATATATCCCATGGCATGCCATTTTTCTTTTATGGGAACCTACAAGTGTTGTATGCCACTGTAAGGCTAAACAATGTCATATATCCTCCAACACATGGTTGGACTGTAGGACCTGAGGTCCACTAGTAGAATTGATTCTTTTTTTTTAGGGAGGGGGATGGGAAAACTAGTAAATATGCTATAATTTTGGGCTTTTTTTCCACCATATACAGAGCAGATATTTGTATTTGTCATATTGCAAGGGGAATAGGTCATTGCAGCGGCATCAAACAGAAACATCCACGGAGCCCAGCAAGACCAGGTAGAAGATGCTGAGAGCCAGTGCCAGGAGGCAGGAAAGTATACTTCCCTTTACAAGTCTGCCTAGGAGGAGGGGTTACAAAACCACTGCACCCCCCAAAGGTTCACAACATTTTTAAGGACTGGCCATCAAGGTAAAATTTCATAAATCCTGTTAAATATGATGATAGAATAAATTCATTTCAATGGTGCACTAAGACACATTCTAGACAGATAAATGATTAGGAAAATGTTCAATTTTGTGTCATTTTAAATCCAAGAGCCACAAATCATTTGGGTCTTTTCAAATAGTTGTGGCATACTCATTAGCAATGACTTGAAGCACTTAGGTCTAGGGATGAGCAAACCCCAACTTCACCAGGTTCGGGTTCAGTGTTCGGGTGGGTTAGGAATTCCGTTATAGGTTCCGTTATAACGGAATATAGCGGTATTCTTAGATGGAATGCAAAACAGAAGCCTTTAGGAGGCATTCCATTTTGATATTTGCATTCTGCCTAGGAATTCTGTTATATTCCATTAGGTCCTATTTTAAATTTGTAAGGTGAAAGAAGATTCCAAATCTTTAAAACATCTGGATAGTATAAAAAAAGTAATCAATCAGCATATGATTGTAGACCTATTCTGTAAAGCACGGTAATCTTCCAGGCCTTTTTTTAAGGGCCTTTTACACTCATTTTATTATAAACCACCTAATATACCAGAGTCCACAGAAAATTTACTAAACGAGATCGACGAGGCGGAAAATCATAATGAGGTCGCTATTATGGGGGACTTCAACTACCCAGATGTAGACTGGGAAACTGAAACCTGTATATCTCATAAAGGAAATACGTTCTTGGCAATAGCCAAAGACAATTACCTTGCCCAACTGGTTCAAGACCCGACTAGAGGGACGGCCATACTGGACTTAGTATTAACCAATAGACCTGACAGAACAACAGATGTGCAGGTTGGGGGAAACCTGGGAAATAGTGACCATAAAGTAATAACCTTCCAATTATCATTCAAAAGAGTGTTTCTTCAGGGAGGAACAAAAATACCAAACTTCAAAAAAGCTAAATTTAGCGAACTAAGAGGGGCCATAGGCGCCAAACTAGAGAACGAGAGATTAATTGCCCAAGAGAGCAAAACTAACCCTAAAATGTTCCTCAATTATATAAATGGTAAAAAGTATAAATCTGAAGCTGTCGGCCCTTTACAGAGTGATGAGGGCATAGTTGAAGAGAGCGATGAGGAGAAAGCAAAGCTATAAAATATTTTTTTCTCCACTGTATTCACTGAAGAAAATAAACTGTAAGATGAAATGCAGAATGTAAAAGTAAATTTCCCATTAAAAGTGCCCTGTCTGACCCAGGAAGAAGTACAGTGGCGTCTTAAAAAGACTAAAATAGACAAATCCCCCGGACCAGATGGCATACCCCCGTATCCTAAGAGAATTAAGTAATGTCATAGCCAGACACTTATTTCTAATATTTAAGGACTCTGAGTAAAGTAATTGACACGGAAGAGGGCAGTATACTGCTTCAGATGGATCTTGATAGATTGGAGGCTGGGGCAGAGAAGTGGCAGATGAGGTTTAACACTGATAAATGTAAGGTTATGCACATGGGAAGGAATAATGCAAGTCACCCATACATACTAAATGGTAAAACACTGGGTAACACTGACATGGAAAAGGACCTAGGAATTTTAGTGAACAGAAAACTAAGCTGTAAAAAACAGTGTCAGGCAGCTGCTGCCAAGGCCAATAAGATAATGGGTTGCATCAAAAGGGGCATAGATGCCTGAGATGAGAACATAGTCCTACCACTTTACAAATCACTGGTCATACCACACATGGAGTACTGTGTACAGTTCTGGTCTCCTGTGAACAAGACAGACATAACAGAGCTGGAGAGGTTTCAGAGGAGGGCAACTAAAATAATAACTGGAATAAGTGATCTACAATACCCTAAACCAGTGATGGGCAACGTGCGGCTCTCCAGCTGTTGCTAAACTACAACTCCCACCATGCCCTGCAGTAGGCTGATAGCTATTGACAGGCTTTGCATGCTGGGAGTTGTAGTTCTGCAACAGCTGGAGAGCCGCACGTTGCCCATCACTGCCCTAAACGATTATCAAAATTAGGGCTATTCACTTTAGAAAAAAAGACGACTGAGGGGAGATCTAATAACTATGTATAAATATATCAGGGGTCATCAGTACAGAGATCTCTCCCATCATCTATTTATCCCCAGGACTGTGACTGTGACAAGGGGACATCCTCTGTGTCTTGAGAAAAGAAGGTTTGTACACAAACATAGAAGAGGATTCTTTATGGTAAGAGCAGGGAGACTATGGAACTCTCTGCCTGAGGAGGTGGTGACGGTGAGTACAATAAAGGAATTCAAGAGGGGCCTGGAAGTATTTCTGGAGTGTAATAATATTACAGGCTATAGCTACTAGAGATGGGTCGTTGATCCAGGGAGTTATTCTGATTGCCTGATTGAAGTCGGGGAGAAATTTTTTTCCCCTTAAGTGGAGAAAATTGGCTCCTACCTCACAGGTTGTTTTTTATTTTTGCCTTCCTCTGGATCAACTTGCAGGATAACAGGCCGAACTGGATGGACTAAATGTCTTTTTTCATCCTTATATTCTATGTTACTATGTTACTGGTCTGATGATTTGGAACAGACACTTGGCCAATCATTGGTCTGCCTAAACAACCCACTGATCAGATAACAAACAAGCAAATTCCAATTGGTTGGCTGACTTCATCTTTTATTCAAGCATGTTGATGTGCTGCCAACCTAATGTAAAGTGTGGGGAACAAACGATTATAGTAAAGGTCATTTGTTCATAGTCTCCATCGACCTATGTAAAGGCTCCTTTAAATCACCCATCAAAATATGTTATCGCCATAGGGTCACGTAAAAGGACTCTTTATTCAGGTTTATAAAGGTGAAACACAATCAGAGAGAACCAAAGGTGGAGGCCCCTCAAAGGATAAAGTTGAAAAAAAATAACGATAGCCAATTGTGTCCTTTGCCCAATTGTCGCCCACATCATTATGCAGCTATTCTCCTTGCGTAGTTTTGTCATAAAAGTGATTTTCTGGGAAGAACTGGATCTTCAGTCCTATGGGTTCCCTCTGGAAACTTCTAAAGAACGTTCACCATTAGCAGGAGTTCATTTATATATTCATTTTTATATTATAAAAATTACATATACTACAGCTTGGGGTTATAGGACACCTGAATTCTCTCAATAGAGGGTAGATAGGGATGGTTGAGATGGCTATTAATGTGTAAAAGGAGCAATTCGGTTAATAGGTATGTAGTTGGGAATTGTTGTAAATGTAATAACTTTAATAGCTTGGTTCTATATATTGAAAATCATAATGTGAACATACGGTGTGCATGTTGAAAGTTTAATCTTTGCGCTCAGTGATGCATAGCTCCTACTGGGAAATAAATACATACAGATATTTCTTTCAGTGCTTCAGCACAAATGTAGACATTACATACAGCCTTAGGAATCTCCTATAATTTTTTTCTGGATGGCTTTTATTTGCTCCTTCATTTCTCCAGTTTAACATCTGAGGGTAGGATCACAGGTGGTTGTTTGCTGTACAGATTTTTGTGACAGAAAATGCAATTCATGTCTGTGAATGGAGTTGTTACTGCAGCACGTGAGTGTAGATTTTTACAGATTTCATTCAGATGAATGGTCATAGATAGAGTTGAGCGAACACATGGATGTTCGGGTTCGAGAAGTTCGGCCGAACTTCCCAAAAATGTTCGGGTTCGGGATCCGAACTGGACCCGAACTTCACCCCGAACCCGAACCCTATTGAAGTCAATGGGAACCCAAACTTTTGGGCACTAAAAAGGCTGTAAAATAGCCCAGAAAGGGCTAGAGGGCTGCAAAAGGCAGCAAAATGTAGGTAAATCCCCTGCAAACAAATGTGGACAGGGAAATGAATTAAAATAGAATAAAATAAATAAAAATTAACCAATATCAATTGGAGAGAGGTCCCATAGCAGAGAATCATGCTTCATGTCACCCACCAATGGAGAAGGACACTTTTACTTGTTTAGGCCCCAGCACCCAGACAGAGGAGAGAGGTCCCATAGCAGAGAATCAGGCTTCATGTCACCCACCAATGGAACAGGCCACTTTCAGATATTTAGGCCCTGGCACCAAGACAGAGGAGAGAGGTCGCATAGCAGAGAATCAGGGTTCATGTCACCCACCAATAGAAAGGCCACTTTTACTTATTCAGGCCCCAGCACCCAGACAGAGGAGAGAGGTCCATAGCAGAGAATCAGGCTTCATGTCACCCACCAATGGAAAAGGCCACTTTCAGTTATTTAGGCCCCAGCACCCAGACAGAGGAGAGAGGTCCCATATCAGAAAATCAGGCTTCATGTCACCCACCAATGGAGAAGGACACATTTACTTGTTTAGGCCCCAGCACCCAGACAGAGGAGATAGGTCCCATAGCAGAGAATCAGGCTTCATGTCACCCACCACTGGAACAGGCCACTTTCAGATATTAAGGTCCCGACACCAAGACAGAGGAGAGAGGTCGCATAGCAGAGAATCAGGCTTCATGTCACCCACCAATGGAACAGGCCACTTTCAGATATTTAGGTCCCGGCACCAAGACAGAGGCGAGAGGTCGCATAGCAGAGAATCAGGCTTCATGTCACCCACCAATGGAACAGGCCACTTTCAGATATTTAGGCCCCAGCACCAAGATAGAGGTCACATAGCAGAGAATCAGGCTTCATGTCACCCACCAATGGAGAAGGACCCTTTACTTGTTTAGGCCCCAGCACCCAGACAGAGGAGAGAGGTCGCATAGCAGAGAATCAGGCTTCATGTCACCCACCAATGGAAAAGGCCACTTTCAGTTATTTAGGCCCCAGCACCCAGACAGAGGAGAGAGGTCCATAGCAGAGAATCAGGCTTCATGTCACCCACCAATGATGAAGGACACATTTACTTGTTTAGGCCCCAGCACCCAGACAGAGGAGATAGGTCCCATAGCAGAGAATCAGGCTTCATGTCACCCACCACTGGAACAGGCCACTTTCAGATATTAAGGTCCCGGCACCAAGACAGAGGAGAGAGGTCGCATAGCAGAGAATCAGGCTTCATGTCACCCACCAATGGAACAGGCCACTTTCAGATATTTAGGTCCCGGCACCAAGACAGAGGCGAGAGGTCACATAGCAGAGAATCAGGCTTCATGTCACCCACCAATGGAACAGGCCACTTTCAGATATTTAGGCCCCTGCACCAAGATAGAGGAGAGAGGTCATATAGCAGAGAATGAGGCTTCATGTCACCCACCAATTGAGAAGGACACTTTTACTTGTTTAGGCCCCAGCACCCAGACAGAGGAGAGAGGTCCCATAGCAGAGAATCAGGCTTCATGTCACCCACCAATGGAACAGGCCACTTTCAGATATTTAGGCCCTGGCACCAAGACAGAGGAGAGAGGTCGCATAGCAGAGAATCAGGGTTCATGTCACCCACCAATGGAACAGGCCACTTTCAGATATTTAGGTCCCAGCACCAAGACAGAGAGAGGTCCATAGCAGAGAATCAGGCTTCATGTCACCCACCAATGGAACAGGCCACTTTCAGATGTTTAGGTCCCGGCACCAAGACAGAGGCGAGAGGTCGCATAGCAGAGAATCAGGCTTCATGTCACCCACCAATGGAACAGGCCACTTTCAGTTATTTAGGCCCCAGCACCCAGACAGAGGAGAGAGGTCCATAGCAGAGAATCAGGCTTCATGTCACCCACCAATGATGAAGGACACATTTACTTGTTTAGGCCCCAGCACCCAGACAGAGGAGATAGGTCCCATAGCAGAGAATCAGGCTTCATGTCACCCACCACTGGAACAGGCCACTTTCAGATATTAAGGTCCCGGCACCAAGACAGAGGAGAGAGGTCGCATAGCAGAGAATCAGGCTTCATGTCACCCACCAATGGAACAGGCCACTTTCAGATATTTAGGTCCTGGCACCAAGACAGAGGCGAGAGGTCACATAGCAGAGAATCAGGCTTCATGTCACCCACCAATGGAACAGGCCACTTTCAGATATTTAGGCCCCGGCACCAAGATAGAGGAGAGAGGTCATATAGCAGAGAATCAGGCTTCATGTCACCCACCAATTGAGAAGGACACTTTTACTTGTTTAGGCCCCAGCACCCAGACAGAGGAGAGAGGTCCCATAGCAGAGAATCAGGCTTTATGTCACCCACCAATGGAACAGGCCACTTTCAGATATTTAGGCCCTGGCACCAAGACAGAGGAGAGAGGTCGCATAGCAGAGAATCAGGCTTCATGTCACCCACCAATGGAGAAGGACACTTTTACTTGTTTAGGCCCCAGCACCCAGACAGAGGAGAGAGGTCCCATAGCAGAGAATCAGGCTTCATGTCACCCACCAATGGAACAGGCCACTTTCAGATATTTAGGCCCCGGCACCAAGACAGAGGAGAGAGGTCGCATAGCAGAGAATCAGGCTTCATGTCACCCACCAATAGAAAGGCCACTTTTACTTATTCAGGCCCCAGCACCCAGACAGAGGAGAGAGGTCGCATAGCAGAGAATCAGGCTTCATGTCACCCACCAATGGAAAAGGCCACTTTCAGATATTTAGGCCCCGGCACCAAGATAGAGGAGAGAGGTCACATAGCAGAGAATCAGGCTTCATGTCACCCACCATTGGAACAGGCCACTTTTCAATATTTAGGCCCCTGGCACCCAGACGGAGGAGTGGTTCATTCAACTTTGGGTTGCCCCGCAATATAATGGTAAAATTAAAAAAAGAGGATTGAATAAAGAAGTGCCCTGGAGTCCAAGAATATATGGTTAAGAGGAGGTAGTTATAAATGTCTAATCTGCACAAGGGATGGACAGGTCCTGTGGGATCCATGCCTGGTTCATTTTTATGAATGCCAGCTTGTCCACATTGGCTGTGAACAGGCGGCTGCGTTTGTCTGTAATGACGCCCCCTCCCGTGCTGAATACACGTTCAGACAAAACACTGGCCGCGGGGCAGACCAGCACCTCCAAGGCATAAAAGGCTAGCTCTCGCCATGTGGAAAATTTGGAGACCCAGAAGTTGAATGGGGCCGAACCATCAGTCAGTACGTGGAGGGGTGTGCACACTTACTGTTCCACCATGTTAGTGAAATGCTGCCTCCTGCTAACACGTTCCGTATCAGGTGGTGGTGCAGTTAGCTGTGGCGTGGTGACAAAACTTTTCCACATCTCTGCCATGCTAACCCTGCCGTCAGAGGAGCTGGCCATGACACAGCTGCGTTGGCGACCTCTCGCTCCTCCTCTGCCTTCGCCTTGGGCTTCCACTTGTTCCCCTGTGACATTTGGGAATGCTCTCAGTAGCGCGTCTACCAACGTGCGCTTGTACTCGCGCATCTTCCTATCACGCTCCATTGCAGGAAGTAAGGTGGGCACATTGTCTTTGTACCGGGGATCCAGCAGGGTGGCAACCCAGTAGTCCGCACACGTTAAAATGTGGGCAACTCTGCTGTCACGCAGGCACTGCAGCATGTAGTCGCTCATGTGTACCAGGCTCCCCAGAGGTAAGGACAAGCTGTCCTCTGTGGGAGGCGTATCGTCATCGTCCTCCGTTTCCCCCCAGCCACGCAC
This sequence comes from Bufotes viridis, assembly GCA_033119425.1. NCBI lineage: Eukaryota > Metazoa > Chordata > Amphibia > Anura > Bufonidae > Bufotes > Bufotes viridis. Next base: position 280,124,450 of record CM065593.1, read on the forward strand.
CAGTGATGGGCCCTTACTAGATCTTTTCCTCATTGTTACCGTGCACCACAATAAGTAAAAATTATTTGGCCCAATGTATTGAATTCAAATTCAGGCCTTTTTTAACAGGCACCTAACACTATCTGGCTATCTATTTATGTACCGTATTACACTAATCCAGGCACAGCAGTAACCACAGATTTAGGGTAATATCAATTGTAGGCCTAGTATTTAGGCCCTGGATGAAAGGTATCCTTTTACGGACAGATTTACACTTGGAGATGCACAGTAGCGTGTGAAAAAATATATAGGATTATGCTTTCAGCACTTGTATTTTAACACTTTGTGTAATATACCCTTTAACGGAAAGAAATACACTTAGGGATGCAAAACAGTGTGTGCAAATGTAGAGGATTATGCTGTATTTTAACACTTACTGTAATATACCCTTTAACGGAAAGAAATACACTTGGAGATGGACGGTAGCCTGTGAAGTTATTGAGGATGACCCTACCAGCACTTATATTTACACCTTGAGTATAATATACCCTTTTACTGACAGAAATACACTATGAGATGCACAATAGTGTGTCCAAATTTAAAGGATTATGCTGTCAGCAATTGTAATTTAACACTTTGTGTTATATACCCATTTACGGAAAGAAATACACTTGGAGATGCACGCTGAGTGTAATATACCCTTTTACAGACATATTTACACTTGGCCTGCAACAGCTGGAACACCAGATTTTGGGTATTGCTTTTTTAGAAATTGAATTTCACCCCAGAACAAAATGATATATCCTTTCACGGACACTATGAAACTTGTCCAGTCACAGCTGGAACACCAGATTTACGGTATTGCTATTTTGGTAATTAAATTTCAACCCAGAACAAAAGCTATACTTTTACGGACACTATGAAACTTGTCCAGCCACAACTGAAACCAGTGATTTAGGGTATTGCTATTTTGGAAATTGAATTTCACTCCAGAAAAAAATATATATTCTTTGCCAGACAGTATTTCACTTGGCTAGCCACAGCTGGAACACCAGATTTAGGGGATTGCTATTTTTTGAAGTGAATTTCACCTCTCAATAAAATATATAAAATTCTATCCTGAGTTTCTAGGGGTGACAATAAGCACAGCACAGATGTATGATATAGCAAAAATAAAACTACTATTGATGGATTAATGGACTTGGTGGCAGCTTGTGCACCACAAGACACAAAATGGCCGCCGATCACCCCAGAAAAAAGTGACAGAAAAACGCTCTGGCTAATTTAATCCCGGCTTAATCTCGCTCTAACAGCAGCTGCATCCTATCCCTACAATAGTCAGAGCAGAGTGACATGCGGCGCGACGTGACTCCAGCTTAAATAGTGGCTGGGTCACAAGCTGCATTTGGCCAATCACAGCCATGCCAATAGTAGGCATGGCTGTGATGGCCTCTTGGGGCAAGTAGTATGGCGCTTGTTGATTGGCTGCTTTGCAGGCTTTCAAGATGCGCCATAGAAATCAACGAACAACGAACCCGAACCCTAAATTTTTCGTAAATGTTCGGGTTCGGGTCCGTGTCATGAACACCCCATCGTTCATCCCTAGTCATAGACAGAACAAATCTAGTAGGTGTAAACAGATCCCTAAAAGTGCAGCTGAGAAGTATAACTCTGATAATTAAAAGAAATGTTCCAGAATTGGTGAAAAGGTATGCTGTCCTATGTGAGCACATGACAGGTCCTCTTTTTTAGCATTTTCATTTTGGCAGTTCTATACAATTGAAAATTATTTACAAAATATTATCCTTCCATAACAGTCAGCACAGATAGATAAAACCCCCTTTATTGATAGTAATTTCATTGTCAGTGTATTACTTTGAGGAGAAGATACCCCTTACTAGTATGAATTAGGATGAGTATGGCAACTCTATTGTTCTCTTCATAGGCCTGTATACCGATGTGCACAGATGTGAATTGCACTTATCAGGGTAATGTGTGATACTCTAATCAAGTCACTCACCTGCCCATACCTCTTTGGCCGCAGTGAATGGCCTGACAGTCAATTGAGATTGTGTGCTGTGCTAAGCCCTAACAAAAGAGGAAGTTAAGAATCAGGACAGCAAGTAGAACATATGGAGTGACTTCAAAAAATTATAGTTATATTATAGTTATTATTATACTCTAATCAAGTCACTCACCTGCCCATACCTCTTTGGCCGCAGTGAATGGCCTGACAGTCAAGTGAGATTGTGTGCTGTGCTAAGCCCTAACAAAAGAGGAAGTTAAGAATCAGGACAGCAAGTAGAACATATGGAGTGACTTCAAAAAATTATAGTAGGGATAGGTGGAACCGCACACCAGTTATAATTTTGGAGGCGCCATTCGGAAGGGTCCTTCAGTGTCTTATGTTAGAAAAAGTACATTATCCACCTTGTAGACCCATAGTGACTTATTTTTTATCTATTTATTTTATGCACTTATATAGCGCTGCTATATTCTGCAACGTTTTACAGACATTAGCATCAAGTTGTCCCCAATGGGGCTCGCAATCTAAGTTCCCTATCAGTATGTCTTTGAAGTGTGGAAGGAAACCGGAGCACCCAGAGGAAACCCACACAAACATGTGGAGAACATACAAACTCCATGCAGATTTTGTCCTTGGCCGGATTCGAAACTAAGACCCTGCACTGCAAAACCCAGTGCTAACCACTGAACCACCATGCTGCCCGCTCAACCAAGTCCATCTCGGCACTACTTTCCATCCTGTTGGAGAAAATATTTACTCCACTAGTGTGCAAGTTCTTTTCCACTATGTACCACACTATTCTTGGAGATAATTCAATGATATAATCCTTTACCATATCACAGTATCCTAGTTACATGGGACGTTTGCAGCCCATACAAGTCAATTCAACACTTTACTTAAAGCAGGAGCTTTAAGCATTGGGATGTTATCTTGATTTTTATTCGTTTTCATTTATAGCTAAGTCCTTTTTCTAGGATCTATTAGAACTGGTACTATATCATCCAATAATTTCTTCTTGTTCGGTGACCAATACTCCCTTTAGTAACAAGGTACCGTGATGGGATAAAATGTGGCCCCCTTTACTCAAATATCTTCATGTCTATATTTGAAGACAATTTTATCTACCAGAATCCCCCTTTTTACAATGTATGCCATATGCTGTAACTGGTATATACAGGCATGGGATTCAGCTGTTTCCCTCCTGTTCATTAGATCCGGTTGTTATGTTAAAATTACAGCCGGATCAGAGAACCGTGTTGCTGGCTGAATCCCAATCCGGAGCTCGGCAGTGGTAGCAGCAGGTCAGGGGGAGATGAGCGATACAGATTAAAGAAGACATTTCATGGGTCCGAACATTGTAAGATAACTATCTGGAAATGTAGAGCAGCGCCCAGGGATCTCACTGCACTTACTATTATCCCTGTGGCCCCGTTACCTTCTCCCGCACTGTATGGTAATTGCTACTAACTTCGCAACAGGGAGGAGACATCAGCTTCTCTCCCTGGGCGTTCCTTCTCCCTGGCTGTAGCGCTGTCCAATCTCAGCGCAGAGCTCACAGCTTGGGAGGAATGCCCAGCGAGAGAAGCTGATGTAGTTCTCCCTGTAGCCAAGTTAGTAGCAATTACCATACAGCGTGGGAGAAGGTAATGGGGCCACAGCAGGCAAACAAAACGGCACCCAGGGATAATAGTAAGTGCAGTGAGATCCCTGGGCATCCAAATAGTTATCTTACAATGTTCGGACCCATGAAAGGTTTTCTTTAATGTTTCAGCAGAGCAAGGTAGAGGCGTCTCCTTTTCCTGCTCTTCTGATGGGCTGCAGGCACTAGGCTTGTAACCTATCAAAGGCTGGCGCAGGCAGAGCGATGACGTTATCGCGTCCGCCTGAGCCGAGATTTGTACTGCAAGGGACACAGGCCGGAAGAGGCCTGCATTGCTTCCAGCATGGAGGTTAGTATTAGCGTTTTTTTTTTCTTTCATGTGGCGTGCTATGGGGGCATCAACTGGGGGAATTACTGACACATTATGGGGGACACTATGGGGGCATTACTGGCACATGATGGGGGACACTATAAGGGCATCTACTGGGGGCATTACTGGCACATCATGGGGGCACTATGGGGATATCTACTGGCACATGATGGGGGACACTATGGGGGCATCCACTGGGGCATTACTGGCACATCATGGGAAGAACTATGGGGGCATCTAATGGCACATCATGGGGGACACAATTGGGCTTTACTGGCACATCTTGGGGGGACACTATGGGGGCATCTACTGGGTGCATTATTGGTACATCATGAGGCACACTATGGGGGCATCTACTGGCACATGCTGGGGGAAACTGTGGGGACATTACTAGCGAATGATGAGGGATACCATGGGGGCATTACAGGCACATAATGGGGGACATTATGGGGGCATTACTGGCACATCATGGGGGACACTATGGGGGCATCTACTGGGGGCATTACTGGCACATAATGGGGGCACTATGGGGGCATCTACTGGATGCATTACTGGCACATCATGGAGGACTATGGGAGCATTGATACTGACACATTTGGAGACAATTACACTGGTGCATCATGGGGGACACTATGGGGACATTTATACTGGCACATCATGTGGACACTATGGGGGCATATAGTACTGGCACATTATGGGGACACTATGGTGTTGGAGGGGGGAAAGAACACTAATGGGGTATATTATATAGGCATATTATGGGAGCACTATGAAGGGGTATTTATACTGATGTATTACGGGGGAAACTATGAGGGAATCCTATACTGGCACATTATAGGGGCACTACGGGGTTGGCGGGGAAACTATGGGGCATATTATATAGGCAAATTATGGGGAAGGAGAAGGAGCACTATAGGGATGATTTTTTTGTACTGCCACACACAATGGGAGCATTTTTGATCTAGTACACATTATTAGGGGGCATTTTTTGTACCTACGCACATTATAAGGGACATTCATTGTACTGGTGATCATTTTAAGTGGCTAGTTTGCCCATCAAATTGCTTCACTCAGTGTGGCTATCCCTCCCAGTTATACAAACCATTAGAAAACGTGGTGTGGTGTTTAACAAGCAGGATATGCTCAACCCATATGCAGTTGTGCATGTATATAGGGGAGCACATCCTGCACTTGTAGTTCGTTGCTAGGGGCAATCAACAGCAAAAAATGCATACAATGGAAGATGCCAGAATTGGACTACAAGTACCACAATAACCATCCTACATACGATAACGATAATGTGGATGTGGAGAACAATCAAAAACATAACCATAGCAAAGGCAGGTGCACTGTTCGGCAATACTAAACCCTGACACTGATAAAATTGAGAGGTTAGTTCGACATATCCTACTAGGAGGACATGTCTTAAGCTCGGACACCACGGCAAGGTCTCTCAAGTAGCCCGAGGCCCTACCACTTAACCTACCTGTGCCGTATGGGCGATACCAGGAGCCGTTGGGCATTACGGGAGCATAAGGCCTGACTCACAGACAGCTAACCAGTGACCTCCAGCATGTAACCATGCTTGCAATGGGAGGGAGGTGGGAGGTGCCTGTGAGCCCCACCCGAGACCGGCTGATATGGCCCAGAGCCTCCCAGGTGCACCTGAATGTAGCCTGTAGATGAAAAGCAGGCACATTTAAATCGGAGTTTATACACCTCCAAACATATTATACAAACCATTAGGAAACGTGGTGTGGTGTTTAACAAGCAGGATATGCTCAACCCATATGCAGTTGTGCATGTATATAGGGAAGCACATCCTGCACTTGTAGTCCGTTGCTAGGGGCAATCAACAGCAAAAAATGCATACAATGGAAGATGCCAGCAACGGACTACAAGTACCACAGTTACTATAAGATTTAGTGCCAGGGACTACTATGAGGAAAAGGGATCCGTTAACAAGAGGACGTTGTTTACACATAAGTACCATCCATTCTGTCCAAAAATTATACACGTATTGAATCAACACTAGTCACTCCTGAAGAAGACTTATTCTTCCCCTAAGGAATTCCACTCACCCGCTATGCTTTGTTACAGATGTAATAGGAATCTTCGGAATAACCCTGGGTGGGCAGACATTGGTAGCCTTACTAGGCAACCAACACAAACCTTTTTATCATATGCATGCATTCTTCCCTTTTTACACTGTGCACAAATAAAATAAATATAAGAAAATATAAAAAAGCAACATAAATATAGGTTCTCCATAATTCTACTAACCCACAGAAAACACCATAAATATAAAAATGCATTTTTTTCACACTGTTTAACCCCCACCCCTAAAAGTTTGTATTTTTTCCTGCTTGCCTTCCAAGAGCCACAACCTTTTAAATGTTCCATTCCCATAGCCATATAGGAGCTTTTTTTATGGCACCATTTAATTTACCATACATTATATTGAAAAACAGGAACAAAAATTATTTGTGGAGTAAAACTGAAAAAAAAATCACAATTTTACCATTTTTGGGGGGGTTTTGTTTTTACAGCATTCATTAACATAACTAGAATTTTTTTAGATGTTAAGACTGACAGGTTCTCAGTTTGGGGCTGTGGCCTAAGGGAACGTATTATCAGAAAATGATGTTATAATTTATACATGCATTCTTTACACCATTTGTTTATATTGCATTTTTTCCTGATATTTTCGATGTTTTAAACCTGTAGAAAAAAAAGCTAGAAAAAACTCCATGCCCAGAGCATGCTACGTTTCTATAAAGATTTCCATGGATCCAAAAAACACTACAAAAATGGCCATAGACTTTCCAATATTTTATTATAGACCTCGACATCTGGCTCCTGCATTTTTGAAAGAAAAAAAAGTCACTAAAAACGTTGCAAAAAAGTCACTAAAAAGTGGATAAGCACTGTTTCTGAAGCTAGCCTAATGCAAATTTCTGAAATGCCATTCAGAGCTCCGAGCAGCAAGTCAGGCAAAATAACTGCCCCATAATAATGTGCGCAAAATAGAATAAAAAATATACCATCAAGAACTAACAGATATTAAAACATATATATGTCAGTAAATAATTTTAATAAGTAAAATGCCAACATTTCTTTTAATTAACTGTACATGTACATTGGATTTATAATGTGTATGTAATGTTTTCTACCCTAAAAAAACTGGTGGTTTGCCAGTGCAAGACCACAAGTCAGACTTTGTAGACAAGGTTGCATTAATAAGGATTTTTCTTCTGTGCGAAATGTCTTTGCAGTCACTGATGAGAACTGTGACATAAGTTTTATTTTTATTCTGTAGAGGTAATACATTGCAAATAATAAAAAACAATTAAATTAAAAAGCCTGGTTGTCTTGCTTTAAGGCATCACATCTTATGTCTGTATCTGTAATTTTCCCTCTGAAGTTACTGTAATACTTTATTTCTGACTTATCTGTATTTTGTAAGAATACATAAGCCACCCATAAAAAATATTATGCACACTTGTTTGACTTTGAAATGCTCTTGGATCAGTAGCAATCCTGAATAAATAATACAGGCATTGGCTTTTTGTTGTCCTATGGGATTAATCATATTAGCACACAGTGTTTTTTTCTTCTATGAACAACCAAAATTAACATTTTAAATTCTCCCTACACGAAAAGACAAATAACTTTATTTTATTTCTGATCTCAAAATGTTAGAGTAGGAGCAATAGGAACTTTAATCATGGCATAGTCTAGTATTACTCATGCACAGGCATAACAAACAGAGAAGTAAGTTCTGAAAACAATATAACAATAACAATAGAAAAGACAGTTGCACTCTGCAGTCTTACTAAATCCTCATTCTGATGGTAAAATTCAGAATTAAACCATCAAAAAATGTGGTGTTAAAAGGAGGAGATGTTTGTGAGTCGTCCTAATGCTCCTGTAATTGCCCACTGGCCCCTGATATCGCCCATATGGCACAGGTAGGTGAGTGTTAGGGCCTCGGGCTACTTGAGAGACCTTGACGCTGGTGCCCGAACTTAAGACATGTCCTCCTAGTAGGATATGTCGAACTAACCTCAATTTTAACATCAGTGTGAGGGTTTAGTGTGACGGCAGTGTGCACCTATCTCTGGTTCTGTGTTTGTTCTAAAATTCAGAATTAGCCAACATATCCTACTGTGGAGGACATGTCTGAGCCCGAGTCTATTGTGGTACTTGTGGTCCACTGCGGGCATCCTCTATTGTATGCATTTTTGCTGGGGATCACCATTAGCAACGGGCCACAAGTGCAGGATCTGCTGCCCTGTATATATATGCACAACTGAATTTGGGTTTGAGCATTTCCTGCCTGTTTAACACCATGCCATTTGTTCAGTCGTTTTGTATATTGAGTTGTTTGGAGGTGTATAAACTCCTAGGTAATAATGCCTAATTTCCATCCACAGGCTACATTTAAGTGCATCTGTAAGGCCTGGGCCATATCAGCCAATCTTGGGTGGGGCTCACAGTCTCCTTCCTCCTCTCATTGCAGGCATGGCGACATGCTGGAGGTTACTGGGGAGTTTTCTGCGAGTCGGCCTTTAAACTCCTGTACAGGGAGTGCAGAATTATTAGGCAAATGAGTATTTTGACCACATCATCCTCTTTATGCATGTTGTCTTACTCCAAGCTGTATAGGCTCGAAAGCCTACTACCAATTAAGCATATTAGGTGATGTGCATCTCTGTAATGAGAAGGGGTGTGGTCTAATGACATCAACACCCTATATCAGGTGTGCATAATTATTAGGCAACTTCCTTTCCTTTGGCAAAATGGGTCAAAAGAAGGACTTGACAGGCTCAGAAAAGTCAAAAATGGTGAGATATCTTGCAGAGGGATGCAGCACTCTTAAAATTGCAAAGCTTCTGAAGCGTGATCATCGAACAATCAAGCGTTTCATTCAAAATAGTCAACAGGGTCGCAAGAAGCGTGTGGAAAAACCAAGGCGCAAAATAACTGCCCATGAACTGAGAAAAGTCAAGCGTGCAGCTGCCAAGATGCCACTTGCCACCAGTTTGGCCATATTTCAGAGCTGCAACATCACTGGAGTGCCCAAAAGCACAAGGTGTGCAATACTCAGAGACATGGCCAAGGTAAGAAAGGCTGAAAGATGACCACCACTGAACAAGACACACAAGCTGAAATGTCAAGACTGGGCCAAGAAATATCTCAAGACTGATTTTTCTAAGGTTTTATGGACTGATGAAATGAGAGTGAGTCTTGATGGGCCAGATGGATGGGCCCGTGGCTGGATTGGTAAAGGGCAGAGAGCTCCAGTCCGACTCAGACGCCAGCAAGGTGGAGGTGGAGTACTGGTTTGGGCTGGTATCATCAAAGATGAGCTTGTGGGGCCTTTTCGGGTTGAGGATGGAGTCAAGCTCAACTCCCAGTCCTACTGCCAGTTTCTGGAAGACACCTTCTTCAAGCAGTGGTACAGGAAGAAGTCTGCATCCTTCAAGAAAAACATGATTTTCATGCAGGACAATGCTCCATCACACGCGTCCAAGTACTCCACAGCGTGGCTGGCAAGAAAGGGTATAAAAGAAGAAAATCTAATGACATGGCCTCCTTGTTCACCTGATCTGAACCCCATTGAGAACCTGTGGTCCATCATCAAATGTGAGATTTACAAGGAGGGAAAACAGTACACCTCTCTGAACAGTGTCTGGGAGGCTGTGGTTGCTGCTGCACGCAATGTTGATGGTGAACAGATCAAAACACTGACAGAATCCATGGATGGCAGGCTTTGGAGTGTCCTTGCAAAGAAAGGTGGCTATATTGGTCACTGATTTGTTTTTGTTTTGTTTTTGAATGTCAGAAATGTATATTTGTGAATGTTGAGATGTTATATTGGTTTCACTGGTAAAAATAAATAATTGAAATGGGTATATATTTGTTTTTTGTTAAGTTGCCTAATAATTATGCACAGTAATAGTCACCTGCACACACAGATATCCCCCTAAAATAGCTAAAACTAAAAACAAACTAAAAACTACTTCCAAAAATATTCAGCTTTGATATTAATGAGTTTTTTGGGTTCATTGAGAACATGGTTGTTGTTCAATAATAAAATTAATCCTCAAAAATACAACTTGCCTAATAATTCGGCACTCCCTGTAATTTAGCCCACTGGCCCCTGGTATTGCCCATATGGCACAGGTAGGTGAGTGTTAGGACCAGAGCTACTTGAGAAACCTTGGCGCGGTGCTCGGGCTCAGACATGTCCTCCACAGTAGGATATGTTGGCTATTTCAGAATTTAACATCAGAATGAGGGTTTAGTAAGACATAAGAATGCATCCAAATACAAATTGCAAATACAACTGAAAATTATCAAAGACACCTCTACATTTTCTAACATGCCAAGCCAAAAGATCCAACAAGGACGAGGGACAAGTGGCTACCTTTGCTGAAGCTTAGGGAGGTATGACCCAAGCATCAAAGTCTGGAAGGCTCACCCAAAATGTTGCGCTGAGGGTGGATGTCAGGAAACTAGTTGCCTGTCAGCATCTCCATTCTCTTTGCAGCATCTCCATTCTCTTTGATGGGCAAAGCAGCAGATGTACTCAACCCTTCTGTTACTCCACACTGCAGGCTGCTTGTGTCCATCCTCACCTGCTTTGGCTTATGCACATTTCCACAGAGCACACATGTGCATTCTTCCGAGCTCATAAAGGGCCAGCACACATGGGCTGTCTGTTCCCAGCCAATTGAAGCATTTCCTGTGGTATATAGGCGACCTTCCCCTATGGGAAGTTGTAAGAGGTTCCTAGGTTGTTTAGTCTCCATCCCACACCACCACTGATAAAAAGAAATATTAAACTTGATCCTAGCAATTGCTCATACATTACAGAATCCACTTTTGTGTTGGTGTAGAAATATTCTTTCCTCTAGACGTGGAGAATGTCCCTTTTGTTATAGTTACTGTCCTGGGTATAAATAGATAAGGAGTGTAATCGTTGTATTGACCTTTTATATATTTTTATATAGTTATTAGGTCATCCCTCAACCATCTTTTTTTCTAAAATAAATAGCTACTCTTGCCAAAATGACGGAGAGCACAACAGAAAATCGGCAGACCCTATTAAATCAATGAGGTACGATAGACCTTGGAACTGCATTATAGATTTGGTTATGAAGCCTTATCTTTTAAACCACAGCCATGTGTTAAAATATCAGCAACAGAAAACCATCATGTAAGCCTAGACTAAAAAAAAAATAAAGGTTTAGTTGGAGTAGCAGGAAAGATTTACTAGTTAAAACCATGTTTCCATCGTGTCCATTGCTCTACTGGATACTTTAAAGGACCCCATACAAATTAGATTATCGTCGGTCGAACCCACCAGTTTCAGTGGGGTCAGTTGACTATCTAATGTGTGTGCAGATTTCTGAGATCTGAACTGACATATAAAAGAAGGGGAGACAAGGAGCAGTCAAGTTGAATTTCAATGCCTGATTCTTATGTTTGGGCTTTCCCCCCTCTTGTCATTGAAAACACATGCATGTTCTTCTGAACCAAGCAAGCATGGGGGAGTCAGGAGTTAGAGCTGTTGGTCCAGCAAACAGCTATTGAAGGTGTACCATTAGTCATTGCTAGAGTTGAGCGAACCCAAACTGTATAGTTCGGGTTCATACCGAATTTTGGGGTGTTCGGGACACGGACCCGAACCCAAATATTTTCAAAAAGTTTGGGTTCGAGTCCGCTCTTCCCGCTTTCTGAAGGGCTGCACAGCAGCCAATCAGCAATCGTTTTACTTCTTGCCCTAAGAAGCCATCACAGCCGTGCCTACTAATGGCATGGCTGTGAATGGCTGAGTGCAGCATGTGACCCAGCCTCTTTATAAGCTGGAGTCACTTAGTGCCGCACGTCAGTCTGCTTTATTGAGATTAGAGCAAGGTTGCTGCTGGTGCGATCAGGGACAGAATAGGGCAGAAATCTGAAGAACCTGTGCAACTATAATCCACAAGATACAGCACATAGAGAGGGAGGGAGCCTCAGCAATCTAACATTTCTGTACCCAGCCACTGCCAGGGAGATTTTTTTTGTAATCCATCTGTTACAGAGGTGGGGTCAGCGGCCATTTTAGGCACTGCAGAGTACTGCATGTCTGCCAGCTTGCCAGGGACATCAGCCTAATCCTATTTTGTAGCTCAGGGAAGGAAAAAAAATTTTTTTTTCTGGCTGCTCAAGTCCCCTATATTGCCTTTTGTATGTTTAAGGGGTGACATAGTCCATTTGTCTACCCTGGGATCTGTGGTGACACAGAGCACTTTTGTATACTATGCACTAAACCGTATATTCCATTTCAGCTATCAAATAGTGCATCAGTGTATTTTACTTAAAAAAAAGTGGTCATCCTGATCCACCAAGCCTATTTTACACCGCCAAAATATATATTTGACATTTCTGCAGTGAAATAGAGAATCCATGTAATTTTGGGGGAAAAACGTATTCCTTGTCCACAAAACAGGTCTGCATAAACCGTCCAACGACATATTTTATATTTCTGAATGGAAACAGTGCTTCTTTGTTTTTTATAGAAAAAAAACGTTATTCAAGATCCACCCAACAGTCTAAAATACCCATTACAACCACCTATTTTACATTGCTGCTGTGAAATACAGCATAAGTGTATTTTTTTGGCAAAAAAGTGGAAATCTTGATCCACAAAGCATTTTGAAATACACCGCCTAAATACCGATTTCACATTACAGCTGAAAAATAGTGCATTATTCTTTTTTTGTGTGAAAAAAGCAAAATTCCTGCTTCACAAAGCAGTTGTACATACACGGTATAAATACCTACATTTAATTTACAGCAGTGAAAAACTGCATTTGTCAATTTCGGTGACAAAAGTCGTGACATAGTCCATTTGTCTAGCCTGGGATCTGTGGTACCACAGAGCACTTTTGTATATTATGCACTAAACCTAATATTCCATTACATCTATCAAATAGTGCATCAGTGTATTTTAGTAAAAAAAAATGTGGTGATCCTGATCCACCAAGCCTATTTTACACCGCCAAAATATATATTTGACATTTCTGCAGTGAAATAGAGAATCCGTGTAATTTTGGGGGGTTAACCGCATTCCTTGTCCACAAAACAGTTCTGCATACACCGTCCAACTACATATTTTATATTTCTGCATAGAAATAGTGCTTTTGTTTTTTATAGAAAAAAAAACGTTATTCAAGGTCCACCAAACAGTCTGAAATACCCATTACAACCACCTATTTTACATTGCTGCTGTGAAATACAGCATAAGTGTCCATTCACACGTCCGTTTGTGTTTTGCGGATCCACGGATTCGCAAAACACGGACATCGGCGATGTGCGTTCCGCAATTTGCGGACCGCATATCGCCGGCACTATATAGAAAATTTATTTTCTTGTCCGCAATTGCGGACAAGAACAGGACATGTTCTATTTTTTTCGGGAACGCGATTGCGGACCCAGAAGTAAGGATCCGTAATTGCGGACCCGGAAGTAAGGAACCGCAAAATGCGGAACAGAATTGCGGACGTGTGAATGGACCCTAAGTGTATGTTTTTTGACAAAAGAGTGGTAATCCTGATCCACAGAGTATCTTGAAATACACCGTTTAAATACCTATTTCACATTACAGATGAGAAATAGTGCATTATTCTTTTTTGTGTGAAAAAAGCAATATTCTTGCTTCATAAAGCAGTTGTACATACATGGTATCAATATCTAATTTAATCTAATTTATTTAAAAATAATAAAAACAATGTCAAAAAAAACATTTTTGTCATCTCACATTACAAAAACTGTAATAGCAAGCGATCAAAAAGTTATATGCACTCAAAAATAGTGCCAATCAAACCGCCATCTCATCCCGCAAAAAATAATACCCCACATAGGACAATTGCCCAAAAAAATTAATTAAAACATAGAAGGAAGGGAACGCCATATGGTTTTTGTAAGGCAGATTTTGCTGGACTGGTTTTTTGACATTATGTCCCATTTGAAGCCTCTCTGATGCACCCCTACAGTAGAAACTCCAAAAAAGTGACCCCATTTTGGAAACTAAGGGATATGGTGGCAGTTTTGTTTGTACTATTTTAGGGTAAATATGATTTTGGTTGCTCTATATTACACTTTTTTTGAGGCAAGGTAACAAAAAATAGAAATTCTGAAATTTCATCTCCATTTGCCAATAACTCTTGTAGAACACCTAAAGGGTTAACAAAGTTTGTAAAATCGGTTTTCAATACCTTGAGAGGTGTAGTTTCTTAGATGGAGTCACTTTTATGGAGTTTCTACTGTAGGGGTGCATCGGGGGGCTTCAAATGGGACATGGTGTAAAAAAAACAGTCCAGAAAAATCCGCCTTCCAAAAACCATATGGCGTTCCATTCATTCTGTGCCCTGCCGTTTGGCCATACAGCAGTTTACGACCACATATAGGGTGTTTCTGCAAACTACAGAATCAGGGCAATAAATATTAAGTTTTGTTTGGCTGTTAACCCTTGCTTTGTTACTGGAAAAATTGATTAAAATTGAAAATTTCCCAAAAAATCTAAATTCAGAAATGTTATCTCCATTTGCCATTAACTCTTGTGGAAAACCTAAAGGGTTAACAATGTTTTTAAAATCAGTTTTGAATACCTTGAGGGGTGTAGTTTCTAGAATGGGGTCATTTTTGGGTGGTTTCTATTATGTAAGCCTCACAAAGTGGGTTTTTGAAAATTTCTGAAAAATTTCAAGATTTGCTTCTAAACCTCTAAGCCTTGAAACGTCCCCAAAAAATGAAATGACATTCCCAAAATGATCGATACATGAAGTTGACATATGGGGAATGTAGATCAATAACTTTTTGTTGGCGGTATTACAATGTATTATAGAAGTAGAGAATATGAAACTTGGAAAATTGCTAATTTTTCTAAATTTTTGTTAAATTTGGTATTTTTTATAAATAAAAATGAAATTTTTCGACTCCATTTTACTACTGTCATGAAGTACAATATGTGACGAAAAAACACTCTCAGAATGGCCTGTATAAGTAAAAGCGTTTAAAAGTTATCACCACATAAAGTGACACTGGTCAGATTTGCAAAAAATGGCCTGGTCCTTAAAGGGAACCGGTCACCAGGAAATTCACTGATAAACCAGGCATGCTGCCTTGTAGGGCTCACTCTGCTGAATATAATGACACCTTTCACTTGGTGATCTGTTGCTTTATTGTGGAGAAAAAGCACTTTTAATCCATATGCTAATGAGCTGATTTGAGTCCAGTAGTTGATATGAGTCCAGTGTTTTTTCTATTGAGAGCTGTAGCCACTCCCCTATTCACTTCTATAGATCAATAAATAAATAAACCACACCCCCTTTACAACTGAAGTAGTGAATAGGGGAGTGGCTACAGATCTGAATAGAAAAAACGCTGGACACAAATCAGCTCATTAGCATATGGATTAAAAGTACTATTTATCCACAATAAAGCAACAGATCACCAAGTGAGAGGTATCATTATATTCAGCAGAGTGAGCTCTACAAGGCAGCATGCCGGGTTTATCAGTGAATTTCCTGGTGACAGGTTCCCTTTAAGGTGAAATATGTCCGTGTCCTTAAGGGGTTTAATAATTATTTCCAGTTTATAACAGTCTAATACTGCATCTGTGAATTTTGGTGACCAAATCCGTGTTCTGGGTCCCCAAATCTGGTGTCCATACATAGTATAAATATCTACTTTTAATATACAGCAGTTAAAAACTGCATTTTGGGGTTTTATTGAAAAAAGCTGTGTTTTAGGCCGAACAAACAGTTGTGCATCCGTCGTTTAAATAATTATTTACAAATTATAGCAGTTAAATACTGCATTTGTGAATTTTGGTGACCAAATCCGTGTTCTGGGTCCCCAAATCTGGTGTCCATATGTAGTATAAATATCTACTTTTAATGTACAGCAGTTAAAAACTGCATTTTGGGGTTTTATTGTACGTTGTACGTCCGGCGTACAAATAATTAATTTCAATTTTACAGCAGTGAAATACTAATTTTCTGTATTTTATTACAAAAATACTTGTTCTTGTTCCACAAACCACTTGTGCATACAGCGTACCCAAAAATATTTTTGCATTTCCACATAGAAATTGTGAATCAGTGTATTTTGGGCACAAAAAACATTATTCTGGGTCCACAGAGCATTTTTATGACACGGGCACTGTGTTAGCGAACATAATTGTAGACTAAATGGATATAAATGTGGCCAGGCACTCAAATATAGAATCAAGTCAAAACCTTGCAGACATAACTGTTTATTGGGCTAAATAGCCCTAAAAAGGCAATATAGTGAAAAACAACATAATAAAAATACCATTAAAATATTAACACAATAAAAACAAAAAATAGCAGCAATGGCAAAATATTGTCTAATAGCAGCTATAATCTAATCGCAGCCAAATAACCGCAACTAAATGCTTCAATGGTAACTTCACACTTTACTGGAGTAGAACACTGTCACAATATCGCAATCCGGTAATTGGGTGACGTCCCACCACTTAAAGCAACTGTGTTGATATTACCTGCATTCGAATTTGCCCATGTGACACTCAGTGTCCAAGGATATTCACTGGCCTGCGATTTGGATTAGGCACCAGGCGAATATCCGCTTTGCGTTTTACCCTGGGACTCACGTGACTCGTAGCTTTTGAGAAAAGGTTCCCTTAGGATCGTGGGTGTTTAACATGACTTGTTAGAGTTGGTCTTTGGGTAAGTCACTATGCCCGCATGCCGGAACAAGGTTTTCTACCATACGCATTTCAGGGTTTGTGGATGACCCCTTCCTCAGTGGTAACCTTGAAATGCTTCCACATATCCTTTTATATTGAGTCGTGGCCCGAATTAAAGTCTGAAACGGAATCAGGTAATTGCATGGAAGCATGGAAAACCTGGATTTTAAAACATGTGGACATTGCCATTTTCATGTTGCGATTTCTTTGCGTTTTATATGCCAATGCTGCTTGAATGTACCTCAAACAATAATACCATTACCATACTGAGGTTAACTTGCGTTTTTTATACGATTTTTCAAAAACTTTGCGTTTTATATGCCATTGCTGATTAAATATATCTAAAACAATGAGAAATCCTATCAGAAATGGACTTGTATAAAGAATAAATCAACTGAACATCTTTACATATCAAATGGTAAAAGTTGTGTCGCAATCCATATTCACTGTGGTCCTGTATGGGAAATACGTGGAAATTAATGGAGGCCCACTAGCAAAGGGGGCTAGGATATATAGAAAAAATACACCTGGTCGTCCGTTAAATCAGTGGGCGCCCAGTCAGAGAAAACCATATAATTCCCAATCTGCATTTAAACCAATTGGAGTTAGTGAACCAAATTCAAATATGAACTTAGATTCTATTCTTGACATCTTCTTAATCAAATCACCCCCTCTCCAATCTGGTACCACATTTTTCAAAGCTGTATAAGTAAGGCCAGTAGGATCCTGATTGTGACATGATTTAAAATGTTTGGAGACGGTGTGATTCTCATAACCTCTCCGAATGTTGGCCACATGTTCAGAGATCCTCTTTTTCAGGCATCTCTTAGTGCGGCCCACATACTGTTTTTTACAAGGACACATTAACAGATAAATCACATTCTTGCTGTTACATGTCAGGAGTGTTTGCAGCTCATGTGTGAAATCATTATTGGTTGAATACACCTTAATAGTCTTCTTGGGAAAACTTGTTATTTTGCAATTTGAGCAAGAATTACACCTAAAAAAGCCTTTAACGTTCAGCCAGTGATCTTTCCTTACCTTATTGGGTTGTCTTATTGTAGATGCTATTTTCAAACCCAAGTTGTTCGCTCGTGTATAAATTATATTAGGTCTTGATGGTATAAGGCGTCCTATAACTTTGTCCTGTTGTAAGAAGGACCAGTGTTTGGAAATTATATTCTCAATCCTTCTATACTGGGTATTAAAGGGCAATATAATCTGTAACCCTTCACATAAGGTTGGATCATCACTTGGCTGAGCTGGTTTCTCTACAAAGAATTCCCTCCAGTCCAACTCTCTAACTTTATTCAACGCTTTAGCAATACACTCACTTGGATATTCCTTATCCATAAATTATTGATTTAGTGCGTCCGCCTCTTTTTCAAACTTCTCATCTAGTGTACAATTCCTTTTGAGGCGTCTAAACTGGCCCATTGACACATTCAATAGCGACCTAGGAAGGTGGAAACTAGAATATAAAATGAAATTATTTCTAGCTGTCGGTTTATGATATGTACTGCAATTTATTTTATCCAGATGGATGTCAATTTTCAAATCCAAAAAATCCATGCTAGTCCTACTAATATTAGCAGTAAAGCGGAGATTAAAATTGTTGGAATTAATGTCTGATAGGAAGGAATTAAGTGCAGATTCAGATCCCTTCCACATAAAAATAACATCATCAATGTACCGCCTCCAGAGCACCAGATCCGCCCCCGATTTATTCTTTATGCAAGTCCATTTCTGATAGGATTTCCCATTGATCATTGTTTGAGATACATTTAAGCAGCAATGCGTATAAAAAACCTAAGGTAACCGCAGTATGGTAATGGCATTATTGTTTGAGGTACATTCAAGCAGCATTGGCATAGAAAAAGCAATTTTCGTTAAAAAAAACGCATAAAAGATGCAAAGAAATCGTAACATGAAAATGGCAATGTCCACATGTTTTAAAATCCGGGTTTTCCATGCTTCCATGCAATTACCTGATTCCGTTTCAGACTTTAATTCGGGTCACGACTCAATATAAAAGGATATGGGGAAGCACTTCAAGGTTACCACTGAGGAAGGGGTCCACAAACCCTGAAATGCGTATGGTAGAAAACCTTGTTCCGGCATGCTGGCATAGTGACTTACCCAAAGACCAACTCTAACAAGTCGTGTTAGACACCCACGATCCTAAGGGAACCTTTGCTCAAAAGCTACGAGTCATGTGAGTCCCAGGGAGATACGCAAAGCGGACATTCACCTGGCCCCTAATACAAATCGCAGGCCAGAGAATATCCTTGGACACTGAGTGTCACATGGGCAAATTCGGATGCAGGTAATATCGACACAGTTGCTTTAAGTGGTGGGACGCCACCCAGACGAATCACTGCACTGTGTCTATTTGATATTTACCCGAAGTTCTTGCGAATGTGTGAATCTAGGATGTCCGCTTGACATTGCATACTATGAGACTGCGAATTTTATAAAAGTTTGCGCATAGTTTTCCATCTGAATTCAATACATCTACAAAAGTTTGCGCATGGTTTGCTCTCTAGAAGATCGGGACACAAGCATACTGTGACACTGCGAAAATTTTAACAGTATTATCTGCCATTACCGGATTGTGAAATTGTGAGAGTGTTCTACTCCAGTAAAGTGTGAAGTTACCATTGAAGCATTTAGTTGCGGTTATTTGGCTGCGATTAGATTATCGCTGCTATTTGACAACGTTTTGCCATTGCTGCTATTTTTTGTTTTTATTGTGTTAATATTTTAATGGTATTTTTATTATGTTGTTTTTCACTATATTGCCTTTTTAGGGCTAATTAGCCCAATAAACAGTTATGTCTGCAAGGTTTTGACTTGATTCTATATTTGAGTGCTTGGCCACATTTATATCCATTTAATTCCATTTTAGTGACTGGGTGGGTCACAAGGACCAAGCGCACCTTATCATGATCCAGCTGTAGCGATCCACAGTAATTGTTATTGATTTGTAATTGTAGACTAGTGGCAGATAAATTGACACCGGAGAGAGACCAATCTTTTAGCTTGGTGGGTGAACGCAAATAATGAGGAGAACATCAAATAAGGGACGTGGGCATGGTCGTGGTGGTGTTGGTGGAGCTCCTACTGCTGGGAGAGGATGTGGCCGTTTAGCGCCAACTACTGCTCCAAGTTAAACACCTTCCTCTGGTGCGAATAGGCGTCAGAATCTGCAGCTTTATTTGATAGGCCCAAATGCCGCTCTACGGATGGTGAAGCCAGAGCATGTACAGGCAATAGTAGATTGGGTGGCTAACAGTGCCTCCAGTTCCTTCACAGTATCTAACACCAAGTCCTCTGCAGAAAGCTTAAAGATGGCACCTGCAGCCCATGCCCATCAGTCTTCCACCTCACCCCCTTGCAAATCAGCCAAGCAGGACATGGGAATACCGCCACAAAACGTCAATGTGAAGACCGACGAGGAGGGCAGGCATCATGAATGGGTGGAAGATGATGTGGAGGATGATGAAGTCCTAGACCCAGACTGGACTAAAGGTCGTGCCAGTGAGACGTGCACTTCTGAGGAAGAGGCAGTGGTCGCACAGAGGCAAGAGCACAGCAAAACAGGGAGCAGGGTGCAAAAGCGCAGCGGCCGTTCCAGAGACAGTACGCCTGCTACTGTCCACCGCACCCAGGCACCGAACACAACAAGGCCTGCTCCAAGGAGTTAATTGGTGTGGCAGTTCTTCACACAATGTCCTGACGACAAGACATGAGTGGTTTGCATGTTGTGCCATCAGAGACTGAAGCGAGGCATAAACGTTCTTAACCTGACCACAACCTGCATGACCAGACATCTACATGCAAAGCATGAACTGCAGTGGAGTAAACACCTTAAAAACAAGGAACTCTCTCATGCTCCTCCTGCTCCCTCTTCTGCTGCTGGCTTGTCCTCTCCCTCCACCTCTGGCATCACCACGGCACCTGGCGACCAGCAAACAGAGGATGTTCCACCAACACCACCACATACAACACCATCACCAAGCATCTCCACCATGTCACACGGCAGCATTCAGCTGTCCATCTCCCAAACATTGGAGAGAAGGATGAAATAGGGCTGTTGCTTAGGTGGTGGACATTATCCTCTTTATACTGTCAAATGACCTCTACATTGTCTGGATGTCAGGGTCTATATTCTGTTTCATCGCTTGCTGCATTGGTGGAGGACATTAACCTCTTTTTACTGTCAAATGACCGCCCTATTGTCTGGTTGTCAGGGGCCTATATTTTGTTTCATCGCTTGCTGCATTCGTGGGAGACATTAAACTCTTTATACTGTCAAATGACCTCTACATTGTCTGGTTGTCAGGGGCCTATATTTTGTTTCATCACTTGCTGCATTGGTGGGAGACATTAAACTCTTTATACTGTCAAATGACCTCTACATTGTCTGGTTGTCACCGGCCTATATTCTGTTTCATTGCTTGCTGCATTGGTGGGAGACATTAACCTCTTTTTACTGTCAAATGACCGCCCTATTGTCTGGTTTTCAGGGTCTATATTTTGTTTCACCGCTTGCTGCATTGGTGGGAGACATTAAACTCTTTATACTGTCAAATAACCTCTACATTGTCTGGTTGTTAGGGGCCTATATTTTGTTTCATCTCTTGCTGCATTGCTGGGAGACATTAACCTCTTTTTACTGTCAAATAAGCGCCCCATTGTCTGGTTGTTAGGGGCCTATATTTCATTTAATCGCTTGCTGCATTGGTGGGAGACATTAAACTCTTTATACTGTCAAATGACCTGTACATTGTCTGGTTGTCAGGGGCCTATATTTTGTTGCATCGCTTGCTGCATTGGTGGGAGACATTAACCTCTTTATACTGTCAATTGACCGCCCCATTGTCTGGTTGTCAGGGGCCTATATTTTGTTTCATCGCTTGCTGCATTGGTGGGAGACATTAAACTCTTTATACTGTCAAATGACCTCTACATTGTCTGGTTGTCAGGGGCCTATATTTTGTTTCATCGCTTGCTGCATTGGTGGGAGACATTAACCTCTTTTACTGTCAAATGACCGCCCCAATGTCTGGTTGTCAGGGGCCTATATTTTGTTTCATCGCTTGCTGCATTGGTGGGAGACATTAAACTCTTTATACTGTCAAATGACCTCTACATTGTCTGGTTGTCAGGGGCCTATATTTTGTTTCATCGCTTGATGCATTGGTGGGAGACATTAACCTCTTTTACTGTCAAATGACCGCCCCAATGTCTGGTTGTCAGGGGCCTATATTTTGTTTCATCGCTTGCTGCATTGGTGGGAGACATTAAACTCTTTATACTGTCAAATGACCTCTACATTGTCTGGTTGTCAGGGGCCTATATTCTGTTTCATTGCTTGCTGCATTGGTGGGAGACATTAACCTCTTTTTACTGTCAAATGACCGCCCTATTGTCTGGTTTTCAGGGGCTTATATTTTGTTTCACCGCTTGCTGCATTGGTGGGAGACATTAAACTCTTTATACTGTCAAATGACCTCTACATTGTCTGGTTGTCAGGGTCTATATTTTGTTTCATCGCTTGCTGCATTGGTGGGAGACATTAACCTCTTTTTACTGTCAATTGACCGCCCCATTGTCTGGTTGTCAGGGGTTTATATTTTGTTTCATCGCTTACTGCATTGGTGGGAGACATTAACCTCTTTTACTGTCAAATGACCGCCCCAATGTCTGGTTGTCAGGGGCCTATATTTTGTTTCATCGCTTGCTGCATTGGTGGGAGACATTAAACTCGTTATACTGTCAAATGACCTCTACATTGTCTGGTTGTCAGGGTCTATATTTTGTTTCATCGCTTGCTGCATTGGTGGGAGACATTAAACTCTTTATACTGTCAAATGACCTCTACATTGTCTGGTTGTCAGGGGCTATATTTTATTTCATCGCTTGCTGCATTGATGGGAGACATTAAACTCTTTATACTGAAAATTGACCTCTACATTGTCTGGTTGTCAGGGGCCTATATTTTGTTTCATCGCTTGCTGCATTGGTGGGAGACATTAAACTCTTTATACTGTCAAATGACCTCTACATTGTCTGGTTGTCAGGGGTCTATATTTTGTTTCATCGCTTGCTGCATTGGTGGGAGACATTAACCTCTTTTACTGTCAAATGACCGCCCCAATGTCTGGTTGTCAGGGGCCTATATTTTGTTTCATCGCTTGCTGCATTGGTGGGAGACATTAAACTCTTTATACTGTCAAATGACCTCTACATTGTCTGGTTGTCAGGGGCCTATATTTTGTTTCATCGCTTGCTGCATTGGTGGGAGACATTAACCTCTTTTACTGTCAAATGACCGCCCCAATGTCTGGTTGTCAGGGGCCTATATTTTGTTTCATCGCTTGCTGCATTGGTGGGAGACATTAAACTCTTTATACTGTCAAATGACCTCTACATTGTCTGGTTGTCAGGGGCCTATATTTTGTTTCATCGCTTGCTGCATTGGTGGGAGACATTAAACTCTTTATACTGTCAAATGACCTCTACATTGTCTGGTTTTCAGGGGCCTATATTTTGTTTCATCGCTTGCTGCATTGGTGGGAGATATTAACCTCTTTTTACTGTCAAATGACCGCCCCATTGTCTGGTTGTCAGGGGCCTATATTTTGTTTCATCGCCTGCTGTATTGGTGGGAGACATTAACCTCTTTTTACTGTCAAATGACTGCCCTATTGTCTGGTTGTCAGGGCCCTATATGTCGTTTAATTGCTTGCTGCATTGGTGGGAGACATTAAACTCTTTATACTGTCAAATGACCTCTACATTGTCTGGTTGTCAGGGGCCTATATTTTGTTTCATCGCTTGCTGCATTGGTGGGAGACATTAAACTCTTTATACTGTCAAATGACCTCTACATTGTCTGGTTTTCAGGGGCCTATATTTTGTTTCATCGCTTTCTGCATTAGTGGGAGACATTAAACTCGTTATAGTGTCAAATCATCTCTACATTGTCTGGTTGGCAGGGTCCTATATTTTGTTTTATCACCTGCTGTATAGGTGGGAGACATTAACCTCTTTTTCTGTCAAATTACCGCCCCATTGTCTGGTTGTCAGGGGCCTATATTTCTTTTAATCGCTTGCTGCATTGGTGGGAGACATTAACCTCTTTTTACTGTCAAATGACCTCTCTTCTGTCTGGGTGTCAGGGGCCTACATAAATGATAATGGCCTGTTCCATTGCAGGTTGACCTAAAACCTGTGTTACTGTTACGGGACCGCTGTCCTCTTTGCGGGTGACATGGGTCTGAATCTGTGAATGAGGCCTGTGGCATTGCTGGGTTAAATTAATACTGTCTTGGCGTGATTTTAACTCTCCTCTTTGTGGGTCCCGTGGGCCTGAATGTTTGAATAAGGCCTGTGGCCCCGCAGGCAGACATGATTCCTTCTTGGCTGTGATGACAACTTAAACTGCCATGTATGGTTGCCATTGGCCTGAGTCTGTGAATAAGGCCTGTGGCACTGCAGGCAGACATGAATCTCTTTTGGCTGTGATGAGAACTTCAACTCCCATAGCATTCCCACCTGACGCCACCCCAACCTCCTATTCCACCTCCTCCTCCAAGTTACCTACATTTTGATGCCCTCTAGCCCTTTCCAGGGCTATTTTACAGCCTTTTTAGTGCTTAAAAGTTTGGGTCTCCATTGACTTCAATGGGGTTCGGGTTCGGGGTCAAGTTTGGGTCCAGTTCGGATCCCGAACCCGAACATTCTTGTGAAGTTCGGCCGAACTTCTCGAACCCGAACATCCAGGTGTTCGCTCAACTCATTACCCTCATTAGTCATTACCCTAACACTGTAGAACCTGACTGTTAATGTCTCAAATTACGTTTCAAATTACAAATTACACTGCAGAATTATTATTGTGTATGACATTCACATATGAAAGTTTCATTTTGTTAGTTCCTTTTAGGTTTAGATGATATGAAATATTTGCTCATGAAAAGAGTAAAATTACAAATGTTTATTGCTCAATTCAATAAAAAAAAGTCCAAACACAAATAAGTATAATTTGAAGTAGACAGCAGGAAACATCAGGCCACAACTGATCATAAAACAAGCCACGGTGAACCTGAAGAACCTGAAAAAGACAAGTCCCATATTTCTGCAGACAGACAAGGTGTTCTGCCATAAGGAAATATATAATAAAATTCATCACTCATCATATAGGTAATTGTCCCCAGGACACTAATGTTTAAATCAGGATACATTCAGGTAGACCCATGACTGTTGTGAAATTATAGCATTTAAACACTGGTTTTCTATCACCGTAGGTGTTAGTCTGTCATCTCTCTTATCTCTTGATTATTCCTGTTGTCTTTATTATATTACCGTCTACAGGAAGCTAAAAGGTCATAAAGACCTTATCACAATTATTATTATTACGAATATTAAGAATGAACGATTGATTATTAACTCCCCAAGTACAAAAACCTATACCTATATTTCAAATGTCACTGAATCTTCTGAGCTCCACATTGAGGTTAATCTCAGTGCATTTACGGTATTAATCTTTTCACTTTTCTCTTAAGATTGTAAGAAGTTTTATAGATGTGCTGAAAGAGGATATAAATATGATAGTGAGTGTTATGCAAGTGGGTGTGGACCCACTGCTCCACTGACTGGCTATACTGACTGGCTATGTGGCATGACTAAGCAACTACCTGGTCTTCACTAGAGCCTCTGATGGTGAGGATAGGCTTGGGCCGTTAGGGTAGTTGCCAGGTGCCACTCCAGAACAATCCCCGGGTCAGTGGCTGACCAGGCGGTCAGAGATATCAGTGCAAACACAGAGGAGAAGTATGTTGTCAGGAAGTCTGGAGTCAGGGCAGGCAGTGATCAAGCAAGGTCTGTAAATAAAGTCCAAGGTCAAAGACAGGCGGCAAACAAGCAAGGTCTGTAAACGAAGTCCAAGGTCAGAGGCAGGCAGTAAACAGGCAAAATCCGATAATTCAAAAAGCAGGGTCCGGTACACAGCAAAGCAGAACTTGAAAAACACTTTCACGCTTGGAACTAGACAAGCTAGTGAGACATGGGTTGCTCAGACATCTTCCTGTGGTAGGAAGCGCCTTTAAATACTTACTGCAATCCAGTCATAGGCTGGTGAGACAGAGGGCGTGTATGTGCTGCCTCACAAGGGAGGAAAGACACACCCATACAAGCCTTAACAAACGGTACGGGTCTCCAGCAGGAAGTAAGCTCTGGCATGGAGCACAGATGCAACAGTTAAGCTACCCGCTGCCCGCGTTGTCAGCACGGTGCATGGCAGCAGGAGGAAAAGAGGAAGCCCGCGGCCGCGCCGTGGGTAGGGGCAGCAGCACGGCATGGACCGCTGGGCTAACAGCGAGAGACTGTATGGCTAATACAGAGCCCATAAATAGAGGGCTCAACCCTGGTTGTTTCAATTTCTGTGGTACTAGATGGTAAGAATCATCTTTGTAGACATTGTTGCCAAACAAGATGTTATGAAATTGGTGCAATGGTCACAACGGGCAAGATGCCACCAAAATAGTCATTCTTGTGAGAGGGAAACAAAACTGGGAGGTTACCACAAGTAGATACAAACTGAAAAGACTTCAAACCTGTCAGCAAGAGCTGAGAAGTCAAAATTTAAAATTTCTGTCAATTAGTCCATAGAATAGATAGAGCACTCTATCGATGTGTGTCTGCAGCCAACAAAGAGCTTGAAGGAAGTTGCTTGCAGGGGCTATATTCAGCTAATTGACTCGTTGACTGGGTCACATAAAAGGAATCCTCTATATTGGGAAATACAGATTCTCACCCATCACGTTGTCCCATTAGAAGGGCAAGGCACTAATCTTTCCTAACCTTGTGTTGTGGTAGAGCAATGACCTCAAATGCGCAACTAAGAACTATCTTGAACAAAATGATATAGAAGGAGTAAACAGTTGGTTTGTTCAAAGAAAATGACAAATTATAATTTATTCCAGATATGCTGGAAGTTTAAAGAAAAGTTTTATTAATAGAGTAATGTGAATATACTGGTTTCTTCCTGTGCATCTATCATGCAGATAAGTATTTCATATAAATTTAACACACACATTTTAACTCATTCTCTAGTATTTACATTATTATGTCAAGTTTAGCTCATGTTTTGTGAAACATAAAATACCCAATAAAGAGTAAAATCTCATGCTGTGCTTTAATGAATGCATGCTCCCCTTGTTATGTATCTTTGATGTTCACTTTGCAATAAATTATGTAAAGGAACATGTTAATCATTGACTAATTGCTAGATGTCAGTGCTTCACTTTATTATTAATGTGCTATTCTGCCAGCACACATGGTTACAGTTCTGTAGTTCAAATAATAGGCAACAGATATCCGGTTCTATTATTTAGCATATTTAGAAGTATAAGAAGATAGTTTGCAGTATTTAGACATTTAAGCCTTTATTTATCAAGACTGGTCTTGATGGTTTTGATTAGGGTTGAGCGAACCCGAACTGTAAAGTTTGGGTTCGTACTAAACTTTACAGTTTTTGGTACCAGGACCCGAACCCGAACATTTCCGTAAATGTTTGGGTTCAAGTTCGGTGTTCGGCGATTTAATGGAGATTTAATGGCGATTTAATAGCCAATCAACAAGCGTTTAGCTAGCGTTCCCTTAGAAGCCATCACAGCCATGCCTACTAGTGGCTAGTGTTGAGCGCGAATATTCAAATAGTGAATTTTAATCACGAATATCGCAACTTCGAGAATAACTTGCCTGCTTCTTGCTTGTGGGTCAATGTGAGAAGGCTGCAATATCTAGTGATTTTAGAATATTCTTCATTATTTAATATAGTTTATGTTATGCGAAAAATCAGTAATTAAATATGCGCATTAATCGAATCCCGTAAGGGGGTTAAGCAACTTTCCTATTCGGTTAGCTTGGTAGAATTGTCGAATATGTAGAATATAGCGCTATATTTGTAAATTACGAATATAGCGCTATATTCTACATATTCGACAATTCTACTAAGCCAAGCCAACCCAATAGGAAAGTTGCTTAATGCCCTTAGCGATTCGATTAACACGCATATTTAATTGAAGATGTTTCACATAACATAAACTATATTAAATAATGAAGAAAATTCTAAATCAGTAATGACTCATTACTTATTTAGAATATTCTTCATTATTTAATATAGTTTATGTTATGCGAAAAATCAGTAATTAAATATGCGCATTAATCGAATCGTGTAAGGGCGTTAAGCAACTTTCCTATTGGGTTGGCTTGGTAGAATTGTCGAATATGTAAAATATAGCCCTATATTTTACATATTCGACAATTCTACCAAGCAAACCCAATAGGAAATTTGCTTAATGCCCTTACGCCATTTTTGCAGGGCATTTGTCATGCTCTTACCCACATATTGCTGCCTTTTGCAGCCCTCTAGCCCTTTCCATGACTCTTTTAGAGCCATTTTAGTGCCCCAAAGTTCGGGTCCCTATTGACTTCAGTGGGGTTCGGGGTCAAGTTCAGGTTAAGTTCAGTTCCCGAACTTTGCGAGCCTGAACTTCCTGGAAGGTGTTGTAGCTGACCATTGTAAGATTCCTGGAGCAGGGACAATTAACTACACTTACTATTAAAAAGATTTTTCACACAATTTTTATAATCAATAATAAGTGGGGATCATTGGGGAAAGCAGGCTGTACATATGGGGTTATTGAATTTAAGGTGGGTTATGTATATTATGGATGCACTCAGCAGTTGAGGTTTCTGAAGTCTTTAAAGGGGTTGTTTATCTTCAGGGGACCTTTTGCCAGACCTCCACCCTGTGGCCAGACTTGTGAAGAGAAGTATACTTACTTGCTCCCTGATGCTGTGTTGTGGCTCCATTCCTCTACAGATAGTCATTGGTTGCAGAGGCTACGTGACCCTCGTCATACGGGATGTTGACATGTGGAGACCAGAGCAGGGCAGCTGTGGTTGTTACTTTGGTGAACTCAGCAGCGGGAAGTTGGTATATGGTCCAACCGCATGACAAAATTTTTGCATAAAGGCTGCCCAAAAATTAACAACTTTAACATTTTATCAAGAATGGTTAGTACTAACATACATTAACTGGATTTTCACTTCCATAAATTTTTATGCTCAATTTGCTTTCTGCCAATTGAATCACATTGAGATTGGAAGATTTTATAACCTGAATACTGAGGACTGATGTCATTAGATATATTGTTTACATTAAAAGGAGTCTGTCACCACTACTATGTGTTTTAATATCTTTCCAATGTACTGCAGTTCTCCTTTATATGCTGTTCTCAATGTTTATGGCCCCAGAAATACAGCTTTTGATCCATATGCAAACTGGTAATAAATATTCCAAGTGGCTATACCTATTGGTAATGAAGCCCAGCTACTCCCATTTGAAATGAGCCCTGCTCCTCCCATCTGTGTCATTACTTAACCTCCCTCCACTCCCAACATTATCAAGCAGAGGGGAGGAGCGGTGCTTAACTCAAATGCAAGCTGCTGGGCACTGTTGATGATAGGTACCGTCTTTTGGGCTCTTTTAGGGGCAGTAAACATCTAGAACAGCACATAAAGGTATGTTTGGGATTAGATATGAGAACTATAGTGCATTGGTAACAGCTTTAAAAGTACAGAAGTGGTGACAGACTCCCTTTAAAGTACAAATAGAAGCAATCAGTTCAATGTATATTCTGTCCTATTTATGGCAAATTTACTTATAGGTTGCAATGTTAAAAATTTTAAAATACTGGTTTCATTTTGAAAAATTCAGTTTGACCCAACAAAAAATAAGTTGAATAAAGCAATTTAAAAAAAAGTAAAATTATGCACTGATGACTTTGCATTGCAAAGTGGTTGGGGTGTCCATTCTTATGTAAATAACATTTCATTTGCTCACCATTTCAAAAAGGGTTGTCTTGGTCTGGACATTCATGGCATATTGATAGTATATCTCCATTCATTTCCATTCCCATCTTGAGTTAGGAGCAGGTTCCAGAGGGACCCACACCAATTAGACATTTATGGCATATTCAATTAATTTGCCTTACATGTCTGAATGGGACATCCCTTTCAAGATCCCAACTTTCTACTAGTAGATGGATACATTCCCATATAAACTGAGTCTGAAAATCGATCCTGAGGTACTTTCGCTCTGCTGTAACACAACTGTAGTGTGTTAGTTCACAAAGTGGTCAAAAACAAGTGTAAATCAAGTACAACGCACATGAACAAAGAAATAATACAATTATCTTCATAAATCTGGTGTATAATTACAGGTGAAAACCCTGTAAATAATAAAGAAAACACACAGAACCACAGGTGCGCTCTGCACCATACCGCATTGGTGTGCTACCTCTCTCCTATCCTTAACTCCTACAGCGGCACAGTATCTGATGAAGGCTATTAATGCCAAAAACGTTAACACGTACTGCCGCATGTCACTGTACCTCCACGAAATAAAAGGCATTTCAAGAATTCCTAATTTATCTGTGATTTTTGCTGAAGCACGACTGGGGTGGGAACCCTATACACAGCAGTTATTAACCTGGTGTGAACAAATCTTTGTTTTCACATAATAAAGAAAAAACATTTGCATAGTAAAGATCCAATCACAGGAACCCTGTAGGTATATCCTCTACTTCTAAAGTTGTAGTTTCTATAGTAATTACAAATAGCACACAATTCAGCCCATAACTCTTTGAAAAGAATATTTAAAAAAATAACGAGCCTGGTATATTTATTAAAAATTACTTTGATCTAACTTACTTTGTCATTAGAATAGAATGAAGCAATAGTAGCTTTTACATTTAGAGTTATAGGTTGAGCAGGTTGTTCTTCAGGGAAAACCAACATCAAAAATAGGTACATGTTGTGCGTTTCTTTGTCTTGCATCATCACTTAACAGCACAGGGATGGCTATAGAGTACAAACAAAAAGTTTTACAGTTGGAATCAGGAATATCCTAGAAAAAAACTAAATATAGAATTGCCAGGAAAAATAATCTAAAGTCCCAATCCAGGTTAAAATTCAAGGATATCTGGAAAATTGTTATATTATTCAAATATGAAATATATATATAAAAAATTCTTATAATGCTGATCTTGATTAAGTCAATTTAAGAGCATCAGTATTTTTTAATTTTAAGATCAAAGACTATAAAAAAGGGACACTTCCATTACAAAGGGTTATTTTTTTAACTCAATAATCATTTAATTTTAAATGTTTGTCTGAAACTATTTTCTAATAGAAAAGAAAAAAAAAAAGCCAGTAACTTTTATTACGAGCTATAGTGAAGAGTATACAGAGATTTGTAAAATTATTGTTAAATGTGTTAAATTTTGATAATGAGTGGAAAGATATAGCCAATGAAGGGGTTAGGTGTGTATCTCGGAAAGTGTTATGGGTGGTAGTGTCAAACGAGGCTCACCTTAGTCAGAGGACACCCAAGCTGGGAGTATGGAGTCCAGTGGCAAAAGCCCACAGAAGCAGGAGGCAGGTAGCGTGGTCGATCAGTCCGGGTCAGCAGCAGAGATGGCAGCGAGGTAACAGCAGGCGTAGACGGAGGCGTGGTCGGTGGTAAGCAGTGAGTCAATGCAGGCGGTTAATCAGCGAGGTCAAACGGTCCGGGTTGGCAACGATGGTAAATCAGCAGCAGCAGCAGCAGCGGCGGCGGTGGCGGTGGCGGTGGTGGTGGTGGTGGTGGTGGAGGAGCAGAGAGGAAGCTTGCTACAGGCTTGGAGGCACAATAACCAGCAAAGGGCTGGGTTCAAGGGCTGGGTTTTATAGGGAAGTAGCAGGTGCAAGAGATTGGGATAATCAGCAGGACAAGGCAAGGACAAGAGGGGTAGTTAGAAGTTAGAAGTTAGCTAGAGAATAGTCCAAGGAGAGACGGTAGCCTAGTGGGTGGAGCTACCGCCTGGGACATGACTGGCCACGGGTTTGAGTCCTGACAGAAAGTGTCAAATCTGGGACAAAAGATCAGTCCCAGTCTTTTTTATGAGCAACTTAACCTGTATGGCTGTCCTGTAGAGGGAGTTCCAAATGTGGCAGCAAGAAATGTATTTGTTGTAATCACGTCAGTCTGACAAAATATAACATCTACTGCTAATGGCAGAAGCCATGTGATACAACAATATTTAAATTGCAAAACAGAATTTCCAGTGCATTTGATTACCTGCAAGGAGTGTTTGGTACAATATGTAGGCTGTACCACAAAACAGATAAAAAATAGGATACGCAAACATATATCAGACATTCCCCATTATAAAACCTGAAATGTATCTGTTGCAATCCTGCATTTTGCCACTGTGGAGAAGGGTGATACAACAACGTTTGTAGTCCAGGGAGTAGAAAGAGTTTCTTTTCCAATCAGAGGTGGTGATCATAAGCGAAAACTCCTGAGCCGAGATGCATACTGGATATTCGAATTGGGAAGCTGCTCTCCTACAGGCCTGAACAGGAAACATGACTTGATTTTACAATATCGGTAAAGGGATTTATTTTCTTGTTCTTTATTTAATACTTTTTTGGTTTTCTTTGGTGTTCTGTAAGTTCTCCTCCCCTATGGACCATGTGATGCCGGTATCTTGATTGATTGGTGCAACACATGGCTAAAGGGATGTGAACATTCACAATTTTACATGTCATGAGTAAGGACCGAAATTTGATGGTCCGAAACGCTTAGACTGTGTCGACTGTGTATGTGATACGTGTTTGCATTTTACCGCATAACAATAAAGCTACCGTTTTTTACATATAATCCTTGTACTGTCTAATCTGCAAACCACTATAGTCCTAGCTCTATGATTTCTTTACCTACTGGGAAAACACTTATAAATTGTGAGTTACATACACTTTTATATGTATCTTCAATGGAGCTTTTTCTAAAAATCCATGCCATCAAATTATTTATTCTCCTCCTCAATCATGGGAAATACCTTGTACAATTAGTCGTTGATTTACGTAACAAATGCAAAGTTGGAATATGCTTACAAAAAAGGTTCACACTTGTATCTTGCCTTCTGTTCATAACAGAAGCCATAACACTCTGCTGGATCTATCATATGACAGCTACTACTGCTGACTGACAGACACTATGACCCTATTCTTGTCATGAGATCTTTCGGAATTTGCAATGGAGGACCCAAAGTGATCCTCCAAGGCAAATGTGAGTAGATCAGTGCAATAAGGTATGATTTGGATATTAGTGTGAAATAAAATAGATAGAGGGACACAGCGGCTACACCTGTCGTACCTATATGGATGTGAGGTGCACACTCCTTAGCTAATACCCTAAGCTGTGGAAAGTGGCAATGGGGAAAATCAATATGGAGGGCACACTCAGCATTTGTGATATATATAGGACAAATTTAATGATAAACAGTACAATAAAATAGCAATGCAATAAAAGCATATAAAAAACATCAAATGTAAACCCACATGAGAAGCCCAAAGCTTATGTGGCCAGGCAGTCACTCAGGTGTAAGAATAACCACTGAGGAAGGGGGCTGACCCCCGAAACGCGTTTGGGCTAGAGCACGGTGATCTATTATAAAGAATAAGCAGGATATAGACACTACAACTATTGCCACCTTTTATCCTGCTAACAAGGACAATTCCTGACATAATCGAAGCTACAGGTCTGGCAGTAGGACCTAGAAGACACCTCCACCCCCGACGTGTGCTTCACGTCAGGGTCACGTGGGACGTCGCGATACGGCCCAGGACACCACGCGGGACGCCGCTGGTGTCTGACGGAACTCCCAGAAGCTGCGCTGCAGGAACGACTACACGGAGGGGGGTAAGAAGTCCATGTTTTGTCTGACAAATACTTAGCGTCCTGCGAATGAACTATTTGAGGATCACCTTTCCTCCAACAAGGTTTATTGAAACGAACTATCTGGCATACGCTGGTGTATATTAAGTTCAATACTACTTGCATACCTGTAGGACAGCATCTAAGGGGTCCACATCAGAGTATAGAGAGGACCAACTTTTTTTACCATCACAGTCCTATCTAATATTGACTCTATCTTTCACCGGCACAGTCCTATTCGATATTGACTGTTTACATCAACATCATATTCTTACACCTGAGTGACTGCCTGGCCACATAAGCTTTGGGCTTCTCATGTGGGTTTACATTTGATGTTTTTATATGCTTTTATTGCATTGCTATTTTATAGTACTGTTTATCATTAAATTTGTCCTATATCACAAATGCTGAGTGTGCCCTTCATATTGACTTTCCATGATTTGGATATTGTCATATTTTACAAAGAATGACTGAATCGCAATTAAAACCCTTTGAAGGGACCCTATCATGTTGAATATGGTGTCTAAGATGCAGGCAGCATGTTATAGAGCAGGAGGGACTTAGCAGATTTATATATAAGTTTAAGGGAAAAATTCTGTAAAACTTTTAATTAAACATTTAAATTCCTGCTCATTTGGGGCTTTGAAATAAATGAGGCGGTCCAAGGCGGTACTATCAGTGATTGACAGCCTTCCCTCATTGACCGTGTATACAGAGATAGCTGTCAAACACTGATAGAACCACCTCCATGACTTCAAAGCCCAAAATGAGCAGGAATTTAAATTAGTAACTTACAAGCTTTACTGAATCTTTAAGGAAGCTTAGACCTGTTTTTGCTGCTGTCTACATCTCTAGTAGAATAGAAAGACAACACTACCCCTTATTCGCTTGCTAACATGTCGATATGATAGTTATAACTGTTATTTCATTTTTTATTTAATATGTATTGACATACAATATAGTTTATTAGGGAATTCTGTAAACGTTTATTAAAAGACTAAAAGTCTGTAAATCAGCCAACTCTCCCCCATCCATATATTATGGCCTGGCAGAAAGAGTTGAATATGTTTGTGTCAAGCAACGGGGTTAAGATAATCTGTCTTTTACCTTGTGTTCCTCCAGATGCATTAGCTTGCAAGAGTCATCCTTTAAATGGCCTGTATATGCTACAGAACTCCAATAGCCTGTCTGTTAAGTCTGTTATGCCACATATCTGTGGAGCTGAGATTTCCTTTTCACCCACCATTATCTTCCTGAATCTATACCCTCAATTCCCTATATTGGGCATCCACTATGATACATCAGATCCATCTTTAGTTTAGGAAAATGACACAATTAGTAAGAACAGAGGAACTATCCCACTTAGAACTTCATGTCTATCATAGATTTAAACAAATATGGAACCCTTGTTTTAAGTTTCACTCTGAACTCTCGTTTGCCCGTCTGTGGCTTGAATCCACAACTTATTAGTCCCTTGCGACTGCTTTTAAAATCCTCCTTATGTCATCTCTTGAGGCCTGGTTATCTGTGAATTATGAACATGATGTGGTTGCCCTAGTAATTTGTTTAATCAATTGTTTGCTGCACACCACGTTTTGTCCTCTGATATGGCAACAGTTTTTTTATTTTACTGAAGTATGTGCAGATGTAAGTCCATTTGCAATGTTCTGATAAACAACAGTAAGTGGCAGGCTTCTCAGTCTGCCTCTTCTGTCCCTACGAAGTAAGGAGCCATTGGCTCCTTACTTCTATACAATATATTTGACAAAAAAATTATGGTTTTTAATAAGCTTCTCTGCCTATTTCACTTGCTGCCAGTGCTGATCGCTGCTAGTCCCACTACCCTTTATCTGCACAGCACGTCCCAGGTTAGTTACACTTTAAGGCCAAGCCTTGTGTAAGTCCATGAAGCTTCTGAGGAAGGGGACATAGGATTATCTAGTGGCTACATATCAGCATGGTCTCTATGGTCTGGCTCTATGGTATGCATTGACAGACATATGCAAAACAAGGGCCCCTGTGCAGGAACAGCATTCAGTCCAACAGATGATTGGTGATCTTCTTGGAGGACCTATCTCTTGGTTCTCTAACAAATTGTTCTTTTCTGGTATTTATAACTCCTGCACAATTATTTCCAAATTTCCTATAGATTGTGTAATATTGTAATCATATCCCTATGGCGTTTGCCTCTATCCCAAAGTTGTGTTCTATTGTGAGAATGCTATAATACCCTATGTCTTCATTTATAAGATATGTTTGGTTTTGATTAAGTCACAATAGACTATGTATTCAGTAATAGGCTGTGCTCACAATATTCATAACAAGTCATAGTACTTTTTGTCTTTATGTGATAATAGTGATCGTCTTTATTCCTAGGCAATTTGCTTTTGTGGTGACGTAACAATAACCTATACTCTAACCTATAACCTATACTCTAGTCTTTACTCTCAGGCTGTGTTCTGTTGTGATGATATCACAATAGTCTACTGTATGTATTCATTAATAAGCTGCATCTTGTTTAGACTATTTCACAATAGACTGCCTTTTTATAATATGTGTTATATTATGAGAATTTATGACATGAAATAATTTTTGTTTTTATTGTTAGGCTGATTTATTGTGGTGATGTCACAAACATATTTAGCTGTATTCATAAGCTGCATTCTCAATGTTTTCACAATAGTATGTGTCCTTATTTCTAGGCTATCATGATAATGTCAAAGGTGTGTGTGTGTTTATTTCTAGGCTATGTTCAATAAAGATGATGTCACAATACTTATTGGAGGCCTTGCACTAACCTTCTAGGCCAGTTTATGGCATAGAAAAGTCACAACATTGCTCACAAGTTTTGAAACAAAATTTGTGACTTTTTAGCTTTTTCTGATACCCTTGCCACTTTTACAAAAAGTAGGACAGTTTGGAAGCAAATAAGGAATTGGAGTAACTTATCCATAGAAGTATCAGACTTATTAAAGATCAAAGATCATCAGGACATTGCCTGTAAATTAGTCCTTTCTGTAAATAAACAATGGGAACAGGAGGGCCTAATTTTGTTTAAAGATTTGATTGATAGGAAAGGACGCATAGCTTGTTTTGAAGACTTGGTACAAAAAAAACAGGTTAAAAAAAACATAATTACCATGTCAAGGAATTTTGAAAGGTTAAGATGGAAGTTCAGAACTATTTAAGGTCTGGTACTCAATTGAATAAATTATTGGCCCCTAAGAAATCCTTATCTGTATTTTAAATCCACAGTATAGTTAAGGAAGATACAAATTAAGAAGAACAAATTAAAGGAGAATTTAACTAAGCTGAGGCTTGGCGAAGGTATATGAGCTGATAAATTCCCAAACAAGTGATTAAAGGGGGTTGTCCGAGTTATGAAAAAAAAATATATAGCACTGTAAATCTCATGGGCAGCAATATATATCTAAACTAAGCAAGTTTTAGGCAAAAATTATATATTTCCTCATTTCCCTGGTTCTCTTCTGGCCCTTTGTTTACCTACAATAACAACAATCTCTGTCCCTCCCCCTGCTCTGAAAAGGGAGTGAAAACAAGTGCTGCCCTGAGTGACATGTCTGTCTGCTGGGAGACTCAGCAGCATGTTGTATTTGTAAGACTTACAGTCCCAGCAGTACAATGACACTGCTGATATACACAGGATCTTGCCCCTGCCTGTTCTTGTGCAATGCTCTTCAGAACTCCTCTGTCAGCTCCTCTGCCCAGCATTTGTCTCCTCACTGCCTGCAGCTACTCCAGCAAAGCCTTCAGCCCTAAGTCTGTGCAGCTGAAGGGGTTAATGTTTTTCATCAAGAATCCAAAGAGAGAGCAATAAGCAGCAGCCGGCAGTGCCGGGCGTGGCCAGCACAGTAACCTCTTGTGTACAGACACATCTGCTCTCTAAGGCTTGTGCATAAAACATCATCAGAGCAGGGAGAGAAGCTGACATCACAGGTCAACTGGAGATAAAGTAAGTGAATTGTAAAGTCCTTACATTTGCCTAGTTAGAAACATACAAAGAATAAAAAAATAACTCAGACAACCCCTTTAAGGACAGGCTGGTTCAGGGTATCACTACAGTGTATAAGATGATAGTCTCAGAAAATTGGAGCAAAATGTTCTATAAAATAATACATCGAATATATTGTGATTTTAGAATTACCCTACAATAAAGTTTTTCATTGACTATAAAAGGTCTTGCCCGAAATGTGATAATCAGCAGGCAACTTTATACCACTGCTTCTCGGAATGCTAACTCATTAATAATTTTTGGCAAGACATTTTATACTTTATATACACTGTGACGAAAGTTAAAGTTTTAATGGAAGCATTGCTTTGTTTATTTCACTACGTTAAACAAAAGATACCTAGAATGAAATCCCAGCTGATTCATAATGTGTTATTAGCAACTAAGAAGATCATACTATGTAATTGGCTTAAAAAAGAAACACCTAATCAGATCCCAGTGGGAGACTTGTTAGCTATTATCATGAGACTGGAATTTGGAGCTCTGGAGCAGGAGAAAAATTTAGATACCTTACCAATTTAAATCTAAATGGAGAAGCTTCCTTTTAGAGTACTATAGCTTTAATACAAAGGAAATGTGTGATCAAATGTGGCCTATGGTAGTCAACCAAAGCCTAGATTGAGAATAGAGATAAGCGAATCGAAGCTGACCAAGTCAAATTCGTTTCTGGAAAAATTCGATTCTAAACAAATGCGAATTTCCTCCCGCTTCGTGGTAACTAGAGTTGAGCGAACACCTGGATGCTCAGGTTTGAGAAGTTTTGAAGTCAATGGGGACCCGAACGTTTGAACACTAAAAAGGCTGTAAAATAGCCCAGGAAAGGGCTAGAGGGCTGCAAAAGGCAGCAAAATGTAGGTAAATCCCCTGAAAACAAATGTGGATATGGAAATGACTTAAAATAAAATAAATAAAAATTAACCAATATTAATCGGCAACTTGGAGGAGGAGGAGGTGGAAAAGGAGGTTGGTGTGGCATCATGTGGGAATGCTATGGGAGTTGATGTTCTCATCACAGCCAAAAAGGATTCATGTCTGCCTGGAGTGCCACAGGCCTCATTCACAGACTCAGGGCCATGGCACCCGAAAAGAGGAGAGCGGTCCCATAACAGCAACACAGGCCTCAGGTCAACCTGCAATGGAACAGGCCATTATCATTTATGTAGGCCCCTGACACCCAGACAGAAGAGAGGTCATTTGACAGTAAAAAGAGGTTAATGTCTCCCACAAATGCAGCAAGCGATTAAAAGAAATATAGGCCCCTGACAACAAAGGATTAAACAACATATAGGCCCCTGACACCCAGACAATGGGGCCGTCATTAGACAGTAAAAAGTGTTAAATGTCTGCCACCAAGACAGCAAGCAAGTACGTGAAATTTAGGCCCCTGACACCCAGACAATGGGGCGGTCATGACAGTAAAAAGAGTTTAATATCTCCCACCAAGACAACAAATGATTAAACGACATATGGGCCCCTGACACCCAGACAATGGGGTGGTCATTAGACAGTAAAAACAGTTAAATGTCTGCCACCAAGACAGCAAGCAAGTACGTACGTAAAAGTTAGGCCCCTGACACCCAGACAGAGGAGAGAGGTCCCATAGCAGCAAAAGAGGCATCATGTCACCCACCAATGGAAAAGGCCACTTTTAGTTATTTAGGCCCCAGCATCCAGACAGAGGAGAGAGGTCCCAAAGCAGAGAATCAGGCTTCATGTCACCCACCAATGGAGAAGGCCACTTTACGATATTTAGGCCCCTGGCACCCAGATGGAGGAGAGGTTCATTCAAATTTAGGTTGGATTCAATAAAGAAGTGCCCTGGAGTACAAGAATATATGGTTAAGGGGAAGTAGTTATAAATGTCTATTCTGCACAAGGGATGGACAGGTCCTGTGGGATCATTTTTATGAACGTCAGCTTGTCCACGTTGGCTGTGGACAGGCGGCTGTGTTTGTCAGTAATGACGCCACCTGCTGTGCTGAATACACGTTCAGACAAAATGCTGGCCGCCGGGCCAGCACCTCCAAGGCATAAAGGCTATCTCTGGCTACGTGGACAATTTGGAGACCCAGAAGTTGAATGGGGCCGAGCCATCAGTCAATACGTGGAGGGGTGTGCACACGTACTGTTCCACCATGTTAGTGAAATGCTGCCTCCTGCTAACACGTTCCGTATCAGATGGTGGTGCAGTTAGCTGTGGCGTGGTGACAAAACTTTTCCACATCTCTGCCATGCTAACCCTGCCCTCAGAGGAGCTGGCCGTGACACAGCTGCGTTGGCGACGTCTCGCTCCTCCTCTGCCTTCGCCTTGGGCTTCCACTTGTTCCCCTGTGACATTTGGGAATGCTCTCAGTAGCGCATCTACCAACGTGCGCTTGTACTCACGTATCTTCCTATCACACTCCAGTGCAGGAAGTAAGGTGGGCACATTGTCTTTGTACCGGGGATCCAGCAGGGTGGCAACCCAGTAATCCGCACACGTTAAAATTTGGGCAACTCTGCTGTCGTTGCGCAGGCAGCAGTCGCTCATGTGTGCCAGGCTTCCCAGAGGTAAGGACAAGCTGTCCTCTGTGGGAGGCGTATCGTCATCGTCCTGCGTTTCCACCCAGCCACGCACCAGAGATGGGCCCGAGCTGCGTTGGGTACCACCCTGCTGTGAACATGTTTCATCCTCATCCTCCTCCACCTCCTCCTCATCCTCGTCCTCCTCGTCCTCCACTAGTGGGCCCTGGCTGGCCACATTTGTTCCTGGCCTCTGCTTTTGCAAAAATCTGGCCTGAAAGTGCTAAAAATGACCCCTCTTCCTCCTCCTCCTCCTCCTGGGCCACCTACTCTTCTATCATCGCCCTAATTGTTTTCTCAAGTAGACATAGAAGTGGTATTGTAACGCTGATAACGGCGTCATCGCCACTGGCCATGTTGGTGGAGTACTCGAAATAGCGCAACAGGGCACACAGGTCTTGCATGGAGGCCCAGTTATTGGTGGTGAAGTGGTGCTGTTCCGCAGTGCGACTGACCCGTGCGTGCTGCAGCTGAAACTCCACTATGGCCTGCCGCTGCTCGCACAGTCTCTCCAGCATGTGCAAGGTGGAGTTCCACCTGGTGGGCACGTCGCATATGAGTCGGTGAGCGGGAAGGCCGAAGTTACGCTGTAGCGCAGACAGGCGAGCAGCGGCAGGATGTGAACGCCGGAAGCGCGCACAGACGGCCCACACTTTATGCAGCAGCTCTGACATGTCGGGGTAGTTGTGAATGAACTTCTGCACCACCAAATTCAGCACATGCACCAGGCAAGGGATGTGCGTCAAACCGGCTAGTCCTAGAGCTGCGACGAGATTTCGCCTATTATCGCACAGCACCAGGCCGGGCTTGAGGCCCACCCGCAGCAACCACTGGTCGCTCTGTTGTTCAATACCCCGTGACAACTCCTGCGAGGTGTGGGGCCTGTCCCCCAAATATATGAGTTTCAGAACGGCCTGCTGACTTTTACCCCAGGCTGTGCTGAAGTTGGTGGTGAAGGTGTGTGGCTGACTGGATGAGCAGGTGGAATCAGAGGAGGAGGAAGCCGAGTAGGAGGAGGAGGCTACAGGAGGTAAATAATGATGTCCTGCGATCCTTGATGGCGGAAGGACGTGCGCCAAAGAACTCTCCGCCTGGGGCCCACTACATTTACTCAGTGTGCAGTTAGGGAGATATAGCGTCCCTGGCCGTGCTTACTGGTCCACGTATCTGTGGTTAGGTGGACCTTGCCACAGATGGCGTTGTGCAGTGCACACTTGATTTTATCGGATACTTGGTTGTGCAGGGAAGGCACGGCTATCTTGGAGAAGTAGTGGCGGCTGGGAACAACATACTGTGGGACAGCCATCGCCATCAGCTGTTTGAAGCTGTCTGTGTCCAAATGCCAGTAGTTCAGAAATGCTGGCATTCAGGCCCAGGGCTCGAGGGTGGGTAGGTGGGAATTTACGCTTTCTCTCCAAGGTTTGTGAGATGGAGAGCTGAACGCTGCCGTGTGATATGGTGGAGATGCTTGGTGACGGAGGAGGTGGTGTTGGTGGCTCATCCTCTGTTTGGTGGGCGGCAGGTGCCAACATTCCTCCCGAGGTGGAGGAAGAGGCCGAGGCAGCAGCAGAAGAGAGAGCAGGGGGAGCCTGAGTGAGTTCCTTGTTGTTAAGGTGTTTACTCCACTGCAGTTCACGCTTTGCATGTAGATGCCTGGTCATGCAGGTTGTGCTAAGGTTCAGAACGTTAATGCCTCGCTTCAGGCTCTGATGGCACAGCGTGCAAACCACTCGGGTCTTGTCGTCAGCACATTGTTTGAAGAAGTGCCATGCCAGGGAACTCTTTGAAGCTGCCTTTGGGGTGCTCGGTCCCTGGTGGCGGTGGCCAGTAGCAGGCAAACTCTTTTGGTGGAGGCTGTTCTGCTTTTGCCCCCTGCTCCCTCTTTTGCTACGTTGTTGGCTCGGTCTCACCACTGCCTCTTCCTCTGAACTATGAAAGTCAGTGGCACGACCTTCATTTCATGTGGGGTCTAGGACCTCATCGTTCCCTGCATCGTCTTCCACACAGTCTTCCTCCCTGACCTCCTGTTCGGTCTGCACACTGCAAAAAACGCATCAGTTGGCACCTGTGTTTGGTCATCATCAGAGACGTGCGGACTCTGATGAGGTGGTATTCCCATGTCCTCATCATCAGGAAACATAAGTGTTTATGCGTCAGTGCATTCTATGTCTTCCACCACTGGGGAAGGGCTAGGTGGATTCCCTTGGGAAACCCTGCCAGCAGAGTCTTCAAACAGCATGAGAGACTGCTGCATAACTTGAGGCTCAGACAGTTTCCCTGATATGCATGGGGGTGATGTGACAGACTGATGGGCTTGGTTATCAGGCGCCACCTGTGCGCTTTCTGCAGAAGACTGGGTGGGAGATAATGTTGTGAACGTGCTGGATCCACTGTCGGTCACCCAATTGACTAGCGCCTGTACTTGCTCAGGCCTTACCATCCTTATCACGATTCGATGCGAATATATTCGGATCAAAACAAATTTTTGAAAAATCTCTAATTGCGAGCTTAAGCTAAGTACGTAGGTGCATGAGAGATTCCTAAGGGGTGGGTATGGAAGTGGGTTAAGATTAGGAAAAGTATTGAAAGATATTTTTGTAATTTCAAGTTATCTTTTGCTTGTCTTCTTTTTCAGAGAAGAGTCAGATCCCTTATCAATTACGAGACCGAGGCAGAATAGACAAAGCTTGACTAATGACCTCCAGATAATTAACCTTACGTTGTCTACCCTTAGCACAACAAGGTGGGATATTTGTTGATATCTGTATGTGGATTTTATTGTAGCACTCGGATTCCAAGTGATATTGATTATTCCTTGCTGGTATTCTTATAGGGTGTAGTGAGGGTGTGTAGACCAAGTTCGAGGGAGTCCCCACCATCAGGGGCCGTCCCTGGGCTGAGGTTTAGTATAGGGAGAGTAGAGGGATAGATTTTCTACCTTTTCATCTCTCGATACCCCTTCTAGGCTTCGTATACTTTAATAATTGGTATGTGCATAATTTTTTCCTCACTACCCTTTTAGGGCTCTGCAAGAATAAGTCTAGGCAGGTTCGAGGACAGGGAGTCCCCACCATCAGGGGGTGTCCCTGGGCTTAGCTCTAGAAGAGGGAGAGAAAAGGGACAGTTTCCCCGCTCTCCCTATCTTATCTGGGTGCTCTTACTTATATTTTTTTGATTATACACAGACCAACACTGAGTTTTGTCTGAATTATCTGGGAGGTTAATCCTTCCCCCTTTTAAAGACTGTTGGAAATAAAAATTACGTTTTTAAGGGTTTTTTCTTTAGTGCTGGAATTCAAGTTGGGTAATTATTAACCCTGGTATATAAGTGTGACAGCTAATTGGCTGGAATATTGTTTTTTTACAATAAAGAAATTAATTTTAAAAAAATATACGTTTGCATGTATTATTAGGCTGTGTTCTGTTGTGATGATGTCATAATGGCCTTGATCTTCATTAGTAAGCTGTATCTTGTTTAAATCATTTCACAATGGACTGTCTTTTTTTATTATATGTGTTATATTGTGATCATGTCACAAATTCAATATATTTTGTCTTTATTGCTAAGCTGTTTTATTGTTCTGATATCACAAGAGTATTTAGTTACTCTGAACGTAGATATACTGTATAACCCCTCTCTAGCCTCCTAGGACTCATAGGGGGAGATTTAGCAAACTGGTATAAAGTAGAACTAATTTAGATGCCTATAGCAACCAATCAGATTCCCCCTTTCATTTTTCAAAGCAACTTTGCAAAATGAATGGTGGAATCTAATTGGTTGCTGTGGGCATCCAAGCCAGTTCTACTTTACACCAGTTTGATAAATCTTCCCCATAATATTGAGGAAAACACGTTATCTCTTTTTGTTTATTTGTAGAGATGAGCAAATCGGAGTTGACGAAGTGGAATTCAATCCGAATTTCAGGAAAAATTTCATTTGCACCAAAGCCAAATTTCCTCGCGCATTGTGGTAACAAATCACACTTTTTCCTAAAATGGCTGCTGCAATGCCATGCATGCAGCCAATCAGCAGCTAGCCAGCCCTATAAATAGCCTCAGCTATCTTG
Organism: Bufotes viridis; assembly: GCA_033119425.1. NCBI lineage: Eukaryota > Metazoa > Chordata > Amphibia > Anura > Bufonidae > Bufotes > Bufotes viridis. The sequence goes on from CM065593.1 coordinate 280,168,702, forward strand.
GATTCAGACATTTTTCAGTGTACTTAGTGCAGGGAGAGACGTCAGCAGGCGCTAGGGACAGTGCTAGGAAAGACTTTATTGTTCCTTAAAAATCGATTTAGAAGTTTAGGGAAAGGATAGGGAGGCATCATCTACACTATAAACGGAGAACAGGGTGCAATAAGAGAGTATACAGCCTGAGAAATAGGAGCAATTCTATTACTACTTGCTGCACTAATTGGCGATCCAAATTTCAGTTATACTTCTGCTTTTAGGTTGTTTGTACTATATGATACATCAGTAATTCCAGCAAACCTTGCTTGTTATTGGGGTGCAAGTGTTGTGTAATACAGCCATTAATGGGGTGTATTAATAGGAAATATACGTACGTCCTATTAGCTGTTCTGCATTGATTTTACATTGTTTTACTTTTTTTTTTTGGGGGGGGGGGGTACACCGGCGTTCTGCGGTGAATTTTGAATGTTATACTTTTTGGGGGGGTTTATTAACAGTAAAAAGAATACGTCTTAATTGCCGTTCTGCGGTAAAGTTAGATTGTACTACAATTATTTATGTGCTGTTTTAATAGGAAATATACCTCCGTCGTAGTTTTTGGGCAGGTGTATTAATAGGAAAAAAAGTAAAAAATATATGTCATAATTGCGTTAAGCAGTGAAGTTACATTGTACTACAGCCATGTACGGGGTGCATTAATAGAAAAGATACATACATCCTATTAGCCGTTCTGTGTAGATTTTACATTGTTTTACTTTTTTTGGGGGGTATATTAATAGGAAAATAAAAGGAAAAAATATGTCATAATTGCCGTTCAGCGGTGAAGATACATTGTACTACAGCCATTTACGGGGTGTATTAATAGGAAAGATACGTATGTCCTATTAGCCGTTCTGCGTTGATTTTATTTTGTTGACTTTTTTGGGAGGTGTGTATTAATAGGGAAAAAAAAGGAAAAAATATATGTCATAATTGCCGTTCAGCTGTGAAGTTACATTGTACTACAGCCAGGTACGGGGTGCATTAATAGGAAAGATATGTATGTCTTATTAGCTGTTCTGCGTTGTTTACATTGCTTTACTTTTTTTGGAGAGGTGTATTAATAGGGGGGGGAGGAATATATATATATATGTCATAATTGCCGTTCAGCGGTGAAGTTACATTGTACTACAGCCATTTACTGGGTGTATTATTAGGAAAGATACGTACGTCCTGTTAGCCGTTCTGTGTTGATTTTACATTGTTTTACTTTTTTTGAGGGGATGTATTAATAGGGGGAAAAAAAGGAAAAAATATATGTCATAATTGCCATTCAGCAGTGAAGGTACATTGTACTACAGCCATTTAAGGGGTGTATTCATAGGAAAGATACGTACGTCCTATTAGCTGTTCTGCGGTGAAGTGTGATTGTTATATTTCTTTTTTTTGGAGTGTATTAATAGGAAAAAGAATACGTCTTAATTGCCGTTCTGCGAAGAAGTTACATTGTACTACAGCCATTTATGGGGTGTATTAAAAGGAAATAAACGTACGTCTATTAGCCTTTCTGCGGTGAATTGTGATTGTTTATATTTCTTTTTTTGGGGTGTATTAATAGGAAAAAGAATATGTCTTAATTGCCGTTCTGCGGTGAAGTTACATTGTACTACAGCCTTTTTTGGGGTGTATTATTTCAATTTAAATATCTTATTATACAGAATGTCAGACAGACAGGTGACAGGCCCTTCAAAGGGAACGGACAGTGGCCAAAATGTTTCTGTCGCAGGCAGAAGTAGCAGCAGAAGAAGGGGGGGGGGGGTGGCAGGAGGCTTGAGCTCCCAGTGCCATCTAGCAGTCGTATCTTGAACAGCAACCCAGCGGAGCAGGAGCAGGCCCTGTTCCCCCAACTGTCCTCAACCTGCATCTGTCATTTTCTGTTCCCTCAGAGTGAGAAGCATTATATGCCGTAAACTCTGCTCCACTTTTCTGCAAGGACGAGGTACTAGAGGACAGTCAAAAGCTACTGCCCAGCCAAGATCTAGAGGAGACATCCGCCGCCTCCTCTGGTAGGTGGGCAAGTAGTGATGATGAGAGTTGCATGGGAAAAGATGTTGTGAGCGGTCAGGCTTCTGGCCCATGACATCAGTTACGTGCAGACAGTAGCGGATAATGATGATGTAGCTGATCGCACTTGGGAGCCAGGTGAAGAAGGGCTTCGTCATCATCATCAGGAGAAGAGGGTGGCAGCTTGCGCATGAAGCAGCGGAGGAGCCATCAGGGTGGTAGTGTGGCCGTGAGTCAGCAAGGTGGCAGCAGTGGGAGGTCGGGAGCCAAACGTGCCCGGGGTAGACCACCTGCTTCAAAGGAGTCTACCTGCCCGGAAAGTAGCGGTGCAGAGGTTCCAGGAGGCAGCAGAATTAGGCAGTCGGCGCAGAGTGTGGAGGATAAAATGCCACACTAGGTGGTGTGGCAATTTTTTGTAAGGCCGCCGGAGGAGGTGATCATGGCCATTTGCCAAATTTGTGGGTAGAAGGTGAAGCATGGCCAGGGTGCTAATGTTGGCACCATGGCACTGCATCAACACATGCAGCATCACCATAAAGTGGCCTTGGAGAACCATGGCTCTGATGTGGTGGTCCAGCCTGCCGCAGCAACCGCTGCATCGCCCAGTGGCAAGCACCCAATTTAATGCAGTCAAGGGCTCCACCACCTCAGCTTAAGGGAGCTGTCTGTCCTTCCCATCATCTGCTGGCCCTGATGCTCCTACTCCTTGTCAGTCATTCTGTCAGCAATCGATCACTGAAGCAATTGCCAAGAGACAACAGTATGCGTGCACTCATCCAACAGATCAGAAGGTGAACGAGCTCCTGGCCAATTTGCTGGTGTTAAAGTTCCTCCCTTTCCTAGTGGTGGACTCTGCACCTTTCAGACAACTGATGGCTTGTGCCGAGCCAAGGTGGAGAGTCCCAAGCCGTCATTTCTTTGCAAAAAAGGCAGTACCAGCCCTGCACACGTATGTAGAATAGAAGGTTGGCTAGTCCTTGAGCCTGTCGATGTCTGCCTAAGTGCACAGCAGTGCCGACGTGATCTGTCAGAAGGAAGGAAAAATGAGACGCACAACGGATCCTGTCTATGTAGCAGCTGTAAGGCCTGTATGACATGGTCACTATGTTGCATCAGAATTGGCTTATGATTTGGTAGCCACAAGGAGGAGTGGGTACAAAACACAGAAGAACTGCAAATATTCCATTCACATGTGCCTTTAATGTGTATGATTGTGAGTTTGAATCCCAGCAGAGGCATTTCAAAAATATAAGCTAAATAAGACTTAAACAAACAGGGTGTATGAAGTCATAGCACTATGGACACAGCCATATATGGAGTTAGGACAGGGACTCCCAGAATCAATGACTCCAAAGAGCAGGGTAACGTCATTTGTCCTCCCTTTCTGCAAAAGGAAAACATTCCTAAAATTTGGTAGTGAGGGACTGGAAGCATTGCTATCCAGTAATCATCAGACTGTTTGATGTCAATGATACACCTGTTACTCGTAAGCAAGCGAGTCATCATTCTGCAGCGTGCCCTAGTAGCCAGTTCTTGAGGGCCAACTGCAGCATGAATGGAATTAGCTGCCACTGCCCAACCTGGAAACAACAAATGCTCCCTGCTGAGACGGTCTGGTGCATGACCAAATCGTTAACAGCTTTCCGCTGCTCGTACAAACACTCAAGCATGTGCAATGTTGAATTCCATGGGGTTGGAACGTTGCAGATTAAGTGGTGTTGCTGCATACCATTTTGACACTGCAAGTCCAGGAGAGTGTTCCTCACCACGTAACAATGGCTGAAAAGAGGGACAGTCTCCTGGACATTGCCAGCATTTTGCGCAAGTCAGTGAATTTTTTTTAAGGACTATTCAGGGAGCATGTGTTATCTCCCCCAGGTTCAGGGTGGCCAGGATGTTGCGCCCATTGTCGTTGATCACCTTGCCCAGTTGGAGGCAGCGGGGTGACAGCCAGCAGGATGTTTGCTGCTTGATGTACCTGTACTTGAGCAACAGCTCGCCGGTGTGATTACTCTCTCCCAGGCCGATCAGCTCCAACATGACATGGCACATGTGAAAGGAAGGATAGGTAGTGTGAGCAATGCTGTGACCTGCTGATGTTGAGGATGTCCATGGAGGAGAAGGTGGAGGAGGCAGATAAGTGCCTGATGTTGGAGCCATCTCCATGATATGGTGGGAGGTGGTCAAAAGGACCTGGCAATGTTGCTGGGGTGCTACCTCTCCACTGCCGCTAAAAACATTGACCCAATGGGCCATGAAAAAGATGTACTATCCCTGCCCATAGCAGCTGCTCCAGGTGTCCACTGTGCAGTGCCGCTTGATACACAGCAAGAGTTGCAAGGAATGGCCTGCATTAGTACAAGGCTCTACTGCAATGATTCTACAGCGACAGCAACAACAGCAATGTGGCCAGGTGGGGGTTCAGCTTGTAGACAAGCTACTGGCGGAGAAAAGTTTTTAATGGCAAAACATTCAGTTATAGATGTCCCACGATGGAGCCGAGGACAAGGAGACATCTTAAAACACCTACACAATTCTCACTATTAACCCCTTCACAGAAAGTCATTACACATGGATATATAAAATATATTCTTTATTAAAGTACATATGTAAATAAATAACATGGCACAAATTCATGAGAGATCGGGGAAAAGAAACCACCGCCTCCCCATGTGTTGCAATGATTCAAATACAAACCAGACGGACATGCACTAAAACCCACACTTAATGGACTGGTTTGTCCAAAATATATTGATAGCCACCATGCGTGTGTAATCACACCTAATATTAATGGACTTACAAATTATGTGGGGCCTCTAATGGAGCCCTCACCCAGGCTGCCTCAGGGGCCAAATGTAATATGGCAATGTGAAGTGAAATAAAAGCACAGAAAGTGGCAGCATGTCCACAATAAAATAACCTATTTTTCTACGATTGAAAATAATAATACCAATCAACCACATGTGAGAGACCAGTAAACATACAACATAGGCCCAAAGGATATTAGAGTGTCCAAGAAATATAGGTATAGATATTAAAAATTTGCATCTTAAATAATGAAGTCCATGCCGGTCAAACACATTGTGCATGCGCATGGTGATACGGGTCTGACGTCAGGAAGGCGCGCCACCCGTCACCTGGGAGACCGGCACAACAAAACCCACGCCACATGGACAGCAGGAGGATAGAGCGGCGCATAAAACCTGCGCCGCATCAGGCCTCCAAACAGGCCACACACTGCGGGAATGTCATACTGGCCTATCAGGGACCGGAAATAAGGAGCACCTCCAGACGTAATACCACAGCGCACCAATGCGATGCGCCTATGACTAGTGGAAAATAATTACCCAGAAACAAGGTATACTTAATTGTTACTGACATGGCTTGTATTTAACCATAAAATGCGGGGTATATATATATACATGATTTTGTCAACACAACGATATCATGAATTGCCATTACTATTATACTCAGACCCACTTAATAAAGATTTTAAAATACAATAGTATATAATACACGTGTAATTATTCAGTGTACAAAAAGTACACTAAGTGCTAATTTATACCAGCAATGAAAAAGCATCATATATCAAAATTCTCCAAAATTAAATCATTAATAAATACCCTAAGTGCACACTATACAATTATTGTGATGCAATATGAAGTAGCACACACAGGTGCTCTTAAAAATAAATCGCATAGTAAATGGAACTATAAAGTGCAATAGTGCCAAAAATTTAACCGATGCATCAACACACCAATATTCTAACATACAAGAACCAGTGTTATCACTCAATGATTGTGCAGAACTGCAGCAGTGTTACTGCTGAGTAAGATACATGTGTAAATTGATAAAAACAGATATTAGAAAACCTCAAAACACACACCATTTAAAAGAAAAGCTTTCTATAAAAAAAAGACTTAAAGCTGACTGTTTCATTAAGGCTTTTTGGAATCTCACTCTGAAGTAACACTATCCATTTTGTTTCTTGCTGGAGAAGAAGTTTTTTGTAATCGCCCCCTCTGCAACCTAAGTTGACTCTGTCTATGCCTCGAATTTTCAAAAACCTTGGATCACTATTGTGTGTCTCCCTAAAATGTTTCACAATTGGTTGCAATTTTCCCAAGACATCTGTCTTCATATTTGCAGCCTGACAGATTTTACTGACATGTTCCAAAGTCCTAACCCGCAACTCCCTGGACGTCATCCCCACATAAAGAAGGTTACAGGGACATGTGATAAGATAAATTACAGACTTAGTCCTGCACGTAATATGGTGCACTATTTGATAGTCCCATGTACCTTCCGTATCCGTGAATGTAGACGTTCTAACCATGTACCTACATGCTTGACAGTTGTTGCATGGGAAAGAGCCCCATTTTGGGCCTCTACTACCAAATAGGTTGGGTGCGGGAGGAGGAACATAATGGCTTCTAGTCAAGAGATTCCCAAGGCTTTTAGAGCGACGCCACGTGACTTGTGGATATTCTAACAAGGAAGCCCACAAATCTTTATCCGATAATAAAATCGGCCAGTATTTGGTAAGTATTTGGCGTATATTTCACCATTGGGTGTTAAAAGATGTAATAAACTGGCAACTTTTATCCTCTGCCTTTGGTTTACTTACCAAAAGAGAATCTCTAGTCGTGGCCCGGGCTCGCGTATATCCCCTCATTATGTCAAGTTGGTTGTAAGCTCTGGCCTTTTTGACAGATCTACTGACTGAGTTTCAAAATGTTGGTCACTCGAGCAGATACGATGGAGGCGTAAAAACTGTCCCAATGGGATAGCCCTGACAGTCTGTGGATAATGATATAATGATAAACATTTAGCATACAATAAGGTATTAGTCGAGGTTGGCTTCCTATAGAGGTTCGTGGAGACCCGACCATCAATTTCTTTAATCGAAAGAATATCCAAAAATTCAATTTTTTCTTTGCTGTAATGCCAAGTCAACTTAATATTTCTGGTGTTATCATTGAGTCGCTGGAGGATACCTTGAAGCTTATGCTTTGCCAAATAAACAGTATATCGTCAATATACCTTGACCACGAGACCACAGAGCTATAATCCAAGAGATTCTGGACTATCTCCCACAACCTGAGGAACAAATTTGCGTATGAGGGCGCACAAGTCTCCCCCATAGCAGTTCCCCGGAGCTACAGGAAGAGGCGGTCCTTAAAAAGAAAATAGTTGTGTCTCAAAATAAAATCCAGTATCTCTATCACAAAATCGAGGACATCTAAATTTGTCATCCGCAGGAAATATCTGCAAGCTCGGGTCCCGTGGTCATGGCATATCGACATATACAAAGCCTCAACGTCACAAGTGACGAACCACATATCCTCCTCCAGCGACACACCTTTAAATTTACTCAAAACGTCAGAGGTGTCCTTGACGTATGATGGTAGGGTCTCCAAACACCCTATCAAAAAAAAGTCCACATATCTGCTTGCACGTTCGCAGAGACTGCCCACCCCGAGACTATAGGACGTCCGGGGGTGTATTCAGCTGTTTATGGACTTTGAGCAAAAGGTATAAAGTGGGCGTAACCAGGCAATCTACCATCAGGCTCTCCTTAAGTCTCGGTGTAAGTACACGTTTTTCTACCCCAGACTGTAAAATTAAATCCAACTCTATCTTGAATCGCATAGTTGGGTTACTCTCTAAACGTTGATAACATTCTTTTTGTCCCAATTGCCGGAACGCTTCATTTTCATACATGTGTGTCGGAGATGATGCCGATGACAAAGATACCGTACTGCTTGAGGATGCGGGTTGGCTGCCACAAAGAGGAACAGGAAAAGAAAGACAGACTTGTTCTGATTGGGAATGCTGGCCAGTTGTATTTTCCCAAAATATCTTGTGATGTCGCCTCATGTGCTGCAATAGACCTCTGGTACCTATAATTGTGTTTGAATGGCCTCTACTTTTTTTAATCTTGCAGATCTTGCACATCGCTGTGGTTTTGTGTGCCCACCTTCTGGTGAAAAAGCACAATACTGGAGTTGTTCACAGACAGCCAAGCAGGACTTAGCTTTGGCACTTTTTGGGCCTAACCCACCCACAGCATCAAGCGGCATCTCAGATCCCGAAGCAGACATAACTCTGGCTCTTCTTTGGGAGGTATGTGGCCTCTGCTCTTTATTGCTGCTGCCACCGCCCTTTTCCCCTGATGTTGCCTCCTCCTCAGCACCCAATCTGGCTCCCAGGTCCTGGTCCTGTCCTCACCCTCTCTGCTGCTTTTATCAGACTGTCGCTGCCCCACCACCAATGCTAAAAGGAAGGCACCCCTCTAGGAATGGGCTTTTAGCCTTTTTTGGGGCTGCAAGGAGGAGGAGCAGAAGGAACACTGGGACCCCTGACTCAGTAGCACGGTGTCAGACTCTGAAGTCACCTCCACGTCATCCTGCTGCAACTGCAACTGAGAGGAGGAGTAAACCATCCAATCCATAATCTTTTCCTCTTTCTCCTCAACTATAATGTTGCGCCTTCTGAAGCCAGCAGGGACAACTGTGGCCTACTACTACTTCTGGCCGGATGGTGCTGTTACTACCCACATTCTGGTTCTGTGTCTTTTATTTAGAGCCCAGACATTTTCGGGCCTCTAAGATGTTGTGCAGTACCCTGTGTATTGGTGTATATATATTGTAAGGGATTGCTCTCTCTCAGCTGGTCGCAATCACAGACTTCTTCTCTGACAATGGGGTTCAATGGGGCACTTCAGCACCATCACACACATAAACAAAGAAAATAAACACCTGCCCGTCTGGGCTCTACCTAATACTTGTGTTGTCTTTACCTCACCTATAGAGTGCCGTTCACACACGGGATTAGATCCAGCTTCCTCAGCCATATACGGTCCAGCAGCCTCCAGGCTGTGACCACACCAGCACCCTTAGGGGGAGATGGTCCAGATGTCCTCTTAACTCTGACTGTGCGACCCTCTTTCCGTAGGCGCCCCCCAAACTTCAGGCTTTACAAAGCCTCGTGGCCCCTCAGCCCTCCTGGCTGAGACCACACATAGCCTTTCAGGCTTCCTCAGCCTTTCTCCCTTCAAGTCATACTTAGAGGGTTGCTTCTTCCCTCCCTGATTACAGCAGCAGGCCTCACCTGCAATCCCCTCGGCAAAACACAATACATGTAATGGAAGGGTGTGGATTGGCAGATCCCACTACCAAACCTATCCCCCAGTTACAAATGAAATCCAGCACAGAACAACATCTAGACAAAACTGACTCAGCAAACTACACTACCACTGCAGCTTTCTGGATTTCAGTTATCTTACCCAGCTGAGGTATCTGGGTGGGATATACATGCCTCCCAGCACTTATACTGTACACATTACCTGTCACGACCGCTATCCCAGTAGCAGTCGTGTTGCACCAGACGGAGGGGAAGGGGGACCCTTATCTACGGATGGGAAATGGAACGGCCACCCCTGACAACCCTACGCTGGCATCTGTCTGCCCTGATACCCTAGACGGGGTGTGAACCCGTGCGGCGAGCAGGATGCCTAAACCCTGAGTGACCCTTAGAAGACTAGACTGGGGAAATGCAGATGGGAGCACTAGTCACCATCACTCATGTCTAGGAGAACAACAGGGGAAGACAGTAACAAACAAACAAACAATCTCCAGCAGAGATAGACTTATCCAGTCACGAGCAGAGAAGAGGATCCCAACAACGACAGTCCATGCCAGACACGAGCTCCACAGCAATACCGTCAAACGATCTCCTTCAAAGGTCAGAATAGCACTGGAAGTAAGGACTATATCTGGCAATGACTGCAAGTGAAACTGAAACTAATATAGTAGCTGGAAGTGGCAGACAGCACTCACCTGAGAAGAATGCCTACAAACTCCCAGTCAGGACAAAAAGGTTCACAAGGCAAAACCTGGATGACGTACCCTGAACCATGAAGCAAACTCACAAGCTATCGCGAGTAGCAAGTCGCTGCGATCTTCTCTTCCCAGACCTATCTGGATCAGTCACAGTCGTGACAGTACCCCCCTTTCTACGAGGGGCCACCGGACCCTCAAGACCAGGCCTCTCCGGGTGGGACCTATGAAAAGCCCGAATGAGTCTGTCCGCCTTTATCTCTGATGCTGGCACCCACATTCTCTCTTCGGAACCATAACCTTTCCAGTGCACCAGGTACTGAAGAGAGCGCGAACATATCGTGAATCAACAATCTTTTCTACCTGAAACTCAAGACTGCCATCAACAACCACCGGTGGAGGCGGTAGTGGCAATGGTTCAGGAGGTTCTACATATCTCTTAAGCAGAGATCTGTGGAAGACATTATGGATCCTTAGAGTCTGAGGTAGCTCCAGACGAAAAGCCACCGGGTTAATGATCTTAATTACCCTATAAGGACCAATAAATCTCGGACCTAATTTCCATGAGGGAAACTTCAACTTGATATTTCTGGTAGACAACCACACCAAGTCATTCACCCCAAGGTCCGGACCTTTAGAGCGCTTCTTATCAGCCACACGTTTGTATCTGCCACAAATTCTCTTCAAACTTTCTTGCACACTCTGCCACACTGATGAAAGTGAAGACGCAAATCGTTCCTCCTCGGGAATCCCAGACGGCCCCCCCTCACTAAACGTACAAAACTGAGGATGGAAACCATACGCACTAAAAAATGGTGACTTATCGGTGGATTCTTGACGACGATTATTAATGGCAAACTCGGCTAACGGTAAATAAGATGACCATTCCTCCTGATTTTCGGAAACAAAGCATCTCAAATATGTCTCTAGGTTTTGATTGGTACGTTCAGTCTGACCGTTGGACTGTGGATGGAAAGATGAAGAAACGACAGATGAACCCCTAAACGAGAACAAAAAGCTTTCCAAAATTTAGAAACAAATTGTGTACCACGATCCGAAACAATATCGGAAGGGACCCCGTGAAGCTTCACGATGTGGTCAATAAAAACCTGAGCCAGTGTGTTAGCATTAGGCAAAGCGGTCAGAGCAATAAAGTGCACCATTTTACTGAATCTGTCAACAACAACAAGAATAACAGTCTTCCCGCTGATACTGGTAGATCAGTAATGAAATCCATTGATAGGTGCGTCCAAGGCCTGTTGGGGATGGCCAGAGGTAAAAGACGCCCTGCCGGACGAGTATGATCCACCTTAGAACGAGCACAGGTAGGACATGCAGACACAAAATTCAACACCTCCTGGCGCCACTTAGGCCACCAGAACCGACGAGACACTAATTCAGAGGTTGCCTTACTACCTGGGTGTCCTGCCAGTGCGGAGTTATGGTGTTCCTTTAGTATCTCCAGGCGTAAATTTTCTGGCACAAACAGTTTATTCGAGGGGCAGGAGGCCGGGCGTCCCCTGAGCTTCCAACACCCTCCCTCTAAACCTGAGTGTAATGCAGAGACCACCACCCCCTTTTGCAAAATCGGCTCTGGAACATCATCATCACCCCTCCAGGAAAACTTCGAGACAATGCATCCGCCTTAGTATTTTTTGCCCCGGGCGATAGGTTATTACAAAATTAAACCTAGTAAAAACAACGACCACCGAGCCTGTCTAGGGGTGAGACGTTTAGCAGACTCCAGATATACTAAGTTCTTGTGATCGGTAATCACTGTGACGGGATGAACCGCCCCTCCAAAAAATGACGCCACTCCTCTAAGGCCAACCTAATAGCCAAAAGTTCCCTGTTGCCAATGTCATAGTTCCTTTCTGCAGTAGACAATTTCTTCGAAAAGAAAGCACACGGACGCCATTCACCAGGGACGGGCCCTGAGATAGTACCGCTCCCACCCCCACCTCTGATGCATCAACCTCTACAATAAAAGGAAGCGAGACATCTGGCTGTACGAGAATAGGAGCCGAGGTGAATCTTTCCTTCAGAGATGTAAAGGCAGTTTTGGCTGCATGTGACCATTTGGAAAAATCGGATCCCTTTCGGGTCATGTCCGTCAGTGGTTTGACCACCAAGGAATAGTTCTTTATAAACTTCCTATAAAAATTGGCAAACCCCAGGAAGCGTTGCAATGCCTTCAGGTTCTCAGGCAGATCCCAGTCCATAATTGCCCGGACTTTCTCTGGATCCATGCGGAAACCTGAATCTGACAACACATACCCCAGAAATGGCAGTTCTTTTACGGCGAACACACATTTCTCTAATTTAGCAAACAATTTGTTGGCCCTTAATATCTGCAGCACTTGTCTCACATGGATCTTATGTGTATCCAGATCCGGAGAATAGACCAGGATGTCATCAAGATATATCACAACAAATCTCCCGATAAGGTGACTAAAAATATCGTTGACAAAATGTTGGAACACCGCAGGCGCATTAGTAAGACCAAATGGCATGACCAGATTTTCATAATGCCCTTCCGGAGTATTAAAGCCGTCTTCCACTCATCCCCCTCTTTGATGCGAACCAGGTTATAGGCTCCTCTGAGATCCATTTTGGAGAACCATTTAGCACCAGCAACCTGATTAAAGAGGTCGGGAATGAGAGGAAGAGGATAGGGATCTCGGATAGTTATCCGGTTTAATTCCCGGAAATCCAGGCAAGGACGCAGGCCCCCATCTTTCTTTTTAACGAAAAAGAACCCTGCAGCCACGGGTGAAGAAGAGGGTCTGATGTGTCCCTTAGCCAAACTTTCCGAAATATAATCTTTCCTAGCCTTCCTCTCCGGGCCAGAAAGATTGTATAACCGGGTTTTAGGTAGTTTTGCCCCAGGTAACAGATTAATTGGGCAATCATATGGACGATGAGGTGGTAACCCCTGACAACCCTTCTCAGAGAACACATCCATAAAATCTGACAGAAAGGAAGGTAGAGATGTTACAGAGAGTGTTGAGCACCTACTACTCAAGCAGTTGTCCTTACAATGTTCACTCCACTCCACAATCTCCCCGGCCTGCCAATCCACCACGGGATTGTGAGTCACCAGCCAGGAAGCCCCAAAACCATAGGAGCCGGAAGACCGTCCAGGACATAACAAGAGATATGCTCTTTATGGAGGTCCCCTACCTGCAGATGGATATTATGGACGATCTGAGTTAACTCTCTCTGAGTAAGAGGGAGGAGTCGATGGCAAAAACAGGAATAGTTCTGCGTACCGGTTCCGGAGTAAAACCCAGAGCCAGAGCAAACCGTGAATCCACCAAATTGACCCCCGCCCCACTGTCCAAAAAGACGGAACAGATCTCAGTCTTATTGCCCGCCACAACAGTAGCGGACAACAAAAACTGAGACATGCGTATGGAGGAAACGAATACGCCCAGACTGTTATCCTCCGCACAGTCTGGGGACTCTAGTTTTCCGGCGGCTCCTTAGTTTGTGATCTCTTGTGTTCTGAGGGACATACCTTTACAAAATGACCCTCCCCCACAACGAAAAACAAACCTCTGACCTATGGCGGACCTTAGGAGGATTCACCCGTCTAGTGGCGCCCCTATTTGCATTGGTTCGACGGGATCACAACAAACCGATCCCTGCCCTATAGAGGCCTCTGTAGAATTTAATAGTCTCTCCCTGAGTCGTCTGTCGATTCTTATGGACAGAGACATAGCAGCCTCAAGAGACCCAGGGACCTCGTATACAGCCAGCGCGTCTTTTAATTTTTCAGACAACCCCTGGCAGAACTGACTCCTAAGGGCCGAGTCATTCCATAATGTATCCGTAGCCCACCTACGGAATTCAGAACAATATAGTTCAGCTGACCGGTTCTCCTGCCGAAGTCTACGTAGCTTAGACTCAGCCAGTGAGACCCTGTCAGGTCATCATACACGAGACCCAAGGCTTCAAAAACTCCTCCACTGATCGTAAGGCCGGAGAGTCAGATGGTAAAGAGAAAGCCCAAGCCTCGCGGATCTCCTTGCAGGAGAGAAATTACAATGCCCACTCGTTGTTCCTCACCGCCGGAGGATCTAGGGCGTAACCTGAAGAACAATTTACAAGCTTCTCTGAAGGTTACAAATTGGTCTCTCCCTCCTGAGAACCTATCAGGAAAAGCCACTTTTGGCTCAGGAGTACATTGGTCTCCCTAGCAACGGTGGAACCCAAGGATTGCTGCTGCTGCAGTACTGTTGCTTTTAATCCTGCCACTTCAAGGGATAACCCCTGTAATTGTTTCGCCAAAACCGTAACCGGATCCATAGTGGAACAGAAGAATACAAAGCAAAACAGCAGGCAAAAAAAAAAAAAAAAGGAAATGTCACTTTTTTTTTTTTTTTTTTTTTTTAAAGGCCAGATATACTGGAAGTAAGGACTATATCTGGCAATGACTGCAAGTGAAACTGAAACTAATATAGTAGCTGGGAGTGGCAGACAGCACTCACCTGAGAAGAATGCCTACAAACTCCCAGTCAGGACAAAAAGGTTCACAAGGCAAAACCTGGATGACATACCCTGAACCATGAAGAAAACTCACAAGCTATCGCGAGTAGCAAGTCGCTGCGATCTTCTCTTCCCAGACCTATCTGGATCAGTCACAGTCGTGACATTACCACTATATATATACTGCTTAATTAAATTGAACCGCTCCACCCCCCCCCCCCCCAAAAAAAATGTTAAGAGATGATTAAGGGCCATGTCTCATGCTCAATTTTACATTATCACTCACAGGTATATTGCTGCTATACCTTGGATATTAATCAAGTAATCACATATATGCTGCATAATTAAATGGAAAAATTCCAATAAAATGTATTATTCCTTCCCAACCATGTGGAAACTGAATATACATAAATGGACGATTGAGGCCTGACCCTTAATATCTCATTAACACTCCCTGTTGAATTGTTACCCTAGCCTGTCTACTGATGTATTAAAAAAATATTAAAATTGCAACTGTGTGGAGAAAGAAATGAACTGTGTGGAGGAAGAAATGAGATTGCTACCCTACCCTTTGTCTTGTAGTAATCACATATATATGCGGGTTTAATTAAATTTAACAATCCCCCATAAAATTTAAATTGCCACCGCATGGAAACTAAATATACATAAATGGATGATTGAGGCTTGACACTAAATTTCCCCTTAATGCACACTGGTAGATTGCTGCTACACCTTGCATATTTCTGCAGTAATCATGTATATATGCTGCTTAATTAAAACATTTTTAATTGCAACCCAGTAGAAACTGAATATAGGTAAACGTATGATTGAGGCTTGATGCTCAATTTCATACGGTGGAGGATGCCCGCAGCGGACCACAAGTACCACAAGTTGTAATACGTTATATTACTTATTACATCCACACAATTGCCATCTTGTGTAGGATGTCTATTGTGGTACTTTTGGTCCGCTGCGGGCATCCTCCACCGTATGCATTTTTGCTGGGGATCGCCATTAGCAACGGGTCACAAGTGCAGAATCTGCTCCCCTGTATATATATGCACAACTGCATCTTGGGTTCAGCACATCCTGTTGTTCTAACATCATGCCACCTTTCAGTTTTTTTGTATATATAATTGGTTGGAGGTGTATAAACCCCTATGTAAATGTAGCCTTTTTTCTATCCACAGGCTACATTTAGGTGCACCTGTGAGGCCTGGGCCAAATCAGGCAGTCTTGGGTGGGGCTCACAGCCTTCTCCCTCCTCCTATTGCAGGCATGGCTACATGCTGGAGGTAACTGGGGAGTTCACTGCGAGTCGGCCTTTACCCTCCTGTAATTTAGTCCACTGGCCCCTAGTATTGCCCATACGGCACAGGTAGGTGAGTGTTAGGTCCCGAGCTACTTGAGAAACCTTGGCGTGGTGCTCGGGCTTAAGACATGTCCTCCAGGACATGTTGACTAATCTCTCAATTTTAACATCAGTTTGAGGGCTTAGTAAGATCGCAGTGTGCACTTGTTTTGTCATTTGTTATTGCTTGATGCTCAATTTCACCTTAATATACTCTGATAGAGGGCTGCTACACCTTGTGTATTGCTGCAGTAATCATATTTATGTGAAGCTTAATGAAATGGAACCCCCCCAAAAAAAATTTATATTGTGACCATGTGGAAACTGAATATATACGTAAATGGAAGATTGAGGTTTGATACTTAATTTCTTAATACACACTGGTAGATTGCTGCTATACTGTGTGTCTTGTAGCAATCACATATATATGCTGGTTTAATTAAATGTAATAATCCCCATAAAAAGGTCAATTCCAATCGTGTGGAAACTGAATGTACATAAATGGACAATTGAGGCTTGATGCTAAATCTCACCTTAATACACAATGGTAGAATGCTGCTACACCTTGTGTATTGCTGCAGTAATCATATATATATGCATCTTAATTAAATTGCCCCCCAAAAAAAAAAAAAAGATTTAACTTGCAAATGTGCGGAAAACTGAATATATGTAAATGGTCAATTGAGGCTTGGTGCTTAATTTCCCATTAATAGACATTGGTAGTTTGCCTCTATACCTTGTGTCTTGTAGTAATCACATATATAAGCTGGTTTAAATGTAACAATTCCAAACAAAATTTTAATTTCAACCATGTGGAAAGTATTCGTAAATGGACAATTGAGGCTTGACACAAAACTTCACCTTAATACACACTGGTAGATTGCTGCCACACCATGAGTATTGCTGCAGTAATCATGTATATATGCAGCTTAATTAAATGGAACCCCACAAAAAAAAGGATTTATTTGAAAATGGGGGGAAATTAAAGTATTTGCTTAAAGGTATATACTTTTGACATGCACCTGCACTTCTGATGGCAGGCACAGTCTGCTGCAGGTCTCTCTATTGTATATAACACACCCAATTCTTCTTTAGAATCCTAGCTTTTCCCTTCACTCTCCCTGGCAATAAGCTTGATTTATTTCTGACTGTCCCTGTTTTTCTCTGACTGCCTAAGATCATTTTCCTGGGAGACAATATAACACCCAACCACCCTCATTAACAGGCCAGCACAGAATGGTGTTCTGATTGTTCTGCCAGGGCACCTACCTCCCTGCTGCAGCACTGATTTGCTCATCCAGGCTGTCTGTAAGGCTGGGAGCCAATCAGTGCAAGCCCACCACCACCACCATTTCTGGTGATGTGCACACATTTTTTTACTGACGATATGCACAAACTAACCTGAAAATATTCCAGTTTATCTGCCTTCTGAAAAATAGAAAAGTTTGGACCGAACCTGGTTCGGTCCAAACTAGTTTGCACCAGGTCCAAACTGGTTTGCCCGTCCTTAACTTGTATACATAGGTCGCATTCTCTTTTTTTTTATAGTATGTGTCTTTATTTTTAGGCTATTATGATGATGGCAACGTTTTTTCTTGTGTTTGTTGTCAGG
This sequence comes from Bufotes viridis, assembly GCA_033119425.1. Lineage (NCBI taxonomy): Eukaryota > Metazoa > Chordata > Amphibia > Anura > Bufonidae > Bufotes > Bufotes viridis. The sequence goes on from CM065593.1 coordinate 280,186,034, forward strand.
TTGTGTTGTATAAAGGTCACAAAACTTATTGAAGATCATGAACTAACATTCTTGGCCAGTTTTTGGCATAGAAAACTCCACCAGAGTTATTACCATGTAAAACACCAGACTTAATCAAATGTCCCTCTTTGTCGTTTTAGTCCATGGGGGAGAATTATCAAAACTGGTGTAAAGCAGTAGCAACCAATGAGATCCCACTTTTCATTTTACAGAGGTCCTCTGGAAAATTAAAGGTGGAATCTGCTTTCTAGAGGTAGCTACAGTAATCCAGTTTTCCTTTGTGCCAGTTTTGATTAATCTCCCCTTATGTTGTTAGGCTGTTCGCCATTGTGATAATATCAAAGCAAATGTTTTACTTATTCCTAGGCTTTGTTTTATTGTGATGATTTCACAATAGTAACTGTCTTTCTAGGCTATTTTATATTCTGGTGATGTGAAAATAGTGTGTCTAACCAGCACTGTAGTACAATTGAAACTTTTTTAGTGTAGTGGATATATCATAGAAGATTAGAATTCAAAAGAAGCTTACACATTTCCAGCTTCCGAGTAAGTGTGTTGTTTTATTTGGATTTTAATCTTCTATGATGTGTCTACTATTCTAATAAAGTTTGGATTTTTTCTACAATGCTGGATAGAACTTTACTTTTGTACTCTGTTAATTTCTAAGGGTACTTTCACACTTGTGTTAGAGGATTCCGTCAACGGAACTGCCTGCCTAATCCGGAAATCCGCATGCAAACGGATAGCATTTAAGGATCCGGATGCGGAATTCTAATGTATTCTGAATTGAAAGCATTCCGTTCAGTATGCATCAGGATGTCTTCAGTTCGGTCCCCTTACAACATATGACTGGAGAAAATACCAAAGCGAGCTGCTGTATTTTCTCCGGCGATAATTCCGGAACACTTGCCGGAATGCCAGATCCGGCATTAATTTTCATTGAAATGTATTAATGCCGGATCTGGTACCAAGTGTTTAGGGTAAAACTGAAGCGTTTTTTTCCAGTATTGAACCCCTGTGACGGAACTCAATACCAGAAAACTTTAATGCTAATGAGAAAGTACCCTAAGTTGCATTCTATTTTGATGACTTATGATATAAGGAAAAGATCCAGCACTTCCTTTGCCCATAAAAGTTTTAATTACAAGGCCATGTAAACCTGTTATTTGTTTCTGCCCATGTGGTCGTTTGTCATAGCATGATACTGATTCACATGCAGGTGTATAAATATATCATATGTCAAAATTAGCTAATCATAAAACATGTGAGAGAGTGAATCTGGGTCGCACACCCTCAAACACTATGCTTTTGATATAACAATTGTTTCTCACCATATTTAAACGGGCTTCTCAGCACAATTCATAATTCATGTCAAAATATGCTATGCATAAACATGAGGCATTAGTATACAGTTTGATCAAAGCGCATAGACCCACTTACCACGACAAGGTTGCCTTTATCAAGTGGGAAACTATTCTAGCTATGGCGCAGCACTGCGCCGCGACCACGGACACCACAGCACTGCACCAGCAGAGGGCGGGACCCAGACACCACACAGTACCCCCACTGTGCGGCGAGATCACCATGGCCCTGGGCCCCACCAGCACAGCACATAGGCACCAATGGCCGCCACGCAGTACTGCACCATGTGAACAGGTGCAAAGAGCTCACCCATTCATGCCTCCCAGGAAAACCAAATGAGAGGTAGTAGAAAATTATAAACTACTGACTGGTAAAAAGCATAGTGTTTGAGGGTCTGCGACCCAGATTCACTCTCTCACATGCTTAAAAATTAGCCAATTAGTTCAATCTTATATGCAAATATATAAAACACTATAAAACGCATGAAGATGTGCAAATATACAAAAAGTAATAAATGTAATAATGTTACCACAGACATAATTATAGTTATCATTAGTGATGAGCGAAGTTATGAAAAATAAAATTCAGCTGCTTCGCTGAATTTCACAAAGAGATTTGATTCGTGACGGCACCTGATGCTACAATTATGGGCTTTCAGGGGTTAATCTGGTTAAACAAAAAGAGGTGGGCGCGGACATTTTGATTGACGACACCGTGCAAAATATCATGCGGTACCGTGATGACGCCATCATGTTGGCCGGGTGCAGTCAAGTCATCACTGATGACGTCACCGCTCCAGGCCAGCATGGTGACGGCCTCTACGCGAGCAAATGGATGAGGTGAGTATGTTTTTTTTTGCTTTTGCTGCCATTTCAGGAAAAATAGATTAGTTACCTCGAAGTCATCAAAGTCAATTAGTTTGGCTTCAATTCACTCAACACTAGTTATAATCATAGTTATAAAACTGGTAAATGATAGATAGGATCACGACAATGAAGAGGTCTGTTGGATATCTGGTGTTCAATCCAATAAGCCTCTGTGAAGATGGCTTTGTGCTACCGCAAGCAGTACTTTCAGCCTATGAAATAATGGATTTGCATTGCGTATTTATCTTCACTGTTTGACTCTCTTTTGTCACATATTGGATTGTTATATAGAACAGAACAAGATAAAACCTGCTAATATTTTTTTTTTTTTTTATGGTAAGTGTTCTTTTAAAATATCAGTGCAACGATGTTTACAAAGTTAATTGGCTCTAACAGATGGCATCCACTGAAGCTAATTTGAAGTGAATATTTCAGCAGACAATTTACTTTGATATACTGCTGGAGTCCAATATCCTTATAAGAAACTCAATGGAATATTTTACTGCCATGTCTTCTTAATGTGCTTTTTATAGAAAACATCTTTGTAATGCTGATTGAGAAAATACACAGCAGCAGGCTTAAAAACTGTAAAGGAAAATATACTGTATAAAAAGGTACCTAGTCTGTTATGCATTAAGCTCAAAGTTATATAAGGTAAAGTATTGTGAAATTTCATCTTTTCAAAGTTAACAAAGTTATTGGAACAAAATGTAGAAATCCTGTAAGTCACTTTTCATATGGCTATAGCTGTTCCTTCTATGGTATTTAGTGTGTAAGTTATGATATAATTAACATTTATAGTCATCAAAGGGTTTGAGCAAGATAGATGTAGCATTTCAGTGCTGCAATGTAAAATCTAATCTTGGGGCTATGTCAGGGGCATAGATATAGGTGATGCAGAGGTTGCAGTTGAACTCATGCCTTGGAGACCTGGGGTGTAAAAGCTTTCTTGCCCTAAATGAGGAGACCAGTGCTAAAATGTATATCTGCTGTATAATTTGGATAGGCCCATTACAGATTTTACACCTTTTTATTTCTGTGTCCATCTGTGTAACAATCCAGAAAATAGTCATACATGTTCAGTTCCATCTTTCAACTACCACAAGCCGGATTTTCTTTTAAAAGCTGTGGCAGTTCCAGGGAGAGAACTGTAGTAGAAAAGACACACCCCTCAGAAAGGACACGTCTTCTGAGCTTCCACTGTGAATAAAATCTAGCGGAGCAATGTATGGAGATCCTCGTGAGGTACAGGGCTAGTTATAGCTTTGTTTCAAAGAGAATGTCAAGTACCATATGATGTCTCATTTTAATTTTTTATATTAATTGTAGGATAACCTCTTTAAGAAGTGCAGTCCAAAATGTAAATAAAGAGACTGTAACTAAATCAAACAAAATTCAACTTGCCCATTTATTTATTGAGGAAAGTACAGTTGTGTTCAAAATTATTCAACCCCCACTGAAATTGAGTGTTTTGGCCAGTTTGACATTGATTTTGATCATTTCAGTCATCTTGTTTACAAATAAATCAAAGAGGCACTTGTAAGTCAGACAAATATAACATAACATTTATAATGAAATAACCACAAATGTCTTTTCTGTGCTCACATTATTATCAGTTTTATTCAACCCCAAGTGACATTCAATCTTAGTACAACATCCTTTTCCAGTTATAACAGCTTTTAAACGTGAAGCACAGATTGACACAAGTGTCTTGCAGCGATCTACGGGTATCTTCGCCCATTCTTCATGTGCAAAAGCCTCCAGTTCAGTCACATTCTTAGGCTTGCGGCGCTGCAACTGCTTTCTTTAAGTCCCACCAGAGGTTCTCAATCGGATTTAAGTCTGGTGACTGCGATGGCCACTTCAAAATGTTCCAGCCTTTAATCTGCAACCATGCTCTAGTGGACTTGGAGGTATGCTTGGGATCATTGTCCTTCTGAAAGGTCCAACATCTCCCAAGCCTCAGGTTTGTGACGGACTGCATCACATTTTCATCCAATATCTCCTGGTACTGAAGAGAATTCATGGTACCTTGCACACGCTCAAGCTTCCCTGTACCTGTAGAAGCAAAACAGCCCCAAAGCATGATTGACCCCCATCGCCATGCTTCACAGTAGGCAAGGTGCTCTTTTCTTTAGAGACCTTGTTCTTCCTCCTCCAAACATAGCGTTGATCCATGGGCCCAAACAGTTTTCATTTTTGTATCATCAGTCCACAGAACACTATCCCAAAACTTTTGTGGTTTGTCCACATGACTTTTGGCATACTGCAGTCGACTCTTCTTATTCTTTGGAGACAGCAAGTGGGTGCGCCTGGGAGTTCTGGCATGGAGGCCTTCATTACGTAGTGTGCGCCTTATTGTCTGAGCTGAAACTTCAGTACCCGCATCTGACAAATCTTTTTTCAGTTCCTCAGCATTCACACGGGGACTTTTCTCCACTTTGCGCTTCAGGTTCAGGAGAAATCACCTCTTCTCTTGTCTTCCTGGACCATTCTCTTGACTTCACCATGTTTGTAAACACACCAGTAAATGTCTAGAAGGAGCTGAGTATCACAGTCATTTTAAATCTGCCTAATTGGTGCTTATTATGCTTGATTGCTGCTCCTTGACATTCACAGGTGTTTTCAATACCTGATCGAAAACACTTGAATAAACCTCTGTTCTTAAGAGTGGTAGTCTTTAAGGGGTTGAATAATTGTGTCAATGAAGAAATCACAAAAAAAAACATTTAATACTGTATTACAAAAACAATTGATGTCATTTTAGTTGCATTTGGTTCTTTAAAAAGTCCTTGTAAGATTTCATTCTGAACACAATTACAAATGTACACTAAATTCCCTAAAACCCTTTACAGCATTGGGGGTTGAATAATTTTGAACACAACTGTATCCAAAGGTGTCATCAGGCACTTCACATTGTGGCAAATATCAACCAATTACTATTACATGGTTAAAATGTGTCTTGACTCCTCTATCTCTTCACTTCTGGTCCTTGCCGTTGGATGGTGCAGACCTGGTATGGTAAATTATAGTCTTATCTGCACTTCTGTTTCTTGCATTTCTCCTTTCACCCCTTAATTTACTTCCTATAACCTGCAGGCCAACTTTTCTGCCCACCCAGGGCTGTGGTATCCCATCATTAAGGCAACGCCAATGTTACCTGATACATACTGAACCCTACTCCAGCTGCATAATGTAATGCCAGTATCTTCTTTATAGAGCAACTGCTTTACAAATTCCTCACTTGGTGAGATATGATAGTGAATTTCATTGAGGTTTTCCTAATTATTTTCAGTGGATTTCCTATATTTGAGCCTTTTTGACCTAATTATCTATGTACCAACTCTGGCACCTGATCCTGTCTTCTACTTCTAATTTCTGAATCTACCCATTACCAACCCAGATCTAGCTTGACCGTGTCTTTTACCCAGTGCACTACCTGAAATCTGTGTCTGTTCTGGGAACCACAACCCAAGTATTCAACCATTAAAGAACACACCTCTTTGTAGGGATAAATGGTGAAGAATGGGAGGATAGTGGACACTGCACCTCAGGTTAGCTAGCGCCAACTCAATAATGGTCTATGATACTGGTTCTCTGTGCTTGTTGTCAAGCATCGTTCATCACTCGCGTTCAATTTGGTGACACTTTTTCACTGTGTAACTATGCATTCCATCCTGAAGCCTTCGACCCATGTACCAACTGTCATCTAGCTGGAGACTAACATCCATGAAAGGGTTATAATCCAAAGACTGGCATACTACATGCTGGCGTTCTAATCTTTTATCTAACAACTGAATATCCTGAATCCTGTAATATGGCAATTGTTTTATATAACATAAGTTCAGGTGACTGAGGAGCTACGCTGCAGCACCACAAACAATTATACATATGAACAAGCAGCATAAGCCAGTAAGTGCCATGGCTACTGCGCTGATTAACAGTAACCTAGAAGAATCAAGCACTGAGAGCTTATCCTAAGGATAGGTCATCAGTGTTAAAGTCCCAGAGAACCACTTTAAATAACTATTCAATAGTTATTTATGTGGGTAGATCAATTCAATCAAATACTTGTAAAAACCATAACACTCAATATCATGATGATAATACAGTAAGTAAAGAAGGACAAAAAGGGAAAACAATGAATATATATAATGTCAATAATGATACTACTACTATAACTGGTAGTAATAGTTACGTTCCTCGAAGACTAATCTTTGGCTGTTACTTCTCTTTGCTACACGCAGAAAATGACACCACAGATCTCAGACCATTTCCTTTTATTTTAAACAAAAATGTGGGTTCTTTTTGCCACCTGATATTTGCTATGACAGAATCCTTTTTTACCAAGCAATCTGCAAGGAGGAATTGGACGTGTTTGCAAAAGCCTACAAGTTGAAACCTTCAAAACTGATCTGAAAGCAACAGTTAGAGATAAAGTACTAGGTAATGTATATAATATAGAGATTTCCAATCAGGAGGCAGAAATAAACGTGGTAAGCATCAGGGTCATGGGCAGAGAATTAGTAAGAGATGAGCAAATTGATTCTACATGAATTGGTACTGTTACGAATTTCCGAAAAGATTTGAATTTCTGCAAAACTTTTGTAGTTCGTCCTGCACAAATCACTCAAAATGGCAGCCACCATTATACAAATCAGAAGACAGAGACAAAGGTAGTTTATTAATTTTAAAAAATTGTGCAGTGAGTTATTAAACAGAATGGAGTGGAGGTAGGGCACACAACTAATACCCGGGTCACATGTATTGCAATATTGGGAGAAAATTAAAAGATAGATTTATTAGACATTAAGACAATAAAAAAAGTAGAGTTGCAATATTATCCGCAGAAAATTAATCTTGGACTAATGTAGCTTATCCACCTATAAATGGGATTGGACCCTAAAATGTCTATTGATGCTCCAAAGATATTCCAGAGGATAAGGAACTTAAGATACAGTCCAGATTCAAAAGAATATATGTACCAGACGTTATAGTCTATGATCTGGATCGGTTGAAATCGAGCGGCGTCCCGCTCTTATTCAAACAGTGGCGTCCCACTGTTATATGTGCGATCGCTTTCTTTTGCAGTCTGAAGGAGTAGATGAACGGTCTTACCGTGTTGCGTTGCGATAATGTCTCACCTCCCACCGTCCGATTTGGAATGAAGGTATCGGAGTCTGTATTCATGCGACCTATCCACGTTGGCGTTCTCAAGCACGAGGTCCGGGTTGGTTTTGTCAGGATCCTCTTAATATCCAATGCCGAGTCGCGTGCGATATATCGACATAGAGTCGCACTGTCCAGTATCAGAGCCGTCTTCTATAGATTCTCAGATCTGCAAGGTTCGGGATCCAAAGTGGGGGGTCAGTCTACCAGACGCGTTTCGGGTTTCAAATGTCTCGCCCCTTCCTCAGTGGTTACTGAACCCCCATTTCTGTCCCTCCTTATGGAGTTCCTGGTAGTCTAAAAGCTCTGGAGTGGAGCAACTGGAATGAATCTTTTGATTTAAGTTCGCTTGGATATATACTGTACTATATTAATACACAAACAATTTTGGACGACATAAAAACTCTAATAAAAACGAAACAATGTTAAGAATATAAGGAAAAATCGCGGTGGGGCCCACCGTATTTCTAGTGCGGCCCCAGAGCGCCTTCTCATCTGAACTGTCCATGTATAACAACGCTTGGATCGATAATATTAACACTGAATAGAAATATAGATGGAGAGAAAAAGGAGATATCAAGTGGTTTTACGATATCATACTAAAGTTCAGAGTTTTTGGTAAAAAATTTATTATTAGCAATCTTGGATCTCCAAAATATTGCATACAGTTGTTTGGATATTGATTACTAGCCAAATAGCTAAAAACGCATCTGAGTTTGATGCGTTTTTGATCGCGATTTCAGATCGTTTTCTCAATAAAAACAATTGAGGTATGTTTTTCAATAATCAATAATGCAATTAAAAGTTGTCAATAAATATACAAAAATATATATTAAAAAATGTATAAAATATAGAAATATAGAAAATTATAAAAATTGGTAAAATGTTTTTAGAAATAGATATTCTATACATAAATAGCGGTCTTTCTATAAATACTGTGTGTGGTATGCAAGATTTCTTCGAGATGTTCACCAATTCGGGCATAAACCATTGCAGGAAGTGTTGGGGTGGAGGCCCGGGTGGTGAACATCTCGAAGAAATCTTGCATACCACACACAGTATTTATAGAAAGACCGCTATTTATGTATAGAATATCTATTTCTAAAAACATTTTACCAATTTTTATAATTTTCTATATTTCTATATTTTGTATACATTTTTTTTTATATATATTTTTGTATATTTATTGACAACTTTTAATTGCATTATTGATTATTGAAAAACATACCTCAATTGTTTTTATTGAGAAAACGTACTGAAAACTCGCATCAACGCATCAAACTCAGATGCGTTTTTTAGCCTATTTGGCTAGTAATCAATATCCAAACAACTGTATGCAATATTTCGGAGATCCAAGATTGCTAATAATAAATTTTTTACCAAAAACTCTGAACTTTAGTATGATATCGTAAAACCACTTGATATCTCCTTTTTCTCTCCATCTATATTTCTATTCAGTGTTAATATTATCGATCCAAGCGTTGTTATACATGGACAGTTCAGATGAGAAGGCGCTCTGGGGCCGCACTAGAAATACGGTGGGCCCCACCGCGATTTTCCTCATATTCTTAACATTGTTTCGTTTTTATTAGAGTTTTTATGATCGTCAAAATTGTTTGTGTATTAATATAGTACAGTATATATCCAAACGAACTTAAATCAAAAGATTCATTCCAGTTGCTCCACTCCAGAGCTTTTAGACTACCAGGAACTCCATAAAGGAGGGACAGAAATGGGGGTTCAGTAACCAGTGAGGAAGGGCGAGACATTTGAAAGCCCGAAACGCGTCTGGTAGGACTGACCCCCCCACTTTGGATCCCGAACCTTTACAGATCTGAGAATCTATAGAAGACGGCTCTGATACTGGACAGTGCGACTCTATATCGATATATCACACGCGACTCGGCATTGGATATTAAGAGGATCCTGACAAAACCAACCCGGACCTCGTGCTTGAGAACGCCAACGTGGATAGGTCGCATGAATACAGACTCCCGATACCTTCATTCCAAATCGGACGGTGGGAGGTGAGACATTATCGCAACGCAACACGGTAAGACCGTTCATCTACTCCTTCAGACTGCAAAAGAAAGCGATCGCACATATAACAGTGGGACGCCACTGTTTGAATAAGAGCGGGACGCCGCTCGATTTCAACCGATCCAGATCATAGACTATAACGTCTGGTACATATATTCTTTTGAATCTGGACTGTATCTTAAGTTCCTTATCCTCTGGAATATCTTTGGAGCATCAATAGACATTTTAGGGTCCAATCCCATTTATAGGTGGATAAGCTACATTAGTCCAAGATTAATTTTCTGTGGATAATATTGCAACTCTACTTTTTTATTGTCTTAATGTCTAATAAATCTATCTTTTAATTTTCTCCCAATATTGCAATACATGTGACCCGGGTATTAGTTGTGTGCCCTACCTCCACTCCATTTTATTTATTTACCTCTATCGATTGGGCATATCGATTGGTATAGGAGCACCACTCCATAGCTCTAAATTTCCTGGTGCGACATTATCCATTATTTTGCACAAAGAGTTATTAAACAGGCTGCTTGTTACCACTGGCTACCATGCATTTACCCATAGCCATATATGTTACTGTCACTTTAATCATCACTAATGCTGTCTGGGGTCAAAGTGCTTGAAAGGGATTGGATAAAGACCCAGTAGACCCCAGGGACTCAAGCACAACTTTTCCGGACAATCTAAGCACTTTAGATTTAGGTTGCATTTATTGCAACCAAATCAAAACTGATGGCCGATTCGACTAAGTCAAACCAGTCAGGTCCAGATATTTATAAAAGCAGGAGAATAAAAGGGGAGTCTGTACCTTAGGGCCATATGTCAACCCAAACAGATACCTGACCGTGGTCTGACTGCCATGTCAGAAAACAATGTCTCAGCTGCACTTTTGATGAAGACCAGACTTTATTGTGCCCAAGAATACTTCTGTATCGCTCTGCAGGCAGACAATGGCAGTGGCCATGCTGGATATGTAGGCACCAAAATATTTTAGGTGCATATCAACATTTTTTAAACATCCATAGATGTTGAACAATTAAATATAATAAACTTATATAAATATATTAGAGATGAGCGAATCAGGCATGATTTGCTTTGTTTGAAGTTCAACAAAAATTTTTTCTCAACAATGTATATATATATATATATATATATATATATATATATATATACCTTAATTCCATGTAAGGTCTAGGACCTCATTGCCCTCCACATTATCTTCCACCCAGTCTTCACCCCTGTCCTCCTTGTTAGTTTGCACACTGCAGAAAGCCTCAGCAGTTGGCACCTGTGTTTCGTCATCATCAGAGACGTGCTGCGGTGGTCTTCCCATGTCCTCATCCTCAAACATAAGTGGTTGGGCATAGGTGCACTCAATCTCTTCCACTTCTGGGGCAGGGTTATGTAAATGGCACTGGGAAACCCTGCCAGCAGAGTCATCAAAAGCATAGGAGACTGCTGCATGACTTGGGGCTCAGACTGCTTGGCTGATTTGCAAGGGGGTGAGGTGCTAGATAAATACCCATGGCCTGCAGGTGCCAATTTTGAGCTTTCAGCAGTGGACCAGGTGGGAGACAATGTGAAGGTACTGGAGGCACTGTCGGCCACCCAATCTACTAGCGACTGTACTTGTTCTGGCCTCACCATTCGTAGAGCGGCATTCGGGCTTACTAAATAATGCTGAACGTTCTGTTGCCTACTAGAGATGGCCCGAACTATTCGCCGGCGAACAGTTCCCGGCGAACATAGCTTGTTCGCGTTCGCCTCTGCCGCAAAGCGATTAATAATTGTAAGTATTATTCGCATTGCGATTACAACGTAGAGCTGAGTTCCTAATGGTTGTATTGCTAGAATATAACGTATATTCTAGCAATACAACAACCATTAGGAACTCAGCTCTAAGTTGAATTTCGCAATGCGATTAATGCAGGTTATATTAATCGCATTGCAAATTCAACTTAGATCTGGGTTTCCTAATGGTTGTATTGCTAGAATTATATAACGAAGATTGAGAATATAGAGCTAAATTCCCAATCTTAGTTATATTCTAGCAATACAACCATTAGGAACCCATCTCTAAGTTAAGTTCGCAAATATGATGTCCCAACTCCCAAACTATTCACCGGCGAGTAGTTCCCGGCGAACATAGCTTGTGCGCTGCTCGTCGTGGCGGGCGAACATATGCGATGTTAGGTCCACCCCTATCATTGAGTAAACTTTGACCCTGTAACTCACAGTCAGCAGACACATTCCAGCCAATTAGCATACCCTCCCTCCCAGACCCTCCCATCTCCTGGACACAGCATCCATTTTAGATTCATTCGAAGCTGCAGTCTTAGTGAGAGGAGGGACAGTGTAGCTGCTGCTGAGATTTAATAGGGAAATTGATAGCTAGGCTAGTTTATTCAGTGTCCACTCCAGTCCTGAAAGACTCATCAGATCTCTGCTGTAAGGACTGCGTCCTGACAGCACCCCAAAAAGCCCTTTTTAGGGCTAGTACATCAGTCTCCCTCCCAGACCCTCCCACCTCCCATCAAAAAGCAAGGATGGCATCCATCTTAGTAGTTAGTAATCGCAATGCGATTAATACAGGTTATATTAATCGCATTGCGAATTCAACTTAGAGCTGGGTTCCTATTCTCAATCTTCGTTATATTCTAGCAATACAACCATTAGGAACTCAGATCTAAGTTGTAATCACAATGCGATTAATATAACCTGTATTAATCGCATTGCGATTACAACTTACCACACTCTGCGTCAACTAGATATTTTTCCATGGGAGTTTTGCCATGGATCCCCCTCCGGCATGCCACAGTCCAGGTGTTAGTCCCCTTGAAACAGCTTTTCCATCACTATTGTGGCCAGAAGGAGTCCCTTTGTTTTTTAAAATTCGCCTGTCTATTGAAGTCTATGGCGGTTCGCACTGTTCGCATGTTCGCGAACATTTGCGGAAGTTCGCGTTCGCTGTTCGCGAACTGAAAATTTTATGTTCGCGACATCACTATTGCCTACGTGCACCGTAGGTGGCACAGATCGACCACGTCCTCTCCCTGCAACAGGAGCTCCACCAACACCAGCAGCACCACAACCAGGGCCACGTCGCTTATTTGACGCTCTCCTCATTTTTTGCGGTCACCCACCGAAGTAACAGACGTTTTTACTAAATTTAGTTCCCTGTCAGCAATGCAGAGCAGAGGTTTTTAACTGGGTTAATGTCACCCACCAATGGAACAGACGATTTTTAGAAATGTAGGTCTTTGTCACCTATGCAGAGCAGGGGTTTATTGACTGCAAAACTGGGTTAATGTCACCCAAGAATGGAACAGACAATTTTTAAAAATATAGGTCCCTGTCACCTATGCAGAGCAGGGGTTTGTATACAGCAAAAATGGTAAAATGTCACCCAAAAATGTAACAGAGGATTTTCAGAAATATAGGTCCCTGTTACCTATGCAGAGCAGCGGTTTGTATACAGCAAAACTGGGTTAATGTTACCCACCAAGTTAACAGAGAATTTTTTGAAATATAGGTCCCTGTCACCTATGCAGAGCAGGGGTTTGTATATGGCAAAAATTGTAAAATGTCACTCAATAATTTAACAGAGGATTTTTAGAAATATAGGTACCTGTCACCTATGCAGAGCAGGGGATTGTATATGGTAAAACTAAGTTAATGTCACCCACAAATGTAACAGAGGATTTTTAGAAATATAGGTCCCTGTCACCTATGCAGAGCAGGGGTTAGTATACGGCAAAAATGGTAAAATGTCACCCAAGAATGTAACAGAGGATTTTTAGAAATATAGGTCCCTGTCACCTATGCAGAGCAGGGGTTTGTATACAGCAAAACTGAGTTAATGTCACCGAACAATGGAACAGACAAATTTTTTAAAATGATTGCCCTGTCTGCTAGGCCAAAAAAGGTGTTTTTTTCACACACAATTAAACAGATGGATTTAAGTGTATTTCTTTCACTTTCAGAAATGCAGCGCAGGCTGCAAATGTACTATCTAGCGCAAAATGTGTGCTTTTTTCAACCAAAAATGTAAATGCAGTATTTAACGGTTTTATTGGACTGTCAGAAATGCAGCGCAGTCTGCAAATGTACTATCTAGCACAAAAAGTGTGTGACAATGTAACGTTTTATTGGACTGTCAGAAATGCAGCGCAGTCTGCAAATGTACTATCTAGCACAAAAAGTGTGTGACAATGTAACAGCAGTATTTACTGGTTTTATTTGACTGTCAGATATGCAGAGAAAAAATCGCTTTAGGTCACACAAATATGTGACCTATTGAATTAATTTAATAATTTTTACTGCCAGGTATGCACTGCAGGCTGCAGGGGTACTTGACCGCCAAAAAAATTGAATTTATCACCCTAGAATCTAACAGATGTATTTAATGAGTAGATTTTCCCTGTCAGATATTTAGCACAGGGGTAGTTCACAGGAAAAAAAAGGGAATATGTCCCCCCCTCCTCCCCCCTTGGTCCCTGAAGTCACAGATGGATTAACATTTAACAGGATTAAATTATTGTCCCTGGCACATATGCAGGTGTAAGTGCACTACACTTGCACAAAATGGCCGCTGACACCCACCTAACTAACAGAACGCAAAAACGTATTTTTCTGTGTCACTGGGCTCATGGGTAAAAAAAATTAGCAATGCACCCACAAAAATAATCGCTGTAGTTTGCAGATTTAACACCAAGTACACCAGACCAGAATTGTTTCCTAATCTCTCCCTCACAGCAGCAACATGCTATACCTACAATAGTAAGAGACGAGTAACGTGCGGCGCTACGTGACTCCAGCTTATATAGAGGCTGGGTCACATGCTGCACTTGGCCAATCACAGCCATTTCACATTTATATGATTATATAGCAAGATAAAAGGGTCTAAAAGGGTCAAATGTCGGGTTTAGCGAACACCTGGAAGTTCCGGTTCGCTAGGTTCGGCCGAACTTCACTGCAAAGTTTGGGTTCGGGACCTGAACTTGACCCCAACTTGACCCCGAACTAGATCCCCTTTGAACCCGAACTTTGGGGCACTAAAAGGGCTAAAAAAAAAGTCATAGAAAGGGCTAAAGGGCTGCAAAAGGAAGCAAAATAGGCCCTGCAAACAAATGTGGATAGGGAAATTAATTAAAATAACATAGAATTTAAAAAAAAGTAAAAAAAATGATGATCTTGAACTAGGAGGCGGAGGTCAAAGTGGAGTAGGAGGTTGAGGAGGTGGTGGACGTGGCGGTGTAGGTGGAAGCGGTGGTGAAGGAGGTAAGCCAACACTATTTTTATTTATTTATTTTTATAAATTTGGGAAGACCCCAAAAATTGGGAAATATAAAGAAGAAAACAAAGAGAAAGTGCGCTGGAGTATAACAATGGCTCGGTGCGGCCGGTATACCCATTCTGCACAAGGCATGGAAAAGATCTGTGGGATCCATGCCTGGTTCATTTTAATGAACATGAGCTTGTCCACATTGGATTGTGGACAGGCGGCTGCGCTTGTCTGTGACCATCCCCCCATTCAGACAATACACTGGCAACAGGACAGGCCAATACCTCCAAGGCATAAAGGGAAGTTCAGGCCATGTGCCCAATTTGGAGACCCAAATGTTGAATGGGGCAGACCCATCAGTCAATACGTGTAGGCATGTGCACACGTACTGTTCCACCATGTTGCTGGAATGCTGCCTCCTGCTAAGATGTTCCATATCAGCTCGTGGTGCTGATTGTTGCATGCTGACAAAGCTTTTTTCAAATTTTGGCCATGCTAAACCTCTCCTCTGAGGTGAAGGTGGTGACCCAGCTGCGTTGGCAACTTCTTCCTCCCACTCTGCCTTCGCCTTGTGCTTCCACTGAGCCCCCAGAGTCAGGTGGGAATGCCATCAGCATCGTGTCTACCAGCCTGCGCTTGTACACGCGCATCTTCCGATCATGATCTAGTGAGGGAATTAAGGACGGCACGTTGTCCTTGTAGCGGGGATCCAGTAGAGTGGCCACCAAGTATTAAACACTGGTTAGAATGTAGGCAACTTGGCAGTCGTTGCGCAGGAACTGCAGCATGTAATCGCTCATGTGTGCCAGGCTGCCCAGAGGCAATAACAAGCTGTCCTTTGTGGGAGGTGTATCGTCTGTGTCCTGGCTGGACAATTGTGTAACTGGCCTATGTTGGTGCAGGAACCCACCCTCCAAGCCACTTGTGAATGACTAGCCTGATAACCGTGGAAATGATCCCTCTTCCTCCTACTCTTTCTCCTGTGCCACATCCTCTTCCATCATCGCCTGAAGTGTTTTTTCAAGGAGACAAAGAAGTGGGATAATAACACTGAGGACTGCGTCATCGGCACTGACCATGTTGGTGAAGTACTCGAAACAGTGCAACACGGCACGCACATCACGCATGGAGGCCCACTTGTGGTGAAGTGGTGCTGTTCCGCAGGTCATGCATGCATGCCTCAGCTGAAACTCCACTATCGCCTGCTGCTGCTCGCACAGTCTCTCCAGCATGTGCAAGGTGGAGTTCCACCTTGTGGGCACATTGCATATGAGGCAGTAAGCAGGAAAGCCAAAGTTACGCTGCAGCACAGAACGCCGAAAGCGTGCACAGATGGAACTCACAGCTCTGACATATCGGCGTGATTCTTCAGGAACCTCTGCATCACCAACTTCAGCACATGCGCCAGGCAAGGGATGTGCATCAGACCAGCTAGGCCCAGAGCTGCTACTAGATTTCGACCATTATCAGACACCACCAGGCCGGGCTTGAGGCTCCAACCACTCATCGGACTGCTGTTCCATGCCCGGCCACAGCTCCTGCGCGGTGTGTGGATTTTCCCCCAAACAGATGAGTTTCAAAACTGCCTGCTGTCATTTCCCCCTGGCTGTGCTGAAGTTGGTGGTGCAGGTGTTACGCTGACCAGATGAGGATAGAAGGTATAGAAGGAAGCGGAGTAGAAGGAGGAGGCAAAGAGAAATGTTCTGCAATCCTCGGTGGCAGAAGGACACCAAACTGCTATCCGCCTCAGGCCCAGCCGCCACTGCTTTTACCCAGTGTGCAGTTAGAGAGATATAATGTCCCTGCCCGTGCTTACTGGTCCACGTATCGGTGGTTATGTGGACCTTGCCTCACCTGGAAAAGTAGTGGCGGCTGGGAATCACGTACTGTGGGACAGCCATCACCATAAGTTTTTTTAAAAGTCTTCTTCTCCACCAGACAGAATGACAGCATTTCAAAGGTGAGGAATTTTGAAATGCTGGCATTCAGGGCCAGGGGTCGCGGGTGGGTAGGGGATACTTTCTCTTTCTCGCCAGTGTTTGGGAGATGGACAGCTGAACACTTCTGTGGGACAATTGTGGAGATGCTTGGTGATGGTGACGGACGTGGTGGCGTTGCTGCCACATCCTCTGTTTGCAGGGTGGCAGGTGCCACTGTCACTCCAGATGGGGGTGAAGAGGACGAGAATGCAGCAAAAGAGGGACCAGGAGGAGCCTGAGATCTTTAGTGGTTTTTGAGGTGTTTACTCCACTGCAGCTCATGCTTTGCATTTAGATGCCTGGTCATGCAGGTGGTGCTCAGGTTTAGAACATTTATGCCTCGCTTCAGACTCTGATTGCACAGCGTCCAAACCACTCTTGTCTTGTCGTTAGCATATTGTCTGAAGAACTGCCACGCCAGGGACTTCCTTGGAGCTGGCTTTAGTGTGCTCAGTCCCTGGGTGCTGTGGGCAGTAGCAGGCATAACGGATAGGGGATGGCCACCTAGCTTTTGCACACTGCTCCCTCTTTTGCTGTGCAGCTGGTGCTGTGTGACCACTACCTCTTCCTAACAGTCGGATTAACTACATCAATTTCCCTGTCATGTATGCAGTGCTGGTGTACTTCACGCAATAAATGGATATAAATTTATGTGCACCTAACTAACCGTTGGATTAACTACATCAATTTTCCTGTCATGTATGCAGTGCAGGTATACTTCACACAATAAATGGGTATAAGACGTGCACCTAACTAACAAACGGATTAGCTATATCAATTTCCCTGTCATGTATGCAGTGCAGGTGTACTTCACGCAATAAATGGGTATATGACATGCACCTAACTAACAGATGATTAACTCTATTATTTTCCCTGTCACGTATGCAGTGCAGGTATACTTTATACAATAAATGGGTATATGACGTGCACCAAACTAACAGACGGATTAACTATATCAATTTCCCTGACATGTATGAAGTGCAGGTGTACATCACGCAATAAATGGGTATATGATGTGCACCTAACTAACAGACAGACTAAATATATCAATTTCTTTTTCACGTATGCAGTGCAGGTGTACTTCACGCAATAAATGGGTATATGACGTGCGCCTAACTAACAGACGGATTAACTATATTATTTCCACTGTCACGTATGCCGTGCAGGTGTACTTCACGCAATAAATGGGTATGTGACAAGCACCTAACTAGCAGACGGATTAACTATATCAATTTCCCTGTCACGAATGCAGTGCAGGTGTATTTCACACACAAAAAATCGCACTAACACTGTCCCTCACTTCAGCTGCCTGCTTTCTGTCCCTTCACTACTGAGAGCTGATGGGTGGTGCTACATGTTGATCCAGCTCATATAGAGGCTGAGTCACATAATGCACTGGCCAATCACAGCCATGCCATTAGTAGGCATGGCTGTGATGGCTTCTATGGGCACCCAGCTTAATAGCTTGTTGATTGGCTGCCCTACTGCCTTTCAACAAGCTTTATTAAATGCTCAAACACCGAACTCGAACCCAAACTTTTCCTGCAAAGTTCAGGTTCTGGTCCGGTTACCAAAAATCGTAAAGTTCGGTACAGACCCGAACTTTACAGTTTGGGTTCTGTCAACATTAGTCAAATGTACCCTAAAAGGTATTGAGTGTGGTTTTAATGGATTTCCCTGATGTGGTGCAGTCATTTTTGCTTAAATATATATCGCTTCAACACAGATTAGTAATATGCACACGTGAATAAAGTCTTACACTGCAGATAATTATTTAGTGAAAAATTCTTTGCGAGTACATTTCAAAAATAAAATTCCCTTTCATATTAAAACCCTTCATCTATATCATTCTATGCATTGTCTGCAATCTTCAATTCCAAGGTTTTCATGATAAAATGTAACATTTTCAATAACTTTCACTTTCTTGTTAAATTTTGCACAAGCATAAAACATGCCTATGTGGACTTTGCTCATGACTCAGCAGGAAGCCAAAAAAAGAAGAGCTAAAGTTATGTTTGGACTGTGCTGATCACCAAAGCAGCGTGACACAACATACACTACTCCCTCCCACCACTTCAGCCAAAAATAGACAGTGTCGTGCAGAATAACTATAGGACAGAACAATTCCAGCAAAGGTTCCAATGTTCCTGTGCGCACATGACATTTTCTTCATTTCATCTGTTGACTGTAATAGAGCTGAAAACTTTTACCTGGATGTTGCCAAACAGATAAAAGAGATTTTATCAAATGAATTCCAGTCAAGCACTTTAATAAATGAAGCTGGAACAAATGAAGGTCAGTAATAACTATGAACGAACAAAGAGGAAATATTGAAAGTAATATTCTTAATATGTATCTTTTTAAAAAAAAACATATACTGTATTTATTTCTCCAGCAGAAAGCCGGCATCTATGCTGGAAACCCGCTGGAACCATTATACTGAATAGGGATCTGACAGTGCCCAGCTATCCCGGATACAATTACTTATCTGGATGTCTGCATTGCTTACTAATAAAACGTGGTTTGACTGTTATCTAACTCATACAAAAACAATCTAACTAAGCTAATAACACAGACACAAACACACATGTTGTTTATTGAGCACCTTGAGCAAACATCCATGGTCTATTGATTAGTAAATTAATCCCTAAATATAATAAAATGTATATCTCACTAAATGTTTCCTGCTGATAAGATTTGCACAACATAGATGGGGAATTTAGGACCAATCCTCTCTGCACAAGTGGTTCAATGGATCACTATTAGAGTTGAGCGAACCCGAACTGTATAGTTCGGGTTCGTACCGAATTTTGGGGTGTTCGGGACACGGACACGGACTCGAACATTTTCAAAAAAGTTTGGGTTCGGCTCAGTTGTTCGGCGATTTCTTACCGCTTTCTGAAGGGCTGCACAGCAGCCAATCAGCTAGCGTTTTACTTCTTCCCCTAAGAAGCCATCACAGCCATGCCTACTAATGGCATGGCTGTGATTGGCCAAGTGCAGCATGTGACCCAGCCTCTATTTAAACTGGAGTCACGTAGCGCCGCCCGTCACTCTGCTCTGATTAGTGTAGGGATGGGATACAGCTGCTGTGGGGGCGAGATTAGGCAGGGAAGACTCAGCAAAACCACTTAATGAAGTGATCGATCTACAGCTGTGAATCATTCAACTTCTGTTAGTTCATTGCTCACTGGTTTTTCGGCTGCACAGAGCGTTTTTCTGTCACTTTTTTCTGGGGTTCTCGGCGGCCATTTTGTGGTCTTTTGGTGCACCAGCACATGTTTTCAAAATACATTTTTGGGTTAAATAGTAGGCTTTTTTTTTTGCAATATGCTACATCAGGGGTTGTGCTTATTGTCACACCTTAAAACACAGTATAGAAATTGCTATATTTCATTGAGGGGTGAAGTTCAATTGCCAAAATACCAATCCCCTAAATCTGGTGTTCCAGCTGTGGCTGGCTAAGTTTAATACTGTCCGTAAAAGGATAGATTTTTTTCTGGGGTGAAATTCAATTGCCAAAATAACAATCCCGTAAAACTGGTGTTCCAGCTGTGGCTAGCCAAGTGTAATACTGTCTGTCAAAGGATGGATTTTTATGGCAAAAGGGCAAAAAAAGTGGGTTTGCTTCTAAAATTCTAAGACTTATAACGTCCTAAAAAATAAATTACATTTACAAAATGATGAAAACATGAAAGTGGATATATGGGAAATGTAAAGTTATAACTCTTTTATGATGTATCATTATTTGCCTTAAAAGCAGAGGGAAATTCAAATCTTGAAAATTGCAAATTTTTTAAAATTTCCGGTAAATTTTGGATTTTTTTTATAAATAAAGGTGAATCATATCGACTTAAATTTTACACTATTGTGAAGTACAATGAATCGAGAGAAAACAATCTCAGAATGGTTTGGATAAGTAAAAGCATTACAAAGTTACTTCCAAATAGAGTGACACGTGTCAAATTGTCCTTAAGGTGAAAAATGGCAAGGTGTTTCAGGGATTAAATGCTATAATTTGTCCCACAAAAAAATAGCCCTCATACAGCTACATAGATGGAAAAATAAAAAAGTTTAAGTTCTTGGAAGGCGACCATGAAAAAAGGAAGAAAAACGCTTTGTCAGTAAGTCCCAACACAGGATGGTCATTAATGAGTTAAGCTGTGCAACAGCCATTGCAATTTTTACACAGCCGTGGTTGTAATGTTCGCTGGTAAAAAGAGCTACAAGCTAGTTTTTCCATTTATTCCTAGTTTTATTAGCTTTAGGAGCATGACTAAACAGAGCCACTAGTCATGAAATAATGGGATGTATCACCCAATTGAGCTTATGTGATTCAGTTAATATATTCAGAGTTACTTGTCACTCCAGCCTCCAGTGCTCTATTAAAAGACAATGCATTTAATTTAGAGGTAGAACTACAGTATAGCAATTGAACCTTCTGATATTTGCCGCCATGTTACCTAAGCTTATATGTCTTTACTGTGATCTAATGACCATTCCACATAAAATATTTATATACAAGTTGTCCTCAGTATCAGATTGGCCAGGGTCCGACACCAGACAGCTCCACCAATCATTCAAGTAAATGGGACAAGCAGTTGTATTTACACTCTGCCGTGGATGTAAGCAGGTAATTTTAAAGAGGAAGCAGCGCTCTTGCAAACGCCACAACCTCTTCAAACAGTTGACTGGCATAAGTGTAGGGAGTCATACCTCCACTGATCTGATATTGATGACCTATCCTATGCCATTCATAGAATGTCAGCGCTTACTCCCTGTCTAGTAGCACTTGAACAAACCAGAAGTCAAGAAGTATTCATAGTAAGTAGTGATGAGCGAGCATGCTCGGCCGAGTATTGGTTCGGCTCGAGCATCGCTATTCTCGGCGCTCGGCTTTACTCGGCCGAGCACCACGTGTATTCGTCACATTGCTCCAGTCTCATCCCCTCACGTTTGGAGCCTTCTGAGCAGCCAATCAAGGTCCAGGTAAGTAATTCCCTCAAGGTCCAGGTCAGCTCATTCAGCGTCAGGGAGAGCAGACAGTAGGCCGGGACAGATAGCGTTTTGCTCTAAACTTACTGATTTCACTCCAAAAACCTTATTGAAAGACCTAACAGTCCTTTTAAGGACTAGAGTGTGTGTTTGACAGCAGTGCAGCACCTTTTTTTTTTTTTAAGAAGGGGGTTAATTAAGCACTATCAGGGACAGGCGTCACCAGGAAGGGACAGATAAGTGCAGAGCTTGAAAATCGCTTGGATATCTTCTAAAAGACAGAAAGATTTCTGATTAGTGACATCTACAATACGCCATCATTAAGCAGTGTGTTGGGCAGATATAATCAAAAGGGGCTTATTCACTACAGTGTTCCTTGGTACTGAGATATACACTGCACCATCATAAAGCAGTGTGTTGGGCAGACATTTTTAAAAGGGGCTTATTCACTACAGTGTTCCTTGGTACTGAGATATACAATGCACCATCATAAAGTAGTGTGTTGGGCAGACATTATAAAAAGGAGCTTATTCACTACAGTGTTTCTTGGTACTGAGATATACACTGCACCACTATACACAATTGTTTTGAGCAGAGATTATTAAAAGGGCCTTATTCACTACAGTGTTCCTGCTACCGAGATATACACTGTACCATCATAAAAATTACATTATATCTGTGTACTAGTGTGGGGACAAAAAATTGTATTTCTCTGTCACCTGTACATTACAGAAAGCAAATACAGTGTGTACTGTAAAAATTGCATTATCTCTGGCCTAGTGTGTTACCGAAAAATTGTATTTCTCTGTCTACTGTACATTACAGAAAGCAAATACAGTGTGCACTGTAAAAAATACATGATCTCTGGGCTAGTGTGGTGCCGAAAAATTGTATTTCTCTGTCTCCTGTACATTACAGAAAGCAAATACAGTGTGTACTGTAAAAATTACATTATTTCTGGGCTACTGTGGTGCCAAAAAATTGTATTTCTCTGTCTCCTGTACATTACAGAAAGCAAATACAGTGTGTACTGTAAAAATTGCATTATCTCTGGCCTAGTGTGTTACTGAAAAATTGTATTTCTCTGTCTACTGTACATTACAGAAAGAAAATACAGTGTGTACTGTAAAAAATACATGATCTCTGGGCTAGTCTGGTGCCGAAAAATTGTATTTCTCTGTCTCCTGTACATTACAGAAAGCAAATACAGTGTGTACTGTAAAAATTACATTATCTCTGGGCTACTGTGGTGCCAACAAAATGTATTTCTCTGTCTCCTATACATTACAGAAAGCAAATACAGTGTGTACTGTAAAAATTACATTATCTCTGGGCTAGTGGTGTGTCGAAAAATTGTATTTCTGTCTCCTGTACATTACAGAAAGCAAATACAGTGTGTACTTTAAAAATTACATTATCTCAGGGCCAGTGTGATGCCGAAAAATTGTATTTCTCTGTCTCCTGTACATTACAGAAAGCAAATACAGTGTGTACTGTAAAAATTGCATTATCTCTGGCCTAGTGTGTTACCGAAAAATTGTATTTCTCTGTCTACTGTACATTACAGAAAGCAAATACAGTGTGCACTGTAAAAAATACATGATCTCTGGGCTAGTGTGGTGCCGAAAAATTGTATTTCTCTGTCTCCTGTACATTACAGAAAGCAAATACAGTGTGTACTGTAAAAATTGCATTATCTCTGGCCTAGTGTGTTACCGAAAAATTGTATTTCTCTGTCTACTGTACATTACCGAAAGCAAATACAGTGTGTACTGTAAAAAATACATGATCTCTGGGCTAGTGTGGTGCCGAAAAATTGTATTTCTCTGTCTCTTGTACATCACAGAAAGCAAATACAGTGTCTACTGTAAAGATTACATTATCTCTGGCCTAGTTGGGTTGCCAAAAAATTGTATTTCTCTGTCTCCTATACATTACAGAAAGCAAATACAGTGTGTACTTTAAAAATTACATTATCTCAGGGCCAGTGTGATGCCGAAAAATTGTATTTCTCTGTCTCCTGTACATTACAGAAAGCAAATACAGTGTGTACTGTGAAAGTTACATTATCTCTGGGCTAGCGTGGTGCCGAAAAATAGTATTTCTCTGTCTCCTATACATTACAGAAAGTAAATACAGTGTGTACAGTAAAAGTTACATTATCTTTGGGCTAGTGTGGTGCCGAAAAATTGTATTTCTCTGTCTCCTGTACATTACAGAAAGCAAATACAGTGTGTACTATAAAAATTGCATTATCTCTGGGCTAGTGTGGTGCCGAAAAATTGTATTTCTCTGTCTCCTGTACATTACAGAAAGCAAATACAGTGTGTACTTTAAAAATTGCATTATCTCTGGTCTAGTGTAGTGCAGAAAATTGTATTTCTCTGTCTCCTGTTCATTACAGAAAGCAAATAGAGTGTGTACAGTAAAAGTTACATTATCTCTGCTCTAGTGGGTTTCCGAAAAATTGTATTTCTCTGTCTCCTATACATTACAGAAAGCAAATACAGTGTGTACAGTAAAAGTTACATTATCTTTGGGCTAGTGTGGTACCGAAAAATTGTATTTCTCTGTCTCCTGTACATTACAGAAATCAAATATAGTGTGTACTATAAAATTTACATTATCTCTGGGCTAGTGTGGTGCCGAAAAATTGTATTTCTCTGTCTCCTGTACATTACAGAAAGCAAGTACAGTGGGTACTTTAAAAATTACATTATCTCTGGGCTAGTGTTGTGCCGGAAAATTGTACTTCTCTGTCTCCTGTACATTATAGAAAGCAAATACAGTGTTTACTATAAAGCCTACATTATCTCTGGGCTAGTGTGGTGCCGAAAAATTGTATTTCTCTGTCTTCTGTACATTACAGAAAGCAAATACAGTGTGTACTGTAAAAGTTACATTATCTCTTGGCTAGTGGGGTGCCAGTCAATATATATATATAGCGCTATATATTCTCTATTTCGAAATTATTTTTTTAAGTTGCTAATCCTTGTTGCTCTCTGGTTGTCTTCCCACTTCCCAAAAGCTGTTCTTACCTGTCCAGAGGATTCTTGGCTCCCTGCCCTCTCCAGTCAATGTCCGTTGCCGCTTCTGCCGACTTCCCGTGAGCATGAGAATGCCTCCATGCTAAAATGTACTGTCGGATGTGAGAATCACGATCTCACAAATTTGACTAAGTTGTAATCGCAATGCGATTAATATAACCTGAATTACTCGCATTGCGAATTCAACTTAGAGCTGGGTTCCTAATGTTAGCATTGCTAGAATATAACGAATATCACGAATATAGCACTATATTTTTAATCTTCGTTATATTCTAGCAACAACCATTAGGAACCCAGCTCTAAGTTGAATTCGCAATGCGAGTATATGTTCGCATTGTGAAATCAACTTAGAGCTGAGTTCCTAATGGTTGTTGCTAGAATATAACGA
Source organism: Bufotes viridis (assembly GCA_033119425.1). Taxonomy (NCBI): domain Eukaryota; kingdom Metazoa; phylum Chordata; class Amphibia; order Anura; family Bufonidae; genus Bufotes; species Bufotes viridis. Next base: position 280,211,164 of record CM065593.1, read on the forward strand.
AGATTGAGAATATAGAGCTATATTCGTGAATTCGTGATATTTCTCATCTTCGTTATATTCTAGCAATACAACCATTAGGAACTTAGCTCTAAGATCAATTCGCAATGCGATTATATGTTCACTTTGCGAATGAAACTTAGAGCTGAGTTCCTAATGGTTGTTGCTAGAATATAATGAAGATTGAGAATATAGTGCTATATTCGTGATATTCATTATCTTCGTCAATTCTAGCAATACAAGTTACAACCATTGGGAACTCAGCTCTAAATTAAATTCGCAATGTGAATATATATTCGCGTGACATTCACAATATATAGAATAATGACGAATATTCGATTTCGATGAATATATGACGAATATTCAATCGAATATTCGTGAAATATCGCAAAATTTAATATGGCAACTCCTGCTCATCACTAGTGTTCAGTACATTACAGCAAGCCAATACAGTGTGTACTGTAAAAATAACATTATCTCTGGGCTAGTGTAGTGCCGAAAATCTGTATTTTTCTGTATCCAGTACTGTCCTGCATCAGAAAACTGTGTCTTTAGCGGACAGTAAAACAATCTGCGCCACATCTACAGACAAAACCATTAGCCTACATGCACACGGCAGTGGTTTTTTGCGGCCTCCGTTCCATTTTTCTTGCGGATCCGATGGTTTCCCATTCATTTCTATAGATCCGTTAAAAATGCGGATGCCTTTTCCGTTGCCTGTCCGCGTCCGCAGTCCGCATTTCACATCCGCAAAAAAAATATGACATGTCCTATTCTTGTCCGCAAAAAAAAGGTTTGCGGACCCATAGAAGTCAATGGGTCCGCAAAAAATGTGGATGACCAACAGAAGCCATCTGTTTGTCATCCGCATCCGTTTTTTTTGCGGACGGTTGCTTGGAAACCAGGGCACTTGTACAGGTACTTTTTAAGAAACTGGTTTAAGCCTTCCGCAAAAAAAAATGGAAGACACACGGAAACACAACCTATAAAATTTTCAAACACATGGAACGGATGTGGATGTGAAAAAAAATGAAGACGGATCCACGATTTGCGGACAGCAAAAAACAACTGTTTTGTGCATGTAGCCTTAATATGAAGAAGGCGAGCACAAAGGGAGGGAGAAGTGGGCTTGATGTTAATGTTGCAAGCAGAGGCCGTGGCCCTGGGCGTGATGCTGATCGTGCAAGCAGAGGCTGTGGCCCTGAGCGTCATGCTGATGGTGCAAGCAGAGGCCGTGGCCCTGGGCGTCATGCTGATGGTGCAAGCAGAGGCCGTGGCCCTGGGCGCAATGAAACTGTGCCTGCTTCCAGTGCACCAGAAAAAAACAAAAAATCCACCTTACCCAGCTTCATGTCCAACTTAGCTGGGCGGTGAAAGACAACAGTGTCCAAGTCAGACCAGTGCGAACAGGTGGTCGGTTGGATTGCAGAAGATAATGCTTCCATTCGGTTAACCCTCTCTTTCACGAAGTCCAGTCTCTGTAGCCAATAGACTGGTCAACCGAATCCTCACTCTGATCCTCCTTCCTCCCACCATGCCACATCTGGGCAAACAAGTGATCCCACACTCAAATATTCACATGACCTCTTTTCATCGCCAGTACTTGGTTTGGCTCTTTTACCAAGCACGCTTGAAGAGGTACCTAAGATATTGTGCCCTGATTCCCAACCTCTTGAGCCTAGACAGTCTCATGAAGATGACGGTGGTGAACTGCAATCATTCATTCATGAGGTGGATGATGATGAGACACAGTTGCCAATCACTGAGGTGGTGGTTAGGTCCAGCCAGGAGGATGAGCAGAGTGAGGAAGTGGAAAAGGAGGTGGTGGACGATGAGGTCACTGACCCAACATGGTTAGGTTACTTTCACACTAGCGTTATGGATTCCGTTTGTGAGATCCGTTTCGGGGCTCTCACAAATGGTCCAAAACAGATCAGTTAAGCCCCAATGCATTCTGAATGGATAAGGATCCGTTCAGAATGCATCAGTTAGGCCCCGTTCTGCCTCTATTCCATTTTGGAGGCAGACACCAAAACGCAGCATACAGCATTTTGGTGTCCGTCTGAAGAGGCGGAGTCTAACGGATCCGTATTTTTTTTACAATGTAAGTCAATGGGGACGGATCCGTTGTCAATGACACAATATGGTGCATTTGAAAACGGATCCGTTCCCTATTGACTTTCAATGTAATTCAAAACGGATCCGTTTTGGACTTTGTCATTTTTCTTTAAACCTAATGCAAACGGATCCGTTCTGAACGGATACAAATGCTTGCATTAGAGGTGCGGATCCGTCTGTGCAAATAAACAGACGGATCCGCACCAACGCAAGTGTGAAAGTCCCCTTAGGTGAAAAGCTGAGCGAGGACAGCAGTACAGAGGGGGGGGATCCGTAGCACCGCAAAAGGCTGGAAGTGGGGTGGCAAAAGGGAGACGTCGGCCCACACCAAACAGGCCCGCAACCATTACACTGAGCACCCCCATGCATAAATCTACCTTGCAAAGGGGTAGGTGTTCCGCAGTATGGCGCTTTTTTTGAGGAAAGCGCAGACGACAAAAGTGTAGTAGTTTGCAACCTGTGCCGTACCAAAATAAGCTGGGGCGTGAACACTAGCAACCTCACCACCACCAGCATGATCCACCACATGGCATCTAAGCACCCTAATAAGTGGGCCAAACGACTGGGTCCACACTCTGCGTCTGAGGGTCCCACCACTGCCTTCACTTCCCCTGTGTTACGTACTGCTGGCCAATCCCTTTCGAAGGTGCAGGCCCGGATGCGCCTTGCCCTGCAGCTGGACTTTCGCATGAACCGTCAGCAACAACATCCACTTTCCTGTCCCAGCGCAGCGTACAAATGTCGATAACACAGGCATTTGAACGCAAGCGCAAATTCTCCCACTCACCCACAGGCTATATCACTAAATGTGCAACTTACGAAAATACTGGCCCTTGAAATGTTGCCATTTAGGCTTGTGGACACTGAGGCCTTCCGCAGCCTGATGTTGGCAGCCGTCCCTCGGTACGCAGTCCCCAGCCGCCACTATTTTTCACGGTGTGCAGTGCCTTACACCAGCATGTGTCCCAGAACATCACCCATGCCCTGACCAACGCACTTACTGGGAAGGTCCACCTCACCACGGACACATGGACAAGTGCTGGTGGCCAGGGACGCTACATTTTCCTGACCGCACACTGGGTGAATGTTGTGGAGGCCGTGAGTGAGTCGGACCCTGGGATGGAACAGGTGCTACGCACGCTCAGGATTGCTGGTCCTACATCCATCAGGGTCTCCGCCAGCAGCTAGGTTACTGGCTCCAACCCCCACTTCTCCTCCTACGCTGCCTCCTCCTCCACTTTCCCCTCCAACAGCAGTAAGCCATCAGTCGCTACCTCTAAGCAGTATAGCACTGCTGTGGGTAAGCGTCAACAGGCTGTGCTGAAGGCGATCTGCTTAGGGGATAAACAGCACACCGCCGCAGAGCTGTGGCAGGGTATAAGGGACCAGACCGAGCTGTGGCTCTCGCCACTCAACCTACAAACAGGCATGGTTGTGTCCGACAATGGCCGTAACTTGGTGGCAGCTTTGGAGCTCGGCAACCTGACACACATTCCATGCCTAGCCCACGTCTTAAACTTAGTAGTTCAATGGTTTATCAAAACCTACCCCAATTTGTAGAAGCTACTAGTGAAGGCGCGCCGCTTGTGTGCTCATTTCCGCAAGTCGTCCACAGCTTCGGCCAGTCTGTCAACGCTGTAGTAGCGCTTGCGGCTTCCAGCTCACCGACTATTGTGCAACATGAGAACGCCGTGGAGGAACAGGAGGAAGAGGATGAGGGTATAGAGAGTCATCCGGAAGTTGACATCGACGTCTTGCCCGTTGGTACTCTCGCGCACATGGCTGACTACATGTTAGGCTGCTTTTCCCGTGACCCTCGCGTTATGCGCATTTTAGGTAACACAGATTACTGGGTGTTCACCCTTCTCAACCCCCACTACAAAGAGAACTTCTCATCTCTGATTCCTGTGGTGGAGAGGACGAGTAAAACCGTGTAATACCAGAAGGTACTTGTTGACAGATTGCTCCAAAATTTTCCATCTGACAATGCGGCCGCCAGAGTCTGTACTTCCTTAGGCAACCGAGGAAGGGAGACAAGGGGACAGTTCCAACAGAGGCAGGGCAACACTTTCCAAGGCATGGGACACTTTCATGACACCCCGCCAGCAACCTCACCCTGAATCGCGGCCTAGTGCTACAAGGAGGGAAACGTTTTTGGAAAGTGGTGAAGAAATTAATTGCAGACCGTGTCAGCGTCCTAAATGATCCCTCAGTGCCTTACAACTACTGGGTGTCCAAGCTGGACACGTGGCATGAGCTTGCGCTCTACGGCTTGTAGGTGCTGGCCTGCCCTGCTGCCAGCGTATTGTCTACGCATGCATTTAGTGCTGCTGGTGGCATTATAACTGATAAGCATATCCGCTTGTCCACTGACAATGCTGACAGGTTGACTCAGATAAAAATGGAACAAATGCCTGGATTGCCCTGACTTCTCTACTCCACCAGAGGAAAGCTGAGCTAATAAGGAACAAAAACGCAATTTAAATGTATTCTTTATAATGTACTCAATCCACAAGATTCAGATTTTTTTTACCCCTTTCACCGCAAAAAAGGGTATATGTTTGAATCTTGTTTTCTCATCCGCCTCCTCTTCCGACTCCTCTTCCATACAGAATATATATGCCCTCACTACAATCTTTTGTAAGGTTCACTAGACTTTAGACCCTCTCCTCCAATGCTTTATACTGTCTGCTCACCTGTAGACCATCACTGCAATGATTTATGGGATTCTCTAGGCTGCAGGCCCTCACCTTCAATGCTTTATACCGTCTGCTCACCTGTAGGCCATTACTACAATGTTTTATGGCAGGCATGTCCAAACTTTGGCCCTCCAGCTGTTGCAAAACTACAATTCCCAGCATGCCCTAATAGCTGTAGGCTCTCCAGGCATGCTGGGAGTTGTAGTTTTGCAACAGCTGGAGGGCCGCAGTTTGGACATGCCTGTTTTATGGGGTTCTCTAGGCTTCAGGCCCTCACTTCTAATGCTTTATACCGTCTGCTCACCTGTAGCCCATCACTGCAATGTTTTATGGGGTTCTCTAGGCTTCAGGCCCTCACCTCCAATGTTTTACACTGTCTGCTCACCTGTAGGCCATTACTGCAATGTTTTATGGGGTTCGCTAGGCTTCAGGCTCTCACCTCCAATGCTTTATACCGTGTGCTCACCTGTACACCATTACTGCAATGTTTTAGGGGGTTCTCTAGGCTTCAGGCCCTCACCTCCAATGCTTTATACTGTCTTCTCACCCGAAGGCCATCACTGCAATGATTTATGGGTTCGTTAGGCTTCAGACCCTCACCTCCAATGCTTTATACCGTCCGCTTACCTGTAGGTCATTACTGCAATGTTTTATGGGGTTCTCTAGGCTTCAGGACCTCACCTCCAATGCTTTATACCGTCTGCTCACCTGTAGACCACTACTGCAATGTTTTATGGGGTTCTCTAGGCTTCAGGCCCTCACCTCCAATGCTTTATACCATCTGCTCACCTGTAGGCCATCATTGCAATGTTTTATGGGGTTTGCTCACCTTCAGGCCCTCACTACAGTTTTTTATTGGGTCCGCTCACCTTCAGGCCCTCAATTATAATGTTTTAGACGGTAACCAGCACGCCCTTGCTCCAAATGTTTTTGAGGGTCACCAGTAGGCCATCAATGAGAATTTTTCAAGGGTGTGTATGATGCCCTCCTTTATGTGTAATAAGGGGTGTATTGGAGTGCCGATTCCTTATAATTTTTGGCAGCCCTTTCACTTAGTGCATAGTCTTAATGAGTGCAGCAGTGTACCTGAACAATTGTAGCACCATGTGAATGAGGCCCTCCATTTTGTGATATACAGGCTTTATCAGAGTGCTTCTTCCTTGTAATTTTTGGCAGCATTTATGCAATTGAGGGGGCTGGAGGGGGCATTATTTTGGGCGTGATTTTGTCGCTATGTAAAACTGGCGGACAACTGGGACAATATGGTTCCCATCTGCGACATTGGTGTCCAAGATGCTCCCAGACATGGTCCCCATGCTGTTTCAGATCCATTTCGGTGGTGTTTCTGTCACTTTCTGACCTTTTCCAATGGACCAGGCACCCTCCCCTTATCCGAGCAGGGGGTGCCTGGTTGCTCCCATTGACTTCCATTATACTCGAGTGCTCGGCCGAGCACATGAATATCGCTATGTGTTCGGACCGAGTACCCGAACACCTGAACACTTTGGTGCTCGCTCATCACTAATAGTAAGCACTGTTTCTGTATATGATTTTATATGAATATATTGTTGATCTCAGTATTATATTACACTTTTTTCTGTTTGAACGTTTTTTGCTTATTTAGGCTGTCTGTCAGCTCCCCCCTCTAAAACAGAGTTCCTCAACTGCGCCGGGTAACAGGTGGCTTGACAACGTCATCAGGCCATCAGAGATCTGATGCAGGAGGTGACAATGACATTCGCAACCACCTGTACAGTAACCACAGGAAGCCGGGGCAGCAGGCCAGAAGAGACCTGCATGGCAGACAGCCAGAGTGAAGTATTTTGTTCTTTTTTTGGTTTGTGAACACTACTGGGGGGCACTACGGGCGAGCAATTAGTGCAATTTTTACTCGGGGGGTACTGAATGTAAAGAGACACTACTGGGGGGGCTTATGTTTAAAGAGACCACTACTGGGGAGGCACTATGTTTAAACAGTTCACTATTGAGGAGCAATAGCACGATACTTAAAGAGGCCACAACTGGGGGGGGGGGCACCTTATGTAAAGAGGCCACTACTGAGAGGCATTTTATCTTAAGAGGGCACTACTGGGGGGGCATTTTATGTAAAGTGGCCATTACTGGGGGGCATTATATGTGAAGGTGGCATTACTGGGAGGAATTATATGTAAAGAGGCCTCCCTTTCCATGGTAAAATTTTCCTGCATGAACCGGTCCCTGATTCAAAAAAGGTTGGGGACCACTGCTCTAAAACACTTAAAGGGGTATTCCCATCACATACAATGGGTGCATATCGCTAGGTTATGCCTCCATTGTCTGATAGGTGCGGGTTCCACCTCTGGGACCTGCACCTTCAACGAGAACGAAGCGGGGAGAGCTGTGGCTGGAGGACCCCGGGTTTCCCAGGGTCCGTTTAACTCCAAGTGCTGCTTCCCACTGCTCCCATACAAGTGAATGGGAGTACACTGCGACGCGCGCCCCCTGCTTCCATTCATTTCTATGGGGCAGACGGAAATAGCCATGCCAGCACTCGGCTATTTTCAGCAGCCCCATAGAAAAGAATGGAGGGTGGCTGTGCATGCACAGTGCGCCCTCCACTCATTTTGATGCTCCGTTCTCATTGTAGGTGCGGGTTCCAGAGGTGGGACCCACACCTATCAGACAATGGGGGCATTTCCTAGCGATATGCCCCTATTGAATGTGATGGTAAAACCCCTTCAATAAATTATGTGCAAACCATGTAAATTGTTTTTGGCACACATTGTTGACTAATAAGTAAAATATCTTCTGCACATCTGTTCACTATATTCCACTAGAGAAAAATAACTTAATTCTAACTTAATTAAATTATAATTTTTGGTGAGTCAATTTGGGAAAATTTTGGGATAGACGGATAGTAAGACAGTCAGAAAAACAATATTCATAAAGAAAAAAGGGAGATAATATAGAGAAAAATACCAGTCGTAGGAGACTTCAGAGTGTCCCTACACAAAGGCCAATTGGACAGCTTTCGATTGAGGCAGAATTGATTTTGATCTGAAACAGTCGACCAATTCAGCAGAGTCGAACCTGAATCGAATGTTGAGTGATTTGTTCATCTCTAATCTCCACATACCCACCACACTATAACCTCTGCTTTTCCCATGTTTTTCTACCTCCTATAAATCTTTCCCCTTTGCGACTTTTTCAGTTACTCTCAAGCTTTGATTGGTACTCTTACACTCATGGGAACAAGTTCTTATGAGCAGACCTCTCTTCTGTTGTATATTGTTAAACTGTTACCTTTTAAATTGTGTTCACATTGATAATTGAATTAACGTTTTTATACCCACATTTTACAGTGGTAGTAAATAATGATGTTGTTCTATAGATAAATATTACATGGGATAATGTACACTCGTGATATTACTTATAAGATAATTAAGTTAGTTATAAGTTAATGTTAGGTATAAGATTTTTAGAAGTCACCAAGGAGTAACATGGCCATAGAAGGGTGTGAGGTCACAAGCTGAGTTGTATACGGGTCACTAAACTTTAGAGGTTGGCCACTTTCTGGCTACTTGTGACCAGTGTGCATGTAAGATGACTATATGGCACTTACTAATATAGTCTATTTTCTGTACCATTTGCTATATTTTATAAGTCATGCCCCCTTGTTAGGAAAATCTTCTGTGCCATCCACATAGAGGTCTTGTCCATAGGATGGCAGGTGTAGTGTATTTGAATGGAGGAGACATCACATGGAGGTGATTTGTCCGGTAACATGACTTTCCATTAGCAGCCATTTTATACAGTAGGCAGGACCTCCGCATGGACAGCACAAAAGACTTGGCCAACCTTATGAAATACAGAAAATGGTGCAAAATTTCAACAAAGGCTATACTAGTAAGTGCCATAAAATCATTTTACAAATCTATTGGTCAACTCGACGGTAACCAAAAAGTGAGCAACCCCTTTAAGGTGGATCCTAATATTCTTGATAATTTAAACTATGGGTTATATTATTCCTTATAATATACAACTTAGATGCTGCAGGACCGCTTTTTGAATAAAAAGGGAGGTTCCTGTCCACCATTTATTACAACGTCTATGTCAAAGTCTTGGCTTATTACTGTATAATCAGGATGTGATGTCTATGCAAATAGTATTTCCAGGTATTTCAAAATGAATTTTTTATTTATGTGAATAACATGCATTTTTAGTGTATTTTTTTATTCTATTTCCATTTGGTATTTTTTAAATGTAATTTATTTTAATATAATATTGAAACTCATTTAACCTTGCGGAATTGCATTCTTTGTTTTCCTAATGTGGAACAGACCAAGATAGTAATTTGTGATCAATTAACAAGATAAGGGAAATGCTGTCAGTTTCCCACTTTTGACTAGATATGAACATTCCCCGCCAGATGTGTTATTGAGAGGTCAAGAGCTTATCCAGCTCAAAAGGTGCTGGAACAAATTTGATTAAAGACTGTGATTAATGTTGTGTTTGGCAGCTTTTCAATGTCAATGTCTATGGACAACTAAAGAGGAAAAATATTGCAGAATGAGGGTCCCTTTCACAGGCAGATGTCTGCCTTTTAACGATATAGAAAGACGCTTGGCAGTTGTTTAAGAACCTTTTACAGAGGCAAATAATTGCCCAAACAAATAGATGCATTCACTGCTTTTAGATGTTTGGGCAGCCATTCATTTGCATTATTGTCAGCAGCAAACCCCCTGTTTACATGGAGGTATGTGCTGCTGAAAAATGATAAATGTATCTGTCTTAAAGGCGGATGGGGACTTTATCATGGGGCAATGATAGGGAATGAGCATTCAAAATCACAATTTTTGCTTAATCACTTCCCCCATGTAAAAGACCCTTATCTCTGAGAAAAAGCAAAAATTAAATTAAGCCTACACCTCCATAAATTAGGTCCATTATATTTGAAGATCTATTACGCTGAAAAAACAGGCACTAAATTTCAGGCTAATATTAAAACAAATCTGTCCTTTTTTATTTTGCTTAAATCAGTAGTGCATGTGAATGTATGACACTTTGTAATATATGTTATGAGGAGAAAGTGGCCCCCCACCTGTTAGCAGCCTGTAGTTCCTGTTTCCTTGTCCGCAGGCTCTCTGTCTATGTTCCGAAACCTCCTCAGCCATCAAAATATCCATCTAATGTAAAACAGTTAATAGAAATCAGGGAGGAGGGAATGTTGTTACGGCTTATGCTCAAGTGCAGAACACAACTCTAACATTATTCCAAGGAGTCTGCCCACATCTCAAGAATGAAGAGAGAAAATATACATTTACTAAAAATATGCAAAGGGATGGAAAAGACCCAAGTCATGCATGCTGGGCTCAACATTTCAGGATTGTTATTTTTTTTTTTTTGTGATGAGTACATTGCAAAGTGGTTGACTTTGATGAGACAGTTCCTTCAAACAATATTTAATAGAGATGAGCAAATAATTTCCACATTAATCAAATTAATTACAAATTTCCCAAAACTACACTTCTAGTCAATACAAAGTTTTTAGGATTCATCCCTCACGAATAGTTTAAAATGCTTTATAACATAATTCACAATCACAGACAGGCTGTTTCAGGGAGTTTTGCAAACATGATGTTAGTTGAAGGGGTTGGCTCATCTCAAGCACTGCTAGCATATTGCTAGGCTATACCATCAATGTCCGATAGGTGTGGGTCTCACTTCTGGAATCCTCTCCCATCTCCAGAAAAGGTCCCCCAAAGTAAACGTAGAGCAGCCACATGATCGGCCACTGGTCTATTTACATCTATGTGACTGCCATAGAGGTGAACATAGAGTGACTCTGCTATCTATTCACTTTGGGAGTTATTTATCATGGGTACAATGATGCCAAGATCCATACCGTACTGCTGCTGCTACTAGTCCTACACAGCTGCACAACCCCTGCCTTGTCTATCATGATCCATACCAGGGGCGGATTGGCCATAGAACTTACAGGGAAATTTCCTGGTGGGCCGATGCCCAGTGGGCCGCCTGAGCCCTCCTCACAGCCAGCCAGTGGAAGTTTTTGGGGATGTATTTTGTCTCCTGCTGGCAGTATTTTGTGATGGACTGTGATATTTTGCTCTGTTGTGGTGGTATAATGTGCACAATATGGTATTTCTGGACCTGCCTTCCATCAATTTGGAACCAACCACAAAACAGAGCCACTTTCTGTATTTTTTCCAGGGCCACTTTAAGTTCCCAGTCCACCCCTGATCCATACTGTGCTGCTGCTGCTGCAACTACTACTAGTTCTACACAGGTGCACACCCCTTGCCTTTTCCATCAATTCATGATCCATACTATGCCGCTGCTGGGAACCCTTCCCTGCATGGTATACAACAACAGTATGTAACAAACCTGAAACTGCTCCCAAAAACAAATGATTTTGTGATGGCTTTTGTTAAAAGCATTGCTTCATCACTTTTTAGTATGATATAGATTTTCTTTAAAATAACACCAAACACTATTGCTACTTCCCAAAAAGGAATAAAAACAAGCCATTGTTTCTTCCTATACCACCATGTGTGTATAAACACGATAGGACACCAAAAATTGATAACTTTTGGGCTGTGGTTAATTTGAAAAAGCATTTACAAACTTCAACAGTATAGTATGTTTTTAAATAGGCTGTTTGTTACCACCGGCTACTAACTGGCTATCCACTGGCTAGTAACTGGTTATCCATAGACATAGACATATGTTGCTGTCACTTGAGTGTAGCAGTGAGTCATACACAACTTCTCAGTTCAATTGGGACCATTTTAATTTGGGTCGAATATAAGCATGCAGCAGTTTGTGTCCGGCCGATTTTCCGCATTGTCTGCTAGAATGTGGCCAGATCTCCGCCAGACCCCTTTATACCTAATGGGGCCGGTGGACATTCCATCTGCATCCAGCAGGTGTGAAACTAGCCTAACTGTTTGCTTATGGCATTATGTATATAAGCTAGAGATGAGCGAAGTTTTAAAAAATTTGATTCGTTCCCTTTGCCGAATTTTTTCAAAAAATCTGCTTAGATCCGAATTAATTGGTCCCAAAGCACGTTCAATCAGGTCTATCCTGGCCTGCAGTTAAACTTTTGGAGAATGTATCCTGGTGTACATCACTGTGCAGAGCAGCAACTTCCATAGCTAGTCCTTTCTGGTAGCGAAACAGTTACTGTGCGTCTGAATGACTGGCAGGTCACATATATAGATGCGCGCATCATTGTGCCGGCCACCAACATTTCTAGCTAAGGCTACTTTCACACTAGCGTTTTTTGCAGATCCGTCATGGATCTGCAAAAACGCTTTTGTTACAATAATACAACAGCATGCATCCGTCATGAACGGATCCGGTTGTATTATGTCTTCTATAGCCATGACGTTTTCTATTGTGCCAGATTGTGTCAGAGAAAACGGATCCCTTCCTATTGACTTATATTGTGTGCCAGGACGGATCCGTTTTGGCTCCGCTTCATCAGGTGTACTGCAAATGCTGCAGGCCCTGAACGGATCTCACAAACGGAAAGCCAAAACGCTAGTGTGAAAGTAGCCTAACCCAAAGCTAAACAGAAAAAAAACAGCATATAGAATCCGTCATCAAAAAAAGAACAAAAGGTTGAACGCCCCTGCAAGTGTCCCAATGACTCTTTTGTGGAACAAAATAAGGACACAGAGGCAGCGCCAATAAAGTATTGGAGGAAAAAAAAACGTTTTTTCATCCATGTTATGGCAGTGCAAACACATGCGTTTGAATCATTTCTGTTAGATATATAATTACTGTGTGTCACTGTTAGTGATGGCCTTGCAGTTTGACTAATCGTTTCGCTGCGAACTTTGCGCATTCGCGATTCGCCGAACATGCGAACATATGGCGATGTCCGCCAGCACCATATTATTTTGCATTGCACTGAACTTTGACCCATTACACATCCTCTACTTCCACCAAATATTGTTTAAGGGGTTCTATATACTTGCTTCCACAAAATACTGATTGAGGGGTGCGATATACCTGTTTCCACAAAATATTGATTAAGGGGTTTTATATGCCTGCTTTCACAAAATACTGATTGAGGGGTGCAATATACCTGCTTCCACAAAATACTGATTGAGGGGTGAGATATACCTGCTTCCACCAAATATTGATAAGGGGTTCTATATACCTGCTTCCACCAAATATTGATTAAGGGGTTTGATATACCTGCTTCCACAAAATACTGCAGCATTTCCAGGCCTTGTTGCGAGAGATGCTGCATTCTGCTGTTGCGGGTGCTGGCAGAGGAATTTCCACCCACAGCGAAACAGGTGCGGGTACCAATTCTACTGCGGCTGCAAGAAGAGGGCGGTTGAAGATGTGTTATGAGATCATTCTTGCAGCCAACCCATAGACAGCTGCCCTCCGGATCCAGCCTCAGGAAACGCCTAGACTGACAGGTGTCTGACTACATCGGGTTAACGGCTGATGTGGACGTTCTCAAAAGCAAGGAACCCCTGGACTACTGGGTGTGCCGGCTTGACCTGTGGCCAGAGCTAGCACAATTTGCCATGGAACTCTTGGCTCGCCTGCCATTAAAGTCAATGGGGCCCGCCGCAAACGCGCGGTTCGTGAACATTTGAACGCGAACGCGTGTTCGCGAAAAATCCCGGCCGATGTTCGTCCATCACTAGTCACTGTTAGGCTTAGTAAACACTTCACTTTTTTGGTAAGTTTTGTCAGCCCAAAGCAGATGCATGTGGGCCGAAGTAAGAGACCATTTGTCACAATATTCTGGTGTGGCAGCACATTACAGTCAGATCATTTCTGCCAGAATGATCTAGTCTGTTGTATCAGGTACTGGTGTCTGGAAATCCTGTTTGATCCAGGCCTGATTCATCTTTATAAAGGTTAGTCTCTCAACATTTTGTGTACAAAGGCGAGTTTTCTTTGAGGTAACTATGCCACCTGCTGCACTAAACATCCATTCTGATGCCACACTACTGGCCATGCAGGAAAGCTTGCCCAGGACAAACCTTGGCCAGTTGGGGCCACAATTCAAGTTTGGCTGCCCAGAAGTCCAGGGGATCTTGGATTTAGGGTGACAGGGTGAAGTCCAAGTATGCCACCACCTGCACATTCAGGTTCTTCTCCAAGTCCTGCTGCTGGGTGTTTTCGTCAGAAGGTGGTTGAAGAAAAGTTCTCATCAGAGACTCAAGACTTAAGCTGCTGCTCATGGAGCTAGTGCTGCTTCTGCCCCCCCAGCCCCTCCAGCAGTCATGACAGTGGAGCATGAGCTCAGAGGGTCCCCCTGGTTAGACTTTAGTGAGGATGGGCGATGGCGCACGTAGGCAGCGATCAACCAACTACAAAGGATGTCTCGATCTCATAGTTGAATTTTTTTATCACTCTCAGAAGGTGTAAAAAAGGCCTCCATTTTAGACCAGTAGCAATGGTCTTACATTATGGAGAACCAGTAGTCATACCTTTGCCAAATGGTGATAATGCGGCTGGCACTACATAAGCAACTCAGCATGCATCTGCCCATTTGCACAAGGGACTTAAAGAGACTCCCTGCCTCTATCTCTACTGTATACTGTCAGGGTCTGTCAGGGTCATCTTCGTTGTCACCCTGTAGCTCCTCCTGCTCCTCTCCTGTTGCTTAGGCAGATAAACCACCTAGGTTTGTATAGAATTCCTGGGTGTTTATGTCCTTCTCCTGTGCCAGTTCAGCCTCCACAGGGCTTAGGTGGCCATGAGATGTAGGCACTATGTCTCCTATCCCCTCGCCAGTCATATTTATCAGCATCCCCTATAGGAAGTGAAGCCCATAGTCTAGGCGACTGACAAATAAAGTGGCCTCCTCAAAGGGCCTGAACAAATAGCAGGTGTCACATGGGAGCTGCCACTGTCTAACATGAAAGTTACACCGGGGAGTAGTTGTGTCCATCTGCATCATCAAGAAATTGGTCACGGGTTTCCTCTGCTCACACAGTCGGTCCAACAAGTGAAGGGTAGAGTTCCAACACATATGGGGCCATGTAGCTGCCTTTGAAGTTCAAGGAGGGCATGTTTTACATGGTAAGAGTGGCTGAAGTGCATGCACAGTTTCCTTGATATTTTCAAGACATCTTACAGTTGGTGGAAGACTTCAAGAACCGGGTGACAACTAGATTGAAGGCATGCTCCAGGCAAGGCGCATAGGTCGCATGGGGCACATTGTCATCACCTGGTCAAGTTGCTGGTTGCCTGGGATGGAACCGCATTTATCCAGTTAGCTGTAAAGGACATGTATTGTCCTTGACCATGATTACAGCTGGTACAGTATTTTTCACAGAAGTAATGAGGGATTGGGATGGGATGGGCATAAGCAATCAGTTCTCTGAAATGTCCAGAGTCTACAATATGGAAAGCAACTTGGCCAGGTGCATGTTCAGCTTCTTCACCATTGGATGAGTGCATGCATACCGTTGTCTCTTTGCAATCACCTCAGTGATTGATTGCTGGCGAAACACGTGACCAGGATTAGCAGGAGGAGCATCAGGAGCAAAAGACGAAGAGAAGGAATGACAGATTTCTTCTGCTGAGGTTGAAGAGCCCTAGCTGCTGGAGAAGGCGTGCGGGCCACTGGGAGATACAGCGGTTTCTGCGTCAAGCTGTACCAGTACATTTTCCGAGGCTTTATGGTAATGCTGCATGTGTTGACGCAGGGCCATGATGCCAATATTAGCACCATGACCGCTCTTCACATTCTGCCCACATATCCTGCATACCTACACGCTAATGTCCTCCAGAAACTTGATAAAAAATTCCCACACTGCTGAGTATAGCATCTTACCCCCACCACTACATGCTAACTGACTGCCACTACCTTTATGAACCCGTGCACCGTTAGTTGTTTCCTGACAGGTAGGCTCCTGAGTAGCAGATGGTCTACCCTAGGCAAGTTTGGCTCCAGATTTTCTACTGCTTCCACCCTGCTGGCTCATCAGCAGTCTGCCACCCTGCTGCTGCCTCACAGGCCAGTTGCCACCCTTACCTCCTGATGATGATGCCTCCACGTGCGATCAGCTACATCATCATGCACTAATGGCGATCAGCTACATCATCATGCACTAATGTCTGTTGGTGCATGTCACCCTCACCAGTCTCATGGTCACGTCCCTAACTGCTCGCAACACATGCTCCCACCCAACTGTCATCATTGCTAGTTGCACACCTAAGGGAGGATGCAGTGGACCTCTTCTCAAAGGCTGTGTTGGGCTGTAGCTGCTGACTGTCCTCACTAAGCTCATCCTCACTGAAAAGCAGATCTGGCAGCATGCATTACTTCCCGAGCAGAAAGAGCAGCAAAACAAAGAGACAATTTCAGGACAGGTGATGGCACGGAGGTTGTTCCTGGGCCATGCCAACTAAGCGTGGAGTCAGAGGAACCCACCGATTCCTGGCTGTGTGTATCTGTTGTCACCTGAGATGATGTAGAAGAGTGAGTCAACCATTCCAATGCAGCTGGATTGTTGGTCAAAACACGACCGCTAGATGACAGTGGCAGCTCTATCCTGTTTCTGCAGCTGCTACCACCACCCCCTCTGCTGCTACTTGTTCTGGCTACAGCAACATTTTTGCCCATTGCCCGATCCTTTAAAGGACCCAGGCAACTGTCTGTTGGCCATGGTGCATAGTAACTGAATCAGTAATGTAACAGATGAAGTATGAATGGAGCAGCAGATAGACTAGAAAAATGCACTTATATATTGCACCACCTTTTGACAATGATTCTGATGCACAGTACGTCTATGTGTAACTGAACAGATTAATTATTAATGGCACATCAGATAAACTAGGCACACGCGCCTATATATTAGACCAGCTGTTAAGACTGAGTCTGATGCACAGTTAGTCTCATGCTGTCACGGCGCAGTGTGGTAAAAACACTCCCCACTGAACACAGAAGGGAAAGGTGCTAGGCCTGGAAACTAGGGAAAGGGAAATGGTCAAACCTAGTGAGTCCCTACGCTGAGCCTTGACTGCTATCAGAATAAACAGACCTTGATGGTAGAAATGTTCATACGCAGGAACCTAAGCCCTGTCTCACCCTAATGGGCCCTGAAGATAGTGTTAGGATAATGGATGGCCTATTCCTTCCCAGATGAAGGAATAGGAGACCCCTCAGGCCTAATACCAGAAGGTAGGGGAGAACAAAAAACAAATCAGAAGAAACACTTAACTTCCGAAAGTATGCGGACGAGCAGGAACTCAGAGAGAACCAACACCAGCACTTCCACAAACAAGGAGCTATAAACCGCATAGCATGAAGGGTAAGGCCAGACTAAATAGAGGAAAAGGAATGACCACTTAAGCTACACCAGAGGAAAGAAGTGTGGTCATCCCTAGCAACAACACAGAAAAGTGAAACCAAAGAGGCTGTCAATCACGTGCAGGAAGTCTCCTCGATCTTCTAGTCCCTGTCACAGACGGGACCGTGACACATGCACAGATTAAGAATTAATGGCATAGCAGTGGAACAAGATGCACAGGGCGATTACACAGAGCATGCACTGTCCCTGCAGACTCCATATTCTCTCCCTACAGTGTCTGAAAACTCTCCCTACAATCTCCCTACACTCTCCTTGCACTGTCCCTATCCAATATTCTACAATTAAAAGATTGCTAAAACAATGTCCCTAGCACTTGCCACGTCTCTCCCTCTGCTCAGTTCACAACAAAAAGGTGGAGACCAGGTGGGATTAGGGATTTTATATGGCTGTGACATCACAGGGGATGGCTATCTGCTGATTGGCTGGTTGCACAGCATTATGGGTCATATCATGTTCCCGGGCTTCTTACTTTCTTTTGTAGCATGTGTAGCAAAATTTTTGCCATTTTAGGAAAAATCTGATTTGTTACCACAAAGCACAAGGAAATTCGGATTTGTGGTGAATTAAAGTTTTCCTGAAATTCTGATCAAATTCTATTAATTTCACTTTGATTCACTCAATACTATT
This sequence comes from Bufotes viridis, assembly GCA_033119425.1. NCBI lineage: Eukaryota > Metazoa > Chordata > Amphibia > Anura > Bufonidae > Bufotes > Bufotes viridis. The sequence continues at coordinate 280,228,964 of CM065593.1, forward strand.
TTTTTATTATTTTCTTTTCTTTTTTTTTTAAAAGCTGAGTTATTTTCTTGTGTGAAGTCAGATAATATTCTATTCAGTCATTTACTTTGGCCTCCTGTATACAACTTTCAATAGCAAGATCCGTAAGTGGCATATAAGCTTTCTGTACTATGCAGTTATTATGCAAGAGAATATACTTGAGTCCACTATTTGAAAAATATGTGTAAAACGAATCAGCATGATTAACCCCTTCAGGACACAGCCATCTCTCACCTTCCTGACAGAGCCTACTTTTGCAAATCTGATGTGCAAATTTATGTGGTAATAACTGAGGAACGCTTTTAATTATCCAAGCGATTCTGAGAAAGTTTTCTTGTTGTAACACAATGTACTTTATGTAAATTTGAGTCAATATGGTTTTCCTTCATTTATGAAAAAAATCCAACATTTACAGAAAATTTTAGAAAAATTCACTATTTTCTAAATTTGAATTTCTCTGCTTTCAAGATGGATAGTGATACATCATAAAGAAGTTATTAATTAACATTCCCCATCTTTCTACATCATGCTGGCATCATTTTTTAAGGTCATTTTTTTTAGGACATTAGAAGGCTTAGATTTTTAGAAGCAAATTTTCAAAGTTTTAGGAAAAATACAAAATCCACATATTTAAGAACCATTTGAGTTTTGAAGTCAATTTGTGGGGCTTACATAGTAGAAAGCACCCATAAGTTACCCCATTTTAGAAACTACACCCCTCAAGTTATTGAGAAACTAATTTTACAAATGTGTTTAACCCTTTATATGTTTCACAAGATTTAAAGTAAAATGGAGGTGCACTTTCAAAGTTTCACTTTTTTTTCAGATTTCACATTTTAATCAACTTTTTTCCTGTAAGGCAGAAAGGGTAGACAGCTAAACAAACCTTAATATTTACTACCCTGATTCTGCAGTTTACAGAAACACCCCATGTGTGGTCGTAAACCGCTCCGTGGGCACACGGCAGGGCTCAGAAGGAAAGGTGCGCCATGCAGTTTTTGGAAGGCAGGTTTTGCTGGAATGGTTTTTGGACGCCATGTTACATTTGACAGCACACTAAAGTATCCCCACAGTAGATTCCCCTAAAAAGCTACCCAATTTTGGAAACTACACCCCTCAAGGAATTTATTGAGGGGTGTACTGACCACAGGCTTTTGATAGAATTTAAAAACACTTAAAAAAACATAAATTTGGTAAAGGGGTTGTCTGACTTATGAAAAAAATATATATAGCACTGTAGTGACATGTCTGACTGTCGAGATACTCAGCAGCATGTTTTATGTGTAGGACTACAAGTCCCAGCTGTACAATGACTGCTGATATGTCAGAAAAACTTTTCAATAAAAATTATCTGATTTAAAAAACAATAACTGCTGATACACACAGGATCTTCTACCTACCTTGTGCAATGCTCTGCAGAACTCTGTCAGCTCCTGTGCCCAGCATTTGTCTCCTCACTGCCTGCAGCTACTCAGTAAAGCCTTCAGCCCTGAGTCTGTGGTGCTGAAGGTGTTAAAGTTATTACTGAAGAATTCAGGGAGAGAGCAGAAGGCAGTTCAGGGGGTGTGGCCAGCACAGTGACATCTTGTTTACAGACACATATCTGCTCTCTCAGGCTTGTGCACCAAAGATCATCAGAGCAGGGAGAGAAGCTGACATCACAGGTCATGTGACCCTCACTGAAATCTGAGAAAGTAGCAACTGTAGATTCAGTAAGTGCATGGCAAAGCCTTTACACTTGATTAGTTAGAAACATACAAAGAACAAACAAAAAATAACTCAGACAACCCCTTTAGGCATTTTATCCTGATTATAGCAACAATCCATATTTAGTCGTAAATTACTGTTTGGGCACCCGGCAAGGTTCAGAAAAGAAGGCGTGCCATATTGTGTTTGGGGGGCAGATTTTTGTGGAATGGTAAACAGACGCCATGTTGCTATTGATTAGCCTCTGGAGACCTGTACAGCCATTTTCTGACTACCATACATTTTATTTTTAATTCAATTAATTTAATTTTTTATTTTAAACCATTCATTTTACTTTGGGAAGCAGGATAAAGATAAGGCCGCAACTCTGCCATTGCTTTTTGAAATTTGTTATTGGGATGAACACTGTGGGAAAAATTACACATCATCTTTATTCTGCTGGTCAGTACGATTACAGAGATACCGATTTTATATAGGTTTTTTTTTACGTTTTACCACTTTTGCACAAAGCATTTTTGAAAAATAAATCCTCTTTTTGTGTCACCATTTTCTGAAACGGCATGTGTGATGCCTCATTTTGTGCAGGATGAGTTAATGTTTTCATTGGTACCATTTTGTGGTACATACTGTACTACATTTTAAACGCTTGCTATTATAGATCAGATCATTATGGATGCAGCAATATGTAATATGTTGATTTTTTTTTTTTTTTTGCAATTTTACACAATAAAAACATTTATTTGAAAAAAAATGCTGTTTTGTGTTGCTATTTTCTGAGAGACATAGTTTTATTATTTTTCCGCCGATCCGTCTTGTGTAGGGGCTCATTTTTTGCGGGATGAGGTGACATTTTCAGTGGTACCATTGTGGGGTTCCTTGTACCATTTTAATCACTTGCTACTACACTTTTCATAAAGGAAAATGGCTGTTTTGGCAATTTTTTTGCTTTCTGTTTTTATTTACAGCAGGCATCCTCAAACTGCGGCCCTCCAGCTGTTGTAAAACTACAACTCCCACAATGCCCTGCTATAGGCTGATAGCTGTTCGGGCATGCTGGGAGTTCTAGTTTTGCAACAGCTGGAGGGCCGCAGTTTGAGGATGCCTGATTTACAGGGTAGCTCATGTGATATCTTTGTAGAGCTGATCATTACAGAGTACAGACCCAATGATTTCTAATGTCAGTTTTTTTCTATTTTTTACAATTTTATATGTGTGTGTATTATGTGAAAGGGGCGTTTTGTTTAACTTGAAACTTTAATTTATTTATTATGAAAGACACTTTTGATTTTTACATTTTTTTACTATTTATTTTGGCCAACTGTGGGACATTAACTTTTGGGGGTCTGATCCACTCTACAATGCATTACAATACATGTGTAATACACTTAAAGCCTGCTTGCCTATAAGACCAAGGGGGCTGGGTCTCACAGGCTTCCGTAGAAGGAAAGGTCCCGTCACCCCAGTGCAGGGACCCGATGTGGGGATGGGGAGGGAACCCCCTCCCTCCACAAACCCCTCCCTCCACAAACCCCCTGCATGCAACGGTCAGCGCTGGTGCCAACGTAAACAGCAGGGACATGGCTGTGAGAAACAGCCAGACTCTTACCGCTGATCAGTTGTGCATAGCTCCTGCACACACCCAATCAGCGCACCGTACTTGTAGCCACCCATTCCCTGCCATGTTCTATCCACTTTTTGGTGAGCAGGGTGAAAACAACCACAAAGCAGTAACATTTTGTGCAATCTGGGCATACGTGAAATCTTGCCATTTTAGACACCAGTTTACTGTGTGGGGAGTCGCTCTGGTAGACAGCGGTGCGGGTGCAGTTTAGAGGCAAAACAAGGAGTCCAGATTGTGCATCAAACAGTGTTTTATTCACACTTGCACACCAGAAATGAAAACAGTCTCTTGGTGACAGTTCACACACAACAGAAATCATGTGGCAAAACCAAAAACAGGCCAACACAGGGTCCAGTCACCTTGGGTGGTTTAAGTGCGGGTTCACACCTAGCAGTCGGTTCAGCCGCAGGCGATTCCTCCTTCAGGTTGCAGGGAAACACCACCTTGCTGAGCTCCGTCCTCCAGCACAGAGAACTCCTCAGCCCTGTTAGCAGGCTCCAGGATAATCACCTCAGACACAGCTGATGGCTGTGTTTTATACCCAGCCCAAAACTCGGACTGGACCGTGGGAGCAGCCACCCACCCTACTCTTTAGCTGCTCCCAGTAAGAGCCGGCCCGGATCGGCTTTGCAGCCATGCTATTTAAAAGAGTCAAACAGCACTAGCTGCTGCAGACAAAAACCCGGTCTCTCACCTCACCGAGGCCAGCAACCTCGGTGACACGCACCTGCCATCGCATATGACACCTTGCACCTTACCACATACCCCCCTTTGTTCAACCCTGAGGGGGTGAACACACGTGAGGCAGTGGACGCGGACAGGGCATCTGCGTTGCCCTGCAAGCGGCCTGCCCTGTGTTCCACGGAAAACTTGAAATTTTGAAGAGATAGGAACCACCTGGTGACCCGAGCATTCCTCTCCTTGGCCTGACTCATCCATTTGAGGGGGAATGGTCGGTCACCAGACGGAACCTCCTCCCTAACAGGTAGTAGCGGAGAGATTCGAGTGCCCACTTGATAGCCAGGCACTCCCTCTCCACTATACTATATCTGACTCGGGCGGGACTGAGCTTACGGCTCAGGAAGACAACGGGATGTTCTTCCCCGTTGACCTCCTGCGACAGTACCGCACCGAGGCCTACCTCCGAGGCGTCGGTCTGTACGACAAACTCCTTGTTGAAGTCGGGTGTCACCAAAACCGGGGACCCACACAGGGCCGACTTCAACGCGGAGAAAGCCTCCTCCGCCTTCTCACTCCAGCTAACCCTCCCAGACTTTCGCCCCTTCAACAGGTCTGTCAATGGCGCTGCTATTGTGGCAAAGTGGGGCACAAACCTCATGTAGTAACCTACAATCCCCAGGAACGACTTTACCTGCCTGGTGGTGACCGGTCGGGGCCAGTTACGAATGGCCTCTACCTTAGTTACCTGAGGTTTGATGACTCCCCGCCCAATTATATATCCCAGATATTTTGTCTCCTCTAACCCTATGGAGCACTTCTTTGGGTTAGCGGTCAGTCCGGCTTTCCTCAGGGCATCCACTACCGCCTGCACCTTGGGTAAATGGCTTTCCCAGTCGGTGCTGTGGATGACTACATCATCTAAGTAGGCCGAGGCGCACCGACGATGTGGTCGCAGCACTATGTCCATTAACCTTGGAAAGTGGCGGGGGCGCCATGCAGGCCAAAGGGTAACACCTTGTAGTGATACAGGCCCCGCGGGGTAACAAATGCGGTTTTTCCTTAGCCGACTCGCTAAGGGTACCTGCCAGTACCCTTTAGTGAGGTCCAGCACGGAAAAATAACGGGCTTGTCCTAAACTTTCAACCAGCTCGTCTACTCGGGCATGGGATACGCGCCAAACTTGGATACTTCATTTAACTTGCGAAAGTCGTTGCAGAACCGCAACGTCCCATCCGGCTTGGGTATTAGGACTATGGGACTGGCCCACTCACTTTTCGACTCCTCAATGACCTTGAGCTTCAACATTAACTGTACTTCCTCCGCGATGGTCTCGCCGCCGAGCCTCGGGTACCCGGTATGGTTTTAACCGGATCTTGGCCTGAGGCTCAGTGACGATGTCATGTTGGATGAGAGACGTGCGGCCAGGGAGGTCCGAGAACACATCCGTGTTCCGACTGATGAACTCCCTGACTTCCTGAACTTGTTTGGAAGACAGGCTGTCTGCAATTTTTACCGTGGTTACTGCTTCACAGGCCTCGAACTGTGGGGCTGGACCCTTTTCACCTAGAAGCCCTGGCCGGGGGCTGTGGTCAGTCGGCTGTGTCCCTATCTTTCCACGGCTTAAGTAAATTCACGTGGTACACCTGCTCCGCTTGCGCCGCCCTGGCTGGTGTACTTTGTAATTTACTTCCCTACCTTCTCGATCACCTCATAGGGGCCCTGCCACCTAGCTAGGAACTTGCTGTCAAGGGTGGGTACCAGAACCAAAACCCGATCTCCCGGATGGAAGCCCCGCACCCGAGCCTGACGATTATACACCCTACTCTGGGCTTGTTGCGCTGCCTCCATATGCTCCCCGGACCAGCGGCAACACCCTTTCTATCCGTTCCTGCATCTGGGTGACATACTCAATGACACTTTTGTGGGGGACAGGCTGTTGTTCCCATGCTTCCTTGGCGATATCCAACAGGCCCCGAGGGTGTTCTGCTATAAAGCAGTTCGAAGGGCGAGAACCCAGTAGAGGCCTGGGGTACCTCTCGCACTGCGAACATGAGATAGGGCAGAAGCAGGTCCCAGTCCTTCCCATCTCTAGACACCACCCTTTTTAACATATTTTTTAGAGTTTGGTTAAACCTCTCAACAAGACCGTCTGTTTGCGGATGGTAAACGGACGTCCGTAACTGCTTTATACGCAACAATTTACACAGTTCCTTCATTACTTTGGACATAAAAGGGGTCCCTTGGTCTGTCAGAACCTCTTTTGGCAGGCCCACACGGGAAAACATCTCCATTAACTCTTTGGCAATGAGCCTAGCTGAGGTATGTCGCAGAGGCACCGCCTCCGGATACCGAGTGGCATAGTCGAGAACTACCAGAATGTGTTGGTGGCCCCTGGCAGACTTTGGTACAGGCCCAATTAAATCCATAGCGATTCGCTCAAACGGTACTTCAATAATTGGCAGAGGTACCAGAGGACTACGGAAATGAGGCTGGGGCTAGTTATCTGACAGGTTGGACAGGACTTACAATAATTTTCTACCTCCTTGAACACACTGGGCCAATAAAACCGCTGCAGTATGCGGTCCTGGGTTTTCTGCCACCCCAGGTGTCCCCCAAGAACATGTTGGTGGGCAAGCTCCATGACAAGCTTGCGATACGCTGTGGGCACCACCAACTGTTCAACAGGTTCACCTCGACTTGGTTCACCCGATACAACATATCCTGTAGAACAATAAATCGTGGGAACATTAATTCAGCCCCTGGTTTCTGGGGTTTACCATCAATTTCCAGCACATTCTCCCAGGCCCTGGTTAGGTTTGGTCCCGGTGTTGTGCGGTCCCAAAATTTTCCCCGGAGACATTGAGGTCTGCCAACTCAGGTCCCGGTGGCAAGTCCTCCGTGTCTCCCACCATTACACTCAGTGGGGTTGTCTCCCTCTACCGCTGGAGCAGTGGTCACCCCTACCGCCGGCCCTTCAGACTCGGGCTCCCAGGGTTCTGGCCTTCCAGCGGTATCAGGCCACTCTACTAGGGTCACCCCTGTCTCGGGTCCCTCAGATACCTTTATTGCCGGCCACAGCGCCGGAAAACCGGGAAGTCCCTCCCAAGTATTAGTTCATGTGGGAGTTTAGTAGCGACAGCCACCTCGTGGGTCCACCTACCAGCCGCTGTGGACAAAGTCACTAGTGCAGTGGGGTAGTCTTTCAGGTCTCCGTGGATGCACAGGACCTCGACTTTACGGCCAGTATACTCCACAGGCCGCACAAGGGCAGCCCTTACCAGGGAGACTAAACTCCCGGAGTCCAGCAGAGCCACCGCCAGCGAATCTCCCACCTCTACCTGACACAGGTGGTTATGGTCTTGCACCTCACGGGTGCCAGTTGCGCACAGCTTCCGTGCATACAAGGAGTGGCGACCCTCGTAGTTCACCTCCATCGGCTCATCCCGATGCGGACAGTCGGCCCTGATGTGGCCTGGCTCCTGACACCTCCAGCATACCACGGGAGGCGGACTCGCAGGGGGTATATTCCGTGCAGGCCGCTCTGTCGCCGGACGCCGGAACTGGGGCAGAGGCCTCCGGGTTTGACTGACCCCTTCCCAGCAAGACTCCCTGCAGGTTTCTGGTGGCCTCGCATCGCTCCACCAGGTCGACCATCTCCAGGGCATTGGTGGGCGATACCTGGCCGATCCAGTGCTGGAGAGGGTAAGGCAAAGCCCTCCAGAAGACATCGGCTAACAGACGGTCGAGCATAGCAGTGGGAGTCAGTATGTCTGGCTGCAGCCATTTTTGCAACCGTTGTAGCAAGTCATAGTATTGTGGCCTGGCGGGTTCAGCCGGGTTAAACTCCCACTGATGCACCCGCTGGGCCCGGACCAAAACATTCACCCCCAGTCTTGCCAGGATCTCACCTTTCACAGTCGGGTAGTCAGCTGCTTGGTCACCTGGGAGGTCAAAAATACTTGCTGGGGTCCAGACGCCAGGAACGGAGCGACGACCTCTGCCCACTGTTCTCGGGTAATTTCTCCTCACGGCCACCTTCTCGAACACCGCCAGATAGGTCTCAACATCATCCGAGGGGGTCATCTTAGGATCGCGGCACGGACAGCTTTCCGGGCATCGTGGACGCGGTGGGACGCTCCTGCCGCTTGCAACGCCATCACGTGCTGTAGCAGTAGCTGGTTGGTCTCCCGCTGCTGCACGTTAGCCTCTATGAGGGCTTTCACAGCCGCCTCCATTTTGTCGGGGATCACAGGCTGCAACTTTGCCGGCTTAATATAGGACATTCACTTTTGCTCAGCAAAAACAAAGTTCGGGCGCTCACGCCAGCCTCACTGCGCATGCCCGCATCCGACACCAAATGTGGGAGTCGCTCTGGTAGACAGCGGTGCGGGTGCAGTTTAGAGGCAAAACAAGGAGTCCAGATTGTGCATCAAACAGTGTTTTATTCACACTTGCACACCAGAAATGAAAACAGTCTCTTGGTGACAGTTCACACACAACAGAAATCATGTGGCAAAACCAAAAACAGGCCAACACAGGGTCCAGTCACCTTGGGTGGTTTAAGTGCGGGTTCACACCTAGCAGTCGGTTCAGCTGCAGGCGATTCCTCCTTCAGGTTGCAGGGAAACACCACCTTGCTGAGCTCCGTCCTCCAGCACAGAGAACTCCTCAGCCCTGTTAGCAGGCTCCAGGATAATCACCTCAGACACAGCTGATGGCTGTGTTTTATACCCAGCCCAAAACTCGGACTGGACCGTGGGGAGCAGCCACCCACCCTACTCTTTAGCTGCTCCTAGTAAGAGCTGGCCCGGATCGGCTTTGCAGCCATGCTATTTAAAAGAGTCAAACAGCACTAGCTGCTGCAGACAAAAACCCGTCTCTCACCTCACCGAGGCCAGCAACCTCGGTGACACGTACCTGCCATCGCATATGACACCTTGCACCTTACCACAGCTGGCATAAGGAGGATGATAAATGTCCCCACAGTGCATATTTAGGCTGTTACATAGTAGACAGGGGGACTGTTGCGATATTAATTAGGAAGTCTTATTGACTCTCTAATCAATCAATTCAATAAGAATGTTATGGCAGTGGGTGTGGAACCATTCGGGCTAATCCTAAAGGCGTTATCTTTGCATTCCTTTGGTTTTCACTCTTTGGCCCCTTTCAGACTGTGCTTCAAGTACCTACAGGTAGCTAGCCATCTAAGAGAGACTTAGCAGGCAAGCACAGTATGTAGAAGAGGGCAGAATAGGGCCAGTGAGCCAGACAACCAGACAACAGTGACGGCAGCATTATTAAGGTATTTGGAGCCATGCCCGTGCCCACCTGGGAGAGCAGGACAGCGGCTGCCAACATAATAGTGAAACTGGTTTCTACTGGAGATATCCTTATTTCATAAAGGCATACAGTATGCCTCCCAACTTTTTGGATGTTCTAAGAGGGACACTTTCATTGCATTTTTATTGCATATATATACTTTAATATTTGTCTAATTAGGCTTGTCAGTAAAGGCAAAAAAAGGAAGACACCACTGTGGTACTCAGCAGAAGTGGCCAAAATCATTAAAAACAAAAAGATGGCATTTAGCAAGTATAAAAATACCCAAAACGAGAGAAATTAGCTCAGTCAGTGAAAAAAGGTGATAAGACATTCTTCAGATACATAAATGAAAAAAGGAAATTAAAAAAAGGAATTACCAAATTAAAAACAAAAGAAGGAAGGTATATGGAAGAGGATAAAGAACTAGCTGACTGCCTCAATGAATACTTCTGATCAGTTTTTACAAAGGAAAATGAAGGAGAAGGACCTCAGTTAGGGAGGAAGACTAATGAATCCTTTGATGCATGTGTCTTTACAGAGGAAGAGGTTCTAAGTCAGCTGTCTAAAATTAATACAAATAAATCACAGGGGCCTGATGGGATACACCCAAAGCTATTAAAAGAGCTTAGAGGTGTACTAGCAAAACCATTAACAGATTTATTTAACCAATCACTGGTAACAGGTGTCGTCCCAGAAGATTGGAAATTAGCAAACGTGCCAATTCACAAGAAAGGTAGTAGAGAGGAATCGGGCAACTATAGCCCAGTAAGCCTGACATCAATAGTGGGGAAATTAATGGAAACCATACTCAAGGAAAGGATTGTGGAACATCTAAACACCCATGGGTTGATTGATAAAAAACAGCATGGGTTTACTTCAGGGAGATCATGTCAAACTAATCTTATTGACTTTTTTGATTGGGTGACTAAAATAATAGATGGCGGAGGTGCAGTAGACATCGCTTATCTGGACTTTAGTAAGGCTTTTGATACTGTCCCACATAGAAGGCTTATCAATAAACTGCAGTCTTTCATCTTGGGCTCACATATTGAAGAATGGATTAGGCAGTGGCTGAAGGACAGAAAACAGAGGGTTGTAGTCAATGGAGTATATTCAGAGCATGGTATTGTTACCAGTGGGGATCTGTTCTGGGACCCGTATTGTTTTATATCTTTATCAGCGAAATTCCAGAAGGCCTCAATGGTAAGGTGTGTCTTTTTGCTGATGACACAAAGATTTGTAACAGAGTTGATGTTCCTGGAGGGATACAGCAAATGGAAAAGGATTTAGGAAAACTAGAGGAATGGTCAAAAATCTGGCAACTAAAATTTAATGTCGATAAGTGCAAGATAATGCACCTGGGGCGTAAAAACCCAAGAGCAGAATATAAAATCACTGATACAGTACTAACCTCAGTATCTGAGGAAAGGGATTTAGGGGTCATTATATCAGACTACCTAAAGGTGGGCAGACAATGTCATAGAGCAGCAGGTAATGCCAGCAGAATGCTTGGGTGTATAGGGAGAGCCATTAACAGTAGAAAGAGGGAGGTGCTCATGCCGCTCTACAGAGCACTAGGGAGACCTCATTGGGAGTATTGTGTGCAGTACTGGAGACCATATCTGCAGAAGAATATTGAAACTTTGGAGAGAGTTCAGAGAAGAGCTACTAAACTAGTACATGGATTGCAGGACAAAACTTACCAGGAAAGGTTAAAGGACCTTAACATGTATAGCTTGGAAGTAAGAAGAGACAGAGGGGATATGATAGAAACTTTTAAATACATAAAGGGAATCATCACGGTAAAAGAGGAGAGAATATTTAAAAGAAGAAAAACTGCTACAAGAGGACATAGTTTTAAATTAGAGGGGCAAAGGTTTAAAAGTAATATCAGGAAGAATTACTTTACTGAGAGAGTAGTGGACGCATGGAATAGCCTTCCTGCAGAAGTGGCAGCTGCAAATACAGTGAAGGAGTTTAAGCATGCATGGGATAGGCATAAGGCCATCCTTCATATAAGATAGGGCCTGGGGCTATTCATAGTATTCAGTATATTGGGCAGACTAGATGGGCCAAATGGTTCTTATCTGCCGACACATTCTATGTTTCTATGTTTCTATGTCTCTTCCGAAATAGTGCAAAAATTATTCGAATATAGAAATGTCTAAAGTTCAAATTTATCAAATAGTGAAATAATGTAAAAGGTGGGCTCTAATATACAGATAGGAACCAGACAAACAATTTCTAGATCAATCAATATTGTAAATGTAATAATGAAAATCTATATCTCAGATCAAAAAGAGGGACATTTATGGAACAAAGAGGGACAGAGGGACTTGGGTCAAAAAGAGGGACTGTCGCTCCAAAAGAGGGACACTTGGGAGGTATGATACAGGTGTAAACGGAATACAATTTGCAATGAATATCTTGTATGCATCATTTATGTGCATTAAAAAGAAACTACAGTTCATTCGTAAGTTCGTAACACTTGGTTCCAGAGATGGTGCCTATTCCTGTAATTTAATATTATAAATGTATTTATTCATAGCATATGTTTTAAAATATATATGTTTTACATCTTAGCACTTTATGTGCTTCATATATCATTTTATTATATCTACTAGAACATTTAAAATATATTTTATGCTGTTTTAAGCGGCAACGTTTTCTTGGTTTAAGTAGTGCCAATTTTTCTGAAGTGTTATGCACATATATTTTATATGTATATAAATCATACAAGTATGCAAAGGCAGTCTGCCAGATGAAAAGACTCTATGGAGTAAGAGCAAAACAGAAAAGGATTTGTAATACACACAAGCAAATCATGGTTCAGGTTAGTTCACTTCTGTGTAGTCAGCCTGTGTTTCTGGAGAAAGTTGGAGGAACCTGCTATGATACAACAATATTTCAGGCCAGAAGAATGTAATTGTGCTAACTCTCTGCATGGGAGATCTTTACAGCCAGTGGGGGAGATTTATTAAAACTGGTGTAAATGAAAATGGCTTAGTTTCCCATAGCAACCAATCAGACTCCACCTTTTATTTTCCAAAGGAGCTCTAAAGAACAGGAAGCGCTCATTAGATAATAGTCTAGGCCAAAGTCATCTGTGCCAAAATAATGTATGGTTGGTAGGTGTGCCAGAAAAGTAAGGGGAGAGAATCCTAATGCATTGTTTGCAGAATGGCTTCTGGAAGCTTTGGTTAAGAAACAATGACTCCACTGTTTGCAGTTTAGATGACCCACAGAGTCTCAACCAGACCGGAACCTTGTGGCTGACTGCCAAGACCTGTGCGCATGAAGATTCTCCACTATAAAGGACATTACTATAAATGGGGAAGGCATTGCCGTATTCACAGATTATAAGTACAGCAGAAAAGGTTGTTCTTTATGGATATCAAAGGATGTTCAGAGCCATAAATGTACAATAGTCCATTGAATATCTTGGCACGCCTCCAGATGATGGCTCTGGGAATGAACTGCTTCTTTGAGAATCTGAAGGAAGTATTGCAATGGCTGACAGGTCATAAAAATCAACTACGCCACTCTGCAGGTGTTGGAGGAAAGCATTAAGGTCTTTCTAGTTCTGGAGGAGAAGGTCTCATCTGGATATGCCATCTTACAGGATGGAAGTGGTTATTTTTGTATAGCTGCCTTTTGATATATTGTTGCCGATTGAGGAGTGATCCTCTGTCACCCCTTTATTTTCTGTGTTCTATTATTTTTTGAAGCTGGATGATTATTCATAACTCCTGTATTCTTAAAGATAACTGGAACTTTGAGAAGGTTATCTTGTCATTGAGGGAATACTGTATTAAACATACTTTTTGTGGTAGGGACTAATACTACATGTTCTGTTTCAGTATCTTGCATTGTGTATTGGTATGCTCCTCTCTTCCTCCCACCTCTGTTTCAGCTTCTACTTGGTTCAGTCTAGCCACTTCCTGTTTTCCCTGTCATGCATTGCTGTTTGTGTGTGCTGTAATTCTGAGGAGAATCTGAGGAAAATCTGAGGAGAATCTGTGTAGTATCTCATCAAGGAGATTATTAGAGGCATAATTCTTTTACCATCTGGATTCCCTGCATATCTTGTAATTCAATCTCCGGATTAAAAGACTACTTGATTAACTCCTGGGTGTCTGATGCATAAACTGTAAGTGGAGAATGTCTGATTCAACAAGTCACCTCACAGATGCGTGATTGTATAAGGCTGACATTTCGAAACGCCTCACACTACATGAACAGGAGTGTGCAGCGAGCCTAGGAGAATCCTGAGAGGATGATGGAAGTGGCTCTGGCAGTAACAGTCAATCACAGTGGCTTTCCTCACACTGTTGCTCCCTAAGGCCATGCAGTGAAAACAGGGCACAACCTTTTGTCTCTTGGGGCACTCGCTGGTTCAAGAGCTCCTGTCTGATGGTACCTGGGTGTCCATGGTTCTTCCACATATCATCAATTGTCCAGCACAGACCTTATATCATGTAATTCATGAATCTTGGTACACATTCACAAGATAGAATTTTTCCCCAGAGCCATATTGGACCATGCCCCTATCTATTGGTGTTTAAAGAGGACCTTTCACTGGTCCAGAGTTTATTAGGCAAATGTATATACATGCAGAGCGGCACCCAGGGATGACCCTGCACTTACTTGTATCCTGGGTGCCGCTCCGTTCGTCCGCTGTTTTCCCCTGGTACCGGCGCTCGTGCTTCTGATAATTTTGCCTGGGGCGGAGACTTCTTCTTTTGCCCTGGGCGTCTTCTTCTCCCAAGGCTGGAGCGCTGGCCAATTGCAGCGCTCAGCTCATATCCTGAATATGAGCTGAGCGCTGCGATTGGCCAGCTCTCCAGCCTTGGGAGAAGGAGACGCCCAGGGCAAAAGAAGATGTCTCCGCCCCAGGCAAAATTATCAGAAGCACGAGCGCCGGTACCGGGGGCTACAGAGGATGAACGGAGAGGCACCCAGGGATACAAGTAAGTGCAGGGTCATCCCTGGGTGCCGCTCTGCATGTATATACATTTGCCTAATAAACTCTGGACCAGTAAAAGGTCCTCTTTAAGATTGGACACAGAGCTTCAGAGGAAATCACTGGGAACCAGGTATGAACATTGAATTAGAGATAGGACAGAGGTCATGTCTTAAATAATGTAATATTTCTGGTTTAATTAAGATACAGCACCCTCTGAGGTAATTTGGAACATGCTGAAGGCAGTTCTCAGGAAACTTTTAAAGAAATTACACTTGTTAGAAACAAACAACTGGGTGATGCTTTACTTGCAAGGTTAACAGATACAGAGGTCTGACTTAAAGTAGATATTGGTAATTCTCCTGAATTGCTAAATAGTTAGAAGGAGGCCTCCAGTTATCTCACACACTAGGATAAGTTGACAATAATTGCATGTTTATGAAGCAGCAATATTATCAAGAAGAGGAGATGATGAGGGAATAAGGGGTTATTGGCCAGAAGGGTGCAGCCTCAAAGGGAAGCTTAGAGGGGGGTTGAGACTAGTTCTAAAGACTTCTGAAATACTAGCTGCCTTATATGAAGTGCAAATAATATTCAGCAACAACTAAAAGATTATCTGAGGATACAGACCTTCTGGTGGAACCAATTTTGCTGTAAGAACTACAGCAGGCAGTGGGAGGGAAATTGAATAACAAGGCCTCCGGGATGGATGGCATATACAGTGGAGGAAATAATTATTTGACCCCTCACTGATTTTGTAAGTTTGTCCAATGACAAAGAAATGAAAAGTCTCAGAACAGTATCATTTCAATGGTAGGTTTATTGTAACAGTGGCAGATAGCACATCAAAAGGAAAATCGAAAAAATAACTTTAAATAAAAAGATAGCAACTGATTTGCATTTCATTGAGTGAAATAAGTATTTGAACCCCTACCAACCATTAAGAGTTCTGGCTCCCACAGAGTGGTTAGACACTTCTACTCAATTAGTCACCCTCATTAAGGACACCTGTCTTAACTAGTCACCTGTATAAAAGACACCTGTCCACAGAATCAATCAATCAAGCAGACTCCAAACTCTCCAACATGGGAAAGACCAAAGAGCTGTCCAAGGATGTCAGAGACAAAATTGTAGACCTGCACAAGGCTGGAATGGGCTACAAAACCATTAGCAAGAAGCTGGGAGAGAAGGTGACAACTGTTGGTGCGATTGTTCGAAAATGGAAGGAGCACAAAATGACCATCAATCGACCTCGCTCTGGGGCTCCACGCAAGATCTCACCTCGTGGGGTGTCAATGGTTCTGAGAAAGGTGAAAAAGCATCCTAGAACTACACGGGAGGAGTTAGTTAATGACCTCAAATTAGCAGGGACCACAGTCACCAAGAAAACCATTGGAAACACATTACACCGCAATGGATTAAAATCCTGCAGGGCTCACAAGGTCCCCTGCTCAGGAAGGCACATGTGC
Organism: Bufotes viridis; assembly: GCA_033119425.1. NCBI lineage: Eukaryota > Metazoa > Chordata > Amphibia > Anura > Bufonidae > Bufotes > Bufotes viridis. The sequence goes on from CM065593.1 coordinate 280,244,745, forward strand.
AGGCCCGTCTGAAGTTTGCCAATGAACACCTGAATGATTCAGAGAGTGACTGGGAGAAGGTGCTGTGGTCTGATGAGACCAAAATAGAGCTCTTTGGCATTAACTCAACTCGCTGTGTTTGGAGGAAGAAAAATGCTGCCTATGACCCCCAAAACACCGTCCCCACCGTCAAGCATGGGGGTGGAAACATTTTGCTTTGGGGGTGTTTTTCTGCTAAGGGCACAGGACAACTTATTTGCATTAACGGGAAAATGGACGGAGCCATGTATCGTGAAATCCTGAGCGACAACCTCCTTCCCTCTGCCAGGAAACTGAAAATGGGTCGTGGATGGGTGTTCCAGCACGACAATGACCCAAAACATACAGCAAAGGCAACAAAGGAGTGGCTCAAGAAGAAGCACATTAAGGTCATGGAGTGGCCTAGTCAGTCTCCGGACCTTAATCCAATCGAAAACCTATGGAGGGAGCTCAAGCTCAGAGTTGCACAGAGACAGCCTCGAAACCTTAGGGATTTAGAGATGATCTGCAAAGAGGAGTGGACCAACATTCCTCCTAAAATGTGCGCAAACTTGGTCATCAATTACAAGAAACGTTTGACCTCTGTGCTTGCAAACAAGGGTTTTTCCACCAAGTATTAAGTCTTTTTTTGTTAGAGGGTTCAAATACTTATTTCACTCAATGAAATGCAAATCAGTTGCTATCTTTTATTTAAAGTTATTTTTTCGATTTTCCTTTTGATGTGCTATCTGCCACTGTTACAATAAACCTACCATTGAAATGATACTGTTCTGAGACTTTTCATTTCTTTGTCATTGGACAAACTTACAAAATCAGTGAGGGGTCAAATAATTATTTCCTCCACTGTAAGTAGTTTAAAGAGGACTGAACTGATCCCAATACTATTGACAATGCTTCAGAATAGTTTTAAGAAAGGAGAGTTGTCAGTCTCTGTATATGAAGTGGTAATTGTTTTCCTACCTAATGATGGAAAGACTTAGATTTGCCGGATTCCTACAGACCAGTGTCTTTGTTACCATTTGAAATCAAGGTGTTGGCGAAGGTAGCAGCCAATATATAGATGACAGAGGTTATATCAGTATTGCACCAAAAACTATCCAGGTGCCATCAAAGTCTTCAATGGTGAACTTGTGTAGATTGATACTAAGTCTCCAGGTGGCGCCTATGATACAGATGATCTTTCTTTATGCCTTAATCACACAGTCAGTGTTCGGTCAGTGATTTCCTTCAGTGATTTTAAGCCAAAACCAGGTGCGGCTCTAAACACAGAACAGGAGCAGATCTTTTCATTATACCTTATGTCTATAGAGGCTCCAATCCCGGTTTTGGCTCACAATTGCCAATGGAAATCACTGAACAAACCACTGACTTGTGAATAAGGTATTAGACACTGCTAATTGACATAGTTGAATGGGGCTATCCTTGGAAATTCTCTGGAGTAGTTGGCCAGAATTTCATCAGGTGGTTCAAATGGCTATAACATGCTCTGTTGTGCATATTTCACTGGCAAGGCAGACATAGCAGTGCTGTCCTCCTTCACACCTGCTATTTACCCTGGCTGTGGAACTGCTGGTGTGTCTTCTGGAAATGCGATGGTGATAACTTGTGTCACTGAAATTAAATATTTGAGGATCGGAATAACAGGAGATGTTAAACACTGTATTAGGCTTAATGTCCAGCTTTAAAAGGGGATAAGATAGATGTTGGGTTAAGTTGCCCTTCTCCAAGACCAAGTATTGGTCTCAGAGATTGCACAATGTGCTTTGGGATCGGGTTTGGAGACAATGGATTCCCTAGAATTAAACATGAAAAAAAATGAAGTGACATAAAGATAATGGGGCAGGTGGCATTGCCAAATGTGTGGATTTATTATTTGGCTTTGCAGTTTCAGCACATCAGAGGTGACAGACGCCTCCTTCCTCTCTTTAGCCACTTTGATGCCCCGATCAGCATCGACCACAGCATCTAAGAGGTTAGGTACCTTGAAATCTTGCACTTGAGTTATCAGTGTAAAAGAAATAACAGTCCTGGTATTCTAAATAACCATAGTAGGTCCATTTCATTATTTATGAACATCTACCTAGAGTTCAACTTTAAATATACCCCTTTCATTGATTTCTAGCGTCTACATAACCTATAATACTTTCATATTTCAGATTCATGTGATGCCATAGCAAAACATAATTGAGACATCTGCATATGCTACATCAGCCAAGGCCATTGCAAATAAACATCCAGTCACTGGTACAATTGTACCTCTGCTTAACTTCACAAATTAATATCTATACTCCTCCGGATGTGTTGCTTGTTGCAGCTTGGTAAATTACTACAACACGTGATACTAATTCATGTATAGGCATGTCTCTGATATATGCATATCTATAACCAGTGAATATATATAAAACCAGGGAATTGTGTCACTTTCCTGCTCTTCCTTTACTTTTTCTATGGAAATCTTCAGTTTTGTTCAAAAGATGTTGAATTTGAAATGAAAGAAATCACAGCTTCTCCACCAATAACTATATGCCAACAATCAAATAATTCCAGTTAGCACAGTCTAAATATACAGCAATAATATCCATCACAGAGTATCATTCTCATAGCCAATATAAACTTATGACAACACAAATTCTTGTTCACCATAATCTAAATTCTAAACACAAAAATGTGCAGGCCAAAACCTGGAATACCTTGTATAAGCTAGTGTCCTCCCAAATAAGAAATCAGTAGTGTTAGCTCCAATTGTCTTGTATCATGTCATGTAAATTATATATATATATATATACATACATATAATGTATATTGTTTTATACTTGCCATATTTTGACAATGAGTTATAGATATTCCAGGGATGCTGATCTTAATAGAATCCAGTGACAGGTGTCTTTTGCAGGAATTAAATTTTCCCTGTGGGGGCAACGTCTGATTCATTGAATATGATTATTCATGGTTTTAGTCTAAGAAACCAATAAAACCACCATTAATTTCAACTAGCAAAGCCACAGTTCCTTCCTATTAAAACCACACAGGTCTAGAAGTGACTCAAACAGAAACAATGCTTTGGTGTTAAATACATACATCTTTATGTTGCTATGTAAAAGAGTGAAGTCCATGGGGATTTTGACAAAAACTGAATAAGAGGGTTGATAACCCAAAATTATTCCCTGTACAGGGTCACCCTTAGGGCTCATGCACACGACCGTGTGCTGGCCAGGCCCGCGCTGCGGACCGCAAATTGCGGTCCGCAATGCATTGGTACCGACCGTGGGGCAGCCGCATGCAGATTGCAGACCCATTCACTTGAATGAGGTCCGCGATCCACATCCGACGGTCCGCACCACAAAAAAGTAGTGCACGCACTACTTCTTTGCCGTGCAGAGACAATCGAGTCTAAAATCTGATGGGGTATTGGAGGAAGGTGTTGGCTTAAAGTGTACATGAAATTCTGGTGCGGGGTTGATTCATGAGTATTTTAGGGTGAATCTATAGGTATCCAGATTACCAAATGTGTCCCAGGTCTAGTGGTCTCTGTGTAGTATGGCTGCAGACTACCTATTGGATTCTTCCAAAATAGTAGAGGAGTACTCGATTTTGTGAATACTCGTTTTAATGAGCAGTCATACATAGGGGTGGAGAGTGACCTCTTTAACTCCTAGGGTCTCCCCTTCCTCCGTTCCTACACCCCTATGTGGGGTAAGGATAAAGGGGAGGAATACACGTTAGGTCAGACACGCAACTGCTATCAGGAGGTAGGTGTGGAGAGTAACCTCTTCCACTCCTGGGATCTCCCCTTACTCCTTTCTTACACCCCTATAGGGGAGAAGGAGAGGGGAAGAATGCACGTAAGATCACACATGAAACTGATATCAAAAGGTAGGTGTGGAGAGTAACCTGTTCCACTGCTGAGGTCTCCCCTTGCTCCTTTCTTACACCACTAAGCGGGAGAGGAGAAAGAGGAAAAGGTACGCACACATCATACATACACACTCCTATCAGAATTCAGGTGTGGAGAGGGACCTCTTCCACTACTGGGGTCTCCCCTTGCTCCTTTGTTACACCCCTAAGCGGGGGAAGGAGAATGGTAGAAAATGCACAGTTTCACACACACATTTCTATCAGGAGGTCGATTCTGGAGGTCTGTTAGTTAGCAAGCACTAACCTGTGCCCAGTGGCGTACATAGAGAAGTAAGGGCCCCATAGCAAGGATCAAATCAGGGCCCACACACAGGACACAAGGGTTTCCACCTAAACCCTTTTCAATAACCCTTGGGACATTTTTCCACTGCCTCATTTGCTAAAAGCTGTTCCTTTTGAGGGCAGAGTCCTGACCAAGTTTTCACCTCCAGTTGAAGAGGAGATAATCTCAACTAAGACTGGGCCCCCTCTTGCCATGGGCCCCATAGCAGTCGTATGGTCTGCCACTATAGTAGTTACGCCCCTGCCCGTGCCAGAGGTGAAATAGCGGTTCCCTGCTTAAAATAAGATGCCCATGAGCAAATTTCCCTACATGTTTCACCAGTGCACCAGCTTCATCAGGGGAGTGTGGGTTGTGCTAAAGGTTTTCAGATTGCATAAATGATCATGTAGTATTGTAAAATTAAAGCCAAAATAAGTTCTGGCAGCTAGCAACAGATTCTTCCTACAATACACACAGAAAGAAAAATGAAAACTAACTGAAAACTGCAACAAAAAATAAAAACTACATATTACAAATATACCATATTTCACATATGATGATTGTAGAGCCAATACTAGGCCGAACAGGAAGAAATCGTGACAGCGGGTTAGCACGAATTTTGAACCTTTATTAAATTATTTGGGGAGAGTTACTTAGGCAGGAGTTTCATATGCTAGTGTTAAGCTAAAATACATTGAAGTAAGATCTACCAAATGTAGACATATCTCTTAAAATGTTTGAGTTATCTTTGGAAGTCTGTGTTCCAAAAACTAAAATCTATGCCTGCTATGAGTAGGTTTAGAATTCTGCTATAATTTGTACCAGTAAATATCAGAGATTTTTGTCTTCCCACTAAACTCCACCCATTTTTCTTGTCACAAAGTGGTAAGAAAAGCGTAAAATAGCATAAAGTTGGAAATTATTGGACAAATTTCATGTGCACCATTATTTGCAAATTGTGACCTTTTAGCCGAGAAGTGGTGCAGGACATCTAAAATATTCCCCCCTTTGCTTTTAAGTGTTGGCACTCTCCGAAAAGAAGTATGCCTTGCAACTGGAGGTTTTGTTAAGAAAGCACAGCAGGTGCAAAAGCCACTTACAAAACATGGGCATCAGCACAAAACTGAAATACTAAGAGACCCTTGTTTTCTTTGTCGGGTATCCATATAGGGAGGAAACGACTGTGTAAAAGTTGATATTGTTTCTTTATAAATTAAGGAGCAGATATGAAAGAAAGTAAAAAATGGTCTACGCATTGCCAAAAAAAGTTTGAAACGTTCCAAGAACTTTTGTTAACTGGGTTCCAAAAGGCAGAAACCCCTTTGACTATACTCCAAGTAATTTAAATGGCCTTTCACTGTACAGTAATGGGTGCTTTTAGCATGCTAAGGGCTCAATAAACTTTAAAGACTTGGTACTTAACTTTAATGGGCATGAGAATAATAGCTTATTAAACAAATAATTTAGTTCCACCACTGTTGCGAGAAAGCTTAGCTTGAAACTCTGCATAGGCTTTCCTCCTTCCAGCATAATTACACTAATTATCCCTAGTATAGAGGTTCACAATCATTCAACTAGTGCAGTCTGTTCAATCTCTTGGTGACCTGTAAATTATCCTTAGCCGGTCATAATGCAGTAAGAAAAGGGAATCTTGACCACAGTTCAGTACCACTATACTGGTCTACCTAATGAATGTTAAAGGGGCATTCCAGTTGTTAAAAGTTATTCCCCATCGGCAGGATAGGGGTACCTATTAGATTGGTGGGGGTCCTGATACTGAGACCCTGTACCCCTCGGAGATGCCCAAAATGAACAGTGCAGCAGGTTGGGGATGGATACTGTTGCTCTATTCATCTCTATGGGAGTTTTGGAAATATTTTTGGATCATCAATGCTATTTGGCACAGCTTTTTATAAAGGCAGAAGCCGGGTATACACGAGCACCAAGCAAAAACATGCAGATGATTGTCGGGACAGAAGCGTTCCCTTCCATCAAATGCCTGCTCACTAGGGGAGGAGACCACTGTTATCACATGCAGCGATCTCCTCCTCAGTATAGGAACGAATAATCACCAGTGCATCGCTCTTGCCTATACTGTCTCAGTGTGCCCCCCTTTTTTGTTACAATTGGTTGTCCAAACCATTTCTCTTGTAAAACGAATAGATATTGTCTTCTTCATATGACAGTGACTCAAGTACAGGCGGGATCATTCAGTGAAAAAATTATCAGATATCCAATATCTAAACATAAATGTCTATAAAAACTAATGTGAGCACGCCCACTATGCATTTGAGTATTTATACATAATTAATATTTTACCAATAACCTAGGAATAAAGCATTTGAAATACTGTAGTTAAAGAGGACCTGTCTGCTGTTCAGAAATATCTGTTGGTGAATAACTGTATTCCTCAAGAAATAATTCTAGAGTATATTTTCTTAGAGACTTTGCATTGTGCCATTTAACTTTTATTCCTTTTAGAAATGTATGACAAAACTGGGTTTTACAAGAAGGGGGTGTCCCTACACACTCTGACAAAGTCCAATCAGTGCTGACAGTGCCAGACTGTGCAGGTACATGCCGCTTTGACAAGTTGCCAGTTGGTAATATATTCGTAGAAAGGAGAAAAAACAGAGGAACTGTACAATGCAGGTTTGTTAAAAAAATTCTTTCATGGGGAGCATTATTCATCGGTTTAATAAACTAGAGTGGTTACAGATCCTCTTTAAGTAATATACATTAATAAAAATGTATGCATTAATGTAGCTCAATGCAGCAATTCATTTTTTTCTTGCATTAATAGGTGAAGACAATTGAAATAGAGAACATAAAAAGCAAGGTGATGACTAATTAAGCAATTTGAGACAGAGCAGAAATTCCAACCAAAGGTCTACCTTTTTCATGGTCGTAATTCATTTAAAGCATAATTGGAATATAATTATGGCATAATTGACATACATTTGAATGTAAAGAACTTTCAATACATTAAATAATTAAATTCTTTGCAACAAATGCTTAGTAGTTTTTCTCCAGCAGTCCCTTTCCTTGAAGCAATACTTAGGCCAATCATTGGGGATAGGCATTTGTGGAAATGCTCATTCCTGATAATTTCCCTGTGTAAAAGGTGTTGGTGATCGCCTGATGAATTAGCAAATGCTTGTTTATTGAGTGAATGTGTCTTTGGCTGGCACCTAAAATTTCTGTGCAGCACATTGGCTTGTGTAATCAGGCATCTGCTTCCCATAATCAATGATTTTCTAAGGGGCAAGCAACCACATCTTCATATCTGCTAAGGATCAGGCAATTATCAGAAATGTTTGGTTCGTTCCAAAAAATTATCTGAAACAGTGGTCAGTGTAAAGGCCCTTAAAGGGGTTTTCTGGTAATAGTTTGCTCCACGCTACTCCAGTCTTCCTCGCTGCCTTCGCTATACCCGTCTTCGGATCCACGCGCTGTTTACATCCAGCTGGCCATGGGAACAGTTACATGTACTGCTCCAGTGGTGTTTTGTGGCCACAAGCAGCATGTCACCAATGAAGCCAGTCATTGACTGCAATGCACTGCTGTGTTTGCACTCCTAGGGTTTTGTTTGATGAGCCGCTGCTGCCCACCCACAGAAAGGGAAGAGGGAAGTCCTCCAAATAATGTGAGTAAAAAAAGAAGAAAAAAGTTGAATTTTTTTTTTTGTCGATATAGGTGAAATTATTATGTTCATTAATGTATATACAGCTCTGTAAAATTTTGAACATTTGAACAGCAGCATTTTAAAGAAACATTGGTGGACAATTTTAGTACTTTGTGCAAAAACTCACATGTAGGACTGTTCAGCCATCAAAAGACCTGTTGTTTGTACTTCTGATCATCCTTGTTCTTCATGCTAGTCTGATGACTAGTGATGTCGCGAACATAAAATTTTCAGTTCGCGAACAGCGAACGCGAACTTCCGCAAATGTTCGCGAACAGGCGAACCGGGCGAACCGCCATAGACTTCAATAGACAGGCGAATTTTAAAAACCAAAGGGACTCTTTCTGGCCACAATAGTGATGGAAAAGTTGTTTCAAGGGGACTAACACCTGGACTGTGGCATGCCGGAGGGGGATCCATGGCAAAACTCCCATGGAAAATTACGTAGTGGACGCAGAGTCGGGTTTTAATCCATAAAGGGCATAAATCACGTAACATTCCTAAATTGTTTGGAATAACATGCTTTAAAACATCCAGTGTGTGTATACGATCAGGTATGATGTTGTATCGATCAGGTAGTGTAAGGGTTACGCCCGATTCTCAGACATTGACAGACCAAACTCCCCTTTTAATGCACCGCAAACAGTCAATTTGCACAACCGCAAACTCCCCATTTGCACAAGGTTGGATACCAAGCTAGCCACGTCCCGGTGATGTCATTGAAGGTTTCTTCCTCCACCCAGCCACGTACAACACCAAGGGTCCCCGAAGGTCAATTGAATTGATTTTTCGAACGGGGAGATGGTTAAAAACGCTGGCTCCCTCCCTTTGTTTTAATCCACGGTCACTGCTTCTGCACCGTGCAATTTACTGTCACACCCGATATGAGTGGTATTTTCTGTAGTACTATTCTCATCAGTTTAATCCCTCTAACGTTCCCAATCTGGGGGCCATTTATTGAATAGATTTTTCGAACGGGGAGATGGTTAAAAAAACGCTGGCTCCCTCCACTCTGTTTTAATCCCACGGTGACTGCGTCTGCGCCGTGCAATTTACTGTCACACCCGATATGAGTGGTATTTTCTGTAGTACTATTCTCATCAGTTTAATCCCTGTTACATCCCATATCAGGGATTGCCTTTTGTGAAAAAAATTTAGGCCTGGTACCTTCGACTGCCTTCACAGTGACAGACCAAACTCTCATACACCAAACTGAATTGATTTCAGGAACCGGGAGATGGAAAAAGCAGCTTGGTCGGTCCTCATACTCCCAAATTGGGGCACTGCGCGTGCACAGAGCAATGTGCTGTGACACCCTATATGAGTGGTGTCTTAACTAGTACTATTCCTATCAGCGGCGGGCGGGTGCGTGGTAACTTGAGAGCAGGTGACCAAAGCTGAGCTGGAGGAAGATGGTGCGTCAAGGTTCTTAGCGGAAGCTGTTGAAGATTGGGTGTCCTGTCTAAGCCAGTCAACTACGTCCTCAGAATTTTTCGGGTTCAGGGTACATGGCCTCTGAACACTAGGCATTATTCCAGGGACAGTGGAAATCACAGCACCACGACCACGACGGCCCCTGCGTGGTGGCCTGCCTCTGCCTGTCATTTTTTTCGATAAGTGGTACTGTGCCACCCTGTATCAGTGGTGGGCACTGGCAGTGGGCACACTACAGTCTGTGGAAGTGGGCCTGACACACACTGGCAGCAGGCAAGCAACTGAAATTAGACTAATGTGTAAAAATGAAATGCCTTATTTATCATCAAGCTACTGTGCCACCCGGTATCAGTGGTTGGCACTTGCAGTGGGCACACTACAGTCTGTGGAGGTGGGCCTGACACACACTGGCAGGAGGCAAGCAACTGAAATTAGACTAATGTGTAAAAATGAAATGCCTTATTTATCGGCAAGCTACTGTGCCACCCGGTATCAGTGGTTGGCACTGGCAGTGGGCACACTACAGTCTGTGGAGGTGGGCCTGACACACACTGGCAGGAGGCAAGCAACTGAAATTAGACTAATGTGTAAAAATGAAATGCCTTATTTATCGGCAAGCTACTGTGCCACCCGGTATCAGTGGTTGGCACTGGCAGTGGGCACACTACAGTCTGTGGAGGTGGGCCTGACTCACACTGGCAGGAGGCAAGCAACTGAAATTAGACTAATGTGTAAAAATGAAATGCCTTATTTATCGGCAAGCTACTGTGCCACCCGGTATCAGTGGTTGGCACTGGCAGTGGGCACACTACAGTCTGTGGAGGTGGGCCTGACACGCACTGGCAGCAGGCAAGCAACTGAAATTAGACTAATGTGTAAAAATTAAATGCCTTTTTTATGCAAAGTCCTGTGCCAGCCGGTATGAGTGGTAGGCACTGGCAGTGGGCACACTACAGTCACTGGAAGTCAGCCTGACACACACTGGCAGGCAACTAACCTTAGATTAAAGTGTAAAAATTAAATGCCTTTTTTGATGCAAAGTCCTGTGCCACACGGGATGACAGGGGTGGGCACTAGCAGTGGGCACACTACAGTCAGTGGAAGTCGGCCTGACACACACTAGCAGCAGGCAAGCAGCTGAAATTACACTAAAGTGTAAAAATTAAATGCCTATTTTGATGCAAAGTCCTCTGCCAGCCGGTATGAGTGGTAGGCACTGGCAGTGGGCACACTACAGTCAGTGGAAGTCAGCCTGACACACACTGGCAGGCAACTAAACTTAGATTAAAGTGTAAAATTGAAATGCCTTTTTTGATGCAAAGTCCTGTGCCACATGGGATGACAGGGGTGGGCACTGGCAGTGGGCACACTACAGTCACTGGAAGTCAGCCTGACACACACTGGCAGGCAACTAAACTTAGATTAAAGTGTAAAAATTAAATGCCTTTTTTGATGCAAAGTCCTGTGCCACATGGGATGACAGGGGTGGGCACTGGCAGTGGGCACACTACAGTCACTGGAAGTCAGCCTGACACACACTGGCAGGCAACTAAACTTAGATTAAAGTGTAAAAATTAAATGCCTTTTTTGATGCAAAGTCCTGTGCCACATGGGATGACAGGGGTGGGCACTGGCAGTGGGCACACTACAGTCACTGGAAGTCAGCCTGACACACACTGGCAGGCAACTAAACTTAGATTAAAGTGTAAAAATTAAATGCCTTTTTTGATGCAAAGTCCTGTGCCACATGGGATGACAGGGGTGGGCACTGGCAGTGGGCACACTACAGTCACTGGAAGTCAGCCTGACACACACTGGCAGGCAACTAAACTTAGATTAAAGTGTAAAAATTAAATGACTTTTTTGATGCAAAGTCCTGTGCCACATGGGATGACAGGGATGGGCACTGGCAGTGGGCACACTACAGTCAGTGGAAGTCGGCCTGACACACACTAGCAGCAGGCAAGCAGCTGAAATTACACTAAAGTGTAAAAATGAAATGCCTTTTTTGATGCAAAGTCCTCTGCCAGCCGGTATGAGTGGTAGGCACTGGCAGTGGGCACACTACAGTCACTGGAAGTCAGCCTGACACACACTGGCAGGCAACTAACCTTAGATTAAAGTGTAAAAATTAAATGCCTTTTTTGATGCAAAGTCCTGTACCACACGGGATGACAGGGGTGGGCACTGGCAGTGGGCACACTACAGTCTGTGGGCCTGCAGCTCCTCACACACAGGCAGGCCATGCAACTGCAATATGCATATAAAGGAAAAAAAGCAGACTAATGTTGCAGCCCTAAAAGGGCTTTTGGGGTGCTGTCAGGACGCTGTCCTTACAGCAGAGATCAGATGAGTCTTTCAGGACTGGAGTGGACACTGAATTCACTAGCCTAGCTATCGATTTCCCAATTAAATCAGCAGCTACTACACTCTCCTTCCTCTCACTAAGACTGCAGCTTCAGAATGAATCTAAAATGGATGCTGTGCAGGAGGTGGGAGGGTCTGGGAGGGAGGGTATGCTGCTGATTGGCTGGAATGTGTCTGCTGACTGTGAGGTACAGGGTCAAAGTTTGCTCAATGATGATGTATAGGGGGCGGACCGAACATCGCATATGTTCGCCCGGCAGAGGCGAACGCGAACAAGCTATGTTCGCCGGGAACTGTTCGCCGGCGAATAGTTCGGGCCATCTCTACTGATGACAAGTACCACTGTCACAATGTAATGAGTAAAAATGTCTGGATGTAGTGATAGATGTTCCTCCACTGTACAACTACCAGGATGGCTGCAAACCACAAATATACTGCGCAGTTCTGCTGCTTTGGCCTGTTTGTTGACTTTTACTATGGGCAACCATATGTCCAACAGGTGTAAGAGCCAACCCTTTTTCCTCAGTGACTTTCAATGAACTGCCTCCAATGATAGACATCATATTGTTGTCAGGTCTAGCCCAATTACCCCCCTATACCACATTCTTACATTTACCAGAATTCTAATTTCTTGCTGTAAAGAAACAATGTTTAATCTAGATTACATAATGTCACATCAATAAAGGTAACAAACTGCAAAAATGAATTCTGAAATGTTCTAGCACACAGAAACACAGTGGGAAAAACTGATGATGTGAAATTCCCATCAGTAAGTGTAACAGGGGAGTGAATTTAATGATGTACCGTTATGGAAAGCAGCTCCTGATAACACTCTATTTTAAGACTCCAGTTTGGTTTTATTCCAAATAAATTAAATAAAAGACTCTTGAAAGAGTCTGACCCTTTTCAGGGGAACCCCACGCCTAACTGCAGGCTGCCCCATTGAGCTGGTGAATGCATCAATAGCATTCATCCAGTACTGACAGGTTTTAAACAAATACACCTGCTAGTGTGGCCAGCTGTCATGCCATTTACCAGCAGTGGTTATTGTACCTAAAGGATCCCTGCTGCGCGGAGCACAAAAAACCTTCATCCAAAAGCATTCATAATTATAAGCAACCAATACAGTAAGTCCACAGACTCTTCTATGACTTCTAATCCTTCGCTAATTTGGTAAAACAGCCACTGGCAACAACCATCATTGTGAACCACATAAGACTACACTGTAAAATTACACCAAGCATAAAGTGTAACAAATCTTAATTGCTTTACTATATAAAAAACATAAAAACATTGCAGTTTTTCTATTTGTAGTTACAGATTTCAAGCATTAAGACAATAAGACAGAATGGCGTAAAGTGAGTTGTATAAAGTGGAGTGAAGGAAAGTTAAATATATGAACTACATGAGATAGACAGCTAGATATAAAGATAGATAGATAGATAGATAGATAAATACTGTAGATAGATACATAGATACTGTAGATAGTTGTCTTTGCATATGGCTGTGTTACTTGTTGTCTTTGCTTTTAGATACATGTCATGTACGTAGCCTTTATGGATATTGCACTGTATACAGCATCTGAATTTTCATTACAGAATATTACTCCAGTGATTTTTATTTTTTTTAAAGATATGTGAAAGTAGATGTTCAATAGTAAAAAAATAACTACCAGCAGAAAATTTAAAAGAAAAAAATTACTCACAAGCTCCAAGTCTCCTAGAGTCTTTGCTTACATGCCCGCAGTGATTATGCCAGTAAGAACAGTAAAGAGACAGTGATTGTTTGCAGCAGTCAAGTACATCTTATCATTGCTGTAATGAAAACAAATATCAGTTGAGGACTACCAGATAATCCATGTTAGAACAGAGAGTGATTTAACAGATAACAGGTGAATATTTATTCTTTTTATTTTACTACACTTACTGCTGGAATTTCTTTACTCTTAGACAACCCATTTAAAATATCGCATTGTTTAGGAACACTTGTCCTATCATATGGTAGCATGTGTAGATTACAGAAAATATCACAGGAAGGGCTACCATTTACACTTGAGCTAATTAAAATCCTTACAACACTGCATATCATACAACTAGTATTGCACCCATAACAGAGGTAACCAAATGAGCACCAAAGGGTAAAACAACTACATGGAAAAACTCTCCCTACTGATGTCCTGCCTCAAAAGAGATACCAAATTACAAATGATCTCGAGGAAACCTGGTCTTTTGCACTAAAGTGGATAATATAGTCTCCAAGACCAGTAAGAAGAGGTAATACATATAGGCCAGTACTGTACCACAATTATTGATGCTACCACACATTTCCTACAAATACATAGAACATTCAGTATAATGATCGTCGGCGAGGTATATGTAATTGATATCAACAAGAAAGTTGCTATGCACAGTTCTGAGTAACAGAAAAAAGTCTAGACATTTTGGCCCCTCCAAGCCTTATTCACAGTATTACAGCTCGAACAGTAGACCAGTACAGGTGTGGAGGTGTAGAAATGATACATGAAAAAGTGGACATAGCACTGAATGTGCAGCAGGCCCCTGAGGTGCTGGAGAAGAGAATGGCAGTGGTATTGGCCCAGACTAGAGCACATGACGCAATAGTCTCCCCCAGGCCGTTGCTCCCTAGGGCCAGTGCAGTGATAAGGAGGACCCCGAATTTTTTTTCCCCTCAGAACACTTCCTGTAGTTTGGGCTCATGTCTGATGGTAGTTATGGATGCCATTGATGCTAGTGGTTGTACGGTTGCCTAGCAGGAGGTGTAGTAAGAGTCAGTAACCAGGCCATGTTCAACAAAATGAAATATCCTTCTTTATTTTAATTCAAAATAGGCATTTTAGTACATCCAATAACAGTCTGTACACAGTGCAAATTCTTTTCACAGATGTCTTTGCATGAAATAGGCAATTGCGGTAGCAATGGCCCTATGGTTACACTCGCTTGCCAAATTTTCTCTCTCTCTAGAATCTCTGGCTGGTGACTGTATTCTATCAATAATGCCTGAAATTTGAACAGTGGCATATAAGTGAAAAGATATGACTGGCCAAGTCATTCCTGAGGTGTATAAGGTGTCTTAACTTTTTACCCCTCCACAGCAGCAGATTTTGGAAAGCGCTATGCAGATAACTTTATTGACTGACTCCCTGTCTGGCCATGTAGATTCTCCAATCTTCTCTTTCTTCCTTTCTTGCTGTAGAAGAAGCACATGATTCCCACATAGATCTGTTAGCCTTCATATTCTCAAAACTGGAGGCCTGAGGAGAGGAGTAGATTGTGTCTGCTCCCTGCCTCCTTCAAACTGTCCCTCATACTAACTAGAACTCTCTTAAACTAGGGGTAGAGCCAGCCCACACCATAGGCTCTCTAAGAGGGCAGGGCCTGGCTGTACCTACACCATGCACAGATATTTTGAGTATACATTACATAGAACAGAATTATAGTATGTTACCAAACAATTGCAGATACCCACATACTGGGCTACTGCAGATGGCATGGAAAAAGTGGGCACAGTTAGCACAATATATATATATATATATATATATATTTAATATTTGATATCCTGAACAAGGCTAGAAAGGCAGAAACATCTACACTTGTCACAGAGACCCAAGTCGACTACTCAGAATAAAAAAAATAAAAAAAATGTTGTGGTGATACTATTTACATATACGTTCCGGACTGTCATCATACTAAATATTCTATTAATTTGATAAATTACCTAAAATATAATTACCAATATTAAAGTGTGCTATGAGTTGGTTTTTACTAGTTTCTGGGACTGTCATCTCTACATAACCACTTGGTTCCATAAACATAGAGTGCGGTCAATCCTCTACTGTATTTCCTGGTTCATTTATGAGACAGATAGCTAATGCACTTACTCTGAAATATAGACCATGCAATCAACATTCTCGGCCACAACAATGATATGACATGTGCTGCTGAGCGCACAAACTTGACTATGTACATCCATCAAATAAATGAACTGGAAGACCTATTATGTAGCAATGTGGCTTGTATAGTTCTATTTGTTGTACGGTGTGGGAAGACATTAAACCATAAAAAAAAGTAGATAGATGGATAGCTAGATTAATATGAGATACATAGATATATAGACAGACAGACAAATACATTGATAAATAAATAGATATGAGATAAATAAATAGATAGATAGATAGATAGATAGATAGATAGATAGATAGAAAGATGGATAGATAGATATTTTTCTTTAATTCTTCTGATGAACAATGAGCCCGATCTATACCTGGGTACAATATAAGCAAATAAGTGGGTTTAATTTTATTCAGTACCATGGACAGTTATGGTTTGTGATAAAACCTCATAAGTCAGATATTTCAACCTTTTCATCCCTGGGAACTGCCATGCAACATTTATAGAATATGTTAAACATTTACACATTCAGATACAGTAGAACGAGAGTTGCAGCTAGCTTTTCTAAATGGGTCTCCAAAGGCAATGTGCAACAAATGCATTGTCTCATGTCTGAAAAAAAAAGAGAAACAAACATAAAAAAAGAGGATGCTGCTGGCACGACTAGATAAGAGGCGCTGTGACCTTCTGTAACAGCTACGTGTTTAGTAAGGTTGAAAGACAAAAGATATACCAGTAAAGTTTAACCAGTTATTTTTATGCTGTGTTGATGCAGTGGAAAGCCAAAATAGATCCCCAGTGAGGTAACTGGCAATTTACCTTCATGTAAGGTGAGAAAATGGCAGAATGAAGAGATTTAAATTACCTCCATCATATCAATCTCATGGTCTATTCACTCTACATTCGCTGCATCCTCTAATCAAAGATGTGCTATGGTGCTTTGCTGAGTAAAAGGTACACAAAGAGAAGAGATAACAGTGCATGTGTTTATCACATACATAGGCCTCTACTGTCTAAACATTGTAAAATACCTTATGTCAGGGTCGTTTCCATGAGAATGCAGTATATCTTTCTTACAGGATGCAGGATCTGTTGCAGTATATCACATTACATTGTTATACTGATAATGCTGGATGGCATACCATCACCCATTTCAGAACCCATTTATCACCTTCTTAATAAATAAAATTAAGAAAATTAAAGTCCTCCCACTGGTTTAATGACACCCTTCCCCCACACCCCACCCCCGGACTGACTTTTTTTCTTTAACTTCGTTACTTCTATATGCAACTGCCATTAATAACTATTCTATCACTAGCAGAAGGACCCGGCTTCACACGGGTATATTTTATCTATTTTATTTAATGTTTCTGTGTGTCGTTAAAAGATATCGACAGTATCCCCCATAACAGTGACCTCCACAGTGCCACCCCCTTAACAGTGATCTCCACAGTGCCCATCCTTTTAACAGTGACCTCCACAGTGCCGCCCCCTTAACAGTGATCTCCACAGTGCCCATCCTTTTAACAGTGACCTCCACAGTGCCTACCCCTTTAACAGTGACCTCCACAGTGACTGCCCCTTTAACGGTGACCTCCACAGTGAATGCCTCTTTAACAGTGACCTCCACAGTGCCCACCCCTTTAACAGTGACCTCCACAGCAGTTTCCCCTTAAATAGTGACCCCTGCCCCACTTAACAGTGACCTCCACAGTCCCCACCCCTTTGAAAGTGACCTCCACAGCGGCCTGCCCCCTTAACAGTGACCTCCACAGTGAATTCCCCTTTAACAGTGACCTCCACAGTGCCCACCCCCTTAACAGTGACCTCCACAGTGAATGCCCCTTTAACAGTGACCTCCACAGTGCCCGCCTCTTTAAAAGTGACTTCCACAGTGAATGCACCTTTAACAGTGACCTCCACAGTGCCCGCCCCTTTAAAAGTGACCTCAACAGCGGCCTGCCCCCTTAACAGTGACCTTCACAGTGAATGCTCCTTTAACAGTGACCTCCGCAGCAGTTACCCATTCAGAAGTGATCCCTGCCCCCTTAACAGTGAATTCCACAGTGACCGCCCCTTTAACAGTGACCTCCACAGCAGCCTGCCCCTTTAATAGTTGCCCCTGACCCATTAACAGTGTCCTTCACAGTGCTCTGCCCCTTTAATAGTGGCCCCACCCCATTAACAGTGACCTTCACAGCCCCTGCACCTTTAAGGCTAGGGCTACATGACGACATGTGTCGCACAACATTTTGTCATACCAATGTCGCGTATAATTTTTATAATGATAGGCTATGGTGTCGCACTGCAACTTGCTGCGACTGCAACATGACAGTCACAAAATATCCATCCAAGTTGGATGCACGTAGCAGTGTAGTTGTGCCCTATGTGTCGTGCAGCCCTAACCTAAAGCTGACCTACAGCAGTAAAGAAAATGGCTGGGTTGTTAAGGAAACCTGAAGTAAAGCTGTGTGTATGTGTAGATTAAGGGCCTGGAAGCTTCTATTGGCTGATAAGGGACATGTGACCTTGTGTATGGCAGTTGGAATTAGAAGAGAAAGACTTGCAGGCTTGTATTAGCTAATGCAGGTCATATTTTGGGAATATCTCAATATCGGTATGTCCTAGAGAGTTGAGAACCCCCACAAGATTTCTTTCCAGGTAGCAAGGGATGTGTATACCAAATTTCATTGAAATCCATGGTTGCGGTTTTGAGTGATCGTGGAACATACACACATACATACATATATATATATATATACGTCCTATAGATTGTCACTTTTTACTGCTCAGAAGGGCCAAAATAAAATTGAAAATGTACCTTTAATTTTGGTTTTATTTTTAATATAGTGTAAGGACAAAAATATGTTAAACATTTTTTAAATTATACTTTATTAGGGAAAAAGAGCTATGAGTATTGCTAAGGAGAGTCTATCTTCAGTCTTCAGTTCTACTAAGCACTGAAGATGTTTGCGTGTAACATATAGAGGCTTCCAGCCTACCTCTTGTCTCTAACCTAGTCCCTGACTATGTACATGTGCCCTATCTATTACTACCATCACCCTGCCTATCTGGCTTGTTACATATCGGTGTCTTCAGTATTTAGTAGAACACTGATGACTTAAGACAGACCACTTCTGCACCCTGATACTATCTCTAATTAGCTAATATAATGTCACCTGTGTAGTTCTGTCCAGGTTCTATACACTGTGCATTTAAAATAATGTTATTGTCACGAACCGGCAGGACTGGTAGTGGATCCTCTGGACCAGAGAGGCGCGGGTTGCACTAGAGGACCGGTTCTAAGCAGTTACTGGTCTTCACCAGAGCCCGCCGCAAAGCGGGATGGATTTGCTGCGGCGGTAACTACCAGGTCGTGTCCCCCAGTAACAACTCGACCTCTCTGGCAGCTGATATGGCGTGGTACCCAGGGAGTAGGCAAGAGCGTAGTCGGACGTAGCAGAGGTCAGGGCAGGCGGCAAAGGTTCTAAGGCGAGTAGTCGGTAGCAACGGGTTCGGTAACAGGCAAGGCAAATAACACAGGAGGGAGCGCTTTCTCAGAGGCACAAGGCACAAAGATCCGGCAGGAAGCTGTGGGAGGAGAAGGTATTTATGGGCAGAGCACAGGTGCAGCCTAATTAAGTCAGCACTGCCTCTCACAACCTTAACCCTTAATAACCACTTTGGGCCAGGCACCAATCACTGGTGCACTGGCCCTTTGAATCTAAGAGTCCCGGCGCGTGCGCGCCCTAGAGAGCGGGGATGCACACGCCGAGATGCAGGAGTGCTGTCTGGGGGCATACGCTGTGAGCGCTCCGAGGCCAGCAGGGGGCCCGGAGCGCTCAGCGTAACAGTACCCCCCCCCCCCCCTTAGGTCTCCCTCTCTTTTTGGTACAGAAGAACTTGAGGATAAGGTTGTGGTCCAGGATGTTCTCCTCCGGCTCCCATGACCTCTCCTCAGGACCGCAGTCCTCCCAGTCGACCAAAAGGAATCTTTTCCCCCGGGAGATCTTGGTCGCCAAGATCTCCTTGACAGAGAATATATCGGAGGTACCGGTGACAGGGGTGGGAGAAACAAGCTTGGGAGAAAAACGGTTAAAGACAGCAGGTTTAAGAAGGGAGACATGGAAGGAGTTATGGATTCGGAGGGAGGGAGGAAGATGGAGCTGATAAGAAACTTGATTGATACGACTCTTGATTTTATAAGGTCCCAAGAAACGAGGGCCCAACTTGTAACTTGGGACCCTAAATCGGATGTACCTAGAGGAGAGCCACACCTTGTCGCCCAGGCGAAATTCCGGAGAAGATCTGCGTCTCTTGTCAGCTTGAACCTTCATACGGGCAGAAGCCTTGAGGAGAGCAGCGTGGGTTTCTCGCCAGATGGAGGAAAAGTCCTGTACAAGACTGTCAATGGCAGGTACAGAAGAAGGAGTGGGAGACTGCGGCAGGAGTGGAAGAGGATGACGGCCAAAAACTACAAAGAAAGGAGACTTGTTAGAAGCAGAGGATTGTTTGTAGTTGTAGGAGAACTCCACCCAGCGAGGTAGATCAGCCCAGTCATCATGGCGTGAGGATACAAAGTGACGCAGATAGTCACCCAAAATTTGGTTCACCCGTTCTACTTGGCCGTTAGACTGAGGATGGTACGAAGAAGAAAAGTCCAATTTGATCCCGAGCTGAGCACATAGAGCCCTCCAGAATTTGGAGACGAATTGTACCCCACGATCCGAGACAATATGTTTGGGAAGGCCAAGGAGACGGAAGATGTGTTGGAAAAATTGTTTGGCCAATATGGGTGCAGAGGGTAGACCGGGCAGGGGTATAAAGTGAGCCATCTTGGAGAAGCGATCCACCACGACCCAAATAACGGACTTGCCATGGGAGGAGGGAAGATCTGTAATAAAGTCCATAGCGATGTGAGACCAGGGAACTTCAGGAACAGGTAGAGGCAAGAGGAGACCCGCTGGTTTTTGGCGAGGCGATTTATCCCGGGCGCAAATCATACAGTCCAGGACGAAATCCGAGACATCCTTCTCCAGAGAAGGCCACCAGTACCTTTGGGAGATTAGTTGGAGAGATTTTAGCACCCCTGGATGACCGGCAAAGGGGGAGGCGTGGCCCCACTTGAGAATTCGCAACCGCAGACGTGGAGGTACATAGGATTTGCCAGGAGGAAGAAGGCGCAGGTCCACGGGAGCGACTGTAATAAGGCGTTCTGGAGGGATAATATATTGAGGTGTTAACTCGTCGCCCACCACATCCGAGGAGCGAGACAGAGCATCTGCCCTAATGTTCTTACAAGCCGGACGGAAATGGATCTCAAAATTAAAGCGGGCGAAGAACAGAGACCAACGAGCCTGACGGGGATTTAATCTCTGAGCAGACTGAAGATAAGCCAGGTTCTTGTGGTCCGTGAAGATGTACACAGGATGTGTGGCGCCCTCGAGTAAATGTCTCCATTCCTCCAGTGCCAATTTAATAGCCAGCAGTTCCCTGTCCCCGATGGAGTAATTCCTCTCTGCGGGAGAGAATGTTTTTGAAAAGAAGCCACAAGTTGAAATCTTGCCCCTGGAAGACTTCTGGGTGAGGACAGCTCCGGCTCCCACTGAGGAGGCATCCACTTCAAGAGAGAAAGGCTTGGTGGAATCTGGTCTAGAGAGAACGGGTGCAGAAGAAAAGGCGGATTTCAGGGACTGGAAGGCTTCCTCGGCTTGGGAAGGCCAGGATTTGGGGTTAGCTACTTTTCTTGTGAGAGCCACAATAGTAGCTACCAGAGTGGAATAGTGAGGGATAAATTGCCTGTAGTAATTCGCAAAGCCCAGAAACCTTTGTATGGCTCGTAGACCAGAGGGACGTGGCCAATCCAGAACCGCTGAGAGCTTGGCTGGGTCCATTTGAAGACCTTGGGCTGAGATAATGTATCCCAGGAAAGGCAGGGAGGTCCGTTCAAAAATACATTTTTCAAGTTTAGCGTACAGGCGATTTCTCCTAAGACGAGTAAGAGCTTGTCGCACATGGACCAGGTGTTGGTCCAAATTGGAGGAGAAGATGAGGATATCATCCAGGTATACGACTACGCTGGTGTAAAGTAAGTCCCTGAAAATATCATTGACGAATTCTTGGAAGACAGCAGGTGCGTTGCAGAGGCCGAAGGGCATCACCAAATACTCAAAATGACCGTCCCTTGTGTTAAAGGCGGTCTTCCATTCGTCTCCCTCACGGATACGGATCAGATTATAGGCCCCTCGAAGGTCCAATTTAGTGAAGATCTTTGCCCCTCGGAGGCGATCAAATAGCTCAGAGATTAGAGGCAAAGGGTAACGGTTCTTGATGGTAATTTTATTAAGACCTCTGTAATCAATGCAGGGGCGAAGGGAGCCGTCTTTTTTAGTCACAAAGAAAAAACCGGCCCCAGCAGGAGAAGAAGATTTTTTAATGAATCCTCTCTGTAGGTTCTCCCGTATATAGTCGGACATGGCAAGAGTCTCAGGAGGTGAGAGAGGATAAATTCTGCCCCGAGGTGGAGTAGAACCGGGTATCAGGTCGATCGGATAATCATAGGGTCGGTGAGGAGGAAGAACCTCAGCTTGTTTCTTGCAGAAGACATCCGCGAAGGAATGGTATGGCTTGGGCAGCCCAGGAGGTGGAGAAACTTGCGGGTCCAGTTTGACCAGAGCAGGCTTGAGACAGCGGTCTGAACAGGAGGAACCCCAATGCAGGATCTCACCGGTGGACCAATTCAGGACAGGGCTATGACGTTGAAGCCACGGCAGACCCAGGAGGAGTTCGGAGGAACAGAAGGGAAGGACAAAGAACTCTAAAGTCTTGGTATGAAATATTCCGATGTCCATCTGCAGAGGCTGGGTATGGAACTGCACGGTGGCAGAGAGTCTCTCACCGTTAACAGTAGAGATGAAAAACGGCTTGGGTAGACGGATTACTGGAATACGATACTTGTCAACCAAGGAGGCGTGAATGAAGTTGCCAGCTGAACCGGAATCCAAGAAGGCGGATGCGGAGAAAGAGGACTTGGAAGAGATGATCAACTGCCCGGGTATGATGAGACGTGGAGAGGAAGAATCCACACCTAGCAACGCCTCTCGAACGTTTACTAGGTGCGAGCGTTTCCCGAACGCGGTGGACGGAGAGGACAATCTCTAAGGAAGTGCTCGGTACTGGCACAGTACAGACACAGGTTCTCGTCTCTGCGGCGGGCTCGTTCTTGCGGAGTCAGGTGTGACCGATCCACCTGCATGGCTTCCACGGCGGAAAGCCCAGTAACGGGTTGAGGTGGACGCAGAAAAACGGGAGCCAGACGAGGGTAGCGTCTAGGACGAGCTTTTCCCTTTTCAAGGAGGAGTTCCTCTTGTCTTTCGGCGAAACGCTTGTCTATCCTAGTGGTCAGCAAGATGAGGTCACTAAGAGTGGAAGGAAGCTCACGTGCAGCCAGAACGTCCTTTAATTCACTGTTAAGTCCCTTCTTGAAGGTGGCGCAAAGGGCTTCATTGTTCCAGTTCAGCTCAGAGGCCAGGGTGCGGAACTGAATGGCATAGTCACCCACGGAAGAACCTCCTTGGGTCAAGTTTAGTAAGGCAGTCTCTGCGGAGGTAACCCGGGTAGGCTCCTCAAAAACATTCCGGAACTCTAGGCAGAAGCTCTGGACCGAAGCGGTGGCAGGATCTGCGCAGTCCCAAAGTGGTGTAGCCCAGTCCAGGGCCTTCCCAGACAGCAAACTGAGAATAAAGGCTACCTTGGCTCACTCCGAAGGAAACTGGTCGGACTGTAGCTCGAGGTGGAGCGAACACTGCGACAGGAACCCACGGCACTGCTTAGGATCTCCGTCATATTTGTCTGGTAGGGACAAACGGATTCTGGAACCGGAGGCAGCTGCAGGCGGAGGTGATGCAGCGGGAGCAGACGGAGGAGCTGGCTGTTGCTGAGAAGGCAGGAGCTGCTGCAACAAAGCGGTCAACTGGGCCAGCTGTTGACCCTGCTGGGCCACAACGGTGGTGAGGTCCGCTAGGCTTGGCAGGGGAACATCAGCAGGATCCATGGCCGGATCTTACTGTCACGAACCGGCAGGACTGGTAGTGGATCCTCTGGACCAGAGAGGCGCAGGTTGCACTAGAGGACCGGTTCTAAGCAGTTACTGGTCTTCACCAGAGCCCGCCGCAAAGCGGGATGGATTTGCTGCGGCGGTAACTACCAGGTCGTGTCCCCCAGTAACAACTCGACCTCTCTGGCAGCTGATATGGCGTGGTACCCAGGGAGTAGGTAAGAGCGTAGTCGGACGTAGCAGAGGTCAGGGCAGGCGGCAAAGGTTCTAAGGCGAGTAGTCGGTAGCAACGGGTTCGGTAACAGGCAAGGCAAATAACACAGGAGGGAGCGCTTTCTCAGAGGCACAAGGCACAAAGATCCGGCAGGAAGCTGTGGGAGGAGAAGGTATTTATGGGCAGAGCACAGGTGCAGCCTAATTAAGTCAGCACTGCCTCTCACAACCTTAACCCTTAATAACCACTTTGGGCCAGGCACCAATCACTGGTACACTGGCCCTTTGAATCTAAGAGTCCCGGCGCGTGCGCACCCTAGAGAGCGGGGATGCACACGCCGAGACGCAGGAGTGCTGTCTGGGGGCATACGCTGTGAGCGCTCCGAGGCCAGCAGGGGGCCCGGAGCGCTCAGCGTAACAGTTATGTAACTGTTCATGTAATGTGCCTGGTTCACCAGCAGGTGGCAGCAAACACAGCAGAGCTATAGTTAGATAAAATGGAACTCACCATTCCTTTCTCCCCTCCTTTGGTCAGAAGTGGGCCAGTCCTGCTTGCTAACAGAAGGAGGTGGGGCAGTTCTGGTTTGTGCTGGTTGATGCTCCATGTTGGAGCTGCCAAGATTCTAACCTATTCCTTAGCTGAAGATAAGTCCAACTAAAAAGTGAAGTGCAGCATAATGAAGAAGCCAAGTTACCAAGTCAGCTTGGCAGTACAGCAGAATAAGAAAGGGATAGAGCAGAGTTGAGTTTGCCTGCCAGTTTAATGCTAACGCCTGCTGGAACCAAAATAAAGCCGGAAACTGTTTGAAGAAACATTTATTCAAAGTAAAGCTGAAATTGAACTTCATCTCAAGGTCTGGACTCAAGTTATTCTTTCCAGTCTCTCAATTATTTCCCCTATTTTTTGCTTAAGAGCCAAAGCCTGGGGTCCAGCCGTATCCAAGTAGGTGCACACATAAAGAAACAGATAGGCCACACTATACCACTCGTCATTTCTACACCTGGGTCGCGTTAGGGGTGGGCCCTAGGGGGAGGCGCCTGTTGCATAGCATTCCTAAGAATATTCTTTATACCCTGTTTTCTAGTACAAAGAAATATCATTTCCTAGTGAAGTATTTTGCAAAAATTAACATCCCTCTCCCTATACTGTATTAAAAATAAACAGAAATGACATTAAACATGAAAGTTTACTACAGGAACCCCAAAGTGTTGTATAACCTCCACCTGCAATCAGTTGGGATACAATGAGCTGCAGCACATTCAAGGGACCTTCATGGAACAATAATAACTCGACTAAATATTACATGAGTTACGATAGCAATCCCCTGTTTGTGCCCTTGTTGTGTCTGAACAGACATTTACTAAGCATGCCCTTTACTGTCTCTGAATACGTATAATACAAACTATAAGGTAGGTTAGAAAGAGTGCTTACACATGTGTCATATATAATTCTGGTGTCAATTCAAGGTATATTGGGTCCCCCAAATTCTACCATTGGACCTATAATTATGCCCCTGAGGATATATAAAGTAAATATTCTGAGTTTTTTCTTCTTCTGTTAAAGAGCTAATTGGCAAAAGGTGGTTCATTTATGGAGATGAAATTAAAAGTGTGAGTTTCCCAGGTGCTTGAGTAAAAGGTAAACAAAGATTGGCTGCGGACAAATCTGTTCTTTGGTGTGGTTTACCGAGAATTTTTTTAATAATGACCTATCCTCTGGATTGGTCATCAGTATCCGATCGGTGGGAGGTCCGACCAGAGGATAGGTCAGCAGTAAAAAAAAATCTTGGAAAACCCTTTTAAGAATGATTGGTTAGTATGACACATGCCTTGATGCAAACAATTTTCAGAAGGCTTGTTAGACACATGAAGCTGAAATAGACTATACAGTATTGCAAAAGATTTGGATGTATATCATCAATGGTTAGACATATTATCTACAAATTGACTATTGATACTCTCCCTAAGAGTGGGCATCCTGTTATGATTACTCCAAGGGCACAATGGACAATCCTGCAGGAGGTTCCCAAGGGAAAGAGCAAAACACATACATAAGACTCTAAAAACTGCAAAAACCTCATATGTGCACTATTAGAAAAACACTGAATACAAGAATAGTGCTCATGGAGGAACACCATGAAGGAAGCTGTGCTGTCCAAAAAAACATTGCAGCCCATGTCAAGTTTGCTGGAAACCACCTGGATGCTCCACAATTCTCCTGGGAAAATGGTCTATGGACTAATTAAGCAAAAGATTAACTTTTTAACTCAAATACATACCATTATGTGTGGAGGAAAAGAAACACTGTGCACCACCACCAAAACCTAATTTCAACTATAAAGCACCAAGGGGAGAACATCACAGTTTGTTTGCTGCCTCTCAGCTTGGACATTTTGCGGTCACTGGGGGAACAATTAATTCTACAGCAAAACATTTACATTAGGACATTAGGATATAAGGGCAGCAGTCCAATATCTCAAGTTGAAGAGAAATTGGGTTATGCAACAAAATAACCCAAAGCACACAAGTAGATCAACTAAAGAACGGTTGAACAAGAAGGTAGATTTGTGCTTTGGATTGACCAAATCAGAGCCCTGACCTTAACCCTATCGAATGTCGAATGTAGATAGCTGCAAGGCATCCCAGAAATACTGATGAACTTAAACAAATATGCAGGGAGGAATGGTCCAAAATTCCTACGCAACATTGTGCAATTTTACTCAAAGGGTTAATATAGGACATAAAAAGCCTCACTGTTTGTATATTATTAGTTTTATAGATTGTATTTGTCTATAACTGCAACAAGCAGACCACATTTTATTAGTAGGCAATTCAGAAATCCAAGTAATTGCAAAGGGTTTTCCTACTTTTCTTGTA
This sequence comes from Bufotes viridis, assembly GCA_033119425.1. Classification (NCBI taxonomy): domain Eukaryota; kingdom Metazoa; phylum Chordata; class Amphibia; order Anura; family Bufonidae; genus Bufotes; species Bufotes viridis. The sequence continues at coordinate 280,271,480 of CM065593.1, forward strand.
ATTGTAATAACCACATTTCGGATGTTATGAATAGATTGCTGGAGAGCAAGATACTCCAATTCAATGGTGTCATTTCTTTCTCAGGTACTTTGACAGATGAGCAAGTACACTGGCATTTTGACCTCTATAGTATTTGGGACATACAATATCTGATGCTACACTGTAAAGCTTGAGTAACATGCAAAGCAATTTTAACATGGAATACAGGTAGCCACAACAGAAAATTAACTCACTTTGTTGAGGGTATAGCTAGACCGTTTTTTTCTCTCACTCATGAAGAACATTAGGAGACAGAGCCAATATAAAAGATTAACCAGACCATAAATTGCTATATATTTTTACAAACCTCAGACCTATTTGTAACAGGCCCACAGGTCTATGATGGGATAGTACTCCAAAGCAAAGCATGCTAAATATTTTTATGTTATTACAAGACCTACATGGCTGACAAAATGTTCTTTAAAAATTGGTGATTTGTACAACACATAGTCAACTGCTGCTTATGCATACAAATGTGCAAGTTGTAAAAGCAAAACACAAAAAAATACAGGTTCAAAGTACCACAACAAAAATTCAAAATCTGTAATGTGCTGAAAAAAAATTCCAGTAAAAACTCCTGCTCACTTAGGATCTTACTATAGTTACTCAAATATTGACAACTACTAGAACTAAATGAGTTAAATGTTGAAAAACATCTTCCACTCCTTCACTATCAGAAATCCTCCATACTGCACCTCTTCAAGTTTCGCCACCACTGGGAAAATTGCTTTCCTTTTTAGATCGATCTTGTTAACTTACCTGTCTCTTTAGAGATGTTATTACACTACTCTGATAGAAAGGGGTATTCTGACTTTACAGGTGTGTTTTGGTTTGTAGATTTAGAAGAGTCAACTTTCTAATTTTACTATTCCTATTATTTTTGACATAGAAACCTTGACCCTATTCATGATCAATTTGGTTTATTTTAAAACCCAGAAGACTGTTTATATAATTTATTTTTTTCTTGTTTGCTGACGTGCTTATCTATGGCACTTAACTGTGATTCACTCATGTATGACTTTGTTCTTCTAAAAAAAAATAATATGTTGTTTAAAAACTCTATCAATTATTTTATAGACTTGCGGATATTCTGGACAGGATAATAAACCTTAGCTCTAATGAGGAAGATTGTAAATAATTTTCACCACTTTCCAGTAAAAACACACCTCCAGCACTTTTGCGTTTTGTATCAACCCTGAAAAATAACAGGAACTGCCCAACATTCTGACAGAAAAGGAATCTAATTCTGAGACAACATGGTGCACTTGAATTCACAGTTTTGCCCAGTTTTGGAGTTTACTGACCCTTTTTCACATCTCAGGTAAATTATTTATGTCTGTGGCTCTGGAGTGGGAGAGATTGGGAGAGATTTACCAGACAAAGGGCCAGATTTATCATTACACTTCTATCTTACTCCAATTTCATATAAGTCCAAAGTCACTTTTGGCTCAGTCAGGTTTATTAATGGTCCTTTAATACTGTGATAAATGTGGTTTGATGGCAGCAGTTCATCCTTCAGTAAACGGCTTTACAAAAGTCGCACATATTTACAAAAAAGTCGCATGTTCTATTAAAAAGTCACATAAGATAAGCATGGTCCTCACTGGAGTGAAATTGGGACTTTTTTGCGACTTTTTAAAAAGTTCCAATGAAAAATCTGCAGTGAAACTTATTAACATGGCTAACCACACCCATTTTTACAAAACTGGAGTGAGTGGTGTACACATGTAAAAAAGTCGCAAAATTATGTGCAAATGAGTGTGAAAAGTCGCAAATGCCCTATTTTGGGACTTTTTGATGTGACAATTCTGGAGTGAAGGTATGATAAATCATGGCCAAAATGCTTTGGAATTCTGATATAATTTTTGTCCAAACGTAGCATACATTTATTAAGCTTATTATCCCTCTTTTTTGCCTCATCTGGTAAGGAGGCATATCTTTGTGGGAAATGGATGTGGTCTGTATGAAATAGCATGGCTTAAGATGCGACAATACGTAGCAGAAAATGTTGTTTCTGTCGTAAAGTAATCTGACAGGTGGCATTTGACAGTGAAATGGTCCACTAGGTTAATCATCCAGCATTAGCCACTTTGATAAATCTGGAGCAGTTTTAGGCTGTCTAGTCTAAGGGTACTATAACACAGGCCAATTTTCAGGAAGGATAAGCACCGAACGATCACAAACACATCCATTGGCGCTTGTCTGCACCGACCTATTACGCAAGTCGACGCAAAGTAAATGTGGAAGGAACAATTGCTACAGCAATTGTTCCTCCCTCATTCAGTTCTACTAATTATAAGAAGTACGTCACTGATTACACAGAGAGTTGTGCTGCTTGATAATCATTCATCTTTCATCCTGATGAAAGTAGCCAATCAGCCAATTGGCATCTTTCATTGGCTGATCAATCATTGACTGATCAGCTGCATGCCTATAGGGGCCAATTATCGGAACTGAGCATTAGAAAAAATCTTTTCAATCCAATTACAAACTATACTTTCCAAGCCTATAGACCTTACTTTACCTATTAAACGTCTTTGAGGGACAGTATCAAAAGCCTTTGCAAAATCCAGAAACACTACATCCACAGCCACCCCTCTGTCCAGGCTACTACTCACCTCCTCACAAAAACAAATCAACAAATTATAAAAACAAATCAGGTTAGTCTGACAACTTCTGTCCTTGGTAAACCCATGTTGGTTACACAGTAACACAGTAACACAGTATATAAGACCGAAAAAAGACATTTGTCCATCCAGTTCGGCCTGTTTCCTACAAGTTGATCCAGAGGAAGGCAAAAAAAACCTGTGAGGCAGAAGCCAATTTTCCCCACTTAAGGGGAAAAAAATTCCTTCCTGACTCCAATCAGGCAATCAAAATAACTCCCTGGATCAACGACCCATCTCTAGTAGCTATAGCCTGTGATATTATTACACTCCAGAAATACATCCAGTCCCCTCTTGAATTCCTTTATTGTACTCACCATCACCACCTCCTCAGAAAGTTCCATAGTCTCACTGCTCTTACAGTGAACAAACAAACCTTTTTTCCTCCAGACGCAGAGGATGTCCCCTCGTCACAGTCACAGTCCTGGGGATAAATAGATGATGGGACAGATCTCTGTACTGACCCCTGATATATTTATACATAGTTATTAGATCTCCCCTCAGTCGTCTTTTTTCTAAAGTGAATAACCCTAAGTTTGATAATCTTTCAGGGTACTGTAGATCCCTCATTCCAGTTATTACTTTATTTGCCCTCCTCTGAACCCTCTCCAGCTCTGCTATGTCTGCCTTGTTCACAGGAGCCCAGAACTGTACACATGTACTCATCACGGGCATCTATGCCCCTTTTGATGCAACACATTATCTTATTGGCCTTGGCAGTAGCTGCCTGACACTGGTTTGTGCAGCTTAATTTGCTGTTTATTAAAATTTCTAGATCCTTTTCCATGTCAGTGTTACCGAGTGTTTTACCATTTAGTATGTACGGGTGACTTGCATTATTCCTTCCCATGTGCATAACTTTACATTTGTCAGTGTTAAACCTCATCTGCCATTTCTCTGCCCCCAAGCCTCTAATCTATCCAGATCCCTCTGTAGCAGAAAACTGTCCTCTTCAGTGATAATTACTTTACACAGTTTAGTGTCATCTGCAAAAATAGATATTTTACTGTGCAAGCCTTCTACAAGATCATTAATAAATATATTGAAGAGAATAGGGCCCAATACTGACCCCTGAGGTACCCCACTAGTGACAGTGACCCAATCTGAGTATCTACCGTCACTCAGCCAGTTACTTACCCACATACAGACATTTTCTCCCAGTCCGAGCATCCTCATTTTATATACTAACCTTTTATGAGGTACAGTGTCAAATGCTTTGGAGAAGTCCAGATATACAACATCTATTGATTCGCCGCTGTCAAGTTTATATCACTTATAATATGATTTACAGTCACATACTCCTGTATATAGTCCTTTAAGGGTCCTTCAAACATTTTTCCCACTACATAATTTAAACTAACTGGTCTATAATTACCTGTGGAGGACCTAAATCCTTTTTACCTTGCGCCAATCAGTTGAACTCTTGGATGTAATCCATCTGGACCCAGAGCCTTGTTCACATTTACCTTATTTAATTTAGCGTGGACCATATCTACATTTAGCCAACTGAGTATATTACTGGATGCACTAACAGCCCCAGCACCACAGATATCAGCTCCTTTCTCTTTTTTTGTATATACAGTAATAGTAATTAGTTAGTAATTCAGCCTTTTCCTTCAGTGACTAACCCCCTTTTACCATTATTTAGGAGTCCTACCTGCTCAGACCTTGGTTATATTTAAAAAAATGTTTGCCATTTGTTTTGCTCTCTTTTGCCACCTGCTGTTCATTTTGTATTTTTGCTAATTTTATCTCCTTTTTAGGCCTCTTTCACACGGGCGTCATGTTTGACGCCCGAATAAGAGGCGGGTGCGCCGCGGGAATATAAACGATTTTCCCACGCGGGTGCAAACGTTTGTAATGCGTTTTGCACGCACGTGAGAAAAATCGTCATGTTTGGTACCCAGACCCCAAGCCGGACTTCATCACTGAAGTCCGGTTTCGGGTCTTCTGGAGAATTTATTATTTTCCCTTATAACATGGTGTAAGAGAGTGCAAGGTGTTGTATTTGATAGCAGGTACGTGTCACCGAGGTTGCTGGCCTCGGTGAGGTAAGAGCCGGGGTTTTTGGTCTGCAGCAGCTAGTGCTGCTCTGTTAAATAGCTTGGCTGCAAAGCCGATCCGGGCCGGCTCTTACTGGGAGCATCTAAAGAGTAGGGTGGGTGGCTGCTCCCCACGGTCCAGTCCATGTTTTGGGCTGGGTATATAACGCAGCCAGCAGCTGTGTCTGAGGGTGTGATTATCCTGGAGCCTGCTAACAGGGCTGAGGAGTTCTCTGTGCTGGAGGACGGAGCTCAGCAAGGTGGTGTTTCCCTGCAACCTGAAGGAGGAATCGCCTGCGGCTGAACCGACTGCTAGGTGTGAACCCGCACTTAAACCACCCAAGGTGACTGGACCCTGTGTTGGCCTGTTTTTGGTTTTGCCACATGATTTCTGTTGTGTGTGAACTGTCACCAAGAGACTGTTTTCATTTCTGGTGTGCAAGTGTGAATAAAACACTGTTTGATGCACAATCTGGACTCCTTGTTTTGCCTCTAAACTGCACCCGCACCGCTGTCTACCAGAGCGACTCCCCACATTTGGTGTCGGATGCGGGCATGCGCAGTGAGGCTGGCGTGAACGCCGAAAATTTTTTGTTTCTGCTGGGCACGACTGGATGTCCTATATTAGGCCGGCAAAGTTGCAGCCTGTGAACCCTGACAAAATGGAGGCGGTTGTAAAAGCCCTTGTGGAGGCTAACCTGCAGCAGCGGGAGGCTAACAAGCAGCAGCAGGAGACTAATCAGCTGCTTTTACAGCACGTGATGGCTTTGCAAGCGGCAGGAGCGTCCCAACACGTCCATGATGCCCGGAAAGCGGTCCGTGCGGCGATCCCAAAGATGACCCCTCGGACGACGTTGAGACCTATCTGGCGGTCTTTGAAAAGGTGGCCGTGAGGGAGAAGTTACCCCGTGACCAGTGGGCTGAAGTGGTCGCTCCGTTCCTGGCGTCCGGACCCCAGCAGGTGTTCTCTGATTTGGCAGATGACCAGGCTGCTGATTACCCCACGGTGAAGGGGAGATCCTGGCCAGACTGGGGGTGAACGTGTTAGTCCGGGCTCAGCGGGTCCACCAGTGGGACTTTAAAGCGGCTGAACCCGCCCGGCCGCAGTACTATGAGTTACTGCACAGGTTGCAAAAATGGCTGCAGCCTGATATTCTAAGCCCGGCTGCTATGCTGGACCGTCTGCTGGCTGACATGTTCTGGAGGGCCTTGCCGTACCCCCTTCAGCACTGGATCGGCCAAGTATCACCCACTAATGCCCTGGACATGGTCGACCTCGTGGAGCGCTATGAGGCCACAAAAACCTTGAAAGGGGGTGTTGTTGGGAGGGGCCGGTCAAACCCCGGAGGTCTCCCATCCAGTCCCGACGACTGGTACCCGAGAAACCTGCTCGGGTGTACCCCTGTAGACCCGGCCCCGATAGTCTGCTGGCGGTGTCACGAGCCTGGCCATGTGAGGGCCGACTGTCCACAGTGGGGCGAACCCATGGAGACTAATTATGGGTACCGGGCTTCCATGTATGCCCGGAGACTGTGTGCGACCGGCACCCCGAGACAATAGACAATCGTCATCTGTGCCAGGTGCAAGTCGGTGATAATCTTGCAGTGGCGCTGCTGGACTCAGGGAGCCTAGTAACCCTGGTAAGTGCCGCCCTGGTACAGCCCTCCCAGTATACGGGCCGGAAAGTTGGTGTGGTGTGCATACACGGAGACTTAAAGGACTATCCCACGGCTGTAATGTCTCTGTCCACGGCGGCCGGCACATGGACTTGTGAAGTGGCGATCTCCTCAAAGCTACCCTATGAACTGATAATTGGGAGAGACTTCCCTGGTTTTCCGTCACTTTGGCCTGTGACTAATAGCCCTGAGACAGGGGTAACCCTAGATGAGTGGCCTGGTTCCAGTGGGAGGCCAGAGCCCTGGGAGCCCGAGTCCGAAGGGCCTGCGGTAGGGGTGACCACCACGGCTGCGGTAGAGGGGGAGACAACCCCACTGAGTGTAATGGTGGGAGACACGGAGGACTTGCCACCGGGACCTGAGTTGGCAGACCTCAATGTCTCCGGGGAAAATTTTGGGACCGCACAACACCGGGACCAAACCCTAACCAGGGCCTGGGAAAGTGTCGTAATAATTGATGGTAAACCCCAGAAACCTGGGGCTGAATTAATGTTCCCACGATTTATTGTTCTTCAGGATGTGTTGTATCGGGTGAACCAAATCCGAGGTGAACCTGTTGAACAGTTGGTGGTGCCCACAGCGTATCGCTAGCTTGTCATGGAGCTTGCCCACCAACATGTTCTTGGGGGACACCTGGGGTGGCAGAAAACCCAGGACCGCATACTGCAGCGGTTTTATTGGCCCAGTGTGTTCAAGGAGGTAGAGAATTATTGTAAGTCCTGTCCGACCTGTCAGATAACTAGCCCCCAGCCACATTTCCGTAGTCCTCTGGTACCTCTGCCAATTATTGAAGTACCGTTCGAGCGAATCGCTATGGATTTAATTGGGCCTGTACCAAAGTCTGCCAGGGGCCACCAACACATTCTGGTAGTTCTCGACTATGCCACTCGGTATCCGGAGGCGGTGCCTCTGCGACATACCTCAGCTAAGCTCATTGCCAAAGAGTTAATGGAGATGTTTTCCCGTGTGGGCCTGCCAAAAGAGGTTCTGACAGACCAAGGGACCCCTTTTATGTCCAAAGTAATGAGGGAACTGTGTAAATTGTTGCGTATAAAGCAGCTACGGACGTCCGTTTACCATCCACAAACAGACGGTCTGGTTGAGAGGTTTAACCAAACTCTAAAAAATATGTTAAAGAGGGTGGTGTCTAGAGATGGGAAGGACTGGGATCTGCTTCTGCCCTATCTCATGTTCGCAGTGCGAGAGGTACCCCAGGCCTCTACTGGGTTCTCGCCCTTCGAACTGCTTTATGGCAGACACCCTCGGGGCCTGTTGGATATCGCCAAGGAAGCATGGGAACAACAGCCTGTCCCCCACAAAAGTGTCATTGAGTATGTCACCCAGATGCAGGAACGGATAGAAAGGGTGTTGCCGCTGGTCCGGGAGCATATGGAGGCAGCACAACAAGCCCAGAGTAGGGTGTATAATCGTCAGGCTCGGGTACGGGGCTTCCATCCGGGAGATCGGGTTTTGGTTCTGGTACCCACCCTTGACAGCAAGTTCCTAGCTAGGTGGCAGGGCCCCTATGAGGTGATCGAGAAGGTAGGGGAAGTAAATTACAAAGTACACCAGCCAGGGCGGCGCAAGCCGGAGCAGGTGTACCACGTGAATTTACTTAAGCCGTGGAAAGATAGGGACACAGCCGACGACCACAGCCCCCGGCCAGGGCTTCTAGGTGAAAAGTGTCCAGCCCCACAGTTCGAGGCCTGTGAAGCAGTAACCACGGTAAAAATTGCAGACAGCCTGTCTTCCAAACAATTTTAATACTCAGGAACCGCGCTGCATCAAGTGGAAACAAGTTCAAGCCTTGCAGGTTCCAACGTTTGTGGGTCGGTTGAATAGCCGGAACCAGGGTAAAACCTTGCCGGTTATGCTGCAATAAAAAGCAAAATAAATTTTGCTTTTTATTGCAGCATAACCGCAAGGTTACCCTGGTTCGGCTATTCAACCGACCCACAAACGTTGAACCTGCAAGGCTTGAACTGTTTCCACTTGATGCAGCGTTCCTGAGTATTAAAATTGGACTGTTAAAAGTGTTTTTCCCACAACACAATTGGAACCTGCAGCAGCGTGGTATCGTATCCCGGACGTGACTGGTACTTTACATTACTCATTTGTCTTCCAAACAAGTTCAGGAAGTCAGGGAGTTCATCAGTCGGAACACGGATGTGTTCTCGGACCTCCCTGGCCGCACGTCTCTCATCCAACATGACATCGTCACTGAGCCTCAGGCCAAGATCCGGTTAAAACCATACCGGGTACCCGAGGCTCGGCGACGGGCCATCGCGGAGGAAGTACAGTTAATGTTGAAGCTCGATGTCATTGAGGAGTCGAAGAGTGAGTGGGCCAGTCCCATAGTCCTAATACCCAAGCCGGATGGGACGTTGCGGTTCTGCAACGATTTTCGCAAATTAAATGAAGTGTCCAAGTTTGACGCGTATCCCATGCCCCGAGTAGACGAGCTGGTTGAAAGTTTAGGGCAAGCCCATTATTTTTCTGTGCTAGACCTCACCAAAGGGTACTGGCAGGTACCCTTAACGGAGTCGGCTAAGGAAAAAACCGCATTTGTTACCCCGCAGGGCCTGTATCTCTACAAGGTGTTACCCTTTGGCCTGCATGGCGCCCCCGCCACTTTCCAAAGGTTAATGGACATAGTGCTGCGACCTCATCGTCGGTACGCCTCGGCCTACTTAGACGATGTAATCATCCACAGCACCGACTGGGAAAGCCATTTGCCCAAAGTGCAGGCGGTAGTGGATGCCCTGAGGAAAGCCGGACTGACCGCTAACCCAAAGAAGTGCTCCATAGGGTTAGAGGAGACAAAATATCTGGGATATGTAATTGGGCGGGGAGTTATCAAACCTCAGGTAACTAAGGTAGAGGCCATTCGTAACTGGCCCCGACCGGTCACCACCAGGCAGGTAAAGTCGTTCATGGGGATTGTAGGTTACTACATGAGGTTTGTGCCCCACTTTGCCACAATAGCAGCGCCGTTGACAGACCTGTTGAAGGGGCGAAAGTCTGGGAGGGTTAGCTGGAGTGAGAAGGCGGAGGAGGCTTTCGCCGCGTTGAAGTCGGCCCTGTGTGGGTCCCCGGTTTTGGTGACACCCGACTTCAACAAGGAGTTTGTCGTACAGACCGACGCCTCGGAGGTAGGCCTCGGTGCGGTACTGTCTCAGGAGGTCAACGGGAAGAACATCCCGTTGTCTTCCTGAGCCGTAAGCTCAATCCCGCCGAGTCCAGATACAGTATAGTGGAGAGGGAGTGCCTGGCTATCAAGTGGGCACTCGAATCTCTCCGCTACTACTTGTTAGGGAGGAGGTTCCGTCTGGTGACCGACCATTCCCCCTCAAATGGATGAGTCAGGCCAAGGAGAGGAATGCTCGGGTCACCAGGTGGTTCCTATCTCTTCAGAATTTCAAATTCTCTGTGGAACACAGGGCAGGCCGCTTGCAGGGCAACGCAGATGCCCTGTCCCGCGTCCACTGCCTCACGTGTGTTCACCCCTCAGGGTTGAACAAAGGGGGTGTGTAAGAGAGTGCAAGGTGTTGTATTTGATAGCAGGTACGTGTCACCGAGGTTGCTGGCCTCGGTGAGGTAAGAGCCGGGGTTTTGGTCTGCAGCAGCTAGTGCTGCTCTGTTAAATAGCTTGGCTGCAAAGCCGATCCGGGCCGGCTCTTACTGGGAGCAGCTAAAGAGTAGGGTGGGTGGCTGCTCCCCACGGTCCAGTCCATGTTTTGGGCTGGGTATATAACGCAGCCAGCAGCTGTGTCTGAGGGTGTGATTATCCTGGAGCCTGCTAACAGGGCTGAGGAGTTCTCTGTGCTGGAGGACGGAGCTCAGCAAGGTGGTGTTTCCCTGCAACCTGAAGGAGGAATCGCCTGCGGCTGAACCGACTGCTAGGTGTGAACCCGCACTTAAACCACCCAAGGTGACTGGACCCTGTGTTGGCCTGTTTTTGGTTTTGCCACATGATTTCTGTTGTGTGTGAACTGTCACCAAGAGACTGTTTTCATTTCTGGTGTGCAAGTGTGAATAAAACACTGTTTGATGCACAATCTGGACTCCTTGTTTTGCCTCTAAACTGCACCCGCACCGCTGTCTACCAGAGCGACTCCCCACAATGGTTATAAGGAGAAATAATAGCATTCTTAATAAAGAATGCTTAGTAAAATGAAAAGGAAGGGGTTAAAAATAATAAAAGTTAACTTACCTTAGCCACTTGATCGCATAGTTGCGATCTGTCCTCTCTTACCCAGCATCAGCTAAGAACTAAAGGACCCGTGATGACGTCACATTACATGGTCCAATCACATGGTCCATCACCATGGTAAGATGGACCATGTGATTGGACCATGTGATGTGACGTCATCACAGGTCCTTTAGTTCTTAGCTGATGCTGGGAAAGAGAGGACAGATCGCAACTACGCGATCAAGTGGCTAAGGTAAGTTAACTTTTATTATTTTTAACCCCTTCCTCCTCATTTAACTATGCATTCTTTATTAAGAATGCTATTATTTCCCCTTATAACCATGTTATAAGGAAAAATAATAAAGATCTGGTCCCCTTGCTAAGCAACCATGCGGGAAAATCGCACTGCATCCGCACTTGCTTGCGGATGCTTGCGATTTTCCCACATCCCCATTCACTTCTATGGGGCCTGCGTTGCGTGAAAAACGCACAATATAGAGCATGCTGCGGTTTTCACGCAACGCAGAAGTGATGCGTGAAAATCACCGCTCATGTGCACAGCCCCATAGAAATGAATGGGTCCGGATTCAGTGCGGGTGCAATGCGTCCTCCACACGCATTGCACCCGCGCGGAAAATTCGCCTGTGTGAAAGGGGCCTTAGAGTTTTTATTAAGCTCTTTGCAAACTTCAAAGGTTACAGCTGACCCCTCAGATTTGTATTTTTTAAATACCCTTTTTTGTTATTTATTGCCCTTTTTACAGTAGCTATAAGCCATGGGGGGTTTAAGTTTAGCCGTTTATACTTGTTATCTAAAGGAATAAATTTTTTAGTGCAATTACTCAATGTGGATTTAAACCTCTCCCATTTATCCTCAGTATCATTATGTGACAGTAGCTGCTCCCAGTCTATGCCCTGAAATGCTGCCCCCAACCCAGGGAATTTAGCCTTTTTAAAATTCTGTGTTTTTTCTCTGCCTGACAGCATTTGGTTCTTATAGTTTAGCTGGAATATAATTATATTGTGTTCACTATTACCTAGTGTTTCTCGAACAGTAACATTTTCAACTATCTCTGCATCATTAGAAATTACCAGATCCAACAGAGCATTGCCCCAAATGGGAGCTTCTACTGGCCCGTAAAGTGATCCTGTAGCAAATTGAGGAATCTTCTCCTCTTTGCGGTTGAGGCAGAACCATGATCACAGTCAACGTCTGGGAAGTTAAAATCTCCCATTATGACCACTGTACCAGCCTGTGTATCCCGCTCTATTTGGTTATACAGTTGAGCTTCTATCTCCTCTGTGATGTTAATGGGTCTATAGATTACTCCAAGTATTATTTTTTCAGTGTTTATATCCCTTTGAACTTCCACCCATAAGGTTTCAACATCCTCACCATCCGCATCCCCACAATTGATTTTTTCACACTTGTCTTCAGATCACTCCTCACATACAGGCACACGCCTTTTCTATTGACCTTGTCTTTGCTAAATAGTGTAAAACCCTCAATATTAACATCCCAGTAATGCGAAGAGTCCAACTATTTCTCAGCCACACCAACTACATCTATGTGTTCTTCTAGTACCATAGCCTCCAGCATCCCCATTTTGCTAGATAGACTTCTGGCATTTGTGAAAATACATTTTTAAGTTACTATTATCTCTAAAGTGAATATCCGTGATTTTTTTTGTTACATTGGTTGATGTTTGTATGTAACAGGTCCCTGTTACCAGCAGCTCTATTTTTCATAGGTGTACAGTTCTGCCCAGTCTTCTCACTACTTTCCTCACTAACCCCACCCCTCACTAAATCCCCACTGTCCCCTCCTATATCCCACTCTCTATCTACACTATCTACCCCCTCATTAGTATGACACCCCCCCTCCCCCCAGATCCTAGTTTAAAAGCTCCTCCAGCCATCTAATAATTTTTTTCCCCAGAGCAGTGGCACCCTCCATTAAGGTGCAGCCCGTCCCTACTGTAGAGCCTGTAACTGACAGAGAAGTTGGCCCAGTCTCCATGAACCCAAACCCTTCCTTCCTGCACCAGCTTCTGAACCACTTATTTAACTCCCTAAGCTTCCGTTATCTCTCTAGTGATGCTCGTGGCACTGGTAGTTTTTCTGAAAACACTTCCTTGGAGGTCCTGGACTTCTCTCCTAGTTCCCTAAAATCGTTTTTAAGGACCTTCTATCTCCCCCTGACTTTGTCATTGGTGCCAATGTATACCATGACTGCGGGTCTTCCCCAGCCCCTCCCAGCAATCTTTCAATCCGATCCGCAATATGCCTAACATGAGCACCCGGAAGACAACACACTGTTCGGCATTCACGGTCTCTGCGACAAATGACCCTATCTGTCCTCCTAATAATAGTCCCATACCACCAGCATCTGTCTGACCTTTGCTACACTCCTTTTTCCATCCTTCTTGCAGTGGTCATCCTCCTGGTTGCTAGGAGAAACACCTTGCTGCAGTGTTGCTGCCCCTGGGCTTTCATCCCTAATATCAGCCAAACAGGCATATTTACTAGGACGTTCCAGCTCAGGACTAGCCTCCCTGGCCCTTTTCTCTCTACCCCTTTTACCTACATTAACCCAACTGCTGACCTGATAGTCCTGATCTTGCCCTCCTCCTCCCACCTGCATTTCACTGACCAGTCAGTGCCTGCACAGTAAGGTCTAAGCCTCTCTCCAGGTTTACAATGCCCCTAAGTATTTCAAGCTGCCTATTTAGATCCAAGATCTGGGCTTCCAAATATGCAACATGCTTGCATCTAGTCCAAATTTATTCATGCTCGAATGGCTCTTCAAGTAACGCATACTGTACATTGCACAGGACACACACTTAGTAGCATTGGCCATGGAGAACATGTTTAGTTTGGGATGAACAGTAAAGAAGGAAAACAGTAAATATGAGTTTAGATTTAGACCCTGTCTGCTGTAGTTGGAGAACTTGCTAGAATCAAGCCAACAACACACAAGTAAAATGTATCAAACCTTAGTTTCTTCCTCCGTGTCTAAAACTCCGGTTCTTTAAACTCCACTTACTTAGAAGCCCAGTTAGGGCAACAAGCCCAGTAGAGCGAGAATTGCTATGGGGAACTAAGCCAGTTCTACTTTACACCAGTTAGATAAATCTCCCCCAAAGCTCTTTATTCAGTTGTCCCAGTACAACTTATCCTCTATCCACAGGATAGGGGATACGTTTCTGATCAGCAGGGATCTGAGCACTTGGGCCCAGCCAATAAATAGAATGGGGGCCCATTTGCCCTGTTTGAGTGGCAAATGGGCCAGTGGTGTACAATGCCACTCTATTCAACGTTATGGGGCTGCCAAAGATAGCTAAGCACTGGTACTCAGCTATTTCTGGCAGTCCAATAGCGTTGAACGGTGCATCAAAGCACATGCATGTCTGCTGTTCCATTCAAACAGGGGCTCATGGACTCCCATTCTAGCGATCAGAGGGGGCCCCAGCAGTAAGACCCCCTCTGTTCATAAACATATCCCCTATAATGAGAATAAAGGATTAGAAGTTGTAATGGAACAACCCTTTTAAAGGATATGCCATAATAGAATAGAATATGCCATACGTGTCAAATAGGTGCAGGTGCAACCTCTTGGACACATTCCTATCTCAAGAATGTGGCCCTGCTATGAATGGACAGCACACCATGCACACATGGTATATTCTCCATTCATTGATATGGGACTTCCTAAAATAGCTGAGCCATCTTGCTATGGAGTTTGTTATGGAACTTTCAAACCTGCGCTCGACTATTTTTGGAAGTCCCATATGTTTGAATGAAGGGTGGCTGCGCTTGCATATCGTGCCCTCCATTCACTTTGGGGTCCCATTCTTGAGATAGGAGAGGGTACCATCGGTGAGACCCACAGCTAATAGACAATTATGGCACAACCTACTGATATGCCATAAATATCCAGGGAAGGGACTGTCCCAATTGGACATTTCCTGACATATACTCAATTGGGGCACATGGATATCATAGAGAAAGGAAATGTGCAGTCAACCATAGTTTCACCCTGGTGATATCAGTTGGACAGCTGCTTCCTGAAAAGGGGGTGGTGCCAGTTTAGGTGACATTGTTATCATAAGACATTATGTTGGTCCAAATCACTATCGACAGCCTTGTCCTTCAATTTACACACATACCTGCAACGGTTTCAGTCAGTTAGGATGAGAGGACATGTTGTCATGAGAGCCTAGAAGAGTACAGCTTCAGGCTTTGATCCTGTAACTACTCCAATTTATACCCGTAGCATAGAAAGTATTAAAAATGGATTTTGCATCTTTAGAGTAAGGCCACGCATGGTATAAATTCTGTGGATTTGCATAATTTACAATACCAGCATTTCAAAAATTTCATACCTGCAGCGTAAATTGATTTGGGCTGCGTGTTTTAATCTGCACAATGTGCGACTTTCAAGGTCGAAAGCAACAAAAAACTCAATGTGATTCCTGCAAAAGTGCCACCACAAAAAATAACCCATGCCATGCAGTTTTTGCAGTGGAGGATTTCAGAGACAGAAATTCAGCAGTGGTGTTGTCCCAAGAGGCCGATCCTTTAAAGGGACACTGCTGTCAAAAAGGAGTATTTTTTTTAAACTCAAAATTCATAGAAAACATTTTTTAAAGTTTTTTTGGCTGCTTTTCATTTTAATTTGGGCAGTACTGTGCCACTGAAAATATAATCGAAATATTGTCCTGTAGCAGTCAAGATAGAGAGATGAAACTCCTACATAGGTAAGGATCCCATTGTTATTTTATTGCTGGGGAGAGGAAAGATGTTATCTGATAATATAGTAGTAGACTAGTAGAATTAGGATAATAGCTCTATTGTTCTCCTGATAGGCCTAGATGAAAATGTGCACAGAAAAGCATTGCACTTATCAGTGTAATGTGTGATGCTCTAATGGAGTTACTCATCCCCACCACCACCACCTTCCTCCTTCCCTCTCTGGCCACAGTGAATGGGAAAGACTATTTATCTATAGCCTGTTAATATATGATAAATAATTGAAGATAGTCTCTATTTAACGTACAATAAGGGAAGTTTTATCCACATTTTTCTGGTGTGTCTCTCCTGAATCTCTTTTCATAAAATATTCACGGAAAAAAATATTTCATAGTCGTACATATCCTTAATTTAAGAAGGTAATAAAAATGAATACTGCATTTTTACCTTTTTTTTTTTTTAAAGAAAGTGGATTGAGGACAAGGCAAATCTATTGCAGATACAGAACAGAGACATATTCAAACCTAAATTAAATCAACCTGCTATAATACTGTCTATACTTCTCTCTCTCTTCAAATAAATGGTATCATATAGCCTTGCTTATAATCTCTGCATAACATTTATGTGAGAGCATAAAACACAACACAGCTGTAAGTAAAACAATATGTGTGTTTCCAAAGGAATACAGAAACATCTTGCTAGTAAGGGTATATTCTCAACAAATGAAAGATGACCTGAAATTGACTCAGTGGGACAGGACAGGCCTGATGAGAGAGCAGGGAAAAATGGGAAAAGGCTGTTGCAACAGAAGCAATGATATGATGGATTGTAGCTTGCAAAGTTCATTTTTTGATATTAAGAAAACCACATTGTTGCAATATTGTATCGACGCCAGGACAAAATTATACTGACGATTTAAAATTCGGACTAAATCCTATATTTTCTTTATAATTTTTGCATGCCGAATTTTCCACATTAAAAGCATATATGAAAGGATCATTCACCATACACAGTGAAACAAAAAAAACAATGATTTGGAAAATTAATGTTTGAGGGAGACGTTGCTTCATCTGTGTTCTGCTGCTGTGTTATACCATAGCATGATGAATGGATGCCTGGAGAGCTCAATTGCTGGTCTGCCTCACGGGAAGGAGCTTAAACTAAATTCTTACACAGCTGACTTGAGTGTTGACTGCAGATCTACTCTTCAATTTACTATGTATGGAGGTTTTATAAGTGAGTCCTCAATAAACTAGAATTTCATATTTATTCTGTATACCGAGGCTGCATATTGCAACTTGCAAAACAATTTAGATGCCTGCAAAGTCTCAATGTCTAATATCCTTTTTGACATATGATGTTTGTAATGGCAACCAGACAAGTATATGCCCGGGATCTTGCTGAACTTCACAGCTGGAAATATTTGCAGGAAATAGGAAGAACAGCTTTGCATTTTTATGTAGGAAAGAAAAAACCAATTTATTCAGCAAAAACTACACATTTTATTTCAATCTTATACATTTTTTTATCTCAATCCTTGTACTCTCCATAATGAATACTGTAGAGTGTCAGAAATCACTTTACAAGGCATGATAAGGGATAATGTATATCTTCAGCAAGGCCTCAATTACAACTGCGAATTAGAAGCAAGAAACACATGCTCTTTCTATGAAAACCTGTGAATCGGTAAGCTGAAATACATGTATTTAATTCTGAAATAACTCTAGTATATTTTCACTTTATTGAATACTACAATTTGAGATGAGCGAATTTATAAAAAAATCGATTTGGACGGTTCGCTGAATTTTCCGGAAAAATTATCTTCGATCAGAATTAATTTGCGATGAATCGCATAAAAAACATCTATTTCCAGGCTGCATAGAGCCTTTATAGTGGTGTAGAACAGTGTGCCTTGCAGTAACACGCATAGGGAGTGTGCTGGGGTAGTGAAATAATACTGTGATTCAGTATGACATGCAGATGACAGGCGTAGCTATTAGAATCACTGCACACTTCACTTATTTGAGCAGTCATGGGGCCAAAACTGACCAAATAACTCAAGTATTAACTCAGCCTTACAGGTCCAAGTCAGCGTCAAGAAGAAGCGCACTCCTTTTACACCCTTGTCAGCTGATTCCACATAGATGTCTACAGAACCTGTTCGATTAAACGCTTATACAAGTAGAGCCTCCTGACAGAGTCGAGCGGGTGTCAGCAGTATGTTTGTGTTGAAGTCACTGATTACTTTGCCCTTCCTCTGATCCGTCAGAACAATAACCCACAAAAAACGGATCCTGTCTGGGGAGCATTTGCCTTCACTCGGTCAGCATTTGCACAATAATCCATCAGTATTGCTAATGCACAAAATAATTTAATATTGTAATATTGTAAGATCCGGTGTCTCCATGTCGGCTTCTACACACTTTCAAAATAATCCTTCAGCGGGGCGAATAGATGCCGGATGACCGGGACGCCCCATGACCTTCCAAGAGGCAGCGGTTCATTTCTGAGACATCCGTATAGTGCAGGGGGAATACAAAAACCCTCTCCATCTCTGTGCACCACAGGATGCCCTCCTTTTGATTTCCATGATGACTGGAAACCGGTGATGTTTTCACCAGACGATGAGACCAGGGTCTGGTTGGTTTGAATCTTGACTAACTTTGCGACTCTTCTGGGCTCCAAGCTATCTTAAACCTTTGTCTTCTCATTGTCTGTAGCTACTGGAGGCCTGTTTATGCCAGGCAGGCTGCCCTCAGAAGTATCTTGTTGATGAACAGCCAAAACCACACTTGCAGCAAACTTGACAGGATTCGTCTCCATCTGGAGAGGTATTGTTTTTTTTGCATGCTTTCTCCATCGCAACACCACGTCCTTGAATACACAAAAGACTGGCCGATTCTCTCCTGTTGTTGACAAAATTTTAATTTTATTAGTAAATTTATATAAAATTTTAATATTAAATTAATAAAATATAATAAGGATACCCTCCTTTTGATTTTGATGATGACTGGGAACCCGTGATGTTTTCACTGGACGATGAGACCGGGACCTAGTTAGTGGTTTTAATCTTGACTAACTTTGCGACTCTTCCGGGCTCCAAGCTATCTTGAACCTTTGTCTTCTCATTGTCTGTAACTACTGGAGGCCTGTTCATGCCAGGCAGGTTGCCCACAGATGAGGAGCCAATACCACACTTGCAGCAATCTTGACAGGATTCGTCTCCAGGTGAAGGGGAATTGTTTTCTTTGCATGCTTTCTCCATCGCAATACCATTTCCTTGAAAAAAAAACAGAAGACTGGCCGATTCTCTCCTGTCTTAGACAACATGTAATTTTTTTTAGTAAATTCATTAAATATTTAATATTAAATTGAACCAAAACTTGATTAAGATTATAAGAAAGTATACTTAAATTCATCAAAACTGACCAAATAACTCAAGTATGAACTCAGCCTTACAGGTCTATGTTAGTGTCAAGAAGAAGCGCACTCCTAGTTACACCCTCGTCACCTAATTCTACATAGATGTCTACAGAACCTGTTCTATTAAACACTCATACAAGTAGAAACCCCCCCCCCCCCCCCCCGAGAGAGTGGAGAGGGTGTCAGCAGTAAGTTTGTGTTGACATCACTGTATAAATTGTCCTTCCTCTGATCTGTCAGAACAGTAACCCAAATCACAGAACGCTAAAACGCTCCTAGAACAATAACCCGCAAAAACGGATCCTGTCTGGGGAGCATACGTTTTCACTCGGTCAGCATTTGCTCAGTAATCCATGAGTATTGCTGATGCCAAAAAAACAGGAGTGGATCTAAAACAGATATGACACGTGAAGGTAATAGTTGCATGTAGTCTGTATTTTGTACCCACTCCTGCTTTTGGCTACCAAATCATAAGCCAATTCTGATGAGACCATACAGGCCTTACAGCTGCTACACAGACAGGATCCATGGTGCGTCTCATTTTTCCTTCCTTCTGACCGATCAGAAGAAAGGTCAAATAAATAGTGATTTCAAGAAGGCCAAACAAGGACAATAGCGACCCCGTCATAGAGTGGGGAGGATGGTAAAAGCATGAGAAGTCCACAGAGTGGCCCTATGGCATAGTGGTAAGGTGAAGGCAGCATGAGGAGACCACCAAGTGGCACAATGATAGAGTCTGTAGGTGGCGGCAGCAGAAGCATTATGAGAAGGCCACCGAGTGGCACAATGACAGAGTCTTGAGGTGTTGGCAGTATGAGGAGGCCACTGAGTGGCACAATGACTGAGTCTGCAGGTGGCAGCAGCATGAGGAAACCACAGAGCGGCACAATGACAGAGTTTTGAGGTGGCAGCAGCATGAGGATACCACAGAGCGGCACAATGACAAAGTCTGGAGGTGGCGGCATCATGAGTAGGCCATAGAGCGGCACAATGACAGAGTCTGGAGGTGGCGACAGCAGCATCAGAAGGAGGCCACAGAGTGGCACAAAGACAGAGTCAGAAGGTGGCGGCAGCAGCAGCAGCATCAGAAGGAGGCCACAGAGTGGCACAATGACAGAGTTTGGAGGTGGCGGCAGCATCATGAGGCAAGGTGACATACTGTGGAGGTGGGTCGCAATACTAGTACCCGCTTAAGATGGTGGGCGAAAGAAGGAGCACTTGGCATCTGATGTGTGGCATCAGGCGGGTGGCAGCATCAGAATAGTAGCGGAGGCAGGTAGCCAGGCTGGCAGTATCTTTTACCTTTATCCGCTCCTGTGTGGTGCTTTATCCGCTCCACTTACATATATAGCTGGGGGGGGGTGTAAAGTTAGTGTGTCCGATGTTAATGAAGAGATGAGGAAGTTAAAGGAGGAGGTGGATTTTTTTTTATTTCCACCTAAATACTTCAAAAGAGATTTTACCGCATATAACTGCAGCGCTTAATGCAGAATACAAGATTTTTTTCCAATGAAATAATTCAAAAAGGATTTTACCGCATATAAGTGCAGAGTTTAACGCAGAATAGCAGAATACAAGATTTTTTTCAAATGAAACAATAAAAAATTTTTTTTACCGCATACACCTGCAGCACTGATCGCCTACTATCTGTTTCTTTTTCTACTGATATATGCCTCTAAAAGCTTTACCACATATAACTGGAACAGTGAACGCTGAGTATATTTTTCTTTTTCCACGTATATAGACCAATAAAGGCTTTTCAACAGAGGGTAATAGGCTGTTTGTCGGTTTCAAAAAACCAACGGCGCCTGAGGCGGAGTGATTTGAAGTGAACAGGACGTAGCGGAGGAAGTCGGTCCGCGCTGGAAGAGCGAGATGAGGTCCTCGTGCAGGTTCTGTGCTGCAGAAAAGTTCCTGTAGTGTCCAGTAAGCAATACTGCAGATAGATGCGGGCTGGTGTGAATTCGTTCGCATTTTTGTGCTTGGTTAGTGCATAGTGTATTCACCTGTATTAGTGCACCGCACTTATGGACGTCCTCGCGTAAGCGCGCAGTGTGTATAACATAAATACGAAATTTCACCCCACCGTAATTCAGTCCATACCGCAAGAAGGAATTTCCCACATATGATAAAGCACAAAACGCTGAATAGATCTTTATTTTTCTACAGAAATACGACACTAAAGGCTTTACCACATATAACTGCAACAGTGAACGCAGAATATATTTTTATTTTTCTACTGCTATACGTCAATAAATGTTTTTCAAGATATAAGTGCAGCAGCGAATGGCAAATGTATATTTCTTTTTCTACTGCAATACGCCAGTAAAGGCTTTACCAGATATAACTGCAACAGTGTACTGAGAATATATTTTTCTTGTAGTACTGAAATACGACCATATACACTTTCACAAGAAATAACTGAAACAGTGCAGTGCGTATACATATCTTTTTTTTAATGAAATACGCCCCTTTACCCTTTCAACATAAATCACTGCAACACTGCAGTGCATCTATATATTTTTCTTTTTTACTGTAATAGGCACCTATACCCTTTCACCAGAAATAACTGCAGAAGTGACCAGAAAATATATATTTCTTGTTGGACGGAAAAAGGCCACTATACGCTTTAACCAGAAAAGAATTAAAGAGTGAAGTGCATATATATTTTTCTTGTAGTACTGAAATACGACCCTATACGCTTTCACTAGAAATGACTGCAAGCGTGCAGTGTGTTTATATTTTTCGTGCATTACTGAAATACCGCCCTAAACTCTTTCACCAAAAATGACTGCAAATGTGCAGTGCATTAAAATTTTTCGTGTATTACTGAATTACCACCCTATACTCTTTTACCAGAAATTACTGCAAATGATTTTAGCGTAAATAACAACAAAAGTAACCTGCGCATATATTTTTCTCTTTTTCCACAGATAAAAGCGACTAAAGGCTTTCCAACATAGCACTTGCACCCCAATAACTAATTGCTAGAATGATAGAGCTGTATTACGAGACTATCTGGATACCCAAGTAATGTTTCCCTGCACTTGTTAATCGCTTTTTTTCACAATGAGGATTTTCCTATGACTCTCCCTAGCATCTGCACACGTCTCTCCCTGCCTGTAAAATGATTCCTCTCACTATCCTTTCCCTGCACTAGTAAATCGCTTCTTTCCTTTTTTTTTTAACAATTAGTTTTTCTTTCACTTTCCCTAGCACCTGCATACACGTCTGTCCCTGAACAAAGTACGATACTGAATGGCAGAATCTAAGATGGCCACCGTATTTATAGGGCTGTGACATCACCGGGCTGGCTTGCTGATTGGCTGCATGCATGGCATTATAGGTCATCCTGCCTTCCCAGAGTTCCTTGCCACATGTCCTCACACGTGTAGCCGCCATGTTAGGAAAAATTCCAATTTGTTACCACGAAGCGCGAGGAAATTTGTTTTGCAAATTGAATTTTTCCTGAAATTCTAAACGAATTCCACTTCGTAAGCTTCGATACGCTCATTTCTAACTACAATACTTACCAATACTCAACCCCAAATCATGGACCATTTAACAAATACCCAGAATGCTAATTGTTATGACGACCTCGTGTTGACAAGTATACATGTCATTTTCAGATAAACAGCTTCTTTGAGCTTGGGAGACGCTAACTGTAATGCTCTTGGGTGATAGGAAATTTAGAAAAATGAGCTTGTATATCCTGAATTCTAAGGTCCTCCAGAGACATATGCATGCCTTGATTTCATCAGCTTCTCTTTGCTTTTCTAAGCGGTATATTTGGATTAGAGATCTACATACAATAACTATCTAGCAGAGCTGGCAATTATTCCATGCCATGCTTATGCGGGCATTGTCAATTCATGTCATGTCTGCACAGTCTCTGAAGTAAAACTAGAAAACATTTAGCTCACTGTATTCAATCAGGACCATTGTAAGATCCCCAGGATTAGACAAGCAGCTCTGAGCCTAACATTCAAAATGGACAATGGAGAAAATTGGTGCTACTTGTGTATGTAATTTTTTGTCACTGTTTTCGAAGGAGCCTGTGTGAGCTTTAAAAGGGATGTCTCATCAGAACAACCCTATATCCATATTAGGGCATATGGACATCAGCGTTGAAGGTCCCCCACTCAGGAACCCCTTCTATGAGACCCAGCAGAGAGCAACTCCCATTCTAGCAGTCCAGAGTAGTGATGAGCGAATCTTTGGAATTTCATTTGGACACTAATATATTCTACCTAATTGAAAGTGCTTCAAACGCCCTGAAAAACTGTGAATGACATTCTGGTGATCTCTGTGTCACTTTCTCCAGCTCTCTTTCACTCTCTCAATTCTCCCAAATCAAATCAGATACAATTCTGACTCTATATAATTTTTTTTTTTTTAAATTGGGGTCAAATTTTAATTCTATAGAATCGATTTGCTAATCTCCAGAGCAGACGAGTGCATGAATTACATGGTCATCCATTGGTCTCTAATAAATGTCATGTTTACCATGCAGCAGCCGAAGACAACCCCTTTAAAGGAACACTATACATAGAAAATACACACACAAAAAAATTACCAACAGTTCCTTTTCTAAATATGTCTCATTTACAACTGAGAAATATACATTTAAAAAATGTATGCGCTGCAAAAGCATAGCAATGTCTCTTTTTCCTTCTTCTCTTCATTGGCATGTGTCTGGCTGAGAGACAAGTGGCTGGAGCAGCAACCTTCCCCACTGCTATGTCTGCAGTAAGGCAAAATAATTGTTAAAGGGCACCAATAGAATAAACCCTGCCCCACAGCTGTTCCTCAGATGAAAATTAAACTGATCAGCAGGCGATTAGTTTTCTGTGGGATTCTACAATATAAATTATTTTAAGTAATATGAAGATAAGATACACTTGTTCACTTACTTTCATGTTTAGGTTTTGTGTTATATTAGTTAATAAAGCAAAATTAAGGCAGCAATGCAAGAAATGTTAAACAATAAAGAAAAATGGATTAAAACGGTTGTGCAGCCAGTACATCATTAGGATAAGTCATCAAAATCTGGTGGGGGTCTGACTTACAGCACCCCCACCAATAAGCTGTTTAAAGAGGAGGGAGTGCAATATTTCCTCTTCAAGAGTACACTGTGCGTTGTCACAGAAGTCTCGGCAGTGTAATTACAAGTGCTTGTTCCATTCATTCGAATAGGACAAGCACTTGTAATTACATTGTGCTGCCCCTGCAAGCGAGACAACGCAATCTTGAAGGGGAATCAGTGTTCGTACGAGTACGGCCTCCTCTTCAAACAGCTAATCGGCAGGGAGTTGGACACAAATGGCAGCAAGGTGGCTTAGTGGTTAGCACTGGTGCCTTGGAGCGCTGGAGTCCTAGGTTCAAATCCGACCAAGGACAACATCTGCATGGAGTTTGTATGTTCTCCCCGTGTTTGCGTGGGTTTCCTCCCACACTCCAAAGACATACTGATAGGAACCTTAGATTGTGAGCCCTATTGGGGACAGTTGGATGCTAATGTCTGTAAAGTGCTGCAGAATATAGTAGTGCCATACAAGTGCATAAAATAAATAAATAAAATATCGATTATCTATCCTGAGGTCCTATCATTATGTACTGGCTGCACAACCCTTTTAACATTTAGGATCCATACATGATTAATTCAGTTGGGGAGGTTTGTTTTCAATTGGTAATTTCGAATGGGTCCCTGAAGAATGTAACTGTGTATGTGCAAAATGGTATTAAATTAAAAGATCAGTTAATAGTGGAATGAGACTACTGTTTTAACACTCGGTTTCCCCTAAGACTTTTTGTGGCTTGTACAAGTATATACAATCAGTTTTATTGCAATTAAGACTGCTTGTATTAGAACGAAGCAACAAAATACTGTATTTTTCGCTCTATAGGACACACCTGATGATAAGACGCCTCTAGGTTTTAGATAAGGAAAAAAGGAAAAATATATTTTGGACCTAGAGGTGTGCTAAATTATTTAATAAAATAAAATAATACTTTACACTACTATGGGTGATCTGTTGCTGACACACTGTTATGGGGGATCTGCAGATGAAGGACAGTTATAGGGGGGAACTGCGGATGACACACTGTTATGGGGTGATCTGCAGATGATGGATAATTATGGGGGGATCTGTGGATGACACACTGTTATGGGGGGGATCTGCCAATGAGACACTGTTATGGGGGGGATCTGCCAATGAAGCACTGTTATGGGGGATCTGCCAATGAGGCAATGTTATGGGGGAATCTGCAGATGACACATTGTTATGGGAGGATCTGCAGATAACACACTGTTATGGGGGGATCTTCAGATGACAGACAGCAGTCATAAGGGGGATCTGTGGATGACACACTGTTATGGGAGGGATCTGAGGATGATGCATTGTTATGGGGGATCTGCAAATGATGCACTGTTATGGGGGATCTGTGGATGATGCATTGTTATGAGAGGATCTGTGGATGACGCACTGTTATGTTATGTAAGGGGGTTATAATCAGTTTTAATATAAACACTATGCAGGCACTGTAACATTATTGGTCTAAGTGTTTATATTAAATGTGACTATATCCCCCCTAATCCATAGGAATGCACCCATCTAATGCAGTACATGGGTGCATTCCTATGGATGAGGGGGGTGATAGTCACATTTATTATCAACACTGAGGTCTATATACGCTTAAATTAGGCATATTTCAGCCGCAGATGGTGGTGCAATGGTTAGTTGCGCTTCTATCTGCAACTTCGCCTCGCTAACGACAGGTCTGAAATTGCGGGTGTTTTGTGGGAGGGGAAGGGGACGGGTGTCACAGCCTCGGTGTTGTGCGTGTGACACGTTTTCCATGCATGCCGGTTGCCAGGGGCAACGCATTGTTGTGGTTTGTATGTGCTTTTCTCCCCTTCTCCTGGTTCCTCCCCTGTCTGGTGCTTGAGGGGTTAACTTCCTGGCTGGGTGTGGCCACTAGGGTTTTATTACCTGTGGCTCTCTGGCTGGAGTCAGTTGTACTTCAGCTGTGGTTGGTGCTGGAGCTCTGCTCCAGTCCTGGGCATTTCCAGCTGCCCAGTCCTTGAGGGTCACCACTCACCTAGTGGCACATCTTCCCTGTTCCTCTACCTTACCTTTGTTGATGTTTGATGTGGGTTTATGTTCAGGGTGTGGTGTACAGCTTGTTGTTGTTTCATGTCTGGTCAGTTGGTGTGTTAAGTCCGGCTTGAATGCAAGGCGTTTCCTGGTGTGTTGTGCCTGCGGAAGTGGGCTCCTTGGTTTCCCAGAGGGGTGAACCAGAAGGCAAGTCAGTTAGCAGTTGCTGGAGTGCTGGTTCCTATGTGTGTCAGTACGTACTGATTCCGGCATGGTGTTCGGTGGTCAGTACGTTTGCATGGGTTCCAGTTCACCTTGGTGTGGTCTTCTGTTGTGCCATGCAGCAGCTGCGGCAGGTTAGTTACCATGCATTCCGGGGTTCTTGGTTCAGTGGTTACCCCGCCACTGGATACTTATCTGTCGTTCTATTTGGCTTTTTATTCCCATATTTGTTGCTAGGACTGTTGGAGACTGAGGTTCTTCCGTGTTTTGGAGGAATCGGTTATCTCCACCTTCTGACTCCATATTGGAGAGACCGTTAGGGTCAGTAGGGCCCAGGTTCGAGGGTATGAGCCCTCCTGACATCGAGGGTGGCTCATACAGTCAGGAGGTCAGGGATAGGTTTTTAGGGATGCTTAGCTTGTTTCATGCTCCCTTTTCCCTGATTCCAGGCCTAGTATCGGCTGACATTGTACGGTGGGGGGTTTCGCCTACTCCCCACCGTGACAACGGGCCTGTAGGTCTGTCTCATTTACCATTTTCTACACGTTTTACGTAAAGAATAAAGTCTAAATGTAAGACATCTCGGAAGATGTCTTACATTTAGAACTGACGATTGATGTGCCAAAGTTGTGCAGAGGCCCGGACCTCCTCATAACTTTGGCGGATACACTGCCAGCATTCCTAAGGATGAGGACGGTATAGTCATATTTAATACATATTTAACATCTAGGTTGGTCCCTTAGCTGCCTTTCTTATCCTGGCTGTCCACTCACCCGGGAACTTGAGGTGGAGACGTGCCAGTTGTCAGTAATGCTTCACTGCCACCGTCCGCCCAACACTACAGAACATTTCACTGCTGCTGCCCACCTTACACTTCTTCCTTCTAAGTGGCTGGCTCATGTATTAAAGCTTCTGCGATGTGTCGGCCACCAAGATTTTGTCACATTCACTTTATAAGATGCACTGACTTTAAAGTGAAAAATACTGTAAGTGGTAAAATTTACAAAATTACATGGTTTCCTAAACAAACCTATCTATATATATACTGTACATGTAGTAAAGGTAATTTTGAGAGCATAATTTTATACTATGTGCTAGATCTCTTTATCTTTGCTCGTTTTTTTACTTGAAAAGAAGCTGTCAGTTTCACCAGCATAAAATATATGATAGATGAGGTGAGAAAAATTACAAAAGCAGAACTGAAGATGACCAATTAAGTCGCCAGGTGCAAGAGAAAGAATCAATGCCTCAGCAGACTGTTAGTTAAAAGCTTGAAAATAAAGAAAATCAGTCAAAAGTTAAAGGGCAGCAGAGTGTTATAGGAGTGAAAACAGGGACATGTGCTGTACATTATGCTGAGATGTCTGCCAATTTCTACAGTTCCTTATGAGAAAGCCAAGTAGGTACTTAAATGGGAGATATAACATACTGGGTAGGTCAAAAATATCATAATATGTAATACATCCATCCATTGTTTTGAACTACAGCTACATAGTGACTTGCCCTGCTTTAATCTCACTTGTCAAAATACTGTATATTGTTGCTCATTTACCAAAAGAAAACAAAAAAAAACTGTCAATCCCAGGGGTGTAGCTAGAATCTACAGAAAAACATTTGGTTCAAGCCCAAGGCATATGTTTTGCCCCCACCCTAGAAAAAATCTTGAAGACAGCTTAGCTATAAAACACATTTTTGAACACACTCTGATGCACTTGGAGGGCCTGGAAATTGTCCCTATTGTCCCTATGCATCAGCCCTTCCCACAAATAATTTGCCTCATGATTAAAACTAATAGCATATTTTAAAAAATTCAGACATACACTACCAAATAATGCCACTGCAGAAGGAACAAATACTCCCTCACAAAGACTGCAAAAAACTGCCGCCAAAATAAATATAACCAATAATATCACAGTACAATGACCAAAAATACTGTAGTGGACACATACCAGTTACATTGGCGCTCCGCAGAATATATTCATGATGTGAATACAGTGCAATGAATACAGTACAATACAGTTAAATTCAGTGACTCACAGGTGATGTGTTCTCTAACTAGAGTTGTTCACATTGCTTTTTTTCTTTATTCAGTCCAGACTGCCATGACGACTTCTCCTGGCCATGACTCATATTATTGTCCCAATTGGTAAAACTTACAGTTATAGTGCACTACACAGTATTAGTGGCTCATTTTTGCCCCCAAAGCAGTAGTGCCCTCTTTGTGTCCCATACAGTTAGAGTGTCTCTACACAATAATAATGCCCCAATGCAGGAATGGTGCCCCACACTGTAACGGTGCCCACAGTAAAAGTGTCCCCATACATAATATAAGTGCCTCTAGTAGTGGTGAAAACTTAGTATTCTACATACAGTAAGGATGACCCCTTAGTGTCCCCACTCAGTAATGGTACCCGTTAGTACCTGCCCCCTCAGTAATTCTTAGAGCCTTAGAGTCCCCCCACTCAGTAATAGTGTAACTTAGTACATATGCAAAAAAAGAAAAAGAACTGGATCGCACATCAACATGCTATGCTTTGATTTCATCCCTGCTACTTATCAAAAGACAGCGCTCCTTGGCACATGTGTACCACCTCCTATGCTATGTGCTGACTGAGGCATTAGTGTACATTTTGATCAAAAGGCATAAGACAACTCACCACGCAGTTGGAGTTCCAGAGAGCTTTGGATAAGGTGAGCTTTAACAACTGTTCACATGGTGCGGTGTGGTGGCTGTTGTTGCTGTGGCACTGTGCTGGTGGGTTGGTGGGGCCCGCTGCCAGGTGGCACTGCCAGACAGCAAGGGTGCTGTCTGGCAGCTTGATCTCAACGCCTGCTGGTGCGGGGCTGTGGTGCTGGTGGTTGCCAGGCAGTGCCGTGCCAAATTTAGAGTAGGTCCCACTCATAGAGGCAACCTTGGCGTGGTGAGTGGGCTTATGCCTTTTGATCAAAATGTACACTAATGCCTCAGTCAGCACGTAGCATAGGAGGTGGTACACATGCGCCAAGGAGCGCTTGCTTTTGCTAAGTAGCAGGGATGAGATCAAAGCATAGCATGTGGATGTGGGATCCAGTTCTTTTTCTTTTTTTGCATATGTATAGAGAATCTGTTCCTTCTTTATCCTGGTATCAGCACTCCTCCCATTCAGCCCAGGTGATTTTAATTAGCAAAATTTTGCATGAGGGTTTAAATGAACCTGAGAGCTTTGGATAAGGTGAGCCTTAACAAATGTTCACGTGGTGCGGTGCTGGGTGGTGGCCGTTGTTGCTGTGGTGCTGCGCTGGTGGGCTGGTGGGGCCTGGTGCCAGGATGGCATTGCCAGACAGCAGGGTGCTGTTTGGCAGCTGGATCCCGCTGCCTGCTGGTGCGGGGCTGTTGCGCCAGCGGTTGCCAGGCAGTGCCGCGCCAAATTTAGAGTAGGTCCAACTCATAGAGGCAACCTTGGCGTGGTGAGTGGGCTCTTGCCTTTTGATCAAAATGTACACCATTGCCTCAGTCAGCATGTAGCATAGGAGGCGGTACACATGCGCCAAGGAGCACTGTCTTTTGCCAAGTAGCAGGGGTGAGATCAAAGCATAGCATGTGGATGTGCGATCCAGTTCTTTTTCTTTTTTTGCATATGTATAGTGTGACTAAGTGCCCACCCTGCCAGTAATGGTGCCCCCCACTCTGTAACAATATCCCCTGGTACCCTTGCTTAGAAATAGTGCCCCTAGGTGCCCCTAGTTAGTTAGAGGGCCCCCTTAGTGCCCTTCCACTCAGTAATGGTGCCCCACTAAGTAGTAATACCATTTAGTTATTTAGTTCCACCTTACTGTTTCTCACACAGAAAGAATGCCCCAATAAAAACCCCAATTTCCATAGGCTCTTCAGGACTGCAGCCTATGAGATGCTGGGACAGAATATCTGCACGGGGTGAGATGATTCAGTGACATCAATGCATTGACCTGCATAGGTGTCTCATCCCAGCAACTTATAGAATGAAGGCCAAAGTGGGTTTTGATCTATGAGGGTAAATGGAGGAGCAGGGAGCAGACAGATACTTGCCCTGTCAAGGTATTCAACTGTATCTGTGTTCTGAGGATGCAGATTCAATTGAAAGTGGAGGTCACTCAGAGATCCCAGACACAAAGGCAAACATCTAGGCTTGCGCCCTGGATGCCCAGTACTAGCACTCGCCATCCAAGCCATTGTACATATGTCAGTTCTTTCATCAGTATTTTACATCAGTGTTTAAACAGGAATGGTTCCAAAACACTGAACAGGTACAAATCCTTCTATTATACATTGTATCTTTTTTTGTTTTATTTCTGGTTTTAGCTTACAAATACTGACCAAGATACTGTCATATGAAACTTGCCTTAGGTTCCATTTATATAATACCAGCAGCGTTTTTACAAAATAAAGTACACAGTTGGTATACAATTGAACACAGATCAACCTTTTCATTTTTTCTTCAAAAAGCATCTACTGTATTTTACACCCCATAAGACGCAGTAGGGGGAAAATGGCAGTGCATCTTATGGGACGAATGCTGCCATTTTTACATCGCAGACTGCGTTTCGGGCTTTAAGGATAGCCCCTTCTTCAGTGTAACCACTGAAGAAGGGGCTATCCTTAAACCCTGAAAAGCGTCTGGTCGAAATCCCCCCTCACTATACCGATCGACATTCAGCAGTATCCTGATATCGGATCTTTACCGCGGAATTTGTGGCATGACATAAGTTGAATACCACCTGCCACGTGATACAACAGCACTCAGAACATAGGAGGCCCAAGACAAGAGCCCACTTAAAACGCCGAGCTGCTAGCGTGGACAACAGTCGGGAGTAAACCAGAGGGCCGACTAACTTCATGGAGGTTGGCGAACATTGTGCCCTGAGTTAGGATAAACCACCATCCACATCCCCCGGTAAGATCGCTCCAGTTTATACTGTCTACAGGATTATTGCACATGTTATATATGCAGCGGGATGCCGCTGATTGTTAGTGAATAGCGGGACGCTGCGATTACACAGACACTGAACAATAGTGTTGGACTTCAAATAGCAAGAAAGGAACGATTGTCCACTGCTATATAAGAAAGATGCTTATATGAACTAGAAAGCTTGCGGGTTGTAGTACCGCTGCTTAGTATCGGCTGGTGAATGAACAATTTTAAAACTAACTCGAGTCAATTATTTGGGAACTTTATTGTTCATTTGTGAACTGTTTCTTATCGTACCAAGGACCCATATGACATTTGCTATTCTTATTGGAGATTTGTATATGTGATCACTTATTATCCAAGTTATTTAATAAATATTGTTTAAATTTTGATACTCACTTACTAGTCAATATTATTCCCAATATCTGAGAGTGCCCAGATTATTATTTTTTATTATTTTTTACAATTTATAGTTAGATAGAAGGGTGAATCTACTTATCTGAGAGCACCTCTAATTGGTTTTAGGTTGTATCCAGTGCGACCCAATTCCTCTCAAATTCCTCAGTTGTTGATACCTTTTTTTATGGCTAACTGAAAAGATGATGACACAGGTGCAAACTTTCAAAACTATGCAGGTCTCTTCCTCAGGCATATTTTAAGATGCCTAAGGAAGAGGCTTGAATAGCCACGAAAGCTTGCATTCAACATCATTTTTTCAGTTAGCTACTAAAGGGTATCAACCACTGAGGAATCTCAATATTTTAAAATCTTCTAATTACTGGCTAACACGATACCAATATAGTTTTTACATTTTTATATCACATTTTTCTTTTCCAGTATTTGTGGAATAAGGGGTCTTCTATGCTCTATCTTTGTACCACATGTATAAAGACCTTTAGCCAACGTTTGAATGGGATATCCTAGTTTTATTATGGGTGGTGTATCCCTAGACCAGGGTTCAGCAATCTCCGTCACTCTAGCTGTTCTGAAACTACAACTCCCAGAATCCTCCACTCACTTATATGGGAGTTACAAGGACAGCAAAATAAGTGTTCCTGCAGGGAGTTGTAGTTTCACAGCAGCTGGAGTACTGAAAGTTGTGTAACAACTCGGGGTCATTTAGCTCTTCCAGATCGCCGTCTTAACGCCCTAGACGGTTGGCACACATCAAGAAGCCACTCCACCACTGTAGATTCGGGTGCAAACTGGCCACGACCAGCTTTATTGTCACAACCGCAGTACAACAAAATCATAAAATAAATCCTCGGCCGTCTGGCCACTGACTAAACAGTCTTTCCCTCTCTATCAGGATCTGGGTCTACCACCCAGCTCCCCAAGACACATCACCAGTGCTTACCCCACACACAGGGTTAGAGGGTCCCGGCTCCCACAGGCCTGGACACAGCCTGCTCCTTTCCCAGACTGGGAGCCCTGATTGAGAAGCTCAGCCACGATTTATCCAAGCTCCTCAGCTGGCTGATAATTATCCCCATTACCAGCCTGACTGCTGCAGACAGTGGGAAAACCTATTTTCCCAACCTTTCTTGTTCTCACCCAGCTTTCTCTGGGTGAGATATGCCACTTCAATGGCCTTCCTATGGCCTTCTGGCAGCTCCACTGCCACATATCCTCCCCTGATAAAGGCCGTAGGACTTTTCACCTTACTTAAACTCCCTCCAGGGTCAAAGCTCCTACGTTGGGAAACATCTGAGGGTTTTCCCACTCCAACTTAACGGTCTTAGCTTCTTCAGCCTTTGAGACTCCTTTGGAGTCTTCATCCACTTTGTTAGCCTTCTCATCCTTCTCGGACACGGAATCACATACTTGCATTCTTAACTCCTCCTCCTCTTTCTCATCAAGGTTGGAGGTACTGGGGACATCAGAGTCTTCACCAGACTCGTCGTCTTCTGGCAATCCCTGCAGAGGTTCACCCAGGATATGGTTCTCCTTTCGGGCAGGATTCAGGAGAGCCAGCCCATCGGAGTAGACAAGACCCTCATACTGGTCGTCGGTCCCCCGTATTTCTTCCCCAGCAGACTCCTGGCTTTATGGAAGGCGTTGACAGCAGAGGGAATGTCTTTCATGACCAGGTCCTGGCCACACACCGCCACGAGTCTCTGGGCTTCTGCATCTACCTCAGCACCTTCATCTGGTTCAGCAGATACATCTTCCATCTTCTTCTCTGCCTCAGCTGGCACCACAGCGCCACCACCTCCAGACCCATTCTTAACGGGCTCTGACTTCTTGGCATCTTTTAGAGGATCTTCCTCTTCAGGTATCTCATTTTCTTCAACCTGCTGCGCAGGAGCATGCAGAGACTTCTCCAACTCATTGACTTCATCTTTTAAGCTCCTGAGATCTTCCATCTCTGCTCTGAGTTGCTTGTTCAGCCTCTCCAATTCATCTCGCTCCTTAAGCGCTTTTTCAAGTGCTCTAGCCAAGGCGAGGGCCTTGGTCTTCTTAGTTTTCCGCACCAGCTTGTTAGCAGCGCCCCACTCTTGGGCCTTCTGTTCTAGCTGCTCTTCACTCTGTTCTGGTGTAACAGCAGTTGTAGGAGTACCACCATTCTTCCTTAGACACTCCGTGGGATTTCCACCCAGGAACTCTTCAAGGCCATTGCTGATGTCTACTATAGACTTTTGTGTCTTTCTGGAGTCTTTTCCCTTCCCCAGGACACCAGGCAGTAGACCCTTCAGTTCACTCATCTTTTCAGGGGTCTCCTCTTTTGACCCTTCTGCAGCCTTCTTTAGTGACTCCGTGACGACAGCTAGTCCCTTCTCTATCGTATCCAGGGACCCTGTGGCGAGAGTGAGATCAGCCTCCTGTTTGCAGCTGTACGGTCCTGTCAGGTCATCTAAGACTGTCTGAATATGAGCTTCAGACACTAGGCTGACGTCACCCAACTGAACTCTCGTCTCGTCAGATATAACAGTCATCTGGTCGCTACTAGTAACCCCTTTAGTTTCGCAAGTCCTCGACATGGCAGCCTCTCTCTCTGAGTTGCTATCGGTCACAGAACATGCGTTATATATACCGCTCGTGTCATTCTCAATCCTGTCCTCTAGGGGCACCGATGAGCTAATCCCCACCTGGGACATTTTATTAATCATAGAAACCTGTGGAGACTGCATATCCACTTCTAGTACGTGTGGTACACCCTCTAGGACTGCCCCATGTACTTGCACATTTTTCACAGTGGTTTCCCTCAATTGTGAGCTCTCAACATCAATTAGCACTTTTATACCATCCACATTTTTACCAGCAGGGGGAGCTTCTCCCCTGACCACACCCTTTAAAGGAGCAGGTATATCATCGTCACACATATCATAAGGCACTTCAAGTAACTTGTTTTCTGTGTGCAGCACCTTCACATTATCCACAATAACATTATGCTTTTCGGCAAATATGGTACCATCGCTTTGTAAGAGAAAAGGCATGTCGTCATCATCATCATCACCATCATATCTTGCACATGACATCACATTTTTATCTTCAACTACCCAACTGTTTTCAATGGTCCTTTCCCGTACACCTTTACTTAAAGGGACAGGTACAGGTTCTGCAGGAGCGTCACCACTGTCTACAGAAGTGTCCCTATTGCCCCACATCATGTCATGCATAATTTTATTTGCCATATCAAGTTCATCAGTCCCAGTTCCCACTAGTGCCTCACGCTGAGTGAAAACAATCGGACAGTCCTTCTTATCTGCACAATTGTCCAGCACATAGTCCCCAGCAACCATGCTGGCACGTACCAGGCTCCCCTGGCTTCCTGCGTCCAACAACGTTTGGACTGGACTGCTATCTTTCATAGCGCCACCCATTTTTTTTACTTTGATCATGGGCACAAAAACCTTCTCCCCTCCAGATCCCTGCGGGGGAATAATCACAACAGGCTTACCTGCCTGTTCAGACACTGCATTTTTCCCAATGTCACATATTTCCGAGACAGTTCCTCGCCTCGGCACTGTATTACTCACCGGCCCGGCAGGTAGCAACTGCCGCCGGCTCACCATCACTGGGTCTGCCACATAATTAATAACAGGAACAGTCTTACCGATTGTCTTCACTGACTCAGCACTCTCGGAAGATAAGGGTAGTCCAGGAATATCTCCAGCACGGCCACCATCCTTCTCAATGCAGTAGTTGCCACGGGAGACGCCTTGAACTTGTCTCCTGTCTTTTTTCGGACGGACATTCCAGCCGCACCCTTTAGGATTCTGTGCACAGTCGCAGGGAAAATAGGCACTCCTGAGAAACGCACCGCTCTCCGCCTCTTTGTCTTCCCGACGGTTGCCCTTGGCAACGGCAGACTTCCGCTTGTCCTCCGGAACTCCAACTGCAGAACTTGAAGTACTCCCGCCATACCATATCTGCCAAAATAAGGGAAAATCCTTGCCCAGTATGAATTCTAGCCTCAGGGTCTCACATTTCAACAGCTCCCACTGCACAGAGCCATAGTCCGTCACAAAGGTCAGTGACACCTTAGTTTTTGTCTCTGGACCTCTTGTTATAAAGTCCAGAATTTCGGGCAGGACCCGGGACACTTGCTGGCGGGAGTCTAGTATAACCCCCAAAGGGATCCCCCCGATCACCATCTCGCAGGACTTTTCCCATGGGCTCCACCATGTTGCAGCCATTTTGACAGGTCAGTTTCTTTTATTGTGCTTCTGGCCCTTTAAATCCGCACATAGCTTGCACCACAGAAAAAAAATAGTCCACTATCGCATGAGCAGAGCTTGCTCCACTGGACAAAACAGGCTTCCGGCCCTTTAAATCACTGCACAGCAACACAGCAATTCCTTGTCAATATTCAGCAGCACCTGCTCTTCTCAGTCAGGTCGTTGCCCCTAGCAACCAACAGGTTTTTTTTTTTGTTTTTTTTTTACTTTTCAGCACGGACACTTTCTGTCCAGCAATCTCGCAGCATTCAGCACAGACAACGCTTCCTGGCGCCCTTAGCAACCTGTTGTCTTGCCCTTTTTGCTCTGCAGCACCCAGCTTCGTGTGCCATTTTCATGCCATAGCATACCTCCACCATATGTAACAACTCGGGGTCATTTAGCTCTTCCAGATTGCCGTCTTAACGCCCTAGACGGTTGGCACACATCAAGAAGCCACTCCACCACTGTAGATCCGGGTGCAAACTGGCCACGACCAGCTTTATTGTCACAACCGCAGTACAACAAAATCATAAAATAAATCCTCGGCCGTCTGGCCACTGACTAAACAGTCTTTCCCTCTCTATCAGGATCTGGGTCTACCACCCAGCTCCCCAAGACACATCACCAGTGCTTACCCCACACACAGGGTTAGAGGGTCCCGGCTCCCACAGGCCTGGACACAGCCTGCTCCTTTCCCAGACTGGGAGCCCTGATTGAGAAGCTCAGCCACGATTTATCCAAGCTCCTCAGCTGGCTGATAATTATCCCCATTACCAGCCTGACTGCTGCAGACAGTGGGAAAAACCTATTTTCCCAACCTTTCTTGTTCTCACCCAGCTTTCTCTGGGTGAGATATGCCACTTCAATGGCCTTCCTATGGCCTTCTGGCAGCTCCACTGCCACAGTTGCTGACCCCAGCCCTAGACTATGCTATCAGTTTTTATAAATGTTCTTGCATAGGTGTTGGCATTCCAGCTCAATGTGATCAATTCCTAAAACAGTGTCATCACATTTGGTTAATGTGTGTAACGCGTCCACAATGACACCAAGACTAGAGCATAACATGCGCTATGCACTAAACAGATTTGGAAAAAAGATATCAACCTGTACCCTATACACATGTTCAATGACATCTGAACAGTATGTTTCTTAATAATTATATCTGCAAAAAATAAATGCTGGAAAAATATGCAAGAAAGCTATGTGTGAATGGGTCTTATTTATTGCAGTTAATTTATCACAGGGACTGAATGACTGGGTTTGGATTTAATTAGCAATCATAACTTAAAATCTGAATATAAAATGTTTGTTTCTGTTCAGTGCACATTATTCCGAACAAGCAATTATTATCTATTAAAAGTAAAGGAATAAATCAAAATCTAATTTAAGTGGCCTCACCTCCTAACCACTCTTTAAAATCTGATTTTCATTATCATGTCAATCTGCTGTGACTTCTGGTTTAGAATAATTAGGTATTGAAGGGATGAATATTTTAGGATCATTTATTATCAAAATGTTGTTTTAGCACAAATACCTTTAGAATAATAAATATATTAGTGAAAATGCTTTGTGAGCAAGCACCACCTGTCTAAAAAGGGTTTATCGTGATGTGTACATTGTAAAAAAAATACAATCGTATATAAATTTGTCCCAAAGTGGGAACTTGCTAATCGCTTTTCATGCTCAATAGATGGTCATACAGAAGTAGCATTTAACCAGCTAAAGGGAACCTGTCGTGTTGTACATGCAGTCCAATCTGCGGGCAGCATTTTACAGAGCAGGAGGAGCTGAGCAGATTGATATATACTGTAGTGCAAAAATATTTAGTGAAATATTGTATTTTTGTTTTTCATTTAAATACCTGCTAGTTCTATGCTTAGGAGCCCGGTGGGTGGTCATAGCCAGTGATTGACTGTGCATATAGATACAGCTGTCAATCACTGATTAGGACTGCCCACTGGACTCCTAAACATAGAAATAACAGGGACTTAAATGAATAAATTGTTACTTATACTGAATATTCAGGAATTAAGTATTTTGCAGCGCTCACCTGTGTAACAATGAAGCCGATAGCCCGGATCCGGTCCTGGACTTGACCAAAAAAGGAGTTCTATTGTGAAAAAAGATAGCTGGATCCAGCTTTCGATGAAACTTCAATTTTATTTTTATGCGGTAAAATCCAGTACAGACATGGCACAGAGTACAGTTAATCCAGTCTACGCGTTTCAGACCCTACTTCTGTTTTAGGTCCTTACTCATGACATTATACTGAATATTGTTCCACAGAGCTACTGTATATACTAATCTGCTCAGATCCTCCTGCTCTATAACATGCTGAGTTCAGATCAGACTGCATGTGCAACATGGTTCTCTTTACGGTACAAATAAAACCTATGCAGTATATTTGCAATAATTACAAGGAGTTTCCACAAAGGAAATAATTCTCATCACTGAAGGCGTCTTACAACGAATGCCCTGTCTTTTTCATTAGGTTTCAGTTATTTCTTCATAGTCAGAATAGAGTAGCATTCATTATAGGATTTATCAGGTTCACTGTTACAAGTTGTGGTCAATGATTCCTACTCTGGATTGGTCCCCAAGGTCTAGTGCTAGGTCCACTATTATTTATTTAATTCATTTATTACTGATCAGATATGATTAATAGTACTGGTTCCATTTTGTAGATGACATCAAGCTATTTAGCATAGGGCGGTCTATGGAAGATGTGCAGAAATTAC